>CM028129.1:1318702500-1319300000 GCA_016271365.2 Neoceratodus forsteri
GGTCAGAAGAGGGAGTGATACAGCAATAACAGATACAGTGACAACAGGTGCCTGTACAAGAGTGATGAATGCAAGGTGGAAGCAATAAATTCCAGAAATATAAAAATAATCCAAAAAGAGTGTAAAATAAAAGGAATTCTATAAGACATACTATAATGTATGTTTCCATTGGGTACAGCATTATCATTGGAATAGTCATTTACTGCTGGGTAATATGTGCTCGCTTATTACGGTTAACAACTCCAGAGCTGGGACATCATCATGGAACCCTGGGCTCCACCCTGTTCTTTGACAGTTAGCTATGATTCATCAGTCATAAAATGTTTCAGAGCTTTACAGCAAATAACTGAGTCAGGGTTAACTTATAAATAAAGAAAAATCATAGTCCCAGCTCACAGGAATGTGTAGACTGTATTGACTCCATCAAATCTTATGTAATTTAAAACTTCATACTATCTTCCACTTCTCCCAATTATTTCTGCAGTGACAGCATTAATATTTAACTATCTTCAGAGAACTGTGAGTAAAAGAATCGCACCAAATACAACATGTGCCTAAAACAAGGAGCATCACGTTTCCTGGTATGGACTGTACGAAGCCCAATCATTCTGAATTGTAGAATATTCTCTGTAGAGTAAAACACTCTAGGGTGGGCCCCAGTTACAGTGCTGGAACTAACAGAAAAAGACAACACAGTAAGTCTGATAGAATTTCTTCTTTTTGTGTTGTGCCCCATTGTCCCTAGGCTAGTGATTTACTGATGGGTTTAATAAGCAGTACCCACCAAAAGTATTTGGGAGGGAGATAACATTCTTTCAGTTGCTAGCTGCTTATTGCTTTACTGCCACTTGAAGCATTGTACATACAGTATGTCAGAAGGCCACATTAACAGAGCTCTGAGTATCGAATCAATAATATTTGATAAATGTATGTTTGTAAAGAAGATCAGGTTTCACCCAGCATAGATCAGAAACTGAGGAGTCTGCCTTTCCTCCCAAGAGGCTGCTATAAGCCATTTCAGTGTCAGTGGCTCAGCAGGTAGCACACTCGCCTCTGAGGCCAGGAAATCAGAAGGCTGTGTGTTCTATCCCCACACCAGGCACTTGGGTTAATATCCCAATACTGACACTGTAAGGCAGCATGAGGCGGGTGCTGCACTCCTGAGGTGCCGTCTTTCGGATGAGACATTAAACCGAGGTCCCATCTGCCTGTTCTGGTGATAGTTCAGGTGGATGTTAAATATCCCATGGCACTTATCGAAAGGAGTAAGGGAATTTCCCCGGTGTCCTGGCCAAATTTTCCCCCATTCACAAAAATACCACCAACAGCTTAATCTGGTTCAAGGTCAGTTGGCATTCATCTGTATCCCCCTTCCCCGGGTCATGCCTGAAAATAGGCAGAATT
Organism: Neoceratodus forsteri; assembly: GCA_016271365.2. Lineage (NCBI taxonomy): Eukaryota > Metazoa > Chordata > Ceratodontiformes > Ceratodontidae > Neoceratodus > Neoceratodus forsteri. Next base: position 1,318,703,905 of record CM028129.1, read on the forward strand.
TGTCTAGTGCACTTACCTGGTCAACAAAAAACTAAATAAATAAAATGTTGAACATGCTTTGCTCAAGGCAGGCAGTGCCAGTTTTGCTGCCACATATGCATTTGCTCTGCATGTTCTGAACCATCTATTTAATGTTGCCTTGGATCCCTTTTGCCCCCTTTTTTACTGCTCCAAATTGTATAAAAAGGCTAACAGATTTCCCAAAAGACAGTCTATATAAAATATGCCTTAATCACGCTACAGACATCTAGCTTATGTATTACCTTTCCTGTAGTGCTCCCAGGCTTTGGACAAAATGAAGAAAGGCTGACTTCTGTAGGACCCAAGGGAAGGCAGGAAGGGAAGAAAGGAGGGAGGAAGGAAGGAAGGAAGGAAGGAAGGAAGGAAGGAAGGAAGGAAGGAAGGAAGGAAGGAAGGAAGGAAGGAAGGAAGGAAGGAAGGAAGGGTGGGTGGGTTTGTACATATTATATATTACCTTATCCTGATGAAAAAACAGATATGATTGTTTTCAGGACATTGTCTTCAGATCTCCTATCCCTCTAGCAGAGCAAGTTGCTACTAGAAACCATGTCTCGATTGGCAGCATGTTCTCTCAAACTTGTGACAGAGGTTCAAATGGAGGATCACTGAGTGCATTAAGGAGTGCTTTAAGATCCCAAGGATGACCTAGGTTCATACAATATAGACCAGATTAGGTATTAGTTCTACTGAACCCTAAAAATCAACTAATGTCAGAGTGTGAGCCGGAATGTCCCTCACACTGATTAAGCACTGCCCCCAAAGCTGAAGCCTGCATCCATAAGGTACTAAGGGCAAGACCTTTGTCTGCCCCCTCCTGAAGGAAGTCCAAAATCTGAGGCACAGATGCCTTCCTAGGTCAGAAACCTGTCTGAATGGCCCAGTGGGAAAAGGCTGACTGCACTTTATCGTAAGCAACTGATGTAGAATGTTTCTTTGATAATAATAAGGTACCAACCATCCTTTCAAAATATCCTACCCTGAGAAGCCTTCACCTTTCATGAGCCAAGCTGCCAGATAGAGCCATGCCAGACTGGGATAAAACAGTCAACCGTAATACAGATTATCATGGTATTGAGGAAGCTTAGCTACTACAGAGGGAACCATGCACTCTTACTGCCACTTAAGGTGGTATCATTATCGTACTGTACCATACCAAAACAACAAACAAGCAAAGAAATGGCACATATACCACTGCTGGAGTTAGTTACAAATTTATTTTGGGCTGACCATCACCTTTCAAACACCTCAAGGTGGAAGGTGATAGTTTGCTCAGAATATATTTTCAACTAACTCCAGTAGCAGTGAGTTCGCCATTTCTTTGCTTAATTACTAAGGAAGCTGGAAGGGCTCTTGGATTACCAGACTGACTAAGTCCAAGAACCATGGCCTTCTCGGGCATCATGGAGCCACTAGAATGAACAAGCCGTGCAATTGATGAATCTTTCTTAGGACCACTGGGAGCAAGGGAAATGGCAGGAATAGATATGCTTACTGAAAATTCATGTTTGAGACAGAGTGATCATTGCTTCTGACAAAATATCTGTACCGACTATACAGTTTCACCACCTGAGCAATGCCCTGGGAGGCAAAATGTCATACCTCTGGATAACTCAATCTGCAACAAAGAATTCAAAATAATTCTTGATTCAGAGACCATTTTTCCAGATGTACCCATTACTGGCTAAACCAGTCTGTCTTAGAGTTGAACTGTCCCACCATATGTACCACTGAGACTGACTGTAGATTGGCTTCTGCCCAACAAAGAAGTGAGCATGCTTCTGTCAGCCTCATCTTGCTTCTTGCATTGCTTTCTTTGTTTATGCAAGTGATGGTCACTACATTATTAGAATAGACTTTTACTTATTTCTTAAGTACTCTGTCCATGAAGTGCCATAATGCCAAAAAGACATTGCTGGTCTTCAGCATGTTAATCTGGAGATTCGGTTCTTCCAGTGACCGGAGCCCGTGGACTGTAATCTGGTTTGGTACTGCATCCAAACCTGCCAGGCTGGCATCAGTGGTCAGAATGAGCTGCTCTGACTGGGCCAAAGGGGACCACTTCAAGAGGTTTTGAGGATTTCCCACTATTACAATGACTGGTGCACTGACCTTAGGAGCTAGATCACAGCCTAGTACAGTTCCAAAGCTGGTGACTATTGAGATAAGGGGAAAACCTGCAGAGGTCTCATATGAAGTCTGGCCTAAGAAACCATTTCTATGATAGCCATCATCAAACCCTAGATCTGGAGATACCTGCTGACTGATACAACCTTATAGACTGTGATGTGATGAAAGAAATTGTTCATTCTGCTCTTTGAGTACAACACTCTTGCCAAGTCTGTCCAGAAGCACACCCAAGTGCTCCAGAGATTGAGAAGACTGAAGGGAGTTTTTCTCTCAGTTCACTATCCAACCATGTCCCCCTAGAATCCATTGGGTCCTGCAGAGTGAATGGAGGGCCAACTGATCCAAATCTGCTTGGATCAGGAGAGTGTCTAAGGATAGACATGGTGTCTTTTTTGGCAAAGGAGAACCACCCTAACTATTAAGACCTTCATAAATACTCTCAGGGCAGAGGCTAGCCTCAAGCAGAGAGCCTGATAATAAAAATGCTGATCCCAGACAGCAGACATGAGGAATTTCTGGTGCGACCACCAAATTAGAATGTGTAGGTAAGTATCCAATTGGTCTACTGAGGCTGGAAAATGGGCTAGCTAAATTGCCACAGTGAATAACCTCAGAAGCTTCATCTTGAACCTAATGGGTCTCACAAATTGGTATAGAATGGAGATATCCAGGATCAGACTGGTTTAGGCTGGAGATATCCAGGATCAAACAGTGTCCTCATGACTTTTAGGAGGCAGTATAGTGCAGTGGGTTAAGGCTCTGAGCTGCAGATCTGGAGACCTGAGTTTGAATCCCACAGCCGCCTAGATGCATACTGTGTGATCCTGAGCAAGTCACTTAACTTCCCAGGTCACATCTGGAAACAAGCTTCGGCTTAGTGTGCTACTCCTGGTTAAACAATGTTCCCTTTCCCTTTCCCTTTTTGGAACTATGAAATAAATGGAATAAAAACTTTATCTCCTGTTTCTTTGGAGGCACTGGAATTCCTGTCCTTTAAACTGAGCAGATGGTTTAGCATTTTATCTACTGCTTTGCATATCCTGGGATTTGTAAAGACCAGGGACTGGAAGAATGGAATTCTATTGCATAGCCCTACAAAATTAGCTCCAGTGCCCATGTGTCTGAAGTGGTTTGGACCCATCTGCTGTAAAACCTCTGCAGCCGTCCACCCAGAGCCTGTGGACAAAGATGGACTCACACATCCTCATGCTGAGTAACTGCCACTGAGGTTGGCTTTCCAGAAACGTTTATGGGAGAAAGTGCCTCTCTATTCTGCTGAAACTTGAAGTTTGAGAAAGCAGCTCTACATTACTGGTATCAGTATCCTCAGAAGGAAGAAAACGTTACTCACCATAGTAATGTTGCTTCTTCCAAGGGCTCCCTCTCTATGCTTAAGAACTGCAATAATTCCCCTGGAATGTGCTGTCTCAGAGCCTAGAATTTTATGCGTATTATGGAATCTTACAATGAAAAAAACAACCTCTGCTGTGTGGTCACGTTCACCCCTGCCCACTAATGTCAGATTTGTTTCTTTTTCTTTTTTTTTTGCACCTCCCATGCTCCCGACTGGCCACTACTTTGGGTCGCCTAGGTGCACCCTGCTGGCACTCCTTCTCTGCTGCCATCCACCACCCCACATTGCAGCTCCCCCTGGGTAACCCAACATTTCTCTTCTTCGGATGGTTCCCCCCCTTCCGGGGGAGAAAGCACCGGTGGGGACAGCCAGCACAACTACTTGGCCTGGTTGCTACTGGGGTTGTTCCTGGCTGTCTGGGGCTTTGTGGCGGTGGGGGACTGGCAACTATCATCCAGCAGGTCAGGGAGCCTTTTTCCTGTTTTTTCTCTGGGAGCGCGATGTGCCAGGAGCCAATGTCCATTGCTCTTCCTCTGCAGCATGACCCAACATGCTGCCATGCCCCCAGCCTCCACCAGAGGTTGGCAAACACAGGGCCATGTACCACCCTCTCTCCTGGGAGAAAGTGAGCCATCATAGGATGCTCGAACAGTCTCCTCCCCAGCCAGCCCTCCGACACCCAAGTCCGTTCCCGAACCCGGGTTGTCGGCGTTGCAGGCAGAAATCTAACCACTGCGCCGATGAGCTGGCATCAGATTTGTTTCTGAAGCTAGAGGAGGATTGGCCACTAAAGCTAATGACTACCAAAAAATTATTCCAAAGGAGAGAGTCTTAGAAGACTCTTAAATATGGTAGAACAAATTTGAAAAGATTAGATCACTGAGTATCAATTGTAAGGCATTGTAGCCAGTAATGCTCAAGCAAACTGAAAATAACTGATTAATGTGAGAACCTTGTTCAGGTTCTGGAAGGGGAGGAAGGGATAGGATTGTTAAGCATAGTGAGGGATCCCTTGGAAGAAACAACATTACTATGGTGAGTAATTTTTTCTTTAAGCCCCAGGAGTCCTTCACTATGCTTTACAAAGCAATACCTTGGAAGGCTAGGTACAGAACCTATTTTGGGAAAAGGTTGTGCAACACGGCAGTGCCAAAGCTGGCATCCCTTCTGAACTGTTTGTTGAGGTAACAGTGCTTTGTGAAGGTGTGTACTGTTTTCCATGTAGCTGCTTTACAGATTTCCTGTAAGGAAATACCCCTTGATGCTGCCACCTAGGCAGAAGTGCCACGTGTAGAGTGTGCCCTGAGTCTATGAGGTGACAACTTGCCAGCTTTGCTGTGACAGAACTGTATGCAGGAGACTATCTAATGAGAAATTGTTCTCTTGGATGGTGGCTTACTTTTACCTGTTTCACCATTTGTAACAACAGCTGAGTATTGGTGGACCTCACCTCCTTTGTGGTCCAAATAGTAGCTCAGTGCTCTCTTAACATCCAAACTGTGGAGCTTTTGCTCTCCTGAATTGGATATTGCAGTAAATAATGCTGGAATCGTAATTGACTACTTCAGATGAAATTCAGACACCACTTTAGTGTGGAATTTTCTGTTGGTTCTTAATACTATCTTGCCCCAGTGGAAAATTATATAGTTAGGATTTGTGCAGAGGGCTTGCAGCTCACTCACACTTCTGGCAGTTGTCACAGTCACTAGGAAAACTGACTTACAGGTGACATATTTCAAATCAGCAGTTGCCGTGGGCTTGAAAGCAGGTTCCATGAGCTGGGCAATACACAGATTCAGATCCCATGGTGGAACTAGATCCTTGACTGGAGGGTACAGGTGGATAAGGCCTTTAAAGAGATTTGTCTGCCTTAGCATTTACACCTGATATATCGGTGCCTTATCGCAGAGGAAGTCTGTTTATGTGCAGATGTCCACAAATATTCAAATAGTTTAAGTTTAATATCACTCATAAATTTACTATGACTGGGTCCCGAGGACATCCCAGTCTTAAGAGCTGCCCACACTCCGCCCCCACACACAGCCACGTTATGATGTAAAGCCAGGGAGAGCACAGGGGCACGCTCCATTATAGTCTATGGAGGAGCAGTTTTCCAATCTTTTTTTTATATTGTAATGGTCATTTGGTGATGAAACATGGGCACTGGTCAACTAACAAGGGCCTTGTTAGTCGACCAATGCCCACATTTCATCACCAAATGACCATTACAATATAACAAAAAAGATCAGAAAGCTGCCTCTACAGACTATAATGGAGCATGTCCCCGTGCTTTCCCTGGCTTTACATCATAACGTGGCTGTGCATGTGGGTGGATCGTGGGCGGCGGGAAGTCCTCGGGACCTGGTCAAGGTAAATTTACAAGTGATATTAAACTTAAACTATTCAGATATTTGTGGACATCTGCATGTAGACAGGCTTCCTCTGAGATAAAGCACCAGTATACTAGGTGCAAATGTCAATGTGTTTACTGTACCTTGGCAAATCTCCTTAAAGGACTTTTTGGAAATGGGCTGTGAGACCACTAACCTTGCCAGCTGAGGTATAGGCTGACACTGCTGCCAGATGCACATTCAGAGCCGAAGGCCTGAGATCCAGGGATTGAAAATGGACCGGGTAGTCCAGGATTGTAAGACGGTCTAGCTGAAGTGGATTAAGGTGCCAAGACGAGCACTATGGAGAAAACCTTTTCCACTTGGAGGTGAAGGTTTTCCTCATTGCTGGTTTTCTGGAAACCTTAAGCACTTCCAAAACCTTATCAGAAAGGTTTAGTACAGAGGACTCTAGCTCTTTAAGTACCATGCTCTGAGATGCAAGGTTCTCAGGTCTGGAAATGTTATCTTGCCCTGGGACAAAGTCAGATTATATCTCAGGGGAAGGCTGATGAGATGCATGATGGAAAAGGACAGGAGCAGAAAGTACCAAGTCGCCTGGCCCAATCTAGAGCTACTAGGATCATGGTTGCAGACTCTCCCCTCTGTTTCAGCAGCACCCTCAGTAAGAGTGGAATTGGAGGGAAGGCATAAAGAAACTTCCTTGCCCAACTGAGGTTTAGGGCATCCACTGGAACTGTCCTCACCAAGGGAGATCTGCAAAAGAACAGGGGAGCTGGTAGCTTTCTCAGGATGTGAACAGGTCTATCTCTGGTGTACCCCACCTTCTGAACACTGCAGCCAATGTGTGCTTGTTCAGAGTCCATTCATGATGTCCCTGGTTGATTCTGCTCAGGGAATCTGCCAAGACATTGGGCCTGATTCTCAAAGATCCCTTGGAGTGATTCAAAATGCATCACTCCAGGGATGTGGCAAACTCAGGGTGCGCCCGATTCTGTAAAAATCAAGGGTCCTGGCACCAAAGTCCTCCAGTTTGCTGTGTGTCACTCGCAGTGCCAAACAGTTGGTGCACCTGGGGAATTGCCACAGTGATCCACCCCCCCACCTGGTGCAACAGTAGCAGGGCTGCAATGGTGGTGGGGGGTTAAACTGCTCACTAGGAGGGGGGCACAGGGCATAAGGGATGGGTGGGTGGCAGAGGCTGATCAGGTGGAGGAAAGAGCTGCGACTGCTTATGAGTGACAGCTGGCACCCGGTGGGGTACAAGTGTAGCATAATACATGTTGTAAATGTCAGTATGTCCAGGTACTGTACTATAATGTACAGTGATCAGTACCCTTACAGTAGGTACATTTTATTTATTTTTTTAGTTTTTGTTAACCGGGTAGGTGCACTAGCCATAAAATGACTATTTTCAGGCACGACCCGGGAAAGTACAACAATCAAAGATAGGTACATAGCATGAGTGCAATGAAATTACAATAGCATAGATCAAAACAGTTAGTAGTAATGAATACATGCAGCCAGAACAATAACAATCAATACAATTCACATAGCATTTAAGGCAGAGAAAACCTACACAGTCTAGGAAGAGATACCACAACATAGCAGCAAGAAATATTGTTAAAATTTGTCACAACAGTGAAGATTCAAATAGGCAACGAAACAAGGCAAGGGCAAATTCCTGACTGGGCAGGCTACATTATCACAGCGTCTGAAACAAGGCTCAGGTGTGTGTGTGTGTGTGTGTGTAGGGGGGAAGTTGGGGTAGATTAGCTGTCAAGGAGATAGTAAGGGTAAGAAGTGCTATGAGGTAGGAAGGTTAAAGTTAGGCCAGGCAGCATCTGGCGGGTGAATGGATTAGGGGGATTAAAACAAGTGCAGGGATCAGCAAGGGATAGATGGAAGCGCAGCTCCTTTTTGAAGTTGTCATGGGATCCAGATATTTGAAGTGCTTGGGGGAGAGAGTTCCAAAGCTTAGGAGCAGAGTGATTGAAGGCAACAGAGCCTTTTGATGTTTTACATCTAGGTACATTCAGCAGGGATTTATCTACCCATCACAGGCTATAGGAGGACGTTTGAGGTACCAGCAATGTTGCAAGCGCTGAAGGGGTCTGGTTTCTGAGTATAGAGTCAATCAGGGAGCCCAGAGAGTATTGACGGCAAGCTGAGGGGGATAACCAGCCCAGGTCCCTGTAAAGTTGGCAGTGGTGCTTAAGCCGTGGTGACGAGGAGGCATATCGACAGATATTATTATAAGTGACATCCCACTTATGAAGGATGGTTTTGGGTGTGGCAGCAAAGGTCAGCATGCCATAGGTGAGGGCAGGGAGTAATATGCCTCTGGCAATAGCAGGTTTAGCAGAGGGAGTCAACATGAAACTGGACTTGTAAGCAACCCCCAGTTTATCATTCACTGTTTTGCAGGCAGATTGTATATACAGGCTGAAGTCCAGGGATTGGTCCAGAAGAATTCTGAGGTACTTAAAAGATGTAACGCATTCTATTTATATGCCACTGCGGTCTTGCACCAGTAGGGGACTTTGACATGTCCTAAGTTTAGGGGCAGATCCAAGTAACATTGCTTGGGTTTTCTTAGCATTAAGTACAAGCTTATGTGCAGAAAGCCAATTTTGGACATTTGTGAAATCTGAAGAAAGGGATGCATTTATGCTGGCAACCTTATCAGAGCTTGATTAGAGTACAAGATCATCTGCATAGAGAATAGATGAGCATGAAAGAAAAACTGTCTTCAGTTAGTGAAGGGGGAAGAAGCTTCTAGCTGGAGGCTGGGACAGTAAGTAGACTTGAAAGATTTTTTTAGCTGGTATTCTGTGTGTTTATAATTGTAGTTGAGGGCTGGTCTTAACTGCCATTTATTGTGGTTTTTCATTTAGTTTGGGCAACCTTTTATTGCTCTTGCATTTAGTTTGGGCAGGAGGAAGGGATTCAAACAGAAAATTTGGTGTTTGTCAGTGTTTAAAAGTTGCTATCTGGCCTGTAAGTGCAGGCATAATATTACAAGGGATTAGTGCTGGTTGAAAGCAAGGTGTGACTGCCAGCTCAGTCAGTCTTCAGTTACTGAAGGGGAAAGAAGCTTCTAGCTGGAGGCTGGGACAGTAAGTAGACTTGAAAGATTTTCTTAACTGGTAGTGCTTGAAGGTGCAGTGAGGGGCAGACACAGGGCTGATACACTCTTGTGAGAGTCGGGTTTAGGCCCTAATCCCACCCTCCCCACCCCTTCCTCCCCAGAGCTCGGCTCATTTATAGGGGACCACCTGTCCTGCAATTGGAGGAAAAGGCTTCAGGTGCAGCTCATGTAGTTCTAGCCACTGGGGGTTGGGTTTAAAGGCTGGGACAGAGGAGGTTAAGGAGTTGTACACTTCCCCTAAAAGTTTACTGTGTAGTACTGCACCTAGTAACGGGGGTACCTGTTTACTGTGAGACTGTAACTAGGATTAGTGGGTGACCTGATTAGTGGTATATCTTGGACTGGTGGGGAACTCAGTGGTTCACCCAAGGAAACCTACTTGGAGGGGGATGGGACCACACATCATTAGGGCCAGCATCTTTGGGACGGTGGTGGGGTGCACAGGGTGTGGGGCGGCCATGATACTGGACTGGGCTTGGAAGTTCGGTGGTTGCCCAGTGTGCTACCAGCTGGCACAGCTTAGGGAGGAGGTTGAGGGGATTAGGAGACAGCTGGAGGGAGAGGGGAGGTATAGTTGGGGAATAGGGCAGGGGCTCTCCCACAGGGTTGCACAAAGCACTAGGGGTGGGGGCATAGGGAAAGGAGTGCAGGAGAGTACTCTGGGGTTGCATAGAGACCTGGACGGGGGGGCTCAAAAGGAGGACACTACCAAGGAAGCAGGCAGGTATCTGGGGACCCTCACAGAGGGGGGACAAAGGGAGGACATTCTCAGGGAAGTAAGCAGATGGCTGGGGCTGGACAGAAGGATGCAATGGGGGGAGTTGGATTGGGCCTTAAGCTCAGTAACTGCTTCAATTCTCTTCTTCTGCTTCAGGATGAGGGGGGTGATGTAGCCATGACAGGAGCGGTTAGAGATGGAAGGAGAGTGGGGGACAGGAGGCAGGGGCCGGATAGCAGGAAGAACGAGGGGAACTTGGAACATGGGAAAATGGGGGGAGCGGGGGATCAGAGAAGGAGGAGGAGGAGGGGGTAGAGGGAAGAAAGTGCAAGAAGAAGGACCAGTTGGGAGGAAAGCACAAGGAGAAGGACCAGTTGGGAGGAAAGGCCAAGGAGAGGGACCAGAAGTACAAGGAGGATACAGCAAAGGGAGCTGAGGGTTTAGGCCAGGGGAGCGCGACAGGCAAGGAAGGGCTGAATGGAGATGGGAAAGAAGGGAGGATGAGCCAGGCAAGTATAGCAGATGGGGGGGGAGGACCAGTCATGAGCAGTGACGGGAGGGTAGTGGGGTACAGAAGGATACTCGGGAGGAGGAGAGGTGGAGGGAGGAGGGGCCAGGGTAAATAAGGAGGGGGCAGCAGGTGGCACCCAGATAGGGGAGGAGCAAGGACCCGGCTGAGGGGAGGTGCTGGTAGAAAGGATGAAGGACATGGAAGGGGGGGAATGGAGGAAAAGGAGCGGTCAGAGTGCTCCTGTTGGGGGGGGTTCCATGATCAGAGGTATCAAATGGGATAGGGAGGGGGAAGCCTGCCCGGTTAGAACAAAATGCTTCCCTGGACTAACGGTGCACAGGGCCAAGCATGAGGTATATCAGCTTGCAAAGGATTTTGAAGGTTCCCCGGACATACTGGTCCACCTGGGTACCAATAACATTGAGGGAAATAGTGATCTAAAGATACAGGCAAGGTTCAGGGAGCTTGCCAGGGTCTGCCATGACACAGGATGCGTGATTTCCTTCTCAGAAATCCTGCCGGTGCCAAGGGCTGGTGGGGAACACAAGAGAAAGATTAGGGAGATAAACCAGTGGCTCAGGGAGTGGTGTGGGGCCACAGGGTATGGGTTGATGGGGGATTGGGGTAGACCTGGGAGGATAAGGGGCTATATGCTAGAGATAGGCTCCATCTCAGTTTGGAAAGGAGGGAAATCCTTAAGTTGAAAATAGAGGGGTTCGTTGGTGAAAGGTGGGGTTTAAATTTGTGAAGGGGGGAAGGATGGGAGAAAGCGCTGTCGCGGGGGGTACGATAAAGGAGGGAATCTGTCTCCAACCCCCTGGGGAGCTAGAGGAATGCAGAAAAAGGCCGACTGGTAAGGTGCTGTCTGGGGGAAGATGGAATCCCCATGGGAACACGAGCAGGGGAAATGGAAGTATACGGAAAGGGTGGAGCGTAGTCCTGCTAAATGCCAGGAGCTTGGGCAATAAAATGCCTGAGCTCCAGGCGATGCTAACTGAGGGAGAGGTGGATGTGGCAGCAGTCACTGAGACCTGGGCCACTGCAAGGCACGACTGGGATCTGAACCTGGAGGGTTACATCTTGTTCAGGAAGGACAGGGGAGATGAAGGGGGGGGTAGCAATAATAGTCAAAAACTGCATTGGCATAGGAGGAGTGGAGGAGGCGGAGGGAACTGTGGAGGCAATTTGGGTCACCTTGATAATAAGGGGGGCAAGAGATTAAAAATAGGAGCGGTGTATAGACCGCCCACCTGGCAGAGGAGCTGGAGGAGAGTCTGGTGGCAGATGTGAGGAGACACTGCAGTTTGGGCAGGGGAAGGGTGGTGGTCTTGGGGGACTTAAACATGCCAGGAATGGACTGGGAGACTATGACATCCTCAGTGGCCAGGGAACAGAGGTTGTTGGATGTCTTTCAGGACACGTTCCTAACTCAGCAGGTGGGGGAACCGACCAGGGAGGCACGGATACTGGATGTGGTCCTGGCAGACAATGACCAGATTGGGGGCCTGGAGGTAAGGGACCCATTGGCGGGGAGCGACCATGCCATGGTCTGGTTCTGTCTGGACCTAGGAGGGGTAGAAGGCTGCACAAAGATGGAGGTAACTGACTTCAGGGGGGCGGATTTCAAGGAAATGGGAAAGATCCTTAAGAAGCATTTTGATGGGATTGGGCCAGACATGGACGCTGACAGTAGGTGGGAAATCATCAGGAGAGGGGTGCAGGATGCTACCAGAACCTGTACAAGAGTAAGATGAAAATGCAGTAGGGCCCGTAAACCCTGCTGGTGGACCAGGGAGGTTCAGGAGGTGGTGAGGGGAAAGAAGGCAGCTTATAGGCATTTCAAGTGCTCAAGGAGTGAAAGGGATCGAGGGGAGTACAAGCTGATGGCCAGAAGGGCCACTAGGGTGGTGAGGGTGGCTAAGGCAAGGAAGGAGCAGAACCTGGCCAGGGAAATTAGGAGAGGGAACAAGGGGTTCTTTAGATACATTGGGGAAAAGCGAAGGGTGAAGGGGCAGATTAGCAGGATTAAAACAGGGGATGGATGGGCACAAGACCTGGGGAAGCAGGCTGAGGTACTAAATGAGTACTTCGCCTCAGTTTTCAGGAAGGATAATGGGGGGGCTGCGTCATACATGGGAGGAGACGGTGAAACTGAGGAGGGAAGGGACCCTTACCGATCGACGGGTCTGGAGAGAGGGGGGCCATCACTGGCAGGAGGGCGGAAGGCAAAGCAGGGGGACGAGGTAGCAGAGGTGGAAATCACGGCAGAGAGAGTGAGGGAAGCCCTCAGGTCCCTTAAGACAGAGAAAGCACCAGGGCTGGATAAATTACATCACAGAGTGCTGAAGGAATTGGCGGATGTCCCTGCAAAACCCTTGGCGGAACTCTTGAGCATCTCTCTGAGGACAGGGTGGGTGCCCCAGGACTGGAAGGTGGCACATATAGTGCCTATCCACAAGGGGGGATCAAGGGAGGTGGCAGAGAACTACAGGCCCATCAGCCTGACATCGGTGGTGGGCAAGGTGATGGAGGGCATTGTCAAGGAGAGGCTAGGGGTAGACCTGGAAAAGTCGGGGTGCCTGGACAATAAGCAGCATGGATTCATCCCAGGGAGATCGTGTCAGACAAACCTTGTGGAGTTCTATGACTGGGTGACAAGTGCCTTGGACCTGGGTAGACCGGTGGACGTCCTCTTTCTTGACTTCAGCAAGGCGTTTGACTCTGTTCCTCATGGGGGCCTATTGGATAAGCTGGTAGAAATGGGGGTGGGGAACCAGATGATCAGATGGATAGGAAATTGGCTCCAGGACCGGACCCAGAGGGTCATGGTTGGTGGGATAGTCTCATCCCCAAGGAGGGTCATTAGTGGGGTGCCTCAAGGATCGGTCCTTGGGCCCCTCCTGTTCAATGCCTGTCTCTGACATAAGGAAGGGTATCAGGAGTGAGATGAGTCTCTTTGCAGATGACTCAAAACTGGGGGCGGAGGTGGATGGGGAGGGGGAGGGTGGCCCTTCAGGGGGACCTGGAGGTTCTGGAAAGGTGGTCTAGAAAGTGGAAGCTGAGGTTCAGTGCAGGGAAATGCAAGGTACTGCACCTGGGAGCCAGAAACCCAGGCCAAGTGTACACCCTGGGGGGGGGGGATTGTTACAAGTCTCAATGGCTGAGAGGGACCTGGGGGTGGTGGTGGATGTCAAGATGAACAACTCTGAGACTTGTCGGAGGGCAGCGGTCAAGGCCAACAGGATGCTGGAATGCATCGCTAGGGGGATCACCTCCAGAAGGAGGGAAGTGATACTCCCTCTGTATAACTGCTTGGTGAGGCTGTACCTTGAGTACTGCGTGCAGTTTTGGAGGCCACACTTAAAGAGGGACATCAAACTCCTGGAGAGGGTCCAGAGGAGGGCAACCAAAATGATCTGGGGCTTGGGGGACAGGACTTATGGAGAGAGGCTCGAAGAGCTAAATATGTACACATTGGAAGAGAAAAGAGCAGGGGACATGATGAGGTCTTCAAATAAATGAAGGGGTAAATGGGGAGGAGCAGTCAGGGTGCTTGAAGGAAGGAGGGAGGGCAACTAGAGGACATGGGTGGAAGCTGGAGGGGGGAGATACAGGGGAGAAAGGAGGAGGTGCTACTTCACTGAGAGGGTGGCGGAGCCATGGAATGTGCTGCCCAGGGGGCTGGTGGAGGCAGAGATGGTGGAGAGGTTCAAGAGGGGGTGGGACAGGTACAGGGGAAGGATTCTGGAAGCAAAGTCCTGTGCAGCGAGAATATCCCGGACTGGGAAGGGAGAAACCAGAGAGGGCGAGGGGGGCAGCAAGGTCAGCTCCTAGGGCGGGGGCTGACCAAACAAGCAGACACGAAAGACCGTTAGGCCTATTCTGCTGGCATTTTAGTATGTTAATATCTTATTGATAAAAAGTGAGAAAAGAATCTTATTGATAAAAAGTGAGAAAAGAAGAGGTCCCAGAATAGAGCCCTGGGGAACCCCAATATTGATGGTAGCACCATCAGATAAAGAGGAGTTGAATTTCACAATCTGAGTTCTATTTGATAGATAGCTTCCATACCAGGCGACAACTGGTGGTGAAAAGCTCAGACTGCAAAGAGTGGAGAGGAGCAGGGGGTAATCAACAAGATCAAAGGCCTTTGTAAGGTTTATAAAAACTGCCCCTGTCAGCTGGCCAGCGTCCATACTGGTAAGCACATCGGTAGTGAATTTGAGAAGCGCTGTAGAGGTACTGTGACCTTTATGGAAGCCATGTTGCGTGTCAGAAAGAAGGCTGTACTTTGTGAGGTAGTCAACAGTTTGATTTGCAACAAGTTTTTCCAGAATTTTACTTAGGACCGATAGGATGGCTATAGGCCTGTAGTTAGTAATCTCCTTGGTATTACCTTTTTTAAGGACCGGCGTTACACAAGCAATCTTCCAGAGGTCAGGAACTTGGCTATTAGAGAGAGACAAGGTGAAAATTCTAGCCAGAGGGGGAGGCTATGTATGGTGCTGCTAGTTTCAGGAGCCGAGGCTCAAGTGTATCTGATCCAGAGCTAGTGTTGTCAGAGACAGTCCGTAATAGTTTTAAGACCTCAGTCCTTGAGATTGCCTTGAAGTAGAATGGAGGATTTCTAGACATTTGTTGGGAAGGATAGCTGTGGGTAGTGGACTGTGCTGATGTTGCAAGCAGAGAGGCTGCCTGGGGAGATGGGAAGGCAGAGGTGTACTGAGACAGGTCCGAGAACATTTGATTGAAGGAATTAGCAATGGTGTTGGAGTCATTGCAATGTACTCCATTTAATACCATGTAACTGGTGCTAGTTGACTGGGACACACTGAGAAAGGTCTTGACATTGGCCCAGAATTTCCTAGGGTCCCCAGCAGAGCTTAGCAGCAATTCTTTACAATAGGCACTCTTAGCTGTTCTGACCTGTTTTTTACAGAAGTTACGTAGGGTTCTGTAGGTAGCATAGTCAGATTGTAGCCCCGAGGCTTTGTACTTTTTCCAGCGTTTGTCCCTAGAGCGTAGATTTTTCAGCAAGTCTTTGTGAAGCCATCTTGTTTGTTTAGCCCTCCCCTCCGTGTCACCTTGGGGCATGCTTGTTCTGGAGGGCCAGGAATTCATTAAGGAAGATACTTAGTGCAGACTCAGCATTATGGGAAAGGTAAATACCAGACCAGTTTATCCTCGAGACATCATGACAAAAAGCCTCAATATCCAGGTTGGCAAAATTTGTAAAGGTGACATAGAGCGGTGGAGGGGATGGAGCAGCCTCAGTACTCCAGATGCAAAAGACAGGGGAATGATCAGTAAGCGAATCTGCCAAGACGCCTGCTTGGTGTACATGATCCAGACGGTTTACCAGTACCCAGTCAATAAAGGAAGAGGATTTTAGTGAAGGAGTAACTCTGGTATTCTCCGTTAACAGCTGGTGGAGGTTATAATTTTGTACCAGAGAGAGAGCAGAATGCTATGGGCAGTCCCTAGCCAATTTTGGTTAAGGTCACCCAATATAATGACCTCATTATGTTTGGAGTGCAAAAAGGTCCAATCAAATAAGTCCTGCAGACCTACAGTGCTCCCATTTGGGGGATTGTAGGTGCAGACAATGTGGAATTACATTGCCAGCCCTAATGAAACATGATAAAGGTGGAACCAGTGACACAGCAGCAGAATGGTGCATCCTGTTGCACCATAACACAGCAAGCCGCCCGATTGTACAGTGATGTCTGTATCACTGTACAGTCGGGTGGCTTGCTGTGTTATGGTGCAACACGATGCCCCATTCTGCTGCTGTATCACTGGTTCCTCATTTCTTATGTTTCATTAGGGCTGGCAATGTACCTACTGTATAGGTACTACTCACTGTACATTATAGTACAGTACCTGGACATGCTGGTGTAACCCTCCTACAAATGGGGGTTCCTGAAAAGTCTTCCTTGAGCTTGCCTAAATGCTCACTGCCAGGCTGGTGTCCTGCGTTTTAGCAGTTTAAATGTGATTGCCAGAGAGTGCCTGTATAGCCTCTGTGCACTGTCTCTTTAAGGGCTGCCTGGATTGTAGTCATAAGTAATCTGAGAGAGAGCTCTGTTGAAAGATGTAGCTATTTGCTGAAAATCATTTCGAGTGATAATGATAAAGTAGTTTGACTAACCTGCCTTCTTTGCAACAAGGACTGTCTTGTTTATCCCCACCATTTGGCCCAGGACTGCGAATTGGACCAATGAGTTCTGGTGGGACCTAAAATGGAGCCGGACTACAGGAGCTGTCTGGAGTCAAAATCTGTAGGAATTCTAGTTTTAGGCTTTTGGTGCCTTTTTTCACCTGAAGGGGGAGCATTTGTTGTGACTGACAGACAGATCAGCCAACCAAACATTTTGGATCTTGGGGGGAATTCCCAGACTGCTTGTAATTTTCAGTTAGTTCTGGGCTGAGAAGTGAAGAAGTAAAAGCTCAAATTATTTGGGCAAGAGTTCTGTGTAGCTTTGCTTGGGAGAACTGTGAAAGGCCTGAGTTGTGGCCTGCATGTCTGCCTGCTGCCTCTGAGAGGGAGAGAAGATAATTATTTCCGACTAAATCCAAGTTTGTGAGAACAAAGTAAGCCACTGATTTTTTACCAGGCTCATACCTGAAGAAGACCAAAGATTTTGCTGAATGCGATCGGCCTGTCAGGATTTCCAGCTGCTTTTGAATCCCTGGTTTGTGCAGAGACTTTGTGATCGTGACCGGAGAGCGGTTTGCCTGGTACAGTAGAATTTTCTTACATGTAAATGTGCTGTGAGTTGTTAGTGGGTCGTGATTTGGTTTCCCACTGTGTGAACTGTGTTCTGCTTGCTGGAAGCTGTATCCAGCCCAAAGCAGACTGTATCTGAATTTGTCTCCATTTGGCCGGGGCCTTGCCACACTGGCCCAGCCAGACTACCCGCTGCACAGAGAAAGCCATCGACGAGAGACCTGCCTGGTATTCAGTCCCCTGCTCCACGTTTGAACAGGAATGACGCCTCAACGATTCATGTGGGCTCTGCATCTCCTGGCACTCCAGATTAACCACCTGCTGGCTCGATGTTCATCCAGCCTGTGTCCAGTCTTGGGTATCATGAGTAATCATCAGGGTAGCTCCCTGCAACAACAGCCTAATCTAAAAGTGCGTCATCTGATTGTCTGGTTGTTTTCTTTTCACAAACGGAGCCCTCCGGCTCTGGATTACAAATAGTGTGTGTTGTGCATGTTGATTTCTTCCATCACAGGGCCCCAACCAGCTGCAACGTCCCTGGCTAGCCCACCATTCTCCATCTGGGTACCCACAGTGTGTGACTGTTTATGGACCCTGAAGTGCATGCATAACTGTTCGATTGATACAGCCTTTGAGCAAATTAACCTGATTACGCCCCTCCCTTGTTCAAGTTCCTTAAATAAATCAGATCTAACTCTTTTTTTGCATTTACCCTGACTGTGGTTCCAGTTTGTGCAAGAGTACTGTACTGCTGTTATTTGCTGTGTATAACCTTGTTTTACAGGGGGTCCCCAGGGCCAGGCCAGAGGAAAGCCCTGGTGGTAAGTGCAAACAGTGTGGGTACTTGTGTGGTGTATCAGGGGTATTGTGAAAGTGATTATTGTGTATTGTTCCAGCCACTAGTAAGCAAAGAGGGGGGTTACAGTGTCCCGGAGGGCTGTGCCCAGGTTAGCTTGACCACTACCAACCCTGACCTCTGGGTGGAGGCACCCATTTCAGAGCTCAGGCCCCTTAACCTTCTACTAGCCAAGCAGGCAGGGGTAGTAGCCCTTGGGATAGCGTCACCTAAGGGTTACACTGGCATTTACGATATGTATTAGGCTGTACTCGCACCCCCACATACCTCAAACATAGAAACATAGAATTTGATGGCTGATAAGAACCGCTTGGCCCACCTAGTCTACCCATTTCCCTACCTAATGGATAAGCTGCAGAGCCTAGTTAACCAACAGCCTACTTCCTCCTACGCCCCACTAGAATTGCCTTATGCCTGTCCCATGAATTCTTGAATTCCCCCACTGTTTTTGACTCCACGACCTCCTCAAGAAGGCTGTTCCACGCATCCACAACCCTCTCCATGAAAAAATACTTCCTCACATTACCTCTGATCCGTCCCCCCTCTATCTTCAATTTGTGCCCCCTTGTTCTTGCACATCTCTTTTTCTGAAAGATGCTACCCTCTTGGACTTTGTTGATTCCCTTGAGGTACTTGAAAGTTTCTATCATGTCCCCCCTTTTCCTCCTTTCCTCGAGGGTACATATTAAGCTCCTTTAGCCTCTCTTCGTATGTCTTCTGGTGCAGACTCCGCACCATTTTGGTTGCCCTCCTCTGGACAGCTTCCACCCTGTCTATGTCTTTGCGGAGATGGGGTCTCCAGAACTGCATGGAGTACTCCAGATGGGGTCTCACCAACTGTCTGTACAGAGGGATAACAACTTCCTGTTTTCTTCTGGTGATGCATCTCCCTATGCATCCCAGTATTCCCCCAGCCCTTCTTACTGCCTTCTCACGTTGCTTGCCCACCTTTAGGTCATCTGATATAACTACCTTCAGATCCCTTTCCGTTTTTGTTGTCAGTATCTCACCCCCCATTGTGTACTCTTCCCCTGGGTTTCTGTTTCCCAGGTGCATTACTTAGCACTTCTTTGTGCTGAATCTAAGCTGCCATACATTTGACCAGTCCTCCAGCCTTGCCAAGTCCCTTCTCATCCTTTCCACCCCACCTTGTGTATCAACCCTGTTGCAGATCTTTCTGTCGTCTGCAAAGAGACATACTTTTCCTTCCAGTCTCTCTGCAATGTCACTTATAAAGACATTAAAAAGGATCGAACCCAGTACTAAACCCTGCGGTACCCCACTAGTAACCCCCCTTTCTTCACTGTGGACTCCATTTACTACTACCCTCTGTGTCCTGTTGTACAGCCAATGTTTTACCCAGGCTACCACCATGGGACCCACTCCCAGGCTGGCTAATTTGTTTATTAATCTTTTGTGTGGGACTGTGTCAAATGCCTAGCTAAAGTCTAGGTAGGCCATGTCCACAGCCCCTCCCTGGTCTACTACTTTGGTCACCCAGTCAAAGAAATCGATTAGATTCATCTGACATGACCTTCCCACTGTGAATCCATGCTGCCTTGGGTCCTGTGCCCCACTGGCCTCTAGGTACTCAACAATTCTTTCCTTCAGAAGTGATTCCACCATTTTCCCTACCACTGACGTCAAACTGACAGGTCTGTAGTTTCCTGCCTCTTTCTTGCTCCCACTTTTGTGAAGGGGAATGACATCCACCCTCCTCCAGTCCTCGGGTATCACATCATCCTCCCATGATTTGTTAAAAAGGGTAGTCAGTGGTGTTACTAGTTCTCCCCTTAGTTCTTTTAGAATTCTGGGGTGAATCCCATCAGGCCCCATTGCTTTGTCCGCCTTCAGTTTTAGGAGTTTTTTCAGAACCCTTTCTTCTGTGAAAGGACTGATATCAACCCCCCTATCCAGAGTGATTCTATTGACTGGATTAGATACCTCACCCTCCTCTTCCTTTGTGAGTATCAGCAATATCTCCCCTTTCTCTGCCATCCTAAGGATGCCTTCTATCATTTTCTTGTCCATTTCCTCCCTGTGAGAAGGGGGTCTGTATACAATGCCTGTGCGGATTGTGGTGCCACTTCCAGCCTCCAGGGTGACCCACAGTACCTCCTCTCCTCCCTGTTTATTCTTTAGTTCCATTGCTTTGATCCCTTCCCTTACATAGAGAGCTACTCCTCCTCTTCTTCTACCCTCCCTGTCCCTCCTGTAGATTGTGTAGCCTTGGTATGTAGACATCCCAGTCAAGGTGCTCTGTGCACCATGTTTCTGTGACTACTACGATAGCCAGGCATCCCTCTTCCATCAAGGCCACCAGTTCAGGGAGTTTGTTACCTATACTATGGGCATTGGTACTCATTACCCTCCATTTTTGATGGCCTTATTCTTTTTTTCCCCATCTCTGCACTTACTGTCTTTGTCTTTTTCTCCATTTGCCCCTGCCCTTCTCCCTATTGACTTCTCTATCTTGGTGTTTACCTCACTAACTACCCTGATTTTTTTTTTTGGGTGGGGGCTAGGATGTCCCTTCTCCTTTGCAGCGCCTCCCCCCTTGGCTAGTTTAAATGCTTGCCAATGAAGCATTTACACTTATCACCTAGGATCCTGGTTCCCTTTCTAGACAGATGCAGACCACCATGCCAGTATAGGCCTGCATCCCTCCAGGTGGACCCCCAGTCCCCAATGAAGCCCAAACCCTGAGCTCTGCACCAGTTTTTAAACCACTGTTTGACTCCCATGGTGCGGAGCACCTAGCCTCACCCATACCATAGACAGGCAGCACCTCTGAGAAGGTTACCATGCATGCTACTTGTCTAATGCCCCTCCTCAACTCCACAAACTCCTCCTGCACTGCTCTGATCCCTTCCCCAGCCAGGTCATTTGTCCCTAGGTGGACAATGACATCCAGCTCCCTCCCCTGTGCAGCTGCTCCCACGATCCTGAGGATTTGCTCCCTGTCCCTCCGAGCCATGGCGCCAGGCAGGCAACTTGCCTCCCTCTCCCCTCCCTCTCCCAGTTCTACCCTCCTAATAATGGAGTCCCCCACCAGGAGTTGTTTTCTTCCCCTGTGGGGTCCCATGCCACCCTCCTGTGGGTCTCCTTTGTGGAGGTTCCCAGCATCCTTCTTGGTCTCCACTGCGGGTGCCTCCATAGAGGAACCACACTCTGCCAGAATGGCATATGAAGTGTGGTGAGGTACAACTGGAGGAATGCACCTCTGTTCCACCTCTCTCACCCTCCCCGAGCCCACTGTGGTCCAACCGCTCCTTTTTCCTGGCCACCTCCGAGGCAGTGGCGGTGACCCTGGTGGTCCCTGGGTGGGAAAAGAGGTCCCCCGAATCCTGGCCAACTCAGCCTGGAGATGAGCAACCTCCTCCCTCAGCCCAGAGAGGTGCCTACAGATGGGACAACACCGCATCCTCCAGAACGTCTCCTGGAAGACTGCTGCTCCACAGCCACTGCACTGCACCACTCCCATCATGTCTTATTTGTGGCCCCTTAACTGTTGTTTTGTATACTTACTCTTTCCTCTCTCTGTTTATTTTATTTATATTATTTTTTTTCTCCCTACTTTCCTACTGCCCCCGTACCCTTAAAGCTCCTGATCTTCCTGTTCTGGGACAGTAAGTTCCTATATTCCTCAGTAGTCTCCTTCTTACTTGCTCAGAGTCACACCTCCAGCAGCTGGGTGGGGGGGATGGAAAGCTAATCTTTTCCTTCTAGGATGGTGAGTCTTTTGTGCCTCTGTGATCACTCCCTTCCTGCTCCCAAACAGGAAGTTCCTGTTGTCAGTCAAATCCTGTGCCTCTAAAGTAGAACCAGCTAAGGGTGGGGGAGTGGAGGGGAAGGACTGAGGGCAATATAGTCCCAGTAAAGTTCTAACAGAAGCTTCTTCCTCTTGCTGTTCTCCACCACAAGCTATCTGGGTCAGTTTTTAAATGCAAACACCTGGCTTCCTTCTCTCCCTCTAAGTCACTCCCCTAATTCACAGTTTCTTTCTTCACCTAGCTAACTGCACAGATAACAATTCCTTCACCCAACTCAGACAAACACACTGCCTCTTTTTTTGTTTTGTTTTTACCCACAATTGAACTTCCCAGTAGAAGAGTTCTAGTTCTTTAGTCCAGTAGAGTAGTAAAGTTATAACAGCAGCTTCTTCCTCCTGCTGTTCTCTACCACAAGCTATCTATGTCAGTTTTTTAAATGCAAACACCTGGCTTCCTTCTCTCTCTAAGCCACTCCCCCTAATTCACAGTTTTTTTCTTCACCTACTAACTGCACAGATAAGCAGTCACAGCTCCCCCCGATCTGCCTCTGCCACCTCCCATCCCTTATGCCCCCAGCAGCCCATAGTCTACCCTGTCCTAGTGGCACAAGCCACTTAGACCACCTCCTGGCAGGTCTAAGTGGTGCCTTGTGCTGTGGCCATGGCAGGGCTTGTAGAGTCCTGAAAAAGGGGATGTTGCAGCCCCACTGTGGCACAAGCCCTCTTGCGACCTGGCGCACCCCAAAGTAGGTCGCAAGGGTGGCACAGTGCCACTTCAGTACAGCGGTTCCCCATTCTGATGCAGACCGCATTTCAGAATAGGGAAAGACGCATCTTACGATGCAAGGTGCCACCTGCATCATTCATGTTTGATGCAGGCACCTTGCGTCAGTCTTAGGACTTTCAGAATCGGGCCCATTGTCTTTCCCTGGCAGGTGAACTACTGACAGTTGCACCGCTAGGGAATACGCCAGGTTCCAAATCTTCATTGCTTCTGCACACAGCTTTAAAAATCTTGTTCCTGCCTTTTTTGTTGATATAATACACAGTAGTGGTGCTGTCTGTCCAGATCTGGGTGGCCCGACCTCTGATGCGGCAGGAGAAGACCTGCATTGCCAGAAGCACTGCTGTGCACTCCAAGAGGTTTGTGTGGTCCCCTGAGACTTCAGTGGGCTCCACATCCCACTTAAGATCAAATCCTCCAGATGGGCACCACATCCCAGGAGGGAGGCATCTGTAGTGAGCACAAGTGTGGCTGGTTGTTGGAGGAATGGAACCACCTGTCTGAGGTTGCTTTCTTCCTTCCACTGCTCCAGTGCACTTATCAGGAACTTTGACACAGACACTAGTTTTGACAGTGGTTCTCACCTTTGGGACCAATGAGATCCCAGGTGGTACTGGATGTCCCTCATCTGTAATCTGGCACCTGGAACTACTACTGTAGATAAGGCCATGTGCCCCAGCAACTGGAGGAAGTCTCTTGCAGGCCTAGGTTGCCCTGCCTTGAAAGACCTTGCAAGGACTATTAGGTTTTCTCCTCTTTCTCGAGGGAAGAATGCCTTCCCTTGAAGGGCATCCAGTTCTGCGCCTATAAAGATCAGAACCTTCACAGGTTCTGTACGTGACTTTTGGGCATTTATTAGGAAGCCCAGGTCCTCTAGAGTGTGCTGGGTGAGAAGGAGGGAGGACGTGATCTCCTGGTGTGACTTTCCTGAGACTAGCCAGTTATCTAAGTAGGGAAAGACAACTACCCCTTGCCTCTTCAAATGCACAGTCACTATGGCTAGGCACTTTGTGAACACTCTGGGAGCTAAGGATAGGCCGAAGGGTAGGGCAATGCTGGTAGTGGCAGTTCCCTACTCTGAATCTGAGTATGAATATGAGTGGGCCTGACAGGAATGTGAAAATAGACATCTTTCAGATCCAGTGACCCTACCCAGTCTCCTTGTTGCAGAGACGGAATTACTAATCCCAGCATTGCCAACTTGAACTTTTCCTTTTCAAGGTCTTTGTTCAGCTATTGCAGGTCTAAAATGGGTTGCCACTCCCCATTTTTCTCGTGGATCAGGAAGTATCTTGAGTAAAGCCCCTTCCTCCACTGGGGGGGGGGACCTTCTCCAATGCATTTGCTTGCATCAACTCCTTTATTTCTAACTCCAACAGGAGTTTTTCTCTTGTAGTAAGAAGTGAGAAGTTTCTGCGAGTCTGCAGTTTTGGGAATTTTTTGAACTGCAGAGTGAGACCCTGACTCATTATTTCCAGGACACACCTGTCTGTGGTAATTCTTTTCCATGCCTGGAAAGGATGAATCAACATTCCCCCCAACGGCAATGGTTAGGCAACCTGTACAAACTTGTCAGGGGTTCTGTTTCATTTGGCCCTTGGGTGCTGCAGCAGTGACTGCATGCCTGGGACCCCTTCTGCCTCTGCCTCTGCTGAATCCTCTCTGTTTGGAGTAGTCCAAGGTAAAGAAAGCACAGGGAAAGTATTACCTACTTCTGCCTCCCCTTCCAGAAGGCCTGCTAGAAGTGGAGGCTTCTTCCTTCTCAGTGTTGCTCTTGTATGTGGTTTTGTATTCCTTCACCTTCTTCATATATGTTTGTTTATTTGTTTTGTTTATTTAAACTTGTAAGTCCATAGGCCAAAGACCTGTTTTCATAAGCCTCTGTCCTGTCACCAAATAGGGAGTTTCCCTTGCAAGGGAAATCCATTGCTTTTGTTTGAGTGTCCTGTGAGAGGTTTGTTGTTCTGAGTCATGCAATCCTCCTCAGGGACACTGCATGTGCCATGATTTAACTAAACTCAACTCTCTTTATTTATAAAAAACACAATTCAGCAATGTATCAAAGCACTTTTGCAATAATTTAAAACTCAGCAGTTAAAATATCAATAAATAATAAAATATATATATTTATATCAACAGTTCATCCAAATTCCGGGAAAGCAAAGTTATAAAAATGTGTTTTTAAAGCCAATTTGAAACTCTCTACAGTTAGGCAGTCCCTTATCCGACGAGGTAAAGAGTTCCACAGGGTAGGAGCCCAAATGCAAATGCCCTGGCACCTGAGGTCTTCAAATGAACCCTGGAAACCTCTAGCAGTCCCTTGTCAGTGGAACAGAGGGGGCAGTAGGGGCAAAGAAGATCTTGCAGGTAACAAGGCCCCTGTCTGTGGATGGCTTTATAGGTCAGCAAACCGATCTTGAAGGTGATCCACCACTGAATGGGCAGCCAGTACAGGCCTTGGAGCACAGATGTGACATGGCATGACCGAGGTAAACCAGTCAACAGCCTGGCAGCTGCATTCCGCACCAGCTGCAAGTGGCGGATATCAACCCCCAGTAGCCCTAGGTTCAGGGAGTTGCAATAGTCAAGGCAGGAGGTCACAAAGACATGGACCAGCTTTGGAAGGTCATCAGGCGGGACCTGGTGCTTAATCCGGGTGATATTCCTCAGATAGTAGAATGAGGTCTTGACAACGGATGACACCTGAGATTTAAGCATCAGTCTATCATCAAAAATAACACCCAGGTTTCGCACTCGATCAGAGGTCATCAGCTGGCTGCCTCCTAGCCAAAGCCCGAAAGGCCGTCCAGTTGAGAGCCCTTCTTCCCAATGACCTGGGTCCACAACCAACACCTCAGTCTTGTCAGGGTGCAACCTCAGCTAGCTGGCACTCATCCAGCCTTGGATCTCAGTGAGGCAGTTGTTAAATGACGAAACAGATCCATCCTGTTTGGGCACAAAGGACATGTGTAGTTGAGTATCATCTGCATAGCAGTGAAAACTCAGCCCATACTACCTTACAATGTCTCCCAATGGCAGCATATACACTGCGAATAACATGGGTAATAAAACAGAGCCTTGCAGCACTCCACAAGACAGGGAGACCAGGTCAGAGGAATAAGTCCTTGACACCACTCTCTGAAACCTGCCAGTGAGTAAAGAGTGGAACTACCTGAGGACTGTACCAGACACTCCACAGATCATCCACAGGTGCTTTAATAACACACCATGATACACAGTGTCAAATGTCGCAGAGAGATCAAGGAGAACCAAGATGGAACGACTCTTCTGATCTCTCGCTATCAGGAGATCATTGAGCACCCAAACTAGGGCCATCTCCGTACTGTGCCTCTTCCAAAATCCAGACTGTAGAGGATCATAGACATCGTGGATGGTAAGGTGGTCCTCCAGCTGCAGCGCGACCACCTTCTCAATAACCTTACCCACAAAGGGAAGGTTAGAGACAGGTCTGTAGTTAATGAGACAATCCGGGTCAAGAGAGGTTTTCTTACGGAGGGGTGTTAACACCACCTCCTTTAGGGTGTCCGGAATCACACCTGTCTCTAATGAACACCAGACTATCTCAGCTAGGACTGGGCCAATAACATCAACGCACCCCACTAGGAGGTAAGTTGGGCCAGGGTCCAAACTACAGCAGGTTGGCTGCACACTCTGTATGATCCTCACAATATCCGCGATCACCAACTGGTCAAAGTTGGACCAGACAAACCAAGGGGCTACAACCTCCCACTGGCCATCGCCACACCCATTGGAACATACCACACAGATCACAGACCTGATGTTGGCCACCTTATCTGCAAAGAATCGATCAAACTCGTCACACTTCTCTTGTGACAACGTTCTCCAAGACTGCAGACAGGCTGGATTACACAGTCTATTGACAGTTTGCAAGAGCTGAGCTGGTCAATTCTGTGCGGCGGCAATCTCCCTGGACAGGAACTCTGCCTTCTTATGGGAGATGGCCGATTGATAATCATCAATCTAAGTTTGTTGGCATCAAGGCCCAATTTCTGCCACGCTGTTCCAGCCTTCATCCCACTCGCCTCAACTCCCTCAAGGTCTCATCGAACCAAGGGGACAGAGGGCAGAGAATGAGGGTGTGGAGGGGTTGTGGGATAATAGATGGACCAGACACCAAACTTCAAGTTCAACACACAGTCTCTGTGTGATGTTTATTCAAAATGCAGGCGATAACCTTAAGCAATGTCATATCCCTTCTTCTGTACATCAATTTGTAGCAACAGACTATGTAAGTCTTTCCTCTACACTTAGCTAGCACCTACTGACTCACTAATCTCTGATCTAACATAGCAGTTGAGATTCAGCCTCCACCCCTATGTGGGCCTTGTGTGCTTGGGTGGTGGGGGCTCAAATAAAAAAAAACAACAAAAAAACCAAGCTAAAGACAAAGAATCTCAGTGCAGAAGCACTGAAACATGGGTTACTCCAAAGGGCATTGACAATCAGCCAAGTTTCAAAGAAACACATCATCACACATACTTCCATAATGCAAAGCATCATGGGATATATGTAAATCATGACATTTCAGACTTGTTCAACTTACAGTAATTTACATGCATTTTAAGTAGCACAACTAATTTAATTTCTATAATATAGTCACCTAGTACTTTTTACCTTTATCAAAAACACCTAGTGCCATGGTATGTTCAACATTTACAGGTTTTATATACATTAAAGTATTTTATGACAAAGTGCCATTGCATACTAAATCCAATAATGAGGAACACAGCCTGTTTTATATCGTCTCGGAGGTCACAACAATAACCTCCCTGTACGAGGACCAGAGAGGGAAAAAGAAAATTAAAGAGGACACTATAGCATAGTCAAGAAAGGCAAGGGGGTGCCCATAGGTGGCCAACCTCATGGACTAGAAATTGTAAAGAATAGATTAGGCTAAGAAATAGAAGAACTGTTGCAGCAGATTTAAGAAAAGGCCAGTCCTCAAGAGTGGCAGGAGTTCCCTGTCACAGAGGGAACAAACGCGGACAGGAGCTACAGAATCCAGAGCTTCAGTCACAGTCTTGTTATAGGACTGCAGCAGATTCTCTGGGCCCATGCTTGCACTCAGAAAGTCCAATAGGTCCAGCACTGCTGCCAGGCCATCTGGGGTCAAAGCCCATAAAGGGCAGTATTGGACCATCTCCATAGGGGCAGGCCTATAGGGGGGAGCCTGGAAATTACCCGATTATTTCTGCTCCTTGGTCCCCGGTCAACTTACCATCCTCATCCACCCACCCAGCCCGTACCCTGAGATCAGGCCACTACCCCTCTACCCCCATGGATTACCCCCCCGTGGCAGGATGGTGAGCCCCCAGCTTGGCTCAACATACCTGCACAGGATCCAGTGAGGGCCCTATTCGAGGTCGGGGCCCGCGGCGGGAGGACGGCTCATCAATGCGACTGGGACCAGATTTTCTCCTCCATTTTTTGCCCTTACATGGGGAGTGTGCAATGGCACCCATGGAAGGAGTGCACATGCATCTGCACGTGCCCCTCCTCGACGCCTGCCCCCACCACGTCCCCCTTCTGTAGTAGTGGCACTATATCCCCCAGCCTTCGCTAGTGGACACCCTTGCGCCGACTACTGGAAACCCTCCCACCTGGAGAGGGAGAGCAGTCCATCGGACACTCAATCCCTCTCCTCCCCTGCCAACCCCCAGCAATCCGTGCTCGCTCCCAAACATGGATCGCTGGTGTGGTGCGAGGTAAGGTGGCCAGCGCCTCAGCCCCCGGTGCCACCGGGCTGGCTATGGAGCCTGGAAATTGAACCTTATAGTGTGATGGTCAGACCAGACAACCGGCTCCACCACCAGGTCAGAGGTTTTCATACCCAGTAGGAAGACCAAGTTCAATGAGTGACCATGAGTGTAGGTCACAAAGGTAATAACCTGTGTGAATCCCAATGAATTCATAAGTTGGAGGAAGTCCTCCACTGACTCTTGAAGCAGTGTCATTGGTGTCCACTGCCATGTGGAACTGATACCTGGTGGCATCCATGGCACTTTTTTTGTATCTGACAGATCCTGCACCTCTCCAGTAGCCTTTTCGCTCATAGCCAAAATAGAGCTCAAGAAGGGACTTTTGGTTCTGAGCTGTGTAAGCCATGTAAGCTGCCAGCCTTAAAAGCAGGGAGGCTGAGGCATAGATTTTTTTGGCCCTACTGTCCAGTCTCCTGGAGTCCTTTTCCAGGGGCTAGGAGGAAAGGGGGACATAGGCTTTGCCACAGTGCAGTCTGGACCACTCCCTCATAATCAGGGTGGTAGTACAGGTACTAAGCACCCTGTTTGTCCACCTGATATTTTATTTCTATATTCTTGTCGATGCCAGCAGCTGAAGTGGGTGCTGCCAGCTCTTTAAGGTAGCCTTACTGAGATATTTGTGGATGGGCAAAAGCAACCTCTTAGTGGGAGTCAAGCCCATCATATCCAAAAATTCCACCTCATCCTCATCCTCATCCTCAGCAGTCACTTGTGTTGAGAGGTTGAGGGTATTGACCATTTGTCTCACAATGGAACAGTGTGAGGTAAAATTATCTGGTGCATAAGGAGGGGAACCAAATGCCTGCTCATGGGAACTGTCAGGCTCTACAGGTTTTCCTTCCTCCTCCTCCTCATAGAAAAACTTAGTCTCTTCCTCCACAGGCACTGGGGGGGGGTAGACATACCCATGAAGGTCCCCATACCCTGGAGGCCTGGAGGAACTGGTATGCTTAGTCATGTCCTCTATTTTTTTAATCATCAAATTGTATTTATTTTCTGCATAACACATTCAACATACACACACACACACACACACACACACACACATATATATATATATATATATATACATATACATATACATATATTATATATACACACACAACAGTTCCAAACACCAACAAGAAACAAGGAAGGTCTAGGACTAGTTGATAAAATGACCTGTGATTCATTAATACCATCCTAACTAGCAGCATACTGTTATAATCAGACTCCAAGGCAAAAAAGATTTTAGTTTTAGGAGCAGGGCATGGGGCCAGACCAGTGGGCCCTCGGATAATAGCAAGAGGCCACCACCTGTAGCCCAGTACATCTCACACCTAGCTAATTTTCTTATGGGACAACGTTGGGATCCTGTGCCATGATAAATATATATATCATACCATCAGGTCAGGTTAGTGTCAGTGGCTCAGTAGGTAGCACACTCACCTCTGAGGCTGGGAAATCAGAGGGCTGTGGGTTCATTTCCCACATCTGGTACTTGGGTCAATATCCTAGTACTGACACTGTAGTGCAGCATGAGTAGGGTGCTGCACTTCTGAGGTGCCATCTTTCGGATGAGACATTAAACCAAGGTCCCATCTGCCTGTATTGGTGGTAGTTCAGGTGGAAGTTAAAGATCCCATGGCACTTATCGAAAAGAGTAGGGGAATTTCCCCAGTGTCCTGGCCAAATTTCCCTCATTCACTAAAAATACCACCAACAGCTTAATCTGGTTCAAGGTCAATTGGCATTCATCTGTATCCCCTTCCCCCGGGTCATGCCTGAAAATAGGCAGGATTTGTCTAGTGCATTTACCCGGTCAACAAAAGCTAAATAAATAAAATAAATATATAAGCGAACTACTCCACCTATTCCTCCCCTTATCTTCCTGATCGCATATTGTATATGTTAACATTTCCATTATGTATGTAGAATCAACCAATGCTATCCATTCTGCACCTGACACAATCTTACCCTGCAGTCATTACTCTGTAATACATTTTTTAGCCATAAGAATTCTGAGGAGATATTTAATAGCTTTGTCTTTTATTTCAGGTAGGTAAAGTGAGAATAGGAATAAAGTACTCAGTCAATTGAAACTATGGGTAAAAAAATTCCTGCATTTCAACCTCTACAGAGGCAATAAAAGCCGCCAGCTGAGGGGAAGCCCAAAAAATATGGTAATGCTTTGCACCCTCTTCTCCACATTGCTTCCTGCAGTGGCTGCTTTACACCATACCACGGCACAGTAGTCATGTCCTCTAGTGAGGGCATCTTATTTTTGTCCACTGATGTCTCCTTTCCTTCTTCAGTAGGAGGTGCAGCAGCATGTTTTTCTTATTGTTTTTCTTGGCAGGAACGTCTCTGGTGTCTGCTCAGAGGCTGTCTTATTTTGACTGGAATCAGGATTCCCCTGTTCAGACACCCTGACCTCTGAACCATCTTTAGCAGTATTGCCTTCTGCTTACTTTGAGGGGCTGGACCCTCTTCTGATCCTTTTGGTGACATAGAGGCAGACTGAGATGCCATAAGGCCTTCTAATTTTTTTGCCCTTTTCTTGACTGTTTTAGGGCAAAACCTGATACAATGCTAGCAATTAGAAAAATCATGATCTGGACCCAGGCATCTCAAATGCAACTCATGGCAGTCTGCCTTAGGCAGGAGCTGGAAACAAATGTTACAATTTTTAAAGCCTGTAGATCCTGTTCTCCTTTTGGGTCTGTCAGTCATGCCAATTTCTAACGACCTTAAAAGTGATTCAGTTCCCAAAACCCAAAAAATAAAATAGAATTGCGGTTCGGTTCCTTATGAAAAAGCAAAAGCACTACAATATAGTAATAATTAGAGAAAAATAAGCCAACTAGCATCTTAGTTTCATCAGAAAGAAGAACATGGACAACAGAATAAAAACCACAAAGCAGTATCAAAACCTTGTATGATTTTTTTTTAATTTTTTTTTTTAGATGATGCAATTCCC
Organism: Neoceratodus forsteri; assembly: GCA_016271365.2. NCBI lineage: Eukaryota > Metazoa > Chordata > Ceratodontiformes > Ceratodontidae > Neoceratodus > Neoceratodus forsteri. Next base: position 1,318,735,040 of record CM028129.1, read on the forward strand.
TGAGAGCGGGAACCGTGATGCAAAGGCCTTTCTTTGGTTCCTTGGAACCAATGAGGAACTGAAGAAAATAGGAAAAAAAAATAATAAAACCCTAAAAAAAAACACCCTAAATAATGCAGAGTTAAAAAAACTAAAGTAAATTTACTTGAACTTTACTAGAATAAAATGATAAACCATCAAACAGCACAGAAAATGTGGAGATGACTTCGGGGCAACTTCTTCCTCAGGCGGAGAAATAAATCTGATGTTAATGGGCAGGGGTGAGCATGACCACACAGCAGAGTTTTGTGTTTCATTCTAAGATTCCATAATTAGTATTAAATTCTAGGCTTCAAGCAACTTATTCCAGGGGAATGATTGCAGTTAAGCATAGTGAGGGATTCCTGGGATTTAAATGAAATTTTCCATGGGAGTTGCGTCCACATCTGAAACCCAGACCTCTAATGCCACTATTAGAAACTTGCTGATTTCTTGGAACTTGGCAAAATTATTTGTGACTTTTAGGTCCTTAAAGTCATCTTCTAAGTGCAGGCTGAACAATATACAACCGATGAAGGGCTCACCAAGCAAATGTGACTTGGAAGCATGATCTGCTGACCAGTGTCTTAACCAGGGCTCCAGATAAGGTGTGCACCGGCCTATTTTACTCACCTCATTTTAGGAAATACTCTTCAGAAATTTTTTTAAATGAGTACCAGTACTCACCATACATTTGTAAATACTCCACACGCCAAATAATAGTGCTTCATAGCATAACTGGTGATTCAAAAGGATCAGTTTTTTGCCAGGTTTACAGCACTTGTATGCATCCCACCTTTGTTTTACTCACTATGTTTTAAAATGGGTGAGTAAATTTCTACCTTCCAACATTATTTGGAGCATTGTTGGCACCTGAACTTCTTATCTAGAAAAAACTACATTTTTTTAATAAATGTACTCCTCAGTCCACTCTAGCAAGACATTTGTACACATCTGAATTTCGTTTTACTCACCTCACTTTCAAAATGATGAGTACAGGTACTCATCCCAAAAAATCTTATCTAGAGCCCTGATCTTAACCAAACTTATCTGAGGGCTAGCAAAGCTGTGGCACAACATCTTGCTGAGGCACGGAGTACCCTACAAAGTATGCTGTCACATGTACTAAAGGTATGAGGTCACTGACTAGAGGCTTCTCCAGGATCTCATCTGTAACTGCAGCTGACCATTCACATAGTGCTTGTGCCACTGATGCTGAAGCTTATGCTACTTGCAGACCAAAACCTGATGTAGAGCATGCTCACTTGCAAGCAACTTTCAGAGGCTTATCACTAGTGTCTGAAACTGCTGCAGCAACGTTTACTGGCATAACTGTATGTTTGTCCACAAAAGAGATGGCTGCACCTGTAAAAAATGGTCCCTATTTTTTACCAACACACCAAGGAGCAGATAGAGTTTTGCCTGTACTGTGGAAAACTGCTTTTTCTTGTCCACATTCTCCCACTCGTCTTTATCTATCTGTGCAAAATATTCAAATTCAGTGAAGCACTTGGGAGCACTCTCAGGAGAAGACAAGATGGGATTAACGTTCATAATTGTGGTAGACTGTGTCTCCAATAGCTTCAGAATCCTACAGGTCTCCTCAACCAGGAAGGAAAGTATGCTTAGGGTCAAAGAGAGATAGAAGCGAGGAAGGCTGATTGTCCTCTGCCCATTCACTTTCTTTTTCATCTTCTCTGGGATGGTCAGGTCATCCCCAGTCATCTGGATCCTGAGGGTCAGTAGGATTTGTTTTGCCTTGAGAGTCTTCCTGGCAGCCTGGCTGAGGGATGGTACTTGTACCTTGCCTGGAGAGATCTGGGGATGCATTCAAATCTGGTAGAACATACTTTCTGCCCAAGTCCGGTTATGACTTTCCTGATACATCTGTACATGCCTGTCCCAACCCCCCAGAGGGAGGGGGGGTCTGCTGTGAATCAGGAATAAGAGAAGAAATGCTCTTCTGTGTCCTTATCACTTGCTCTTCCTTGTAGAAGAGTTTCTTGAGATAACAAAGAAAGAAGCTGTGTAACTCTCTATTGCCACTGCCCAATGTGAAACCATACGTACCTTCATCTGGGCCACCAGCAGTCTGGGGACCTGTTGCCAAAAATTAGCATTGGTCTTGTTTGTACAGAATGAACAGGAGATCCCACAAGAGACTGTCCTAAGGTCATTTGACATGCTTTACATTTCTTATTAGATGAAAATGAAAAGAGTCCGTGGAATGCCACGGTGCTTTGTAAATCTGTTTCTCTGCAAAACTATTAAAGCAGGATCTGTGTCAGAAGCTTTGGTCACTTGCATTATATTTTTGGTGTACATGCATCTGCTTTGCATACTTGTATAAAAATGTTCTCGCTTGCATCAGGTTTTGTACACTGCATCAATTTCTGCCCACTTGTGTCAGTTTTTGTGCATGTGTGGTGATTTATTCAACAGTTGCATCAATTCATTTGCACTTGCATCCAAATTTTATGCAGCTGCATCAAACCCTACCAAAATTATGCAAATCAGTAAGAAATGCTGCAATGGCATAATAAAATGGCGATCAGAAAGCTAGAACAGTCAAAAATCTCTAAAACATTAAACAACCCCAGTGGAGTACCATAACCTCTCAAAAATGTGAGGGACTGCAACCCGAGCAAGTCTACCTTGAGGACAAACCCGATTAGATGATTTGGAGGAGAGAGGGAAAACTGTTCTGAAGAAACAACTTGTAAAAAGGATTACCTAGGCACCAAACTAAATACAGAGTACAGATGAAAGACCTTTATCACTTATCTTACACCCTTGAAGAGTTCTGAGTATAACTTATACAGAATGGCAAGACGCCCTGTGTACAATAGGAATTTGGAGTTAACTTACAAGCACAAGCCAATTAAGCAAATTAAAAAAGGCGTGATTTGAAATTAAAACTTCTGTCTGTAAAAACAAGATTCTCTGCTTAGAGTTACTACAGTTTGAGTAAACAAAAAAGATTTCATAGAAAATCTTCAGGCAGGAGAGCTCTAGCAATGCTGCCTCTTCTAACACCGACACACTTACAACTGATGATTTATAGCTGTCACAGAATGGGGTGCAGCTAAGGATTGCATGATTATGTCATAGATTAGGAGTGTGTTGGCCCCTAGTAGGTGAATATGTATTACCCAGCAGTAAGTGATTAGCCTAGTAACAACATGGAATGCCACAGGAATGTAAGTCACAGTAGTACAGAGGATGACAGCTAGGGGAGTGTGCAGCCTATAAGAATAAGATGCATGTAACAATGCAATATGATTCTTAAACATAAAATCACTATTATCTGAACAGATTCTTAAGTACTTAGAATTAAAAACTTTCTTCGATGTTAATGTTCTCTATAGTTTAACCTGATCAGGAGCCCTACTAATCTTATTTGAGATGTTAATCCTCTGGGTCTTAATGAGGCTTAGTGAAAGTCTAAGAGGATTCAGTTTCTCATGTACTTCTAAGAAATCAGATTGAAGATTATAGAGTCGGGGACTGCTAAAGCCGAAGAGGAGTAGAAGTGAAGAATAGTGTAATCAGCATATAATAGCATATTGGTTTATGAAATGGAGTTTGGTAACTCATCAATATAAACAAAGTAAAGAGGCCCAAATACCTACTCCTAAAGAGACACTGCCAGCTTTTAGGTAAGCAATAATACCCTCCAGGGTGGGTGGTGTTGGGTAATACTGGATCGCCCAGGGGGCGTAATGAGGCCTGACACCACAGGCTCAAGGTCTTATAGCCCCTGGAAGGTCTGGTATTGCCCAATACCGCCCACCCTGGAGGGTATTATTGCACTTAAAAAATGGCTCACAAGTAACATTTCAAATAAAATAAAATATTAAAAATACTTGTAATAAATATATATATATAAAACATTTTTAAATATGTTTTTCTTGTAAAGTAATCCCTGTACTGGGTATTCTTGCCAGTAGGGGGCACAACAGTTTAGTATAGCCTGTGTAACTGAGATGCATGTCTGTCTTGTGGTTTTCTGGGAGTTGTAGTCCACTTCTGGGAGTTGTAGTCTGCAGTACAACGTGCCAGCATATAGTCGCGTCCATTTTTTTTTTCCAGAAGAGGAACAGTCAGGGAATGAGGAGTGGATGTTGCAGTTGGGCAAGACAGAAATGTGTCTTGCGTGTGGTGGGTCCTGAGATGGAGTCGCAGTGTTGGTAGCCGATTTTCTGAGAGCAGGTTGGACATCAGCAGTTGGGAGGTTGAGAGTGGTGTCAACACTGTAGTCGGCTGCAGTTTTGTGAAAAGAAAATATTATCATGTTGTGTGTAAGTGCATTTCTTTCTCTTTTGTACTGTGTAGTGTGCTTTGCTTACTGTGAAACTGGGGGCCTCTCACTCAAGTGTCTCAGTTACCAAGCGGGGAAAAAAAATGGCAGCTGATGAAGTTTAGAAATCAAACTGGCACACGACAACAGTTTGAGACGGAACTCCTAGAACTTGCTTTTCACAGGGCTGTATTGAAAAATACCTGCATGGCAATGGAACCCTGCTAGCCAGTCAGGATGCTAGCATTTACATTGCCATTTTCTATTAGATTTTATTAACCCCCTTTAAAACACCCTCCCACACATTTCTCTGTTGGTGAGAAGCATACAGAAGGTATTTTTATAACGTGTGTTGAGATGAACGTGCAACCCAATTGGTGCAATGGCTGTGCGTGGATATGCATTAAATTCCCTATTTAATGCACAGTCCCACGGAGTGACTCCGGAGATTTGCCGCTGTCTCTCTTTACCTTCAGGCAAAAACAAATCAGAGTGGCAGTCGTAGAAATGAAGGAAACAGCAAGTGTGACTGCAAAAGACGTGATCTTGTGAATGGGAACCAGAACACCTTTAGAGAGTGTAGAATCCATGTGGAAAGCACAATGTTATAGAAACACAGCAGTCCGTGCATGTTGGCCGTAGTTGCTGTCTCCAGTGGGGTTGCTGCGATTTGTGCCAAGGACAGCAGATTACAGTGTCACTGTCAGCGCAGTGTGATAGAAAGAAACTCGTGTAACAGTGATTGGGAAAAAACAGCTCAGTGTATCAAAGATATCTTTTGAATGTGAATGGCAAGGGTAACATTAGAACTTGTGCGGTGTCCTGACACAGCCGAGTATGGCTGGGGTAGCCACAAGAGTGAGAGCTGGGTGTCTCGCAGGTGAAATCCCCCCGACCCCCCAATGTAGTGGCACACACTGTCCCCGATCCTGCACAGAGAGCGTGAGAAACAGGGAGGTAGTCATCTTCCTTCTGTGACCAATTGAGACAGCAAGCAGCAGAGCTGTGTGGTGCTGCAGTGCCCTCCTCTGGCCCCAATGGTGTGTGCAGGTCATCTGGGAGAGACAGCAGAGTCACTTAACCATAGTGATGGTGGGCTCTCTCTCTGTGTGTCAGCATTAGTGCAGCAAGGCGTAAAGCTTGTCATGGGCACACTGGAGTGGCATTCTACTTGAATGGCAAATCAGCTGTAAGATCCATTGATAGACAGTAAGCACACATACAGCACCTGTCACAGCAAGCAGATGACATACCTGTGCAGTTGAAAGTGCATATCAATATAATTGTTTCTGCATTGGGGAGGGGCTGCCTCATACAGATGTCGTGCCCACAGTACACAGCAGTGTGAGACACAGGAAATGTGACTCGTCACATTACTATTGTATGTGTCACATTTATCTGTGCAGAACAGGCATGCAGTCTGCTATTCTTCTCAGGGACTATTTTGACAGGTGGCAGGATACAGTCCCTTTTTTCCTCTTTCTACAGGGGGAAAAAAACCCTTTCCGTGTCTGGTTTTCATACTTTTTACATAAACCATGTTACAAGTGCAATAACCCACTCTAGGGTATGGGTTTATAGGCATTTAATGCACACCTCGGGGTGCTGTGAGGACACTCAGCCTGTGACCTCATGCCTCACAATTCACCACAGGCGTGCATTAAATGCCTATAACCCCATACCCTGGAGTGGGTTATTGCTAACATAGTGTATGGTGGAATCCTGTTATGCACTGAATTCCACGCCTGGAATATGCTTGTTGTGCTGCAGTAGTTACTGTACATCATTATGTTGTTGTGCTGCAGTACTGATATTACTACTGCAGAACAGTAACTTATAATGTTACCACACAGCTTGATTCCTCTATCCAGTTGAGCTGGAAGCTCTTTTTTATTAAATGAACTTACAGAAAAAGCTGCAACGCATTGCTTGAGTATTTGAGCCTACTGCCAACCCTCGAATGCCTCCACCCCCAACCCCCAGTTCACTGAAAGGAAGCAGAGTGTCTGAAATATGCATGGATGCCCATACACTATAAAAGATAGTGAAAGGGCATCCATAAACAGACAAACATGTGTCTTCATCTTGAGTTTTATATGGCAATCAGGGAACCTCTCGAGCTTCGATCTCGAGTTTCCCGATTGCCATAAAAACCTCTCGATGCAGACACAGCCTTGTTGTGTATGGCTGCCCATACATTATCCTCTATGTTTAGAAACATAGAAACATAGAATTTGACGGCAGATAAGGACCGCTTGGCCCACCTAGTCTGCCCATTTTCCTACCTAACAGATAAGCTGCAGATCCTAGTTAACCAACAGCTTACTTCCTCCTACCCCCCACTAGGACTGCCTTATGTCTGTCCCATGCATTCTTGAATTCCCCACTGTTCTTGGACTCCACAACCTCCTCAGGAGGCTGTTCCATGCATCCACAACCCTCCGTGAAAAATACTTCCTAACATTACCTCTGACGTCCCCCTCTATCTTCAAATTGTGCCCCCTTGTTCTTGCACATCTCTTTTTCTGAAAGATGCTACCCTCTTGGACTTTGTTGATTCCCTTGAGGTATTTCAAAGTTTCTTATCATGTCCCCTCTCTCCGTTCTTTCCTCAAGGGTATACATATTAAGCTCCCTTAGTCTTTTTTCGTATGTCTTCTGGTGCAGACCCTGCACCATTTTGGTTGCCCTCCTCTGGACAGCCTCCACTATGTCAATGTCTTTGCAGAAATGGGGTCTCCAGAACTGCACACAGTACTCCAGATGGGGTCTCACAACTGTCTGTACAGAGGGATAACAACTTCTTGTTTTCTACTGTTGATGCCTCTCCCTATGCATCCCAGTATTCCCCCAGCATTCCTTACTGCCTTCTCACATTGCTTGCCCACCTTTAGGTCATCTGATATATAAACATAGATTCATAGAAAATGAGCATTTAGAGAGGTTTTGTCCATTTTACAATTGTTTTAATGTGTTAACATTATCCTGGGCTGACCACCCGTTCCCGTACTTGCACTAAGATGGCCACAAACTAAGTGTAAACTCGCACATTGAGATTTTTTTTAAGTAGTGTCGTCCAAAAGGATTTTCCAACAGATGTTGGCCTCCTGGGCACAACAAAAGTAATTCAGCACCAAAACGAGTGCTCTAACTTATTTAATTCTGTGTCTAAAATTTAAAGCCGTGACTCCAGGCGTGTGCATATTGTACCATCCCCAAGAAAAAACAAGCAGCAACACAGTCACAGGGTACTCTGGAATAACACTGTGGTATTTGCATCAAGCATTCAGTTCTTTATTCGGTGACATAGTCTCCCAGACAATCCCCCTCCACAAGGGACTTAATTAATTTTCAAGCAATGCACATATCGGGGTAGATGTGGGCCTGAGGTGGCCATGCAAATCATTCATTTATGATCCTGCAAACACATTTCTTACTTTTCTTTCCTTTATTCCTGTCAAAGGCCAGACACTTTTCAGTGGAAGCTCACCTTTTGGCAAAAGAGTGATGCAACCTGGGCAAGGCTGAAGCAGAAACCACTCAGGAAGGCACACTTGCACCAACCCTTAGCAGAGACCTACTGATGGTCCTATACTTCCATGTGACTTCTGAATGAACACTTCTTTGCAACCCTGTAAGGGGGAACCGAACCTTGGCATGCACACTTCTCTCTCTCTCTCTCTCTGTTCCTCTTACAGTGGGGCATATAGGTATCGGGTTTTAGTGTGTTTTAAACCTGTTGTCTCCTGGTTCCCAACTCAGTGCTCTAACCATTAGACTAATACAGTAACTCAGACAGAGCTTGTGAAGGGTTTAAGCCCTACTTATTTGTAAACTCTGCAGTGCAAAATGGAATGCTACTATATAATTCAAAGCTCTTATGTTTGGCATTGCTGCCTGCAAAAGAAGCAGCTGTAAAAAGTAACACAGTAGAATAACACTTACCTGGGATTTTTGTCTTCCTTCCTTCTTCCTCTCCCACCCTCCTCCCTCCTTCTCCAGGAAGAACTGCTTAAAATTAATCAACTCTTGTTTTTGTTAACGTCTTAAAGACGAGAATGACAAATGAAAACAACAGGTTTGTGCTCAAATGAAGGAATCAAGTATACATGGTAACCTATAAAAACAGACTGAATAAAGGTGATGGTGGGGGGAGCAACTGAAAAATAGGTCACCACTGTTAAAGCAATAGTTTTAGGTTGCCTTGCCTCAGAATTTTACTAATAGTTTCCGTTAGAAAAGAAATCACCAGAAAAGCAACATGTTTTTTAAGAAAAGGAAAATGGTTGGGGCTGCCCAATGGCGCAGAGGAAGTGTGTCGTGCTTCCATGCTTCCATACGCAGGGATCCCAGGTCGCTGAAGCCAGGTAGCCAGGCTGGAAGAAGCACTGCAACTGGGCAATGCTTCCCAGCCAGGGAGGAATAGTGCCATCACCTGATGCCTCAGCAACCCTTCGCAGTGGGCCAGGAAGCTCACTTCTGCATGAGGGCCAGGTGCACTTGTTTCTCAATGCTGCAGCTACTGAGGCCATACAAGTCTGTGCAGTGTTGGAGGGTTGGGAGGGACTGAACCTGGGAAGCTTCCCCTCAACAGCCTAAGAAGAGGCCACTCTTGGTCCCTGCCTCCATGGATCCACCTGTCCACCAGATTCTGTCTCAGGGGGTTGAGATCCCTTCAAGCTCTACCATGATGTGGGCTATTGGCAGATGCTGTCCAGAGGACAAGTGGAGGTAGGGCTGGGAGGTTACCCATCAGATGCCCTGACCAAGGTGGTACAAAGGGAGAAAAAGATGAATTTAAAAAAGGTGAAAAGTTTAGGTATAGTTGTATTACATAAATGTCCTTTAAATTTGTGTAAACCCCTCTTCCCTGCCCTGTCTAGGAGCATACTTTTTTATTCACACTTCTTCCAGGCAGGAAGAAGGGAGCACTCTAAAGCACTAACATATGAGACATTGCACATTACTGGACCAGGGAAAACTGATGGTCACCAACCTGCATTTTACCTCCTTATTTCTAGCAATGGATTTTCTCCCCAAACCGACACCAGACCAAGACCTCCCTTTTTTTACGGAGGTCTCATGGAAGCCCTTGCAGCCCCCAAGGCTGGATTTTGCCCCTGAAATATAACTCATGAAACATTAATTAGATTGCAAATATGAGGGGGGGGGGAGGATTTTATTTTATTTAACTGCCCCTACAGTTAAATAAGGCACAAACCACTGTTTTTTTCCAACTGACTTTTATTTTCATCTGCATGGCAAATGATTTCAGTGATACAGGGGTCACCATTTTTTTATGGAAAAATAAATATTTAGCTTCATGGGGCTACAAACTTTATACACTTTGGCTGGACCTACTAGACAGCAGAACCACAGATTTAAGCAGACACCAGAAGGATTCTCGTTTTCTACCCTTCCTCTCTCTGGTGTTCTACCCAAGACCCTGAAACCCAGATCCTTGCAATCTCCTGGCGTATAAGGATCCAGTAAGCCAAACCTTCCTTTTATTTCTCTCTAACTGGGTCTCTTTTACTCTGGCACTGGTTGTCCCCCCTTTCACTGTGTAGGAAAGCGTGCTGCCCCCCCACCTGGACCCCTGGGCATTGGCCCATGCCATAAGGGCATTCAGGATTTTTTCTGATGACCCAGTCCTGACTGCACTCTACTTGGGGGGGTTTCCCCACTGACCCTCCTGAACTGCCGAGCTCCCTCACCTGCCCACCTATCCTGGTCCTGATTCTACTCTTCCAGCCTCCCTCCTCCAGCCCCAGGTCTACTTTCGGGGCTAGAAAGGCCCAGCTGCTTCCTGTCAGTCCCTTTTTATACCCTTTCAACTACTTTCTGCTGCCACCTTGCGGCGTCGAGAGCAATTTCTCCCAGAGCACTAAACCCATTTCCTAGCTGGGAGGGGAGGGGGGTAGAAAGGGGAAAGGGATGCCTAAAAGCGGGAATATAAGTTCCGCTTTTACAGGGGGCTTACATTTGTATTCAAGAAAGTGAACTACTTTTAAAGAATGTGGAGAGATTAAAAGGGTTTCTGCTGAAAATGGCTCTAGTTAAAAAGGCCTCTGCTTCTTCTTGTTTGTTTGCAGCAATAGGCAGCAAGCAGTAGCTTGAGTCCCTATTGCTGTCATGTACTGTAGTGCTCTTTTGCACAGATTTTTAGGTTGTTGTTACATTTTGTGTGTGTGAGTTAGCTGTGGTGAGGTCTGTGTAATGCCATAGTCAGTAGAATGTAATACCTGTGGAGACATTCACTATACAGCTTCCCCACACAGGATTTGCGTACCTAGGATGCTTTGTCTTTGGGTTTAGACCTTTAAATATATGCATGTGGCTAGAAGAGGTTTACAAAAGCCATACAAATTGGACATTATCTCTCTTCCTGTAACATTCATGCATCCTACATACTGCTATTCTTCCAAACAGCCTCTTTGCCATGCTGTTTCTCTAGTATGCTGTATTGAACTGTAATGGGTGCCTCATACATTAGAGTGTAGTAGACTGACTGCTTTAATGTAAGGATGATTGCTTTGTACTGCATTGCTATAGACCTCTGTGGGACTAGCTGTGATGACACAGGTGTATTGCTCACTATGGTCCTCTGTTGGCTATTACTCGAAAGTTGGCACACATATGATCCCACAATTCAGAAAATGGAGTGGAGGTAAAGATTGAAGGAAAGACCCCGAGAAGGCTGAAAAATATGAAGGCACAATGAGACAGATTACTTTGGTACCTCTTAGCACCATTGGAACGTTGATTAATTAAGCAATAGGGCATGACAGGGGGTGTGTTATGGTGGGATAACGGCCCACCTCGGGTGGGTTGAAGCACGAGACATAGCCGAGGGCTTCCATCACCCGAGAAGGGACGTTAGCCTACCATAACACACCCCCTGGAGTGCCTTATTGCAATTGTGAAATGGGTAATTTTTAGTAAATTTTATGCATTTTTAAACATAATACTTTCAGCTGGGCGGTTGTACTGGGATAATGGCCCAGCTGAAAGCAGCTCTCGGCCAGTCAGAATACAACATTCTTTCTACCCATTTCATAATTACTGGTAGTACATGGACTGTAGAATAACATTAATTTACATTTATGTAAGACATTTCCTATTCAGCATACCCCCACATACACACAAGGATTTGTATACCCATGATGCTTTGCCCTGGGTTTGAGGCTTTAGAATGCATGTGTGGCTTGGAAAGATTTACCAAAAACAAACATATTAGCAATATCTTGTCTTCTGATATCATTTTTGTATCCTATAGTCTGTTCCTCTTCCAAACTCGTTCTCTGTTATGCTGTGCTTTTTCTGTTATACAACATTTGACTGCAATGGGGGCCTAATCTAGTGGTCTGTAGTAGACTGGCTTAGGGCAGGAATTATTTCATTTTGCTGCATTGCCATGATCCTCTATGGGGCTGATAGGGATAACACACGCTGATCGTTAGCTATGGTCCCTTTCTGATCAAACAAGTCGATACTCACTCTGGTCCTACACAATCATGGAGAGGAGTGGAGGTAAAGAATGAAAAAAGGACTGGGTAGTTTGCAGAAAATATGAAAAAAAGTTGAGAAACATTGTTCGGCACTGGTGTTAGGCTTTAGAATGCACACACATGGCTAGGAGAGATTTACAAAAACACATTGGAAATTGTCTGTTTTCTTGTATTGTTTATGCATTCTAAATACTGCTCATCTTCCAAAACTGCTATATTATGCTGCTGCTTCTGGTATACTACATCTGATTGTAACGGGTGCCTCATACAGTGGTACTGTATGTAATGTGGTAGACTGGATGGTGTAGCAAAAAAGTGCGTGTATTCTGCTGTATTGCCATGATACTCCATGGGGCTGGCAGTGATTACACAAGTTTATAAAATGAGATCTAGTCAATTCTGGCTCCTCACTGGTCAGGACCCCATCACAAGGGATTGCATTAAAGATCATGTGCAAAGATGTCAAACTCAGTAAAATCTAAATGGACGTTTCAATCACTTACACACTTAGGGGGTTGCTATGGAGTCGTCCAATATCTTTTCTTACTGATTGAAAAAAAAAATCTTTTATGGCTGGCCTGCCGGTGCAGTGCTTGGATTTTTGCTTGTGGCGCCGGCGAAGCGGGTTCGCGAATGGACCCGGGTCACTGGAGGGCCGGCCAGGGGAGAAGGATGAAGCATCCTAGGGACTGCTCTCCTTCTCCTGGGGGAAGGTGGGGACACTGCCTGGTGCTTGACGGGCCCCTGGCAGAGGCTGGGGGTACCGCAGCTGCTGGCGCTTGACAGTATTCAGGAGGAGGGGCAGACGTAGGACATCATTGCACGTCCCCACCTCCCGTGCAACAAGGGGGAAAAAAACCCAGAAAAAAATGTCCTGCTCCCGCTGCCACAATGAAGCCTGCTCTAGCTGCATATGACACTCAGGCCGACTCCTGCCTTTCCCAAGTTCATGGCACCCTTGGTCAAGGCGCCGTGACCCCACCCTGGGGGGGGAAGCAAGGGGGTTCAGGGAGGATGGCTAAATGTGAGCAGCCGCAGTCAGAGTCTGTGACCGGGCCAATAGTCCCGGCGCAGGGATGCAGGGGAAAAATACTAAATTGAAAATATATATATATATTTTATAAAGTCATGCTGTCTGTTGCTGATGATCTTGTTTTTCAGGCAGTACTGCCGTGGTCTTGTGACTGACGTCGAACGTGCTACCATCATTTGGTGGCAACCAGCAGTCAGTAGGACTGAGTGAAAGTGGTGAAGCAGGGGAAAGTTTTGTTCAACAGTGTCATCTGACAAGGAAAGCAATTTACCATAACTGTCTTGTAGCTCTTTGTCTACTGTTAATATTCAGCCATACTGTATTGAACCACTTGCAAGTTCTTCTTCCACAGCATCAACTATTCAGTCTGACACTGCATTAGAGGATGAGCAGAATGAGAGTAAGGGCAGCATGGAGTATTCCTTGTCAGATTGGTACATATGCAAACATCTAATCGATTGTTTATCCATCTGATATTATTTCTGTACTAACAATTTCTATGCACATTATTGTAGAGGTAAGCAATAATATCCAACAGGGTGGGCGGTATTATTCTATACCGGACTGCCTAGGGGTGTAATGAGGCCCGATGTCGCAGGCAGAGGGCCTTATCGCCCCTGGAAGGTACATTATAACACAATACCGCCCACCCTGGAGGGTATTATTGCACTTAGAAAATGGGTTTGGAGATTATTTAAATAAAATATTTTAAAAAACCTCAAAATGTGTTTAAAAAATTTTCAACAAGTAGTAAAAAGAAAGCCTATTTGTGTAACGTAGTCCCTGGACTGTGGACGGCATAGTGTTGTCATTGGCAGTAGAGGGCACTGTATCCATAAACCTGAGCCTGTTTTCTCACCTCAGTAGCAGTCCTGTTGATTTGTTGTTGTTTTTTTTAAACCGCAGTCAGATGAAGAATCAAATGTTATGTCATGCCAGAACAAAGGACCTGACACCCAGAAGTAAACAGGATGGGCCAGAAGCAGTAAAATACTAAATTCACTTTCTTTTTATTTAAAAAAATGGATCAGAGGTTTGTGATGGAGATCAGGAGCTGTTGCCATCCTTATGCAGGCACTTTGTTTCCATTGTCTGTGGCATACACCCCAGTAGACAGTGGCAGTACACTTTACTCACTTTACTTTTCAGTCCATTTGTGTTTAAAACTGGGACTGGGAGCTGTTGCGATTGTGATCGATGTGGGAAGGCAGAGCAAGTCAAAGCGCCATTGCCAAAATGAGCAGAGCTACAGGCTCGGAGAGTGGCGTGAGACCAGGAAAGTGATGGCGCTAGGAAAAGAGTTTTGTTTGGCTTGTTTGTGCCGCAAATATGGGAGGGGGAGCAGACATTGAGCAGACGAAATTGCAGTCTCATGTAAAACTACCACTTTAAACCTTGTGGCTGCTGTGTTGAGATTAATGGTACAGCAAGATTAAAGGGGTCAGAAAACGTGTGCTAATTGGCAGCAGTTAGTAATGCTCCTATTTGCAGAAATGAAATTCACACTTCCAAATGATCCATGTTTAATTGCAAGTGAATAAGCACTGATGTGAAAAACTGTGTTTTCAATTGTTTCCTTTTTATGGACAGCATTCTGTTACAGTTCTTTTCGTGGAACTAGTAATTTGGAGTTTTTACTATGTCACGGTTTGTATACAGAATGCTAAACCTGAGCTATTGTCCTATCAGAACCATGCTTAGAGTTCTGTTCTCAAACCATGACATAGTTAAAATTCCAGATCACTGGTTCCATGAAGAGAATTGTAACAGAACGCCGCCCATAAAAATGAAACAATGCAAAATACAGTTTTTCACACTGCTTTTTAGTTAGATACAGTTACATATGGATCATTTAGAGGTAAGAATTTGATTGCTGAAAATAGAAGCATTATAAACAGTTGCTAATTAGCAGTCATTTCCTGTCCTCTTTAATTTTTAATTTTACAGTTGTGTGTTCCTCTTTTTTTAAAAATAACATTTTACTGTCTGTCTGAAACACTCGGTTTACACAAGTGTGTGTGTGTGATCCTGGCTACCTGCTGCCATCTCTCCCGCTCACACACCTGTCAACTGATGGACCCAAGGCAGTGCTCTGCGGCAGTGAAGATGAATGATGGCAGAGTAAGTGGCAAAAAATGCACTGTACACACCACCCCATTTTGTTTTCGTCTGTCCCACACCACCCTGAGTCACAGTTCCCATTTCATTTGTATTGCTCTGTACAGTTGCAGTCCTGTTTCCTTATGTAACTTGTTGGTCAGACACGTACTGGGGTTAACAGCAGCTTTAAATTGCAGAGCAAGTGACTCTGCTATTAAGGAAGCAATTGCTTGTGTAGGACAAGTAGCAGTGGACCAGAGGCAGTCCTTTCTATAATACAGGTATTTGTTTTAGAAATAGAACCATCATGAAACTGGCACTGTGAGTAGTCTTGGCATCATCACTCACTATGTGGCTCGCTAAGCGACAAAAAAAAAAGGCGTCTCATTCAAACGCCAACATTCCAAGGGACACTGATTTTAGTAAAAAGGCAGGCGGGCACAGGGACTAGTTATGTACTGGTCTCTGTTGCCTGATACCTGCCCGGGTAGAAGATGTTCTTGACCAATCAGAGAGCTGGGTTTCTGCAACCCATTTTCTAAGGTTTGTTTTTATCACAGTTATCTATCGTGTTCATAATGCATAAGGTCTGTATACAGACTGTATGTGTATTGGTATATACCTGTATGTTGTTAGTGATTTTGCAATACGACTGCACATTATTGTTTTTTTGGGAGGGGATGGCAAGGTACAGAGGTCCATGAGACCACCTGATACATGTGCGGAGAGTGCGGTCTTGTTGTATCCATTGGGTTATCTGTTACCATGTCTGCACTGAGGGTCTGGGGTACCTGTTACATGCCTGTGTAGTGATGGCTGAGTGTTTATGGGCTACTAATTGATGCCTGCATGTATGTGTTCTCTGATGGTATTGTCATGCTGTGTTATTTATTCCCTGGTTGGGGGTGGAGGAATGGATGTATGTGTTTTCCAGGTGGGGAGTGATACTTAGTGGTATCTTCTCCTGGGTCATGGATTGAGGGCAGATAGTATGTAATGAAATAGCAGTGAAGAACTGATGTGTGTATGTGTCACCAGGTGGGGAGGGAGGGGTTGGGTTACCTGTCACAGGTCCGGGGATGGACTGCTGGTTGAGTATGTTCCCTGGGAAGCTGATTATAGCATGTGGTATTTGATCCATTGTTTGGGAGTGAGGGCTTATGGTATATGATCCAAGGGTGAAATGGAGGACTGCTAAGGGATGACTGGATGTATGTGTTCACTGCAATGGTACTGATATTTTGTGGTATTTCTCCCTGGTTGGAGAGGGAGGGCTGGGAGCATTTGTTCCAATACTGGTAACAGAGAGCTGGTGCTGCCTGTTACAGGGTTATGTAGGCTGGGTGCATGATAGACCTTACAAGGTTTGGGAGTGAGGACTGGGGATATATGTCACTGAGTCAAGGGACAGAGGGCTGTGTGTATGTGCTACTTGGGCAGGCAGTTATAATCTGTGGTATCTGTTCCAGGGTTGTGAAATGAGAGCAGATCATATGTGATGAAGTGGCAGTGAAGAACTGCTGGACGTATGTGTCACCTGGTGGGGAGGGAGGTGTCGATGTACCTGTTCCACATCCGGTATGGGGGTCTGACTGTATCTGTTTATAGACTGATGAGGTATGGCTGGATGTCTATCTTCACTGGCATGTTACCAACAGCTATTATAAATTGATCCCGGCTTGTGGAGGGAATCCTGGAAGTATTTTTTACAAGAGTGGGAATGGAGGGAGGTTGGCATCTATTTCAGGATTGGGTACAAATGGCATGTGTTATGTGTTATAAGGGCTGGGATGGAGGGCTGCAGGTATAACATACTGTGCCCTTTGGGTATATTACTCAGTTTACTCAGTTTCTTAAGACATAAGAAGGCTTACGCCCATCATGAATGTCTCCCACGACATCGTGGGCAAATTTAAATTACCTAGAGCTGTTTTTATTCCATCCTAAAAATGAATCAAATCTGGCTCTATATATTTCAAATGATGAAGCATCAACAACATACTGTGACTGTTTATTCCATTCCTTCACAGATCTGACTGTGAAGAAATTATTACTACTTGTAGTATTAGCCTTAGGTGCTTTTAATTGTTTATTATGACTTTGTAAGTTTAATGTTCTGTTATGATATTGGAAGCCGCAAGATGTTTTTAGGTTTTTATTTTTTAATTTGTACAATTGTAACAAATCTCCCCTTTTCTGTCTTTCTTCCAGGATAACCAGCCCTGTTCCTGCTAGCCTGTCTTTATATGGAAGATATTTGAGCCTAGAGATTATTTTAATAGTCCTTCTCTGAACACTCTTCTGTAATTCCACATCCTGCCTAAAGTGCGTATATCTGAGTGATTGTTTCCCATCCTACATGACTGAGAGTTTTTCTTCTGTGTTCCCAGGTTGGGGATGGAGAGCTTGTGGTATTTGTTCAAAGGTCAGGGATTGATGTCTGTTGGACATTTACCTGTTCAGGAGGGAGCTGTTGGGGTATCTGTACCTTCTCTGGGGAGGGAGGGCTGTCTGTAAGTTCTCACAGGCAGGCTAAGGAGGTCTGAATGTATGTCTTCTCTGTGACATGAGAGATACCTTATGCAACTTGATTCCAGATCAGGGAGGGCTGCATTTATTGGTTCCAGTAGTGGTGATGGAAGGATGTTGGTAACTGTTATAGTGTCGGATAATGAGGGAATATGTTACTTGTTACATTGTCAGGATGGAGGGCTCGGGGTATTTCATACAGGCTCTGGGAGACAGGGATGTGTGTATGTGTTACTCATGTTTGGACTTTTGGGGCTTGATTCCAAGTTGGCATACACCGGCATAAGACAAGATACGCCAAACCCCTTGGCGTATCTGGTGACTTATGTCAAGTGTTACGCCAGCCCCGACTCCAGGAGGCAACCTGCACCATGTTGGCTGCGGGCTATGCCAACCATGGGTTACACCACCCATTACACTGCAGCCCGCAATGACATGGCACAAGTGTGGGTTACAGCAGCAACAGTGCCCAATTCCAAGAGGGCGGCTGCCGTAACCCGCTGCTGCAATTCTAAAAACTGCACTGGTGAAGCTAAGTTAGCACAGCTCAGAGCTGCTCTAAGGGGCATCCGACTATGCCATCCATTGAATGCCCACTCCTCAGCACCACAGCAGTGGTGCTGATGTGCTCCCTGTGCCCCCACAAGCACATCCCTGCCCCCATTCCCGAAAGTCGTGGACCCCCCGGGATCCAATCTTCAGTGCTCCCCCCGGACTCCTGTGCCACCTGTACTACATGGGGGGCATGCCCCCTGGTGTGTGCTGTGGTGTTCCGTGGTGGTGGGGGCTTCAGGGGAGCTGCCGGTAGCGGGCCGTGACTTGTGACTTGCAACATGTGGGGCTTCTATGCCATGCCCGTGGCATTAGCCTCTGCATGGTGTAACCTGCATGTCACAAGTGCAGGGATCCTGCTGCCCTTGGAATGTGGTGCAGGGTCCCTGGCGTAGCGGCGAATGTCGCAACTCACATACACTGGTGAGTTGCGACATTTGACTTGGGAATTGGGCCCATAGTTTCTAGTATATATAACCATGTTTGGAAGTGAGGTCTTGTGATAATTGTTCAAAGGATGGGAAGGGAGTTCTTGGGGTACACGTTACCAGGTTGGGATTGAGGTATTGAGGTAACCGATCCATATCTATGGATGGAGGTTTGACTGCATGTATTCACAGGCCCGTGAGACAGTGCTGGATGTACGACTTCAGTCAGATGACAGCAATACCTTTTGGAACATTATCCTGGGTTGAGATGGGAGGACTGGTGTTACGTGTTCCCGGAGTGGGTGTGGAGGAATGTTGGTTATTGTTATCAACAGAAGTGAGGGTTGCAGGTATTCAATACTGTGTCAGATAGGGAGATCTGAATGTGTATATGTATCCACCATGGGGGATTGATACTTTGTGTTATCTGTCCCATTATTTGTAGTGAGGGCTGTGTGACAGGGAGGTCCTGCCACTCTTGAAGACCGACCTTTTCTTAAATATGTTGCAACAGTTCTTCTATTTCTTAGCCTAATCTATCCTTTACAATTTCTAGTCCATAAGGTTGGCCGCCCCCTCACCTTTCTTGACTCTGCTATAGTGTCCTCTTTAATTTTCCTTTTCTCTCTCAGGTCCTCATACAGGGAGATTATTGTGGTGACCTCCAAGCTGATGTAAAACAACAGGCTGTGTTCCTCATTGTTGGATTTAGTATGCAATAGTACCATGTCATGAAATACCTTGATGTATATGCCTTATGTGTATGAAACCTGTAAATGTTGAAAATACCATGGCACTAGGTGTTTTTAATAAAGGTAAAAAGTTACTAGGAGACTGTATTATAAAAATTAAGTTACTGGGGTAGAGGTAGCGATATCTGAAAAACCCTGTTGTGCTGTTTAAATGTATGTAAATTACAAATTGTTTGAGAGGCCCTTTGGCACCATGCATTCCTGCTTTAAGCTGAACCAGCCTCTGATTCCATGGTGATTTTCATATACATCCCATGATGCTTTGCATTACGAGGGATGTGTGATATTGTGTTTCTTTGAAACTTGGTTGTATTGCCAATGCCTTTGGGGTAACCCTTGCTTCAGTGCTTCTGCACTGAGGTTCTTTGTCTTTAGCTTGTTTTTGAGTTTTTCTTTTTTTGAGCTCCCCATCACCCGAACACACAAGTCCAACATAGGGAATGAAATAATTTTCACTAAAGAGATATCTCAGTAGATCAGTGGGTCAGCAGGTGCTGACTAAGTGCAGAGGAAGGACATGCATAGTCTGTTGCTGCAAACTGATGTACTGAAGAAGGGATATGCCATTTCTAAAGGTTATCATCTGTATTTTAAATAAACATCACACAGAGATTATGTGTTGAACCTGAAGTTCGGTGTCTGGTCCATCTGTTATCTCACAACTCCTCCACAGGCTGGTGGCATTTCTTCAAAGTTCTGGGATGCAGACATGAGGGTACATGTCATCAGGTAGGAATGGAGTTGATGGGGACCAGTTCAATATCTGTGGAGGGAGGGCTTATCTGTTCCTGGGCTGGTGAGTGAGTTACTAACTTCCTTTCTCATGTGTCCCCCTTTAATCAGGTACAGTTGTGGTAATTGTGAAATAATGCCAACACCTATAGAAAATCGCTGCTGCTGGTACTACTTAACTGTGCTGAAGAAATTTGAAACTATCAATGGCTTGAGACCAAATTTTCTGGTTTTGCTTCATTGTGCCTTGACAAAGACACGCTTCAGTCCTGCTTATATGAATACATCAAAAGGGATGGGTCAGTAAGAGACAGCAGTCAACAGATATTTTTTTGGGTCTTGTTATACTGAATTGAAAAGTGTATTGTGATATTACTTCACCATTATATTATGCTAAAACTACAACACATTTATTTTCCACTGTATCAATATTATGTGTTGCGTACTTTACTACTATGTTCATATCATGTACAGACTATGTTCAGATGTATACATCAAACTTTAATTACTGAATGACAACGTCATTTATCAACTGGAAGTGTATATTTGCTATACAATATCAGGTTACCACAAGCAAAGAAAAAAAGAAAGCAATAACACACAGCAAGGCATGGGTTATGTCCTGATCTGAGCATGTCACATGTGTGATATGAGGCACTATGTGATTACCTTGTACGCACCCTTATCATGGCATAACTGACACCTTGTTGAGTGGTAATACATCTATAAAATGTGTAGAAAATTTTCAAAATATAGTCTTAACAAATAAGTGCATTTAAAAAAAGTTATTGTCTTCTTCTTTACTTTTTCTTGTGTTACAAAGCCATTCTCCTTTTCAGTGCAGCAGTTCAGAATTATTTTTCTTACATTTCAGTGAGGTGAAGTGTGTCTGTCTCTGCACACCTTCCCACTCCTCCATCCAAACACAAACAAGCAATCCAACTCTGTGTTTTTTTTGTTTGTTTTTAGTTCTTTATTAGTTTCAGTATGTCTTTTATAGGGAGTAATAGAGTGTGTGTTTTTAAATGACAGTGACTTGTGATACTTCTCTTTCTTGGGTCAGTTACTCCCCTTCCACCAGAAATGGAAAGACTTCCTTTTTTTATTAAATTTATTTTATGTTGGTCATTAACGCACAGTTGTCTTTCATTCTGTGCAAGCAGCAGGCTGTTGGGGGTGGGACTTGGATACCTGAGAGCACAGAATTGAAACCTCAGTGTGGACAAACAGGCAGCTTTGGAAAAAAAGGAACAAGCAATAAAGCTATTTACATGACGAGCAGGAAGGGTCGAGGGGACCTTGGACATAGTGACTTTTAATTCATCATGTTAGCAGTGAGATATGATTGTTTCCTGCTTTTGTTTTGTTTCCAGTGCTGTACCGGTACATCTGCTGTGCTTTCATGGAATGCCAGAGGCGTTGCTAAGATAAGACATTGTTCGGGGCCCAGGCCTGAAAACAATAGGCCGGGTGTCTGGGGGCCACCTAGGCCCCCAGAAATCCTTTAAAATTTGGTGCATTCTGGTGCATTTTGGGGGTTATTTGAAATAGAATTTGCTACCCTGTTACCTCCTCCCCATGTACAGTAAGTTGCACCCTTGCCCCCTCCTCATAGTCCCCACAGTCCAGTATGTTGATTGAACCACCCTCTCCATAGCCCAGCCACCTGCTCCAGTGATTGGCCTCCAGTCCTCCCCCAGCATTAATACTATTATATTTAATTATGTGTGACATACTGTAGTTTTCCATGATCAGTGCATTTTTATTTAAATATTCTGTAGTCCCCTTCCTCACCACAGCACTGTTACTGTGACGCATTTTTCTGTTCACTATGACCAGAAGCATCATGCAACAGAGCCAGTGATGCTCTCATAGGGAGTACTGCGTGGGTCGGTATTCAGTGCAACAGTATAGGAAAAATATCATTCTCCTGTACCTCAGCAGGGGTCAGTGTACTCCTTGCACCTGTAGTAAAGAAGGTACTGGCCCACATCCTAAAGCTGGTCTGAAAAACTGTGTCTATCCACCTGCTAGTCTACTGAAAATTTAGAAAAGCAGTACATTCTACTGCCAGGTATATTGGGCTGGCAGTATAGCCTAGAGGTTACAGTAATGAGCTGCAAACAAGCTTGGTACATCCAGCAGACCAGACCTGGGTTTGATTCTCACAACCTCCACTTGCATACTATGTGACTTTGAGCAAGTCACTTAACTGCCCAGTGCTCCTAGGTCACCCCTGAAAACAGGCACTTGTGCCTAATAGGCCTTACCCAGTTTCCAAAGGCTTAAACATATATAGTGATTGGCATACAAAGGCAAAAGTACTGGACTTTAGGAGGGCTGACTTTGCCAAAATGGGTGAGTGCCTAAGGAATGCACTAGCAAATGGGCAGGAAGGAGGGATGGAAGAACAATGGGGAATAATAAAAACTGCCATCACAGAGGTAACAAGCCTTTATGTGAAGCAAATAGACAAAACAAAACGATGTAAGAAACCACTATGGTTCTCAAAGGAAGTGGCAGTGAAGGTTCAAGAGAAAAATAAAGCATTCAGGAAGTACAAGGAATCACAGAAGGAGCAGGACAGAGAACTGTATCAGTTAAAGCAAAAGGAAGCTGGGAAGGCAGTCAGAACAGCAAAGGCCCAAACCGAGAAAAGATAGCCAACTCAGTTAAGAAGGGGATAAAACCTTTTATAGGTACATCAGGGCGAAGGAAGACCAAGGAAGGGATAGTGAGGCTTAATCAAAGGAGGAGGATAGGCAGAGGATGACTGTGAAAAGGCAGAGATACTAAACAAATATTTTGCTCAGTATTTACAAATGAAGAGGAGGTACAAAACAAACAGTAGAAACACTTTGGATACAGAAGTTGATACCAGCCCATTTACAGAAGAAAGGGTTCTGAAAGAACTCTTAAAATTGAAGGTGGACAAAGCAATGGGGCCTGATGGGATTCATCCCAGAATTCTAAAAGAACTAAGGGGAGAACTAGTGACACCACTGACTACCCTCTTTAACAAATCATGGGAGGATGGGGTGGTACCCGAGGACTGGAGGAAGGCAGATGTGATTCCCCTTCACAAAAGTGGGAGCAAGGCAGAAGCAGGAAACTACAGACCAGTTAGTTTAACCTCAGTGATAGGAAAATGATGGAATCACTTCTGAAGGAAAGAATTGTTGAGTATCTAGAGGCCAGAGGGCACATGACCCAAGGCAGCATGGATTCACAGAGGGAAGGTCATGCCAGACGATCTGATGGATTTCTTTGACTGGGTGACCAAAGTAGTAGATCAGGGAGGGCTGTGGACATGGCCTACCTAGACTTTAGCAAGGCATTTGACACAGTCCACACAAAGATTAATATACAAGTTAGCCAGCCTGGGAGTGGGTCCCAAGATGACAGCCTGGGTAAAGAATTGGCTGGAGAATAGGACACAGAGAGTAATAGTAAATTGAGTCCACTCTGAAGAAAGGGGGGTTACTAGTGGGGTACCGCAGGGTTCAGTATTAGGACCGGTCCTCTTCAATGTCTTTATAAGTGACATTGCAGAGGGACTGGAAGGAAAAGTATGTCTCTTTGCAGATGACACAAAGATCTGCAACAGAGTTGATGCACAAGGTGGGGTGGCAAGGATGAGAAGGGACTTGGCAAGGGTAGAGGAATGGTCAAATGTATGGCAGGCAGCTTAGATTCAATGCTAAGAAGTGCAAGGTAATGCACCTGGGAAACAAAAACCCAGAGGAAGAGTACACAATGGGGGGTGAGATACTAACAACAACAAAAATGGAAAGGGACCTGGGGGTAGTCATATCAGATGACCTAAAGGTCGGCAAGCAATGTGAGAGGGCAGCAAGGAGGGCTGGGGATACTGGGATGCATAGGGAGGCATCACCAGTAGAAAATAGGAAGTTATTATCCTCTGTACAGACAGCGGGTGAGACCCCATCTGAGTACTGCGTGCAGTTCTGGAGACCCAATCTCCATGAACATAGACAGGATGGAAGCTGTCCAGAGGAGGGCAACTAAAATGGTGCAGGGTCTGCACCAGAAGACATATGAAGAGAGACTTAAGGAGCTTAATATGTAGCCTCGAGGAAAGGAGGAGAGGGGACATGATAGAAACTTTCAAGTACCTCAAGGGAACCAACAAAAGTCAAGAGGGTAGCATCTTTCAAAAAAGTGTGCAAGAACAAGGGAACACAATTTGAAGATGGGGGGTGTGGCTCAGAGGTAATTTAAGGAAGTATTTTTTCACAGAGAGGGTTGTGGATGCATGGAATGGCTTTCCGGAGGAGGTTGTGGAGTCAAAAACAGTGGTGGAATTCAAGCATGCATGGGGCAGTCATAAGGCAATTCTAGTGTGTGGGGTAGGAAGAAGTAGGCTGCTGGTTAACTAGGATCTGCAGCTTATCCATTTGGTAAGGAAATGGGCAGACTGGGTGGGCCAAGCGGTCCTTATCTGCCATCAAATTCTATGTTTCTATGTTTCTATAGAGGTTAAATAGTCTGACTCTGGGGTTTGACTTTAGTCAGCAGATTATGCTATGCACATGGCCATTCAAAAGAGCATGAAATTGTATTCTTGGAGATTGCTTATTTTGTTGTTATATGAGATTTTATAGGGATATTATTTTCTCACAGGGATGCAATTTTATATCAACAGCAGACAGAAGCTACTGTATTTGCATCCAGATGAGACTGAATAAACTTGAAGTATGATGGCCTGATGAATTTCCTGCACATAATATTTTTAGTACCCAACCTTAGAAAGGAGGCTTGCATATAGTAGAAGCCCCCATTTGACACTCCAGCTGGCCTGCCTCATTCCCCTCCTGTCATTCTCCTCCTTTCCTTACCCCTCACGAACTGAAGCTGCCATTGCATCCGCTGAAAAAAAATGGTCCACCCACCCAGCAAACCCCAAATCCTGCTGGCCTCCTCTTACCTGAAATATTTGTTGCTGGATGTCATCTTTTCCAGCAGATTAGAGATAACGGACCAGAGGCCCTCACCACATTGTCAGACTTGCTTGGTGGCTCCCTTCCAGCCTCTTATACAACAAAGTGCTGATTCTATGTTCCCATAGGGGGGTCTCTGGTTGTGGCACTGCGGTGATCGACGAGTGGTTATGTTTACAAGGAGGTCCAGCTCATCGCTCGCTCGGTCCCCATCCAGTCTTCTGGCTACTGCTCTTCAAATTTAAAAAAAAAAAAGGTCTCAACCAATCACGTAAAAGCTTTCTCTGTTTTGGGGCAGGAGGGGGATTGGATTGGATGCTGGCAGGAGGGAGGGTGTGGCGACCCCTAAATGACGCCCGTGGAACAGATGGTCAGGTTGGGATGGGATCGGGAAGGAATTGAAGTTTTACTTTGTTTTAAGACGTGACACAATAAAAAAATTAAAAGCAGGGATGTGCATGAAAAGGTTCGGGGCCCCAGACAAAATATTCGGGGCCTGAGCCCCGGAGGCCCAGCCCTAACAACATCCCTGTGGAATGCTACATGTGGTGACGCAGTGTGTCAACCGTTGTGTGTACTGATTTCTTAGTGTACTTCGTTTTGCTTGGAATAAGTAGTACCAGTTCACAGAATATGTCCCTATAAGGACATGTCAAGTGATACCTCACAGACATTCAAAATGAAGTAACTTTTCTACACCTTAGACATTGTCATAAAGCATTATTATAAATATGCAGGTATGTGTCAATTCTGTAATTTTTTTCCCTTTCTTTTTACCCCCTTTCAAGTTGCTTTTCACTCTCTAAAGGAAAGGAGGAAAAGGGCGGATATGATAGAAACGTTCAAATACCTTACAGATATTAATAACGTACAGGAAGGTAGCATTTTCCATAGCAAAAGATGCTCCAGAACAAGGGGTCAAGCTATGACGCTGGGTGGAGGGGGAGACTTAGAGGAGATGTGAGGAAATACTTCTTTATGAAAAGGGTAGTAGATACCTGGAACAGCCTCCCAGCAGAGGTGGTGGGTGCTAAAATGGTAACAGGATTCAAACATGCATGGGATAGACACAAGGGACCTTAGAAGTAAGGCAAGGGGGGGAGAAAACCGGAGATTGAGAAGGGTCTGCGGTGGCACAGTACGTAGGAAATATATGGCAGACTAGGTGGGCCAAGAGGTCCTTATCTGCTGAAAACTTCTATGTTTCTATGTTTTGGTACATGGCATACAAAACATTTGTCTACTGTACCTGCAGAAACTCGGGCGTCGTAACAGAAAAGTCCTATCATCACATATGGTAGTGGCAATCCATGCATGTTTTCCTTCTGAAACTTATAAAGGCTTTCATGAGGCATAGACTCAAGTTTCATTACATTATTTAATTAATTGATTGTTTTACGATTATGCACTTTGTATTGCATACATGCTGCACACACACACACACACACATAATGCTTTGCAAGACTGACTGACATCCACAGCGGGTTTGCTATTGTATTTTTTCCAAACTAATGATAAATGTCAACACTGCAGCAGACACACGTCTACACACTATATGAATGTTGAATGGGTACTTCTTCAAGTGCACTATTGCCACTGGCAAAAAAAACTAAAAATCACAGTGTATTCTTACTGTTCATTACGCACAGAAATGCATGCCATGGAAGTAAGATTTGTAATGCACTGTGTAGGGTGGTTATCCTGATGTGCAACCAGACTTCCATTTGTGTGAACACAGGTGGTAGTGCCACAGTTCAGTGATGTGGTAGTGTGACAAAGAGTATTGCCATGCTATGCAGTTACGTTTGTGCATATGTGCACCAAAGCTGCATGCATGTCATGTAAACAATCCCCCCTCCCAAAAAAAAAAGAGATTTTCACAGCTACCTGAAGTATGACAGCCCAGCAACACAGGTTTGCCTAGCACTTGATCAGGGCACTTCTCCAGATGAATGTATGTAAACATACTAAGCAGCAGTTCCAGCTGTTGATGTTCCATCCTGTCCAAACAACCGCAGGGGTTATGTGGGTAGAGGTAAGTACGTGGACAAGATGAGGTTGGGATAGCATCCAGCGGGTGCTCAGTGTGGTGTCATGATGTATGCTGACTCATGTCATGACAAATAATGAAATGGAATGTCAGAGGAATGGTATTATGACTTTTTGGCTGATTTTTTAAAAACTTTTTTTACTGTGGAAAACTTTTAACCATATATGACAACATTTCTGTAGCATAACACGGGTTTCTGTGCAACTTGTGCCGTGAAAATCATTTTGCTGCTGATGCAGTGTTGACTAGAGGAGATACAAACTATGTTAATTCTGAATCTCTGTTAACATAGTGATTAGAGACAAATCTGTAACGTATTGACTTCGTTACAGTGCTTCAGTTTTGGTAAAAGTTATTGCAATGAGTAACATGTTTTTTTTTCTTTCCAGTCTGCAGGTTCATCAGTAAGATATACAGAACAGAAAACAACAAACTGAAATTAATGGAGTAATGTGTGAGTCTTCTTTACGTGATACTCGGAGACGATGTCCAAACGTTAAACGAATATTGATGTTGAATTATAACTGTATAGTTGTGTTTCATACAGTAATAATTCTTACTTTTTATGTTTAATGTTTTCATGATCACTATAAATTCTATAAGATGTCATACTATGTTACATGTACTCATTCAGTGGAACAGTCAGTATGCACTGTTTTATGCCATATGTTATGTCACATTGCCGAATATACAATCCCCTTCACTGGTGTGTATCAGCAACCAACACCCCCACCCTGTCACCAACTAATATATAGAATATGTCTCTCACTTGAGTATAGCCGCACCTTCATCTCCCATGCTATATTTTCAATAGCAATCCCTGGTGGCTAGTGGCACTCCACTCTCTACCCCAATAGCCAGTTCCATATATATATATATATATATATATATATATACATTTTCCTTCTGTCTAGCACTGCACCACACACCACGAGCCCCCTTGCCTTGTACTAAATACATTACCCTGGTGTCTTATAGCACCTGCCTTATCACCCTGTACATTAACCATGCCATATCCCTGTTGACCACTGTTCAACCTGCATCCCATTTCCAAATGCTACTATAGAAGTGGTATGTTGTTCAGTAGCACTCCAGTAGACCACCACCTTCCTCTTTTGCATCCCCAACACCATCCATCCCACCACCGCTTCTAAGCAGGCATTCAGTTGACTTTAGTTGAAGCCTCTTTAGTCGAAGCCTCTTATGACAATAATCACAGCCCTTCTATCATTCCCTCAGACAGCAGTCATATGAGCTGACAGTAAGAGTACATACAATATACACTATACTGTACATCTGTTCACTGTCAGCTCATATGGATGTTGGCCAAGGAGGTGACTGCAGGGCTCTGTTGCATGCCATATTGTGGATCCACGTATGTCACCCTAATGACTGTTAAGGGAGGTAGTGGGTTGGTGGCATTCCGGGTGCGGTCAAGGGTGTGGGTAGCTTGGAATGCCACTGATTGGTTTTCCATTTGACGACTGTGATTCTGTGGGTGGGTGTACAGGGGTGCCAGCATTCAGCAGTTGTATGATATGGTACATTGCCAGATGGATTGGCAGAATGAGTGGTGCTACTGTACACCAGGGTTAGTTATTCTATACATGACAGGGGTGAAGTTGGCAAGGGGGGCCTAGACACTTGTAAGACACAATCTATATATGTGGAACTGTTGCTGTGTAGCAGGGGTCGAAATAATGACCTGTCTTCCTATCCCAGACATCAAGTTTCCCCAAGGGACAACTGTTTTCACTTCTCACTTGTGAGAAGGCATTAGTGGGCCCTGGGACACAGAACATGCTGCCACCTATTTGGTTTGGGTTGTGGACATCCAAACATCATGGTGTCACATGCTGACAGATGTCCATTCAACCCAGTGAGCAGTTGTGGACTCTTCTCTGCAGTCAGCATATTTGTCAAGCAACATTAATGAAAACAGTGGTGTGGGAGTGTCACAAACCCACTCCTGGAGGTCGGGTCCACTGAGCTCACAGTGCCCTCCCCTAAGTGCAATCCGTGACAGGGGAGTCAGGAAATACCCTCCTCTTGTCCTTTTAGAGTGCTTACTGGTTTCACAACTGCACAGTCATCAAGAGGGCCCAGGGCTTCCTCTCTATCTCGGTAAGGGTAAAATACAGTCTCGAGTCTATAGCCAGGTGAGAACCCTCCTTGGTTGCTGGGCTAGGGAAGAACCCAGGCATCACAAGATCTTCAGGGCTGTCCTCATAACCCTGCTTGTGTCTTCTCCCACAGGTGTGCAGAAACCTGGTTCAAACCCCACAACCCCCTCTGGAGACCTTGCGTACTTTCCCTACATTAGACCCCAGGTTCCCCTCCAGGATCCTAGTTTCAGTAGAGTATGACACCTTAGCACCAACAGGCATGTTACAGATTGAATAAAACTTCCCAAAACCCTTCACACAGAACAAACCTCTCCCCGGCAGTTGCTTTTATTTTAAATTAAGTGCTTTTACTGATTACTTAAATAATTACCATATGAACATACAGACACATGATTTAGATATTTGGTTACAGGATAACTACAAAAAAAGTTGGAAAATACATACAAAAATGAACTAATGAATTAACTGGATAATTTCTATCTCTTCTGTAGAGAAAATCAGAGTTCAGAAAATAAGTGAGTTTTGCAAAGTCTCTCTTTCTCTCTGCTGTATCTCAGAGTCCAAGTTTTCTTGCAGTGTCTTCAATGGTGTCTCACTATGTCAGGAACTTTGACTTAAGCACACAGTCTCTGTTTTGGAGGGCTTACATAGCCATTGCTGCAGCCTGCAATACTGGCCTGGGATTGGCTAGGCCTTAATATTTTCAGGTCCAACTGTTCATCTCTAGGCCAGCAGGGGTCTCTCTCGCTCTTTCCAAGTTGCAAGTCAAACAAATGTATCAGTATTTTGATTTTCTCACAGACCCAGCTTCTTGGCTGGTCTTTGATCTACACTATCCTTCCTGACTCTATTAAAAATGGAAATAGACTCAGACAGTTCCTGGAACTTAACAATAGGTTTTCTAGACCAGGCGTCTGCATGACCCTGCTGTAAAACCATTTATCTTTGGAATTCAAAGTTTTAACACAGAGGAGATGGCCATCCCATTTCCTGCCATTTTATGAAATCTTCCTCTTTGATAAGCTGCCAGGAAACTCCAGTCCCTTGTTTACATTTCAACTCCTGCATACCTCTAGGCAAGACTTTGTCCCAGGCAAAGCGAGATATAAGACATTGGACTACACATCAGCTCTTCCCATGTACCTTTTCAGAAAAGCAGCATCTTTTCTGACAAACCTTGTGTCCTGGCCTTTTGGGAAATTAAACATAAAGAAATTGTAGATAAATATGACAGCTCCATGACATCAGTGGCCAAATCGCCACAGGGAGCACTAGACTGCACATGTGTTTCTTATCATCATGCATGGTCATATGCAGGTACTCTGTGTGTATCCTGTACTGCATACCTAATTTCTTAGACTACTGTACTTGCAGTAGCCACCCAGTACTGGCTGTCATTCACAGTTAGCAGAGTTTTGGGTGTCCAAATTAAAAAAAAAACATTTTCAGGGTTATCTACCAAATAAGAGGGTTTTGGGTAAGGCTGATTAAAAGCTCTTGTAATATATTGACTTGCTTGCCAACAGTTAACAGTGCTGGAGGTGGTGACTAACATAAGTAATTACATGTGGCTGAGGCAGTACCAACATGGCAGTACTATGCCTCTGGCAGTGCATGTACCACTGGCCTTGGATTATAAAGGCAACAATCGCCCTCCAGGTTAACTGCAGTTTTGCAGCTGTGAAGCAAATCATGCATCAACAACTCACTGGAAGGTGGCACTGACAAGTGGTCACAGAGTGCAGTTTGTTTTCTGTCCTGCATGCAAATTCTATTATTGTTTGTTGTCCATAGTGAGTAGTATTGGAGGCTGCGGTATAGCTAGCATGACACATGGTCCTCTATATGTTTGATCTGGGTTGGCTTCTCTACATCTGCTTTAGGGTATTCAGAATCAGACTGTGATCTATGTGTGTGTATGGGGGGGGCCGGGGGCATGGTGCCACCAAGGGACTGTGTTGGGTGCCGGGTGCCGAGTGGCAACTACCAAAGGTTCCTTGGTGGAGCAAAGGAGGATGAGGGGAAGGGAGGGCAAGTGGACAACATCAGTACTTGACTGATAATGAAGAAGAAAGACATTGCACTTATTGATGCTTTTGACAAAGGATGGCTGCATGCAACACTTGTACATTATTATTTTTCATGTGGGGCAGTTTGTCGTTGCGTATCTGAGTATTGTAACTGAAGACAACACTTGCAGTAGGAGAATATGATAAGGCAGTCCATCTCAGGGCTCATGTACCATGTATGGTTGTATCAATACAACACAGTTACACAAACTGATTTCGGAATTATGATTTCATTAATACAGAACATAGGTCAGTAATGTGATAGTAGTGGTTGCTGCAATGTAGTTATGATCCATTGTAGTTTTTGTACAGCAAAAACCTGTGCAACTGTCATGCATTTATAAGTAATGCCAAGCTGTAATGCAGTTCATCAGCTGTTACACACTTTTTACAATTTTTGCTATACTTCCACAAAATAATTAATAAATCTGTCCGTCTTTGTCCAATACTATGTATAGCCACTTGTTTGATGTGCACATAAATGAAATGGTAATATGTGAGTAGTCATGCATGCATTGTTTTCCATAATGTAATACAAGTGTACACAAAAGTGTTGCAACTTCGATTTGACGTCACTTTTACTACTAATAGTAATTATGTCATACACATTATGTCACACCTAAAAGTACCAAATGTATCGCCATCTCCTGGTACTGCCCAATGAGTGGTTTTTAACTGGGTGTAGGCACCACATGGCAATATATGCCATTGCATTACCACCATCCCATGGCAGAATACTGCATCTAGGTGCATGTGTGTGCCTGCATCCTGTGCTGCTCATGACACAGGAACAGAAAGAGGTACAACGGCCAAGGTAATTACAAACAGAGCAGTACATGTGCTGTTCCATGACGAGTGAGAAGATTACTTACTTGTTCATTTTACATTGGTGTGACAGGGCGTGTGATGCCACATAATGAATTTCTCCTGCAATACTGTGTGACTGCTGCCCAACATGAATGATATTACTGCCATACATGGCACCACAGCAACTTATGTGTCTCTAAATGACATAGTACAATGATGAACCTCCTGGGGTGTAATGAGGTACAATCACAAGGTGTATAACATTCATGAACATCGCACATGACATTTACAGGTACATTTCCAAAGAATTCCTATTTTTAGGGTCTTTGCAAACATGCAGCTTTCTGGAGCAACAACTGTACAGTCACTTACTTAGGAACTGGATCACCAAAACTAT
Organism: Neoceratodus forsteri; assembly: GCA_016271365.2. Taxonomy (NCBI): domain Eukaryota; kingdom Metazoa; phylum Chordata; order Ceratodontiformes; family Ceratodontidae; genus Neoceratodus; species Neoceratodus forsteri. The sequence goes on from CM028129.1 coordinate 1,318,767,405, forward strand.
GGCATTTCCAGCATCGCTCAGCAGTTTATGACATTTATTGAAATGCCAAAAGGTAAACTAGCAGCCATAAAAAGCAACTGCCGCTAGATGCTCTGCTATGTTCATTTATGTCACGGCAAACGTGCAAAACTGCCATCTACAGGCCAGAGGGCATACTGCTCAATATGTAAGTCTGTGGCTCATGCAGAATCGAGGGTTTTTTACTTGCAGAAAAACAGTAAGGCACCCATATGACAATGCATGCTGAATGCACACAGTCACAATGCAGCACAGGGTGCTCTTGCAGTCCAGAAGGGGTGCTCCTATTGGCACTTACGTGTTGTCAGAAATTTTCCACAAGGTGCTTATGGACATAGTCCACCAAGTTGCTGGTCAGGCTACCATTCATTCTACTGCTCAAAACATGAATATTGAATATTGCAAGAATCAGGACATTCACTGCATTACTTATGAGTGCTAACACTGCAGTGGTTGGGAATACCAATGTAACGACTGCAGTCCATCAATAGACACACAGAACAAGAGAGATCGGGTATGACTACTGTATGTATGACTTAAAAGTTAATATTTCAGCTGGAGAACAGATGATTCATACTTATGCAATGGAAATGTCACCTGGGGGGAGGAGCATCCCTTATGCATCTTTCTTGAGATGCGGCATCCAGTGAGGGTCATCTGGCATGACTTCCTCTCTGTGAAACCATGCTGTCTTGGGTCTTGCAGACCCCTGGTAGTCAGATATTCTACTATCCTTTCCTTTAGCAGTTTTTCCATTAACTTACGTACTCTGTCCCAGGATTCTTGGCTCACAAATGCATAACTTTGCATTTTTTGGCATTGAACCCAAGTTGCCAAATCCCTGATCACCTCTCAAACTTCCTCAGATCCTCCCTTAGGGCCTGTATCCCCTAGGTCAAGTTCAGCCTCCCGCACAGCTTGGTGTCATCTGCAAAAAGGCTCATTTTGCTCTTAATGCCATCCCCAACATCAATAATAAAGGCACTGAACAACACCGGCCACAGTACCCAACACTAGAACAAGAAAGGCTAATCACTTCCAAATAGATAGAAAGTACTATCCCTTTGTGGCATTTTATGCAGTCAAAAAGGGAAAAAAATTGAACAATATGATTCCGCACCTGTTTCAGTGCTTACTCTCTGAAATACTTGCATTATGAATACATAACCTTGGAGCTGGCCATGTAGGATATGCCCCCTTACTATGACACAATGAGGTAACTACATCTGCAGCCTCAGGTAGAATGGAAAGTGCGAATGACACAGTACATGAATACAACTGTGCGGTACATCCAATAGAATGCCATCCTGAAATGCTTGATTATGAAGCTCACAACAGGGTAATCCAAACTGGAACCAGTCCTCTGGGAATTTACATCATTCCTGTAAATAAAAAATGCATGTTATTTAACAAAGAATGTAAATGTCATCAGATATATCACTTACATTCTTTTCCAGTCTGCTGCATATGTTCAAACGCTAGTCACCACACACTGTTCTCCATCTAAAAAGTCATATAAAGGGATCTTACATTCACAGTAACCTATTTAGAGCATGTAATCGACTAACTTCAAGACTTCTAAAAAGGGTGTGTTATATATGTTTCAAATTCCATAACCCAAAGGCATCCCTGTGACAAGCGAACAATATTACTCATCGATATGCATTACAAGCACCATGTTGAAAATCATGTTGCTACCCACACAAAATTTCAGTGTGGATGTTAAAAGATTTTCTACGTGATAACAAAACAGTTATAATGTATGGTAGAACTCTGTTAAGCATAAAAATCCATACCAGCTAAAACGTTGTTATGCTGCAGTAACTTGTTGTTATGCTGCACCAGGTACGTAGCTACTGCAGCATAACAGCTCAGAACCTTGCTTGCATTCCAAAAGCGTGAGCCACATTGTCAAGCTTTACCTCTGAACATTTGCCATTTACCCGAGTGGTGAATTCAAAGTGGGAGCCCAGCTATAAAAAATACAGTGTCAGCTTTTGTTTTCTATAGGGAGCATACTAACAGATAAAGATTTATTCAAACGGGACTTTTTGCTGAACTTATGCCCTACGTAATGTTTTTCAACTGCCTCCGACTTCCTGACAGATGGCAACTTCATGATCCGTGAGTAAAAATCTCAGTTCTACATATTCACAGTAGTTGCTTGGTGTTCCTGATCAGATCCGTCCACGTTTTGTGTCTTTTGGTACCAAAATTAGCCGTAAAGGGTCCATACACTATAAAAGATAATGTATTGGACCCTATCTGCAACAAGTTTGAAAACTCTTCTCGAGGTCGTCATGGCGATGAAACCTCTCGAGCTTTGCTCTCAAGGTTCCAATCATCGCCATGAGGACCTCTCGAAGAGTTTACAAACTTGTTACAGATAGGGCCCTATACATTATCCTCTATGTTATATGTATGTACTGGTGGCATTCTAATTAACAAAGGGCACTTTCTCCCGAAATGCAGCCAGGGTGATAAGGGGTGCCTGCCAATGAAAACTGGGTTTTGTGCCCAGTTTGTGGGTGGTATCTATATTCAGACACACACACACACACACACACACACAGGTCAGGCAAACCCCATTATTGGCAGAGCAGTAACTTACTGCTGCATCCGTGCAAATGAGGGGGTACTTCCCTGCATACGGGCACAGTGTGAAATCTGGAGGTTTGCACAGGCGTTAAATGACAGCCTAGTGGGAGGAAGTTACTGACTGCAAAACATGACTTAATGGGGCTCAAGGCCTTGGTGGCAGGCAGCGGATCTGCAGCTGCCACACCACCACCTCTGTGGTAGGTATTCCTTGGTGTCCAGTGTAACCCCCACTCACCAATTACCTGCCCTGGTGTCAACCAGTGGGCACAATGGGCTTCTTTGCATGTTGCAGGCTGAATATCGCACCAGGGGCTAACCACACTATCAGCTATGGTTGCACAGTGCCCTGCTCCTCCTTATGGGCTGCATACAGCCCAGATCAATTTGGATGCATCACTACCGGAAGTTGTGCTGACCTGCCATAGCTCTATATTCAGTCCATTGCAAGGCAAGCACATTGTTGACTGTTGCGATCCTCCTTTGCCCATTAATGAATATCTGTCACATGAAGCTTTCACATATAAGAAAGAGTGTGGAACCCCTGGCAGAGTGTAACGTCACGTGCTGGAAATGGAAAACAATTACATCAGACGTATTCCTGATAACAACAATTGAACTGAAATAATTGCATTACAAAATGCTATACTTTTGATGTCATTCCTTTGCTACATCGACTACAGTGGTTTGTCATGAACTTCTTCTCTGGTTTCTGAAACTTTGATGCGATTGGTGGTAGAATATCTCTGGATGGGACATGGTGATATGTAATATGGTAGCTTGATAATTCTTTACGAAGAAGGAATACTTTGTTAATCAATTCATCACTGTAACCTATGTAATGAAAAAAATAATATAATGTGAAGCCTGTTGTGTGAGAGTCTTGACTCTCTTGAGTTCTGCATCCACAGCTGGAAGTCATCCCACATTGTTTTGTTTTCCTGCAAAATAGAAGATAGTCCCTCACTGATATGAACCCTCACCCTGACTTCCCACTCAGCACACACACACCCCATCCCCCCACACACACCCTCACTCACCTGAACATGTCCCATGATGTAGATCCATTCTTTGATTAAAAACACGTCATGCTGTCTGGCCCAGTGGCGCAGAGGGCTGAGGCACTTAGCACCTTACCTTTCCCACACCAGCAACCCAAGTTCAAAAATGAGCTTGGGTTGCCATGGATTGGCAGAGGGGAGGACCAGCAGAAGGATCGACTGGCCAGCAGGTAGCTCTCCTCTCCTCTCCTGGGTAGGGGAGGTTGGTCTTCATGGCAATGCTGCGCAGATGGGGGATCATGTGTTAGGCCAGGGTGGGTAGAGTGGGGACTGCTGGACCTGGTATAGACGCTACAAGCCTTCTATGCATATGCATGACCGCTGCTTCAAGGCCCTGAGGAACTAAGAGAGATACAAGAGGAAAAGGATGGGCACAGCAAGGTCACATGACACCTGTTGTCGCATCCACCACCACTGCATCACCAGGGAAGTCAGGAGTGAGGTGGGGGAGGCTAGACCTCTCTTTGACCCCACTATGGGAGGGCAAAACTGTGGGGTGCCCTCCCAACCGGTACACCTGGCGAGACGTAGGATGCTGGAAGTGGGTGGTGGCATCCGGCAGAAGGAAGCCTCCTTTGCCATGGCCCCAAGGAGCATAAATAGAATATGAAAAAAAAGAAAATACATCTTGCTGCTAGAACCAGTGACTGTGATATGAGAAACTAAGGTAAGTGCAGTTCAATGTTTGTAGTGCCAGTCTTTACCCCAGTGGGTATGCTTTGTGATCCCATGCCAGTGAGCTGAGTTTGGGGATGAGATCAGTGACCCAGCTGGATGGTGTGAGGGTTGAGGGGGGGATACCATTGTTATGCAACCCTCCCCCAACCACAGAATGCAAGCTGCAGGGTTGTCTGCACAGGCATGGATACCATAAATTGAAGACAACTGTCCTCATTGACTCTACACATTCACTCTTTACATATTTACGTTTTACACATTCACTCTTTACACATTTACTCTTCATACATTCACTCATTGTTCTATCAGATCTCTTTGTCTCTTAGATCTGAAAGAGCAAAGAGTGAATGTGTAAAGTGAATATGCAAAGGGTGAATGTGGAAAGAGTGAATGTGTAAAGAATGAATGAGGACAGTTGTTTTCTTTGTTTGGTACCCAGGCCTGTGTGGACAACCCTGCAGCTTGCATTCTCTGGCTGGGGCGGGGGGGGGTGCAGAATGTGCCAGGGCCTGAAGGGCCCATGGCTGCACTTGCAGCTGAAGGCCTGAAGTGACCTGCGTGAATGAGAATACAATTCCACTGTCTCAAAAGAAAGGAAATTATTTGCAAAAAAAGTTGTTCATGCGCCAGTTATGGTAACTTGATGCCACAAAAGTAGGGACATTTGGTACTAGGGTTTCCAATTATATAACCCCACCCCTACACCCCAAACAGCAAAAGGAAAAAGAATTGGGGTTTTGGGTCTCCGGAGTCTTGGCGAATTAGTGGTGGGGTCTTCCTTGGCGTTGTGAACCCTAATGCCCAGCCCATTCCCTGCCTGAGCAAACAATGTCACACATGATCTCCTTCTGTCATGCAGGGACCGCAGGTCTCTGCTTGAAGAAAGCTGCAACAGTTTGTGTTGGCAACATGTGGTGAGACACTTCTCCACCTTTGAAGTGTGTATCATTATGAGGCACTGGCTTGGAGCTGTAACTTGTGCTTTGGCCTGGAGGCTACAGGCTGGAGGGAAGGGGCGAGCATTAGGTTTGTTAGCAGTCTATACAGAGTCAGTACCACCTCCATCTTTCTGCTGCTGTAATAGTCCACTGTGATCACATGTATCACGTGGCATAAAGTGGCAGACAATCAAGCAAAATAGTGTATTTTTAAGAAAACATTGTATAACACTGCATGACAACACTGAAAAAGGAGTGTTATTATTACATGTACAGTATTATGAGGATGAAAGAGTAAAGAAAACACAACACTAGCCATATGTTAGTGGAACCTTCACTTCCTTCAGCACAGCCACACCACCACAAGATTTTGGTCATAACACTCCACATCTCAGTTTGCCATCGTGTGTAACTGCCTGCTGCCTTTCAGAGTTTTCATTGAAGTTAAGGGTAGAAAGCAGGAGTCCACCAAAAGAATTATCAACAGAGAAATAGTCACTTATATGAATCTGAGATCATATTTCAAGGGCACAGCATGCAATATGTAATGTTTCTTATTGCTACTATTGATTCAGGTAGGCACATGCATTTTCCATTGCATAACATGTTTTGTTATCACTTTGTCACGTGGTGAGCATGTTAATGATACAGTGATGAGAAACAAACCTTGCATTCATACTATCATAAGAGTAATGTGTCATTTTTGTTGCAAAGAAAATGACAACCTTATGGAAGGCCTCCAGTGAGGATGTCTTCTCAGATGGAGACAATTTGCGAAAGTCTTTTATGAGCAAGTTGTTATTCGCTATTATCTCAAGCTCCTTGGGAGCTCTACTACCTGGTAAAACAAACAAACAAACAAAAAAAAGGTTTAAGGGAACAGAAATGTTTACAGGCACCATGATAAACCACTAGTACAAACTGATTTTATACATTGAGAATGTTGAAAACTATGGCATACTGCATGACTCTGATCTTTCTTGTTCATCCAGGGGGCCATACTCACAATTTTCAAACACTTCACTATGTTCGATGTGCATATTGCTAACACGGTTAAGGACTGATCGCCATTTCGGCACAACCATGTCACTATCTCCATCATTAGAACCAGCATACCAGTATAGGTGATGGCTAATCCCCTTTGCCCAATGAGAAAGGATACCACAATCTTTCCATTTGGCCTTTGCCTCAAGTTTTTTCTTAATACCTAATAAATGGTTGTGCAGAGAAAGAGCCATGATCAGTCAAACTATCTATATTAGCAAACGGACCTTATTTACGTTCATTACTGCACAGGTAACTAGATAATACCTTTGGCGACGTGCTAAACATCAAACCATTGAGAGACTTTTTTCCTGCTTTCTCATGTATTTTTTAACTCCTCCAAGGTGATCTGTTGTTAAACTGTAAATATGTACCCCAGCTGACTTCACCCTTGCCAAACTCCTTTTCAACCCTTACGGTTCCATTACATTTGAACTGGAGATTTTGTTACTCTGTGGATAAAAAATAAATATCCATGCAATAAAGCATTAAAAGATATGACCTATGCATATCATTTCAATGACATATGATTACATCACACCTGTATTAGTTGTATATCGATCGGTAGCAAGACGGCAGTATTTGCAAGTCATAAAACGTTTCAATTTTTTTTTACTTTTTATTTAGTATTTCATATATAAGCATAAAACACTTGTTTTCCTGAGCATATATATATCAGCAAATAGCTTCTTAGTACACATTATTAAGGAGTATGTCTGTACACTACTATTGGTACAACTTTGAAGGGTATCAGATATTAGTACTTAGAAGTACTATTCAACATCCAGGAGCTATATTGCAGCCAATGCCCAAAATGTTTAAACTCATGAAGTAAATATAGCAAACATTTTGTAACCGACCTTGTAGAGGTCCTTTTGTATAAATTAACAATAAGAACTAAAAAATATTCTCATTCCAGAGCTTCCCTTATGCTCATATTAGAATTTGCTGGTGCTAATCATGTTTAAGTCTAGGCTCCAAGAGATTCAATTACGTGAACTTAGCTTGAATTTAGAGCGTCCCTCTACTATCACCATAAAGATGCAATAAGGCATAGAGGACAGACACCAGCCTGTATCTTTAATTAAACTACAGTTTCATAGGAACTGCAAGGTTCAAATTAATTTCTCTTGGCATTATTAGCCTCCACCTTCATTATATTCCATCAATGGAATGGTTATAAAGCATCCAGCTTCTTAGAAATAAAAAGATAGTAACATTCTGCCATTCTAAAGCTACAATTGTACCTAACCCCAAGTTTCCCTTAATATGGAAAACCTAGGGCTAAATGTTAGAGCTAGAACATGCTGCTAAAACCACATTTAACATGAAACAGTATTCTGCATGACTGGTTAAAAAAATAAAACAGCAAACAATTTTGTCCATGCTGAGGAAGTCCTTTTTTGAAGAAAGTTAATATGTTGTCCTCCTAAGGGAATAATGATTGTAAAAGAATGGACTTTTCCCTCTCCCCGTGAAACATGCAATCTGATTATACCAGTCTAGCAGTTGTTAACCCATATAACTGTAAAGTAGCAAACCAGCCTGACAACCATAAATGAAAGTCCACTGCATCAGCCCTATTTCAATCATCCTCCAATTCTTCATTTTCAGAAAGCTGGTCCACTTGGGCTCGATGGACCACAATCTTCTTTACACACACTCCCCCTTCCTTCAGATCCATGGAGCGGTACTGCTTTTGGCCATCTGCAAAGCATATGTGAGCAGGAAAGGCCATGGAATATGTTACACCCAAGTCTCTCAATTTGTGCTTAATGCCATCAAATGTCTTGCGTCGCATCCTGATGGCAGTAGCAAGGTCTGGAAAGAAAAGGATGCGATTCTCCTCGAGAAATACAGGGCTTTTATTTCTGATGTCACTCAGAATTGGTCCTGCTCAGCTGCTGATTTAAGTGTAATCAGTACCGTGTGGGGATTTTCAGTGTTGGTACTAGGCCTATGGGGAGTAATCCTATAGACCCGTACGATTTTGAAGTCCAAAAGACCTGTTAAGTCCAAGAGCCACGGCCCCAAATATTGAACCACATTGTCCCCTTCAGTCCATTCTGAGAGGTCCAGAATGTGAACACTGGCCACACGGATGGTGTTCTTCAATTGTTCCACGTGGCTCCTAAGAGCCACTTGCTCCATAAGAGAAGTGGTGGTAGCCGCAAGGGCCTTCCCTGCTGTTGCTTCAGTGCTGTTAGTAACCTCCCCCATGGCATCGAGTCAGGTTTCCACCACCTAGAAATGCTGGAGAAAGTGTCAAGCTTTTGATCTATTTGTTGTACAGTTTTGGTGAGTGCATTCACCGAGGACTGAAGTGAGTTCAGCGAGGCCATAGGTTGCTCCACGCTGGTTGAGGAAGATGCGCCATCCGCTTGATCTGGCAGTTTTACTGCAGGAGCACACGGTTGAAAAAAGTCCTGTTTCACCATCTTTGTTCGGCCCATTTCGATAAAAGTTTGTCTCTAGAGGTGTAGAAAAGTATACTGCAGATGTTGGAATATTCTGTTCAGCAGTATTGATGCTGGAAACGGCAGTTTTAGTAGTTTTATTGAGTCTTTCTTGGGAGCTCCGAAAAGTTGCTGCTTCTGGCTGGGCTGCTAGCTCTGCCCCCCAAACATTTCAATTTTTAAGAAAACTTTGAATTCAAGGTGTCAGACATGCATTATGTCGAACTGGAGGTAGGAAAAAAGAAGGTGACGGGCCACAGAAGGAGAATCATCTAACATGAAGTATGTGCGTAGAAGTCCAGACTGTGTAGAGGGGTTGGCACATAAAAATATGCAAAAACATAAAGTTGATTACAGCACTGAGTCTGAGTCAAATATTAACAGTGAGATGGTTTCAACAAACACACACCTGGAAGAATATTTGAAGCAAATCACTGACTTCATACAATTTTTAGATCCCTATGATGGTGACGCAGAAGAAACATCATCTCATTCTGACTGTAGTTTAAGTAGCCAACACCCCATCAATCTTTAGGATGTTCTTCACCCACTGAAATGTGACATATATAAGTAATAATCCAAGACAGGGGGTGTGCATTAAAGGATTTGAATGCACGCCTCAGGGGCATGATAAGGTATGAGGCCAACAGCCGAGTGTCCTTGCACCCCTGGGACATGCATTAAAATCCTTTAATGCAGACCCTGGAGTGGCTTATCGCACTTATAAAATAGGCCACCATCAAAAAAGAATTAGTTTGAATTACTCTGATTGGGATTAAAACTTATTTACTATTTTCAAACGAGTGTACAATATATTACTTCTAAGACATCTAAAAACAGAAAAAAGTAGTCCCTATTAATGCATAAAATAGCATATTTCAGCAACAGATTAACTAGTACAATGCAGTAAAAGTATTTATTAGTAGAGTTGATTGAAAATAAATATTTTCTCTGTAACATGTAAATTATCATATAAATTCACTGTAACATCAGTAAATTTGTAAAAATAAACAGTGTTTAAAATTCATTTTCATTGCACTGCTTTTTGGTTTTGTTGTTTACTTGTGTGTTGTGGTCTACTATATAAAAGGAAAACTGCTATAGGATTGAAGTGAAAGGTTAGTGAGAAAAACATTTTTAAACCAGCCAGGTTGCCTTTTTGGTGGGGTGGTGGGGGGGGTAGATTTCACCTGCAAACACCTATATATGATTCAAATGTACATGCTTTTATAAACATCAGGAATGTATTTGAGCAGTTTGGGTCTGCCTCTGCCTATGTAACTGTGCTTTTCCACCTTTTATCTTTGTTTATAAAGTATTACTGTATTGCTTACTTTCTTCATCCTGCATTTTGATCCTGTTTTTCCCCACATTCAAGACATAGGGGGCCAGGTTTTCAAACATGGGTGCAGGGCTTGCATCCAGCCCTGCACCATGAGACTCTAACTGCTGCAGTGTGCCAGCCCCTTTGCGCAGCATGCACCCAAATTTCAATCCTCAAGATTGCGGTTGCAATAGTTTCCATGCTTTAAAAGGCTGCTTTGCGCCAATGCTCTGGTGCAAGCACCGTTACTCAGACTCCCGGGGTGGTGCACACTAGACCACAAAACTGTGGTCTAAGCTGCGGCGATCGGCACAAGGGATGGAAAATCCTGATCGGCGACAGGGGAATGCCACAAGCCCCATGCGTTATGTGTTTGACGCACCAGGGGCTTGTGACATTCCCAGAGCATTGGAAATCCAACCCAGAATGTTTAGCATGGAATGTTTACCATGGAATACAGGGATTCAAAATTATGCTCAGTTCCACTAGCAGAGTGTTCGTCTCCTAACATACTGTACACACACACAACAAAGGCCTGTTTTAGAGCCAGAGACCCAATTATCTCGCTGTCAGGGCAAGCAGGAGAGATTTCCCTGATGAGCAGGTAAAGACAGAAGGGGGATTTTTCACTGTTAGTAAAGAAACAGTTTTAATGAAAACTATAAACAATACTTAAAGTTTCTAATTTGTTTATGAGTGTAAGGAGAGTGTGATGATCAGGGAAACAACATTTAATTAATTTGTTTTATTTTTTATTTAAGGTAGTTTTATTTTTAGGGCCCAGCTAAAGGTTTTTACAGTGTAAAGGTAGCAGTTATGTTTGTGATGGAAGATCAGTTCTGGTTGTAGGAGGACTGATTGCTCATTGTGTGATGTGGTTTAGGACCAGGATGACTGTGCGTATATAGAGATTTAATGTGCGGTCAGCTGGTGTCTCTTGGCCAATGAGATTTCTAGATTTTTCTTGCCATTTTATAACAGGTTTTAATGAATCAGAAGATGTGAACACTGCAAGAGACATTTCCTCTCCAAATCAACATGAAGGGTCCTTCTCGAATCCTTCAAAGTTGGTATTTTCTGAATCAAAAGCTTTACGAACCAATGACGTACACATGCAGTCTTTGAGTGTTTTGGAGATCTCATTTGGCAGTGTTCATGAAAAGGTGTTGGAATTGTCAGAAAGAGAAACAAACTCCACTCCTGTGGTATCCAGGAACTTGAGAGTATTTTCTGAACCATCAGTATTCTTGAATTCTAGACAGTTTGCCTCAGTTATCTTATCCCATCCAAAATTTCCAGTCAGCTGCGAATGCAAAATTAAAGCTATGCCATATACAACTGAGCTGACACGTGAATGCCATAGCAGAAATGTCAGGCCTTTGAAAGAACACCAGTCAAAGAGAAAACTTGCTATCCCAGCACTTGATACAGGTGGTGAAAAGATGCATAGAAAGAAGCAACATATTTCTGAAACTCAGATGCACTTTTTCCGAGTGTTAGTGAGGTGTTTTCAGTGCTGTGGGGCTCTGACTGAAGATCCAGTAAATGGATCAACACATGAGGAATGATCGGAATACTGGAATTTGCTATTAATTGAATGTAAGACTCAATAATTGTTGTAACATTGCAAGAAATTAAATACTGTGTAATAAAGAACTATTAAAGTCTATATATGCTGCATATCTTTCTGTGCAGATTTCCCAAATCTTTTTCCCCTCAAGATTTGAAAATGTAAAACACAATAGTACTCTTCTGCACGATTATGGGTCAATATTTTATTTGTCTTTTCTATTTTCTGTATTAACACCAGTGAAGAGCAAGGACATGTACTGTCTACAGTCATAAGAATAGGTATTTTTACGGTATAAGAGCATCCTGCTTATAAAAAAGTGTTTCCAAAAAGAACCCTGTATTAGTTGTATGTTAATTATTTTTTGATCTCAAAAGATCCATATTGGAATATGAGCTAAACTTTGCTCTGGGCCCCAGAGGAACAGCATCTGGCATCCCCTCCCAGCTTTGCTGGTTTTCAAACTAGCAAGGACAACAGTCTTTTTTGGTGTCTGTTCCATACTCTAAGCACAGACATCATTAAGTATGTAGCCTGCATTAAGTTGTAAGTTCTTAATGAAATCCATGGCTTGTTAATGTGCTTAAAGAAATTAAGCATGCACACCAGACTGCCTCCAGAGAAGAAGATGCTACAAGCAGTAATGAGATTCCCAATGGGCAAAGTTCCCAGTCTTGGCTAAGTTTCCCACTGCCTTCTGTGACCATTTATGCAGACCTGCTCCATAAGAGCCAGGCTTTCTACCATACAACAGAGAAATACTCTGCACTTCTCAAAACAGTTAAAACAGATCTGCAGCAGCAGTAGAAGTGCCCTCTCAAACACAATAAACTTTCCCTTGCTGTGGTGCTCTCCAGATTTCAATTCCATCGTTCTGTAGATGAGAATAAAACAGTACATTTATGAGGAGTGCTGCACTGTATTTCAGGGCAAACATTGTAAGGCTCATAGAGACAGATATTCAAATACATGCTGTTCAGACATTAACCTGTGCTGTATTCAGCCCCTAGGGAACTGCACACCTGATCAGATAGGTTTGGGAGACATAGCATTGGCCACGCAAGTTGGTGAGGGGACATATACATGCCCATCATTGCTCAATTAAGCAATAAGGCATGACCAGGAGTTATGTCAATGTTCTGTTAATCACCCTTTGAGGTGTAATGTGGCAGGTGGCACAGCCGGGTGCCACATGCCTCAAGAGATTAATTAACTGACCATTAACATAAACACTGGGAATGCCTCATTGCTACAATAGTAATACAAAGTTAAACAATATTAAGCCTTGCTCAGCATATGTTTAGGGTCTAGATTTATGTTAATGAAAGAGTAACATAAGGCTGATAGACATTGTACAGTCAATCTGAAAGATGTATTTCTCAGACCCATTTTATAATTCACATTGGAAGCAGCAGCAGGTTTAGGCCTGTCATCTTGGCTCCACTCATGTCAGGCATGGTGAGGAATGGCTCCACACACCCACACTAAGAATGTCCGTTCTTCCAATGAAAATGTTCTCCATGGTCTATAGTGGCTCTCCCACCCTGCTCACCCGTCCATGTGTAGCACCTGTTTTCGACTGTATGTTGGGGACCCACCTACATTCCAATCCCCCAAGCCACAATGCAGATGTAGGCACTAGTGTCTACTGGTACACCACTACCGCCTGAGCAACTGTGCAGATGCCACCTCACAGTCCTCTGGGAGGTAGCAGCCCCAACCACTGCAATGCTTGCACTGAGAACACCACCTAGTCAACCTCCCCCCCAAAACCTATGAAGGCTGTGCTGTGAGTATAGTTTTCCAGCTATTCCTGTCATGATGTATGGTGTTCAGGTGAGGAAGTGAGAGGAGGGCTGTGATGGTCGTCGCATTGGACTGTCCACATGGCATTCCTTTATTAATCTGGGTTTGGTGAATGGGGTACTTGGCTGGGTGTTGTGCTCATTGTGGTTGGTGGTAGGGAAGGGGGGCCTCTAGGCACCATGTAGTCTGAGGTGGCACCTGTATGGGTGCTCTGTGGGAGGATGGGTTCCCTAGGTACCAGCTCTGAATTTCAGCCCAGGTGATCAGAGTGTGGATGGGGCCCCCAGACACCAGTGAAAACAGGATAGGAATGTTTCTATTAATACACATTGAAATACTTTACTTGTGCACTAAAACAGGTAATCAATGAAATGACTGTAGAAGAAGTTTCATTCCGCAGTGTTTACAAAAGATTTAATATCACATACATGCCATCACTGTCGTCTACTGTATCATTATTGTCCAATCTGGATTCAGAGTCCATAAAATCAGACACTTCCCAGTCAGGGTGCATGCTGACATCTTCAATTTCAGATTCCAAGTCATCTTCGTTACCATACAGGACTGTGCCATCATTGATGTAATCTGTTTGTGGTGCCTGCTCCTCATATTGTGTAGCCACAGATGCAGTATTAGTTGGAGCCATTTTCAGATTAACTTGTATACCCCTACATATTCTCATTGGCAAAGTTTGAGTGCCTCAAGAAAATTTTGTTTTACCCATTCCTGTTGGTGAATACTTCAAGGTTTGGGTACTTCGGGTACATGTTTTCTGAAATAACAAACACACAGACTCAAAAAATTAATATTATAACAGGTACTGATTGCTACCAAATGGCCTGCCGCCCAACCAAATATGTTGTTTTGAAAAATTTAGCTAGATAAAACAGAACCCTACTCTGCATGCCACATTTCACATGGGCTGAATTAAAGCTGAGGTAATAACACTCTATGGTTAAAGGAGTAGTACACCTTCATACCTTGTTTGTCAATAGATAACTTATTTTGTGTAGCTGTGGGGGATATATATGTTTGTTTTCTTTGTTCACATCAGCCCTATAACAAGCCTGGGGGTCTCCATTTTCTGGTTGTTGAAATCTCAGTGTGCCTGAGACCTGCAGTAGCATGTGAGAACATGATGCCACAGCACCCATTTACACCATGTATCTCTATGCTAAAAGTACACATAACCTGAAAAAACTCTCTAAAACAAACAGATTGCATGTAGTTTAAAGGAAAAACATTGCATTACATCTAAGTCAGTTTGTACAGCTAATTGAAGGAAAATGTGGTATTTCACACCTTACTGCAACTTATTTTTGTTGAATTCTAAGTAAGCAAGCAGGCATACTTTGGAGTCTAATCGCTTCTGACATCATGCTCTCGTATGCTAATGCAGTTCAATGTGTGGTTCACAGCTCAGTGCTTATGTATACTAATGAGCTTGACTGTTACATGCTTGATGTTTATGGCTTAGACTTTGGGTTTTCTCTGTCTCCCACCCTCAGTGGAATACTGGGAAGGTTTAGGATTTAAGGCCCAGTGCAGAGGGTGCGAGAAGAGTGCTGGAAGAGGAGGAGGCAGGGGAGGATGGTGGGAGATTTCAAAACGTTTGAAACTAAGCAGCGGAAGCACTGCAGATTAAGTAGGGGATGTGGGAGGAGCTATTCCCCATCCCTTGAACTACAGGCTATAGCCTTTCAATTCAATGTGTGGTACATAGCTCAGTGCTTGTATATACTTATGAGTTTGACTGTTACGTGCTTGATGTTTATGACTTAGACTTTGGCTTTTCTCTGTCTCCCACCCTCAGTGGAATGCTGGGAAGGTGTAGGAATTAAGGCCCAAAAAGATTAACATTGTGATTACCTCCTCCAACTCTGGAGAGTATGACCAGTGGCACACAGGAGAGGAAAAACACCCCTTGGGGGAAACCTCCAAGGACCCATGGCTACTTGACCTGCCTGTCCTCTGGGCATACTAAGAGGAGAATAATCCTAAATGTGGGCTTGTGGTTCTGATTCTGTCCAAGGAGTAAATCCAAACTTGCTGATCGATGAGTCGTATCTGTGAATCTGATGATGAGCAGGAAGTCAATTCTAGAGGATGAAGGTTCCAGCAGATGAAGAGGGGTCCAATTCAGATGGATGTCCGCATAACAGAAGATGGTTAATCCATGTTCAAGATAGTTGTATGGGACTGAAGAGCATATTAAATTGAACATGAAGATACATCCAGGGGGCAAAGTCTTGTGTGGTAGCATTAGGTAGTATCTCTCTGACTGATAATTGGTGAAAAGGCCTTCATGAAAGTCAAAGAGGAAGGTCCGTTGCAGAGCCCTGAAATGGTGGTAACCAGGACCTCTATGTAGGTAGGTTAGGACACTAGACAGAAAGCTGGAGATGTTATTTGTCGAAGGCTGATTAGCAGGTACAGGAGCAGGAGTATCTGAAGAAGTGGCTAAATTGCAGGAAAGAGACATGTGGTGTTGGAGGTACCATGCTAGTAGTATAGGATGAAACGTGAGCTTTCTGAGGTCTCCAGGGAGGCATAGCTGAGCCTGAAGAATTCCATGTGGAATGACTGGATGAATTAATAGAATTGCCAGAGTGAATGGATGAATTAATAGAATTGCCAGAGAGAACATCAATGGAGGTAGGCTGGATGATGATATCTTTGCAAGGAGTAGTTAGGAAGGAAGATAGAAAAATGTCCCAAGATGTCCTAGGAACTGAGGTGCACTCCACAGAGATGACTTGTGTACACAACCTGAGCTGGAATGGGAAGAAAGCCGAATTACAGCAGTGAAAGCGAATAAATTGATGAAGTAATGAGCTAGGCTCATACAAGGGCTAGCTGGAGTGTGGGCCCCCCACGTAGGTCCTTTGTAAGCAGAGCTCGGATGATCATACTGTAATGTAGATCTCAGGCAGTCAGACTAAGAAAGGCGGGACCCCCATGTGGGTGTGCATTGGTGATGATGGAATTACGTTCGAGCAATGAGAAATTCACCCTCGTGGGGCACATTGGCTTTGGGATGGCGGGACCCACACGTGGGTCCACCATGGCCACAATGTTGCATGATCTGAGGTAAGAAGGGTGAGACCCCCACGTGAGTCTGCCTGTACATGATATGGAAATACATTTAAATTATTAGTAATTCCCATTCGTGGGGCATGTTTGAATGGGATGGCGGAACCCCACGTAGGTCTGCCATCACCGTATTATTGAAAAGACCGACGTAATAAGGGTGAGACCTAGATGCGAGTCTGCCTTTAGTGTTATGGAAATATGTTCAAGTAATAAGTAAGGCCTCATTGTGGGGCATGTTCGCTTGGGATAGTGGGACCTCCTTGCGGGTCCGCCATCACAATGGTATGACATGGTCTACGATAAGGACAAGGTCATTTGTTTGGGGCAGCGGGACTCCCCCATAGATCCACCATTGCCATAGAATTACAGACTGAGTAAGAATGGTGAGGCCCCCCCATGGGGCTGCCTTAGTGAGGTAGAAAGACGCTTTGAGCAATGAGCATTGCCCCATCACAGGCATGGTTGAAAGGAATGGCGGGACCCCCTTGCGGGTCCGCCGTCACCATGATATTGCACTGTTTGAGTGAAGGATGGCAAGACCCCCACATGAGTCTGCCATTTGCGAGAAAGAAATACGTTTGAGCAATGAGTGATGCCCCCTCATGGGGCATGGTCAGTTGGGATGACGGACCCCAGCAATAGCTGGGCGCTGAAACCAGGAAATAGAAACAGACCAGTAGACCTCAAGACTGTCCCAGATTGGAAGGATGTCCCTGATGTGCCTCAGAATATTTCTACATCACGTTTTGCAAGTCTGCAATGGTTGTGTAGGGCAGGGCTTGCTGTCATTGGACAGCCAGTGGATATTGTTGAAAAGTTTGAGGGCTCTCTGACTATGACTGCTTGGTTTTCATTAACGGTTATGTTATTTTGTAAGCTAACAGTATTTTCCTGAATTGCATAATTTCTTACTGAAATTGTTGTGTCTGCATGGCCCAAAATAAAATGTACTCACAGCTGTAACTGATGAAAGAAATTAAATAAAGCCACTTGAATATGAAGCAGGTTAAAGGTAGTAGTAGGGACGAAAGAAGGCCAGTTCTAAGCACTAAAGTTGGGCACTCAAAAATATTTTTTGGTGACAGTAAGGACCACCAAGACAGATTTCTGCAGCATGAGGAATGACTCACTTGTTCCCACAGGCATCTGTTCTGGCCATGTTCCACCGTCCCCCCAAAGTCGGCATGTACGACTGAACAGTGAGGATTGGAAGCACGAAAGAATGCCAGACAATGGAAGCACAGTGTGGTGGTCAGCAGGAAGTGCCTGTAGCATGGAGCCCCACAGTAAGGTTCATTGCAGAGTGTGCTATTATGTAAAAACCTTTTAGTCCCGCAGTACAGTTCAATGGGTAGGAGTGGTTGGGGAGTATGCAGTCCAGGGTAGCAATCCAGGAAGGGTGGTGCAGCTGCAGTGAATCCAAGAGTGAAAGCGAGCACAGGGTAGAAGCACAGGCAAGGGGCAGCAGCGGAATGGAGGCCAGGCTGCAAGCAGCCACAGGTAGTGGTGAGATGATCTGGGCGGATGAACCAGCTGGGAGCAGTGTCAGCGGGAGAACTGGAACAACAGTGCGGGCAATCCAGCAGGGTGTGCAGTGGTGGCATGGTGGCCGGCAGAGGACAGAAGAAGCACCCAAAAGAAGGAAAGGGAAGATGGGAGGAAAAAGAAGGTATGGGGCAGAAGGGCCCAGGGCAGGGAAACAAACGAATAAGGAAGAGCACAACGTGGGGAAAGAAGGGCAGGGAGAGACAACGAAGAGGGAAACCAAATGAGGAAAGCAAGAAACAAGGTAAATGAAGGGGGGTTGGGACAGAAAGCAAATCAAAGGGGGGGAAGCAAAATGAAGGAGAGGGAGAGCCCACAGCTGACCAGCCACGCAGCCGCTTTTGAAATGTTCGAAACTGAGCAGCGGAAGCACTGCAGATTAAGTAGGGGATGTGGGAGGAGCTATTCCCCATCCCATGAACTACAGGCTATAGTCTTTCAATTCTCAGGCATAATGAGATTTTAACAACCAGAAAATGGAGACCCCCAGGCTTGTTACAAGGGCTGGTGGTAACAGTGAAAACAAACTAGAGCAAACACATATATCTCCAACAGCTACCCGAAAAGAGTTGTCTGTTGGCAAGGAAACAAATAACATTTACAAGATATGAGAGCATACTACCCCTTTAACTGGCAGTCAGCTAGGCCTCTTGCCACATTGTAAGTAAAGAGGGCAATTCACAGAGCTGTTTCATAACACATCTAAGGCAAAATTACTTAATTTCTTAGTGGATATGGTTATAATTGCACAACAGATGCACAGAGGGAAGGAAGTGTGCCTGCTGATGACATGTATTATGAAATGAGTAAAAAGGATACTGGCCTATTTTTGGCCAATAACTACTGTCATCTAGAATGTTATGAAAGCACAATAGCCCTGTTGAAAGCAGATACATGTAAATATGTTTACAAAAAGGACATCACATGTACTCAAAGGCACCATTTCATAATCGTGATAAGATTTCAGTGGGTGCATTATGGATGGTTATCACTTGTAAGAAAAATCCTGTGCTGTGACTGGCTGAAACACCAGTACAGCCATGTAACTGTGTGCCCATACTTACATGATTGCACTTGTTACAATGTGCCAGTCACTTTACAGCACAAATCCTGATGCTCATGCTGGGCATGACACACAGATAGCCGCTGAAGCATGTCTCTTTCGCTGGAAGTGTTGAGCGAAAATGCTGTGATCATAGAGCCCACTCCCAACATCACTCTACTTCCACTGGACCACATAAGCTACCATCGAATGAGGGCTTATTTCATTATCAGGCTATCAGCAACTTGCTGTCGCTGCCCTCTGCTTGATGAAACTGATGTTCTCAACCCCCAACATCCTGGTTCAGTGTGGACCCCACAGTGAAGGGAGTACATAATATTTGGCAAATAAACTAGGAAATGTTCCTGTTTTCGGCAATGGGTATGTGATTAACAATGCACCCTAAGTGATTAATTTGTTGATCACATGTAAGTGCAATGAAGCTCTTCAGGGATGTGTGATTATGGCCAATAATCACACACCTCTATTGGGAGTTTAAAATCACTTGTCACAAGGGCCACATGCCTGACAAAACCATTGAGAGCTGTGTGATTATTGACCCATAATCAGACACCCTGTCATGCCTTATTGCATGCCTATCATCACTTCACAGGTGATGGAATTACGCATCTTGCAGTCATCCTTTAAACCATCTCAGGCTGTCCACTATTGCATAGTTTCACTGGTGTCATACATTATTTCTGAAATAAAACAAACATGTTTAGGGATAGAGAATCCATTTACCATGTTTTCAGTTTATTTATTTATTTATTTATTGAAATTGTTTCACCAGGAAAGGCACACTGAGCAAAAAGATGCTCGTCTCACAGTGCGACCTGGGGGGAAGGGTTACAGTGGAGGTAGATCATGTACAGACAAAAAATATTGAATTGCGCAATACAGATGATGTACATAGCTGGGAGGAATAACATGAGCACATCGTTTACAATAGATGGAGCAATGCAGGAGAACTATAGTGCATTTAAACAGGTGAAACAGTACAGAGATCAGAGCATGAAGGACAGGGTATATGTAACATGGAACACTTTCGGTTAATACATGTTTAAGTAAGTGCCAGTAGCAATGCATGAGTGGCGATAGCATGACAAGAGTTGAAGCGAGTTGCATCAAGTTGAAAGTAGGAGTAGGAGAGGAGTGTGGGGGTGATAAGGGTGGGGGGGGAGAAGAGGTGAGCAGTAGTAGTGCATGAGGTTGAGAAGCATTTGCCGGTATGTATCTTGAAACATTGGGGTGGATGTGGTTGACTCAGCATTAATTAATGTCATCATATGGTAGTGGTGGTACTGCGTCTTGAAGAACATTATCGATAACTGGTGTGTTGTCAGGTTCTGGGCATTTAGACAATGCACTTGTGAATGTAGATGCCTGGTGTGAAGTGCTTCCCTTATTGTCAAGCAGTCCTAGATTACCAAGTACCTGGAATATAAAATAGCAACAGAAATAATGTGTTATAATACCAAGTTTTCCATCCAGCTGGTAACAAACATCAAAGAAAACACTCTGCCATCGCTCCCAGTATCCCATGTACAGGCGGTACGATTGACGCTTTCAAAAGGCGACTCAATCCTTGGCACCTGTGCACAGAGGGGCTACCTGGCAGGGTAGCTGAATGGATACAGGGGGTAGCGAACATAGCTGATGGGCTGTCGCTATGTATACACACGTGCGGGGGAGGGACCACGCCATGATGGGCAGAAGGAAAGGGAGGGTTTGTGGGGTATAGTGTGGTGGTGGGCTAATGAGCTGGCTGTGTGGCATGGTGGGTTTGTGGCAGGCTGGGGTTGGGAGGGTGCCAGTGCAGTTCTGGGCACAATCGTTTTTCGTAGATCATTTTTTGTTTGTTTTATGTTTAGCACCCTCCAACATGCAGCCCCCTCGAGTTGAGAATCCTTTAATAGGGGGATGCAGGGGGCACAGCCCCTTGCATAAAAAAGAAACCCGTAGATCTTGGGCGTCCTCTTGCAGTTCGCCGTGAGTGTACATCGCAAAATTCATTTTCAGTGATGTATACTCACCGAAACGGCGATTGCTATTCCACAATCACCATTATCACATAGAACCATCACTCCCACAGCAGAGGCCCCATATTCAAATATAAGCACCCCCTTGGGGGATGCTTACTAACATGACCATCTCCTCCCAGTTTCCCATCTTTGGTAATGGGGGCTGGGTCGCCCACTGGTCGGGCAGGGCCAGTCCTCCCTGGGTATTTAAGGGGCATATTTTTGCCTGCTAGGTGAGAGGCCTGGGGGAGTAGGAGAGAACGTAACATCTAGTTGGGCTGGGGCACCGGCCCCAGCCTGGGTTTTGGGCCTTGGTGACTCAGTGTATTTAGTCCACTTGGAGGAGAGTGAGGGTGGTCCTGGTATCTGTGGTGTGTCTGGGACTGAGCCCGATGGTTGGGAGCCGCGGCCTGGGGAAGAAAATAGAGCCCACCTACATGCACTGCGGCACTGGGGTGGGAGAAGGGCCTAATTCCTGAATGTGAGGCCTGGTGTGAAGTCTGGAGTGGAGGAGTGGCACAGTGGTGGCAACCTGCATTGCGGGGATGGCAGTGGTGGCAGCTCGCCTCCCCATACCAGTGTGGCACTCCGCTCCAGTAAAGACAGCCTGTGCGGAGAGACAGATTGGTGCCCAGTGCATCCCTTGGATTGCCCACACCTGCACTGTGTGTGGATGCCAGGGGCTTGGGTACTGTAGGCCCTTTGTTGTAGGATGCACAGAAAGGGAATTGGAAGTGCTGCAGCCTGTGTTCTGCCACTGTGGATGTGTGAGACAAAGAGTGGTAGGCCTTATGTCGTGCTACTTCCTAGGGTAGGCCGAGAAGAAAGAGGTGACCACCCTGGGTTGTGCTGCTACCAAAAGTTTAGTTCTGAGTTCCCCAGCTCTGCAGGATCCAGCATCATGGCTTTCTCGGTCACAAGATTGGTGCTGTAGCTCTGTGCCACAGAAGTGATGTTCTCCCTGATCAAGCCATGCCCCCAGCTCTCAGGAGCCGTGAAATTTTGTTTGGCCTTCAATAAATTAATTTGTTCTTGTTAAATTTTACTTCAGTGTGGCCTCCTGCTGTTATTTTATGAACTTCCTCCAATGCCCCGGTGGCTAGAGGCCCCCCCAACGCCATAACCAAGCACACCACCCAGCCTGCCCCACCAACCCCTGTAGCTCCAAGAAAGGGGGCTGTGTGGCAATCCTGATATGAGGAGCAGCACAGCCCTCATCTCACCTCCCCATTGGCCAACTGTATGGGATAACAGGGAGCATGTGTACAGTACACAGCATACTATACACATGCTCCCTATCATCCCACATGGTGACCAGCTGAGGAGGCATGAGAAGGGCTGTACCAGTCTTTGCACTGTGACCGCCGCATGGCACCTTCTTCGGAGGAAGTGGTTGGAGTTGGATGGGTGGTGCGCTATGTTACAGTGATGCAGGTTGGCTGTTAGTCACAGGGGCATTGGAGGGAGTGCTGGAAGATGTGATCAGTGGGTGAGATGTACCAGTAGACACCATGGACATCAATGCAAAGTCAGGGATGGGTGATCAGCAGTTGGGGGGCACTTGTGGAAACCTGGGACATCATTCATAATCCAGGGGCAGGCAATTGGAGGGTTGGAGTGTGGCTGGACAACAAGGAATGCAATTATATTACAGGGATGGGTGATCAGAGGGTGGGAGGTGCCAGTACACACCAGGGAGAACATAGATATTATGGGGATGGGTGATCATAGAGCATGGAAATGCCACTGGACAGTAATGCATCAGTTGATTTTCATGGTTGGGGTTCAGGAGGTGGGGGGGGGGTAACTGCAGTACTGTTGGCCACTGCCAGGGCCTTGTGCCATGTTAAGTCAGTGTTTGCAAAGGCAGTAACTTCCAAATGTTTTGCTGGCATTTACCGCATCTACAAATGTCTGAATTTAACACAGCATCCATATGCAGTGTAGGGCTGCAAGTTCGGTTCGACCTTAACTCCAGAAAGGTCGAACCCCAGCTGTTCGCATGGGTGAGAACACCCACGAACTTTCTACGGTTTTTTGCAAACTTTGGTTCGCTCTGTTTATTAAAATAAACACCCATTTTTTAAAGAGGACAGGAAACTAGTTCTAATATGCAGCTGTTTATAATGTTACCACTTACAGAAATAATATCCATAAGCCTGAATGATCCATAGGTAACTGAACCTGAACAAAAAGCAATGTGAGAAACAGTATTTTGTATTGTTTTGATTTTATGGGCAGCATTCTGTTATCGTTCTCTTCACGGAACCAGTAATCTGGAGTTTTAACTATGTCATGGTTTGAGAAAAGAACTGTAAGCAAGGTTCTGATAAGACAATAGCTCACATTTCGCATTCTGTATTCAAACTATGACATAGTAAATGGTCCAAATCACTGGTTCCATGAAGAAAACTGCGCAGAATGTTGTCCATAAAATGGAAATAATTGAAAACACAGTTTTTCACATCAATGTTTGTTAAGGTACAATTAAAAATGGCCCATTTGAAGGCAAGTTTCACTTCTTTTACTAGGAACACTACCAACTGCTGCCAATTAGCACACATTTCCTGTCCCCTTTAAGGTCCCTCTCCATTTTCCTTTCCACCGGGTGACTGCAGGTGGGCTATGAAGTGAGTGGATGAGGTGCTTATGCTTGTTAGCACAGTTACAGTACAATCCTTCCGCTTCCTGCTCTGTGCTATGGTGCTCTCTGGTGGCCGGGACTACAGCTCCCCAACCGACCCATTCCCCAGCAGTCACAGTCATGGATGCAGCACGGGACATGGTGCTACCAGTCTGGTGCATAAAGCGCCATTTTGCTCAGCAGTACGACTGTAAATGTGGTGGCGGGTCGCAGCTCGAATGATTGATTGAAGTGGTGGAAGGGAAGGGTCTCTGTCATCGGGCTGCCGTGGATGTGACGGAGTGGACTCTGAGCCACAGCAGGAAGGGATTATTAATGTAGGCAGCATACAGCATCATCTTCCAGCTCTGTGTGCAAGCCCAGTAAGTGAGACCCGAGGCTAGGCAGGTGTCTGTATTTCTTTTGTGTAGCTGCTCCAATAGCTAGTGGTGGGTTGTAATATGGGCTGGGGATGTTTGTGACTCACCCCCCCACCACCTGGCTGGAACTAGTCAGTGGCATGACTGAGTCATACCTGGATTGCTAAGGTGGGGTGGGGGTGGGGTTCAGCAATGTGCACTTTGACCCCACATAATTGCTTTAAGTTTATATCCAATCCAGTTTTTTTATTACAAATAACTGTACAGTATTTTGTGTATAAATGTTGCTTTGCTTCTCATATTGTGGCAGCGACACAAGTTTCTGCTGCCTAGGGTGGCAAGGGCCAAGGACATGGGGGTGAGGACTGCAGGAAAGATGGCCCAAATCCATGGGGAAGACACGAGGGCTGAGGAAGGGGGTGGATGAGAGCCAGGAGGCTGGACAAGGGCCAGGGGGCTTTTTAAAAATTTGGCAGCACATCACTGCTTTGATCCCTCTCTCTAACTGTGCATACCTGAAGACTATCCAGAATCCCAATGTGCCCCATTATGGGGGGGGGGGAGGAGGAGAAGAGCAGTGTTCAGCTCAGGACAGTTTCTGTATATCATCCCTGCTGATGAATCAAGTAATAACAAGGCAGTTTGGAGCAGGATTTGCATCAGGGCATCCTGTACAATGGGACACTGTTACATACATCCTGCCCCAGTCTGCCCTGTTGTGACTCACACTCAGCATGGTATAAGGAAGCAGCAGTCTGATGCTGGATAATGCATTTCTATTCCCCACCCGCATGACAGGTAGCATTGGGCTAGCTTAGTTTGGACATTTTGAGCAGGGGGAATGCAGGATGGGGGCACACAGAGGTGCCCTCTAAAGATTGGGCCAATGGCTTTTCTTCAATAGTCCAGCAGCCCCTTAGGGAACCAAAAGGAAGTGATGGGAGGGCACTGGATGAAAGTTGAGCACCCCCAATCCTGTGATGCAGAGGAGAAGGGGCAGAGGATGGGGGTATATAATTCTGCTGTATTGTGCCTACAAACACTTAATTCTGGTAAGGCAGGGGCAAAGGAAGGGGTGCATTTGGGTAGGGTAAGGGTTTATGATGTGCTGTGTGGCTTGGACCAGGTACAGCCTGGTTCTATCTGGTAGAACCAGGTAGAACAAGGTAGAACTTTTGTATCTTGTACTGTTTGGCATGAACCAGGTAGAACCTAGTTCTGCCAGTTCTACCAGGTAGAATCAGGTAGAACTTGGTAGAACTTTTTCTTGTTCTACCCATAAAGTTTGCGAGGTAGAACGTTTAGAGGTTCGCACAGCCCTAATGCAGGGGACAACCCCCTAATTTGCAAGCGTTCAGTGGTAAATTAGTGCTTGTGTGGTAACTAGTTTTTGACTCACTGTGGAGGTGTCTGAATATCGACCCCACTAATGAACTGGATGCAAAACTTGGTTAGCATGAGCAAACTCCCATTAGCGCTTTTCTTTCATATAACTTTTTGCCCACCGCCATCTGCTGCTGTCATCAGTCCCTGTATCGAGGGTCCCCCAATCCTGTCAACCACTCCCCCTACTGTTACGTCAGCAGGGATCCACATGGAAGAAGGACCCAGGAGTCCCCTGAGAGCTGTCACATACAGCCACAGGGGTACTTAGACTTTTTTCCCATTTTTTTCCCCTGTTCCCCATGCTGGGGTGCATATGTAGACGCATGCACATAGAGGCACGTGCACGCCCTGGAGTACCGCCGTCCTCCCTTCTACTGCCCTCCTAGACCTGCACTACTACCTGGCCTCCACTGGGTGGCAGTCATTCGATGGAGCATGCAGGTTCTCCCCCCAGGAAAGGAGAGCAGCCAGTGAGCGCTCAATCCTTTCCCTTCCCAGCTGACCCCCAGCACCTTGCGCTTGCCACTGAACATGGGTCACCAGTGTGGCAGGAGGTAAGGCACCAGTGCCTCAGCCCTCCATGCCAGTGGGATGGTCCCTGGGTCAACTTTTGAATATGATACCAGAGTTGTCATAATACAACATGCACTCTCTGATATTCCTTGTAAAAGATACCACCAGTACACCTCCATCCCAGACACAGGTACTGTTACAACCAGCCATCACGCAGAGACATAGGAAAACATATCCCAAATACCTGTACTCGACATTATGCAAACACTCAGTAAGGTTCCAAACCACATGTATAACAATCCATCTGGCCTTGAACTAGGAAATAATCATAGCTGCCATCAATCACACATATTAATGAAAAAATACAGACATCCCACCAAAAACGATACTGTCTACAAGCGGTGAATTAACAAATAGTAACTTTTAACATATATACACACTTTAGTCACCAGGCAATAACCCCCCCCCCAAAAAAAAAACATTATCATAACACATGTGAATACTTTTGAATGTAAAGGAGTGATATACACTTGCTTCAGTTCTTTTGCACTTCTCCACCATGCTGCTGGAACGACTTGTCTTGTTAGGCTTGAATGAGAAGAATGATGGATAGGCATCTGGTTTCAGTCTTTGCTGTCCGGGGTCCGGGGTTGAATCTGGTGGTGTTCAACAGTACTTGAGATATTGCAGGCTGATCATCCTTAAATGATCTGTGCATATTACAGTGTGATCATCTGGTTCCCACCCGGCTTGCTTTACGGCGATAGTCCACTACTTTCGGCACTTTTTGTCCTTAGGGAAGTGATACAAGCTGCACACGTACCCCTTCCCATTTGTACACCCAACTGCAGAACAGTACTTTATATTAACAGGCAAATGAAGTAAACAAAGTGTTAGCAAAGGTGAATACTTGCTTTTATTGTATGAACAGACAAGACCCAAAACAAGAGAAACAAAAATACAGTGTGACATGTTAACATACTATGAAGTAAATGAATTAGCATGTCAACTAATAATAGTATTGTAATTTTAATATGCTATGACTATAACAGTACTGGGATTAATACGGTTAAAAGTTGGTAGTAATATTGTATTATACCATGGCATGAATAATTGCAGCTTCCTGGTTGGTCATACTGCTTCAGATGCTTGATGAGGCAGTAAAGTGCAGTAGTTTATGACTCTGAGCTGCAAATCTGGAGACCTGGGTTTGAATCCTACAGCCCCACTTGCATACTGTGTGACACTGAGCAAGTCACTCAACTTCCTTGTGCTCCCAAGTCACATCTGTAAACAAGCTTCAGCTTAGTGTGTCTCTCCTGGCTAAACAAAAAAAAAAAAGATACAGAGATGTTATCTGACAATAAATAACATAGAGAATAAAGCATGGGGTGGTGTGTATAGCAAGATTTTACACACACTCGAATTGTGGTATGCTACATGAAGCCCAAGGAGTTTATGCATCCCACAATGAGGGTATATGTAAAATTGAGTTTTACACAACCGCCCCATATTTTATTTTATATAATCGCTGGTGTGCGCTTTTTTGCCTCAGCAATCATAGAAAATAAAATAAGCAAACAGACTGTGTTCAGGCAGCGTGGACCAGTCAATAGTCTCTGCGGTCTGCCAAGTTACAGTGTTCCACTTGTTTGAGGCATAAAGATGTGGAGTTTTTGTTTAAAAACTTTAGTATCTGTGTATTTTTCTATTGCTAAACTGACCACCAGGCTGCGGCTGTGGCAGTTGCAGCGTTCTTCCAGCGAGCTGGCGCATGCCTGCTGACAGGGAAACCTGGCGCATGTTATGTTTCCCTTTTTTTTTTTGTTTCATTGTCAGAGAAAGAGACTTTTCTTTTTTTAATAAAAAAATCAACTTATTGCCGACTTTGAGGGGTGGTGAAGTCTGCATCCATACGGAAATGCAACAGGAAAGGTAGCAGAGTAAAGGAAGACCGATGACTGGCTCATGCACGGTCTGAGGAAACCTGGTGTGTGTTTGCTGTTATAACGGAAAATTACAACCGGGTTTCCCCTACAGGAAAATGTGCACAGAAGTTATTATATCACTGTATATAGGGAAGGCATGAAAAAGACTGTATTACCAGTTCAGAAATCCCTCCCTACTCCCTCCACGGGAAACTAAGCCATCAGCAGAATTGTATAAGCCCACAGACACACACACACACACACACAGACACACACACACAGACATACACACACACACACACACACTGTTCCTTGCTCCTGGTTTTCTTTCTCCACACTATCACTTTTAAATAATAGAGACTGTTTATACAGCACTGCAGCTTATATAGATGAGCAATTGCTTCTTGAAATGGACAGCGTGTGGCTGTCCGTTTGCGTTACTGATCACGGTCGTTGCTCGCTATCTTTTATTAATTTTCTTTCCTCATTATATACCATCCATGAGAGTTCTGACCAGATTACCAACCAGAATCTGGTCAACAAAGATAAATTCAAGCCGGTAAGATAGGCTTTTTGGTGTACTCAGTCATCAGTGCTATCATACAGGACAGGAAGTGTGAACAAGTGATATTTCAAAAGCTGACCACATGGCTGTTGGCTTTGCATACTGGTTGCTCAGCACAGCATCTCAACTGAAAAGCAACAACATGGGTACAACAATGTAAGTCAAAAACAGCACAGTGGCAAATTTGAAAGACTTACCTAGTGGAGTGAAAAAGAGAGCCAGGCAGGAACATATGAATTTAGCTGCAGAGCCACCTGCTAGACAAAAGAGAAACGATGAACTCTTTTTTTTTTCAAATAGGTATACCTTCCCTAACAAAAACTTAAAAAAAATTATTTTAACCATATTCTCCCACTTTATTTTCCTTTTTCAACAAATGAGCCATTGTTTAATTGCAATAAGGTACTCCAGGGCATGGGTTATTTTGTAATAATGTTACTTGTCAGGTGCTAAACACGCTTGGCCTGTGGCTTCATGCTTCAACCACTTGAGGCATGACGTTATTACACAATAACACACACCATGCCATGCCTTATTGCTTGATAAAAGAAGTGAAGTAAACAGAAATGCTGAGTGTAAAAGACTTAACTTTACTGCAGAAAGTTTAAGTTGTGATGTAATAAAATAAAATATGCCATTTGCCACTGTATTGCCTGCAATACACAATATAAGAGAAATACCACTGCAGTATTGAGAATAAATAGAATAAATGATAAATAAGTGTGTATTACAAGGCAGTCATACCATCAAGAGGTTTTAGGGACTTGGAACCTTGAGAACAAAACTCGAGAGGTTCCAAAAGTCCCCCAAACCTCAAGATGGTTTTACTGCCTTGTTAATACACATTTATTTATCTTTGATTTTTTGTAATAATATGGATCTGATTTCTAACTTTCTGGGCTCTGAATTTTTTTCTGTCATGCTGGCCGACTGCCGTGCCATGAACTCACTCGCTTTGTGTCCTCCTTTGCTCCATCTCTCCCACCACCGCTTGCCCCACCCCTCCACCACCACAGATGCTGCCACCGTCTGTTTAATTGCCTATTTGTTAGTGAGTCCTACCTTTCAGTTGTTTTCTAGACATGAATGCAGGATTAAACAGCTAGTTCTTTAGAAACAGGGAAACGAAAGTGTTGCCAAAGGGATGAATTTCTCCCAGAAAGTGAGAGACGGACAACATGTTTTTACAACTGTTTTGCCTGCCCAGAGACAAAAACTGGCCAATCATGAGGCACACTTTGGAAAATGTTAGGTAGCTGCTTTCGTGCTGCTGAAATTCGTTGGCAATACTATGGTTGTGGGTGACCTTTGAACTGTAGTATTATCAATAAAAATTATTAGTATTATCACTTCTCAGGAGAGTTTATTGAGAGAACAGTAGTGTATTACCGGGACATTTTTGTATGAGTTAGTATACTATTATTGAGGCTAATTCATACATTACATTTCAATAAGTCTTTTGTAAAAATGTGATTATATCCTGCAAGTACTAAATGAGCAGCCAGTTCAAAGTAAATGTATTGTTACAGTCTATTTCATTTTTGGATACCCTGGCAACAACTTGCTGACAGAACCTCACAGTTAAATGTTGCAAACTGTGTGTAAAACACTTTCCTTTTTATAAATTGTATTTATATAAAACAGAAGTTGCACAACAATCACACTCCAGTTGCAAATCACTTTTTACATAGCATTGGGCTCCGGCTGCATAACACACAAAGCGTTGTACTTGTTATAGCACACACTGACATTTGGAATGGAACGTAGTAATCTGTTGTTTCTAGATCAGCGTTGTATGTCTGACGGACCTTAACATGAGAGTCAGTTTTTCTATTTAAGTGAACGGAAGGTGGAGTGCTGCTCTGCAATGATGAGGAAGACCTCTCCAGTCAGCATCAGCTGAAACTCCTCACAGACTAATGGAAAGCCTCTTTTAGTCATAGACTAGACCAAGCTGGGCTGTGACAGCCCACTTGTGGAGATCGATGAGTGAACAGGGGATACCCTGTCAAGAAAAACTGTCCAAACTCTTCACATTGCTCGAGTGCAAAACTCCTCTGAACTGTAGCAAGTCAGAAGTAATAGTCAGTCTACAACGCAGAAAAGCTGAGCTGGTATGTTCTTTCCTGCAGCAATTACCCATACCAGGAGCTCTGACTTTCTCAGAATGATTGCCCCATGATACTCCTTATAGTGGGTCACAAGGTTAGTCTATATTCCATTAATCCCAATCTCCACCAAGAATGCTCCAGCCTCCACCCTTTGGAATTCAACCGTCCAAGCTCCTTATTGAACCAGGGGGAGCTCTGGCGGGAGACTCTCTGGTGTACATGAAATGGTGCAAAGGAGTCAAGACCCATCATGATAACCATATTAAAAGAACCTACCATAGTCTCGACCCCCTCAAAACACACCTGCAATAGGCTCAAGCAGCTCAGCACCAACAAGAGCAGTGAAGGCTTCCGATTATTTTAAAGGTTGGTACTGGACTAACTCCACTAGCGGGGTTCACCCATTGGGGGGGGGGCCTGATCTGAAAACTTACAGTGTGATGATCCAACCAACTGAACAGATCAACCCCAACATTATATATCTCGAGTGCCAGTGGCAAAACTAGGCCAAAGATGTGACTCAACTGGTGAACTGCAGAGGTAACCACCTGTGTGAAGCCCAACAGATCTAATATTCAGAGGAATTGCTGTCCATGCACAGGAGATTCATCATCAGCCCAGATTTTGAAGTCCCCCAGCACCATCCACCTAGGGCACTGCAATGCCAGGCCTATAATGATCTTCCCAAATTTCTTCAGAAATCCACTCTCACATCATGGAGGACAGTATATGAGAAGGATCCTGCCATCCACACCTGCGTCACCCTTATGTGCTAAACATTCAAACGATCTGGTCTAAAAACTGGGTACACTGCAAGTCTCAGACCAGATCTAAAACAGATGGCCACCCCACTTCACGCTTCCAGCCGGCCAGTGCACCACTGTAGGACCCCCAGGACAGTTGCTTCCAGTACAGGGCCAGAGTCATATTCCAGCCAGGTCTCGATGATGCACATCAGGTCCATCAAGGAATCTATGACAAAATCTGCTGTTATCATGGTCTTACTCCTGAGGGACATGGCATTACAGAGAACTGCCTGAAGTGGAGGAGCCATGCTGGTGGGCTCACTGGCTATCTCATCTGATGACAGTTCAGGAGCCTCCTTATCCTACTCCTGATCCTATCCCCCCATCTCCATCTCTGTACATAAATCTACATCAATGACCCTACCTTAAGCCACTACAGGGACCGGGGTACAGCCAAATGAGAATAGTCAACATAATTGTTCCGAAGAGTAGGCGGTACAGGGAATACAATTTACCACATAAAACACATACTGACAAATGCGAAAACCAACTAAAACCCTTACTAAATCCCTCCCCAACAATTACAATAATAATACCCAAACAATATACACTAATACCCACCCCCTCATATTCAAATCACACACAACCCAGTCACACACCACTCGTAAATCTAGTCACCCGAGACATGCCACTCACCACCAAAAATAAACAAGTAAATATAAACTAAATACAAAGTCTATAGTTATTAAGTATAGCCTAACTGATATGAAACATCTTATTCTCAGGGTGGTTCTGCTTCTGTTAAGGACTGTTTGATGCCAATCCATGCCATTGGTAATCTGAGTTTATCTTCTTGCAAACACAAGCCTTATGCTGTAGAAAGCTTTCCCATTGCTTAAACTTAATGAAATAATGGTGGAAAATGCCTTTATAGTGCTTTAAAAGTGAAAGAAAAAAGGATTTCAAGATGGGGGAAATTATTTTTCTTAACAGAAAACTTACCGCCTGTTATTTTGTTTGTTCACAGTCATCACACCATACTGTCTGTAACAGGGTACTGTGGGAGAATGACTTACCACCTGTAGTGCTGTTTGTTCAGAGCCATCCCAGCATACTGTCTATGATGGATGTAGAAAAAGATGACACAGGAAAGCTGAGAACCAAAAACTTCATCCCAAGAAAGCTGGGAACTGGCCAGGATGAAACAGGAAAATTAGGCACATTACCTAACTCGGAAACTTAGACCCAGACACTTAAATGACAGATGCATTCCTAAGAACATACCACTACAATGCAACCAATGTAACTTTTGGGAAACAACTCGGGATGGAGAGGAGACATGGGGAGATTACCATTCTAAACCCTGGGGAAGACGAACTCAGGAGGGAGGGAGACAGGCGGGGCAGATTTACTATTATAAACTCTGGGGGAGGGAGCAACTCAGGAGGGAAGGGAGACAGTTGGGGGGCGGATTTACTATTGCAAACTCCGGGGGCAGGGAAGCAACTCAGGAAGGAGGGGAGAGAGTTGAGGGGGGCAGATTTACTATTATAAATTCCAGGGAGGAAGTAGCTTGATGAGGGGGTGAACGTCAGGGAGGGAGACGATTTAACTGAAGGGGAGGGATGTGACTCACACATGGCAAAAAAAACACACACCGACAACCTCAAAAGAATCAAACCCAGGTTTGCTGGATGTTACAAGCCCATTCACAGCATGTGACTCTAACCTATATGCCACACTGCCAGTATACTTACACAGCACACACTCAAACACTTCAACAAAAGCACTCAGAGGAGGGGGACAATGACTCACACTACAGGAGCTGCTATAACACCTGTAACCAAATGTCCACACGCTCACTTTGGACAAAGCTTCTGGTGCCACACATTCCAGTTCCACAGTTTCCATAGCCCAGTACTCCTGTGCTCCCCAATTCCACATTTTCCATGCCCCATCTACCATCTACAACAGGGTACAATGGGAGAAGGACTTGCTATTTGTAGTGCTGTTTACTCAGTCATCACAGCATACTGTCTGAAACAGGTTTGTATGGGAGCAGGTACAGTGGCCCTCTCCCATTTCATGACCTCAGCATAGGGTTACCATATGTCCTCTTTTACGAGGACATGTCCTCTTTTCCAGCTACCAAATAATCTTTATGTACCTTCTCAATCCTGTTGTATTATTATTATTTTTATAATTTTTTTTCTCTCTCCTACCCAGGACCTCCTTGTAAATGAGCTGTGAAGGTGGTGGAGACTTCAAACCTATTTACTCAGGATCTGGCACAAGGGCTCATTGAGGAAGAGACTAAGTGTCCTCTTTTTGGCATCTCAAAATCTGGTACCCCTACCTCAGCACAACAGCTTATGTATCTCCTTAAAAAGGCAATATATTTTTGAATTTGAAGGATGTGTACGTTCCCTCCACCCACCATTGTGGGGTTATGGTATGTCCCAGTATCTCCCCTCCCCCCCAGACTGCAGTGCTGCAAGGCTGGAAATTAAACAGCAGCCTTCAGTGTGAGAGTTTTGGAGAGAGAGAATGAAGTGAAGGAGCTGTGTCCAGAGTTATAGACTCCAGGGGTAAATCCAGGGCCCAGTTTCTGGTCTGAGGGTCTCCAGCCAGAGATCGGGGGTAAGTGCCGGAGGCTACTATCCATGTCTCCCATTTGGAGGGGGCATCAGCTGTGGTAAAAGCAGGAGTAGAAAAGGATGTCCAGGGGTGTTGCCATGCAAGCCCTAATTGTCTAGGGCTAAAGTGCCCCATTCCAAAAAGGACTGTCTGTTACACATGCAGTTGCCTTGAGAAAACTCATTGGGCATGGTTGCCCATGAAAAAGAATAGAACCATGCTATGTGTATGTAGGAGCTTCTGTTGAGAGAGAGAGAGAGAGAGAGAGAGAGAGAGAGAATCTGCTTTATTGAGCTTTCAATGGATAAAAGAGAGCAAACAATCCATTGCAGACAACACATATAGCCTGCTCAGGACATTTGCTTGGCATGTTCCGACACCTGTTAACATTCCCCTACAGAGTACATATTAAATTTGTTACACAGGCTATCTTAACCTACATATTCTTTTATTATTTATTTTTATTTATTTATAGAAACATAGAGGTTGACGGCAGATAAGGACCGCAAGGCCCATCCGGTCTGCCCATTTCTTTTTCTACCTTATAAATGTGTCATCGGCCTTTGCTCTGTCAGTGGCCTATCTATTCATACTCATCTGCATTGCTCCCTTATGCCTATCCCATGCCTGTTTGAAGCCCTGCACTGTATTCATAGCCACCGCTTCCTGAGGTAGGCCGTTCCATGCATCCACCACTCTTTCTGTGAAAAAGAATTTCCTCACATTCCCCCTTAATCGGCCTCCCTCTAATCTCATGCTGTGTCCTCTTGTCTTGCTATTTTTCTTACATTTAAACATGTTAGACTCTTTCACCTTGTTAATGCCCTTAAGGTGTTTGAATGTTTCGATCATATCACCTCTCTCCCTCCTTTGCTCAAGGGTATACATATTGAGCTCCATTAATCTGTCCTCATATGTCTTCTGATGCAGTCCCTGCACCATTTTGGTTGCCCTTCTCTGGACTGCCTCAATTTGGTTAATGTCCTTGTGAAGGTGTGGCC
Organism: Neoceratodus forsteri; assembly: GCA_016271365.2. Taxonomy (NCBI): domain Eukaryota; kingdom Metazoa; phylum Chordata; order Ceratodontiformes; family Ceratodontidae; genus Neoceratodus; species Neoceratodus forsteri. The sequence goes on from CM028129.1 coordinate 1,318,802,492, forward strand.
TCCAGTACTGCACTCAGTACTCCAGATGGGGCATAATCAGTATCTTGTAAAGAGGGATTATTACCTCCCTCTTACAATTTGTGATACCCCTACTAATACACCCTAACATCCCCCTAGCTTTACCTACTGCTTTAGAGGTCTGCTTGGATGATTTCAGGTCATCGGTATTTAAGGGAATCAGATACACCTTTGAGCCAGGTGCTCTTTTACAAAGGTTCCATGTCAGGTTACTTGAAACATTAGGACAGGCAGTGGTATTATGCAAAAGAGAAATAAACATAGCAGCCGGAGGGCTTTGTCAATTAGCAAAACATCACAATTGTGCAAATCACTTCTATAACAATTTAAACAATATTCTTAAAAAACAAACAACAACACATAATGGCCTGCTCAACTGGAGCTTAGCCAGAAAGCTAAAAACAATCAACAGCTAATGACTCCATTGAGTTTGTTGCTTATGTTGTAATAAAAATAACTCATAAACATATCATGTGCTTGTCTCATGCATTTTCATTTCATTAGGACAGGCGCACTGGGAGAAGACAGTTAAAGATATCCCATCCTTGATAGCATTCTCTCCTGTGGGGGACATGAATTAATGGAAGGGCTGCACTGTCTCTCACATTTGTCTGTCTAACCTCTTAATTCATAAGAGAGCTTCTCCAAGGGCAGCATTTTCAGAAGGAGAGAGTGCCACATTTCCAATGTGGCTTGCTGCTTCAAGACCCATGCATTTTGTATACACTTAGTTGCTGGCCATCAGCAGAAGTATTCTAATCACCCTTGGGTAAGGATCTCAGAATTTCCCCCTCCATCCTCTTCAATCCCCAGCAACACGAGGCCGTCTCTTATGGGGACACCAGTTACCTGGGAAACTGCCCTATCTACCTCCGACTAGAAAGGGCACAGGGTCCGACAGGACCAAAAATAATGTAAGTATGTCCCCATTTGTTCATTGCTTCTGTCACATGCTGGGGACACCCCTGCATTAAACTTGCTAACCATACTAGGGGGTGAGTACAATCTGTTAAGGAATTTATATTGTGCCTCCTTGTATTGGTTACACATCGTCAGTCCCATATGGCACTAACAGATGGTGCCCTATGCCTTGTCTGATATTCTACATTGTAAGTCCCTTTCACAGTGTTACTGGATCTGTCAGTGGAGCTGTCCTTGAGGTTAGAATACACCTTGGCCAACAAGCCTCTAAGGTCCTTCCTGGATGTCATCACCAATAGTTCCAGACTTGCAAGTATGAACTCCAGTGGTACCGCCTTCCCCAGGTTACGCATGGCTCTTTTCACTTGAAGATATCTAAGAAAATGCACCTGTGGGATGTCTAATTCCTCCCTAAGGGTATGAAAGGATTTCAGAGTGCTCCCAGCAGACATGTGCTCCATGCACTGCACCTCTCTTTCCTGCCACAGCAAGAAACCTGCATCCTCCATTCCAGGTAGGAATTCCAGGCTAGCATGGAGTGGAATCAGCAAGGAATTGCTTTTTTATCACCCAACTTTGTGCATATGTTTTCACAGGCCTTTACTGTATGGGCTGCCAGATTCCGTGCCTCCCTTGCATTGTTATATGCCCTGAGGCCCCCTTGGCTTATATAGGAAGATAGAGCTGATCCAGCCACACTGCTCTCTAGGGACATCCGGCTGGCCCTTATCTGTCCCAAGACCCATTCCCATACGTATCTTACTTGTGCGGCCAGCTAGTATCCCCCAGTGTCCCTGAGCCAGATGGGATACATCCAAAGATGCTCAAGGAACTGGCAACAGAACTAACTAAACCCCTGGTAGGGCTATTCAATAGCTCAGCTGAGACAGGGGTAGTTCCTAAAGACTGGAGGGTAGCGAACATAGTCCTGCTCCATAAGGAGAGGGAACAGCCAGGTAATTACAGACCTGTCAGTCTTACCTCTATGGTAGGTATGCTGATTGAGGGTCTTGTGATAGCCATGAATATTAAATCACAACTCACAAAAAAGCAACTGCAAATCGCCGAATACAAAATTGATGATCAGCACTTTAGCAACCTTAAGAAAAAGTGATGACACAACACTAAAAATATGGGGGACTGATTTAAACTCACTGTTTATGTGGAGTGCTATGTACCCCACACCCCCCTTTGCAGGGGAAAGCCCCCCACACCCCCATCTATAAATAAACAACTCCGGGGGGTGGACCCTGGGGAAAGAGGCAAACATGGGAGGGGGCTACTCCATGGAGTAGTAGTCTGCAGGGGGAGAACATTGGGGGGGTGGAAACCTGCAGGCGTGGGGTAAACAAAGTCGAGGATAAATAGATGAAATTACAATAAATAATTTCAACAATGCAACAACAACTAAAATAAAAACAAACCTCACACCAGTTCCAATCTCCAGACCACCACCATCATAGACCATGGCCTTAACTACCATGCCAGATGGCCAGCTCAAATCGGTCCTCCCAAACAAACCCCTATATCCTTCTTTCGCTAGCTCTCTCTTACTATACAGTCCCTAGCTGTCTTTTCCAGTTGCTGTCATTCCTCATCACTGTACTCTCACACTCGCTATTAATACAGGCGCTCAATTGAGTCGCTCAGTTTGAGTCACCCATATCATAGGTTACCCTGATTAGACACTAGTTAAAGAGGACATTGTGGACTATCTGGGGGATAGTGGACTCCAGGATAGTAAACAACATGGGTTTGTGGCAGGGAGGTCTTCTTAGACCAACTAATAGTATTCTTTGTGTAACAAGGGTAACAGTTAAGGGCCATGCTGTGGATTTACTTTACTTTGATTTCAGCAAGGCTTTTGACCCAGTGCCTCACAGAAGGTTGCTGAAGAAGCTAAAGGATCTGTATGCAGTGAAGGACACAGTTAGATGGGTGAGAAACTGGCTGGAAGAGAAACAGCAGAGGGTTGTGGTTAACAAAGTCAAATCAAAAGAGAGGGAGGTTACCAGAGGGGAGCCACAAGGATGGTTCCTGGGTCCAGTCCTTTTCAATAGGTTCATCAATGACATGGGAGAAGGAATCCAGGGCAGGATGTGTCTCTTCACAGATGACACTAAGCTCTGTGGCAGGGTAAGCAGTGAGGATGGGGTTAAGGAGATGCAAAGAGACTTGCAAAGGCCAGAGAGGTGGTCAAAGGTTTGGCAGTTGAAATTCAATGCCAAAACATGCAAGGTGATGTACTGTATGTAGGGAATAAGAACCTCAGGACTCAGTACTGGATGGGTGCAGGGGTAAAGCTGGGCACAGCCTCTGAGGAAAGAGACCTAGGGGTCAACATCAGTGACTCCATTGAAACAATCAAGCAGTGTAACAAGGCCTACAGTAAGGCAAACAGGATGCTGGCTGTATAGGAAGGGGTACTGACAGCTGAAGGAAGGAGGTATTACTACCACTCCATATGTAACCCCTAGGTGGTGCTATCCCAAGGGCTACTACCCCTGCCTGCTTGGCTAGAAGCAGGTTAAGGGGCCTGAGTTCTGAAACAGGTGCCTCCACCCGGAGGTCAGGGTTGGTACAGTAGTGGTCAAGCTAACCTAGGCACAGCCCTCCGGGACACTGTAACCCCCCCTCTTTCCTTACTAGTGGCCAGAACAATACACAATAATCACTTTTACAATACCTCTGAGTACAAGTACCCACACTGTTTGCACTTACCACCAGGGCTTTCCTCTGGCTTGACCCTGGGGACCCCCTGTAAAACAAGGTTATACACAGCAAATAACAGCAGTATAGTACTCTTGCACAAACTGGAACCACAGTCAGGGTAAATGCAAAAAGTGTTAGATCTGATTTATTTAAGGGACTTGAACAAGGGGGGGCGTAATCAGGTTAATTTGCTTAAAGGCTGTATCAATCAAACAGTTATGCATGCACTTCAGGGTCTATAAACAGTTACACACTCTGGGTACCTAGGTGAAGAAGAGGTGGGCTAGCCAGGATCATTACCTGTGGTAGGCCGGCGTCGCAGCTGGTTGGGGCCCTGTGATGGAAGAAAACAACATGCACCATACACACTAATTGTAATTTGGAGCCGGAGAGCTCAATTCGTGAAAGAAAAGAAACAACAAGACAATCAGATGACACCCTTAGATTAAGCTGCTGTTGCAGGGAGCTACCGTGATGGTTACTCATGATACCCAAGACCGGACACAGACTGGACAAAAATTGAGACTGCAGGTGGTTGATCTGGAGTGCCAGGAGAAGCAGGGCCCACACGATTCGCCGAGGCATCGTTACTGTTCAAGCATGGAGCAGGGGGCTGATCCCCAGGCAGGTCTCTCGTCGATGGCTTTCTCTGTGCAGTGGGGTAGTCTGGCAGGGCCAGTGTGGCAGAGCCCAGGCCATATGGAGATGAACGCAGATTCAGTCCGGTCGAGCTGGATACAGCTTCCAGCAAGCAGAACACAATTCACACAGTGGGGAACCAAATCACGACCCACTATAAACACACAGCACATTTACATGTAAGGGATTCTACTATAGCAGGCAAACCGCTCCCAGTCACAATCGCAAAGTCTCTGCACACACTGGGACTTTAGAGGTAGCTGGAAATCCTGACAGGCTGATGCATTCAGCAAATCTTCAGTCATCTTCAGGTTGATCCTGGTCACAACCCAGTGGCTTACTTCATTCTCACAAACTCGGATTCAGTCCGAACTGATTCTCTTCTCTCTCTCAGGGGCAGCAGGCAGGTATGCGGGCCAAAACTCAGGCCTTTCCACACAGGCTGTCTCGAGCTGTTGCTTCTTCAGCTCCCAACTTAGATCTGACTCAACTGCCAGCAAGCCTGGGAATTTCCCCAAGATCCAAAAGGTTTGGTTGGCTGATTCATCTGGCAGTCGCAACAGGAGCTCCCCCTTCAGGTGCAAAAGACACCAAAAGCCCAAAACTGCAATTTCTACAGATTCCGACTCCAGACAGCTCCTATAGTCCGGCTCCATTTTAGGTCCCACCAGTACTGATTGGTCCAATTCGGCAGTCCCGGGCCAAAGTGGTGGGGATAAACAAAACAGTCCTTGCTGCAAAGAAGGCAGGTTAGACAAACTACGTTATCATTATCACTCTAAATGATTTTCAGAAAATAGTTACATCTTTCAACAGAGCTCGTTCTGAGATTACTTATGACTGCAATCCAGGCAGCTCTTAAAGAGACAGTACACAGAGGCTGTACAGGCACTCTCTGGCAATCACATTTAAACTGCTAAAACACAGGACACCAGCCTGGCAGTGAGCATTTAGGCAAGCTCAAGAAAGACTTTTCGGGAATCCCCATTTGTAGAGGGGTTACACCTAGATCACTGGTGAGGCCCCACCTGGAGTACTGTGCCCAGTTCTGGAATCCTGACCTAAGGAAAGATAAGGACAGGCTGGAGACAGTGCAAGTAGGGTGACAAAATGATTCAAGGCAAGCAGGTCAGATCTTAAGAGGATCAGCTCAAGGCACTGAACATGTACTCACTGGAGGCCAGACGAGTGAGAGAGATATGACAGAGACCTTCATGTCTCTGAAAGGAATGAACAAGGTAAATTCTGAGGAACTATTTATCATAAGTAGTGGATCAAGAACATGGAGGTATGAGTGGAAACTGATTGGGGAAGGGGTTCAAGAAGGAAGTGAGAGTTTCATTTTACAGAAAGTGTGGTGGAGCTGTGGAACCATCTGCCAGCTGATGTGGTGGGTACCAGAAGTCGTCAATGTTTTCAAACACGGCTTGAGTGTGGTAGGTTAGTCTGGTTCAGAAGCCCATGAGTTAACCTCCTCCCCAGCAGCACACTCCCCTTTATACAGTTTAGCATAGAAATTAATTAAATAACTGATGGATTTCCTAAGAATGGTTTTGTTAGCTGCCCACTCCAATTCCAGATTGCGCTATGGTATTCAGTCCCCTGTGACCTCTTGTCAACTTAGCCAGAAAAGGCCCTGGCCTGTTCCCCCATTCAAAAAAACTCTGTTTCTCGAAGAAGAGGTACCCGCTTGCACCCTGGGTTAATACTAGGTTTACAGCTTCCCTGGCTGTTCGGAGAAGCCTTTGCGCATCCTGTGACATATCAGAGTAGGATTTCTTTTCCAAAGCTTTAACCCCCCCCCCATGCAGCCAGTTTTCCCTTCTCTGTTTCGACTTCCCTGAAATACATGCTAAAATGGCCCCTCCGAGATAAGCCTTCCCCACCTCCCAGTAGAAAGCTTTACAGGGAGCGGTCACCTGATTAGTCTCCTCATATTGTTTTCATTGTTCCTTCAGGAATTCCACAAATGTTTCCTGTTTAAATATTCAGGTAGGAAAGTGCCAGGGGCTGGTCTGTGGTGGCCCCAATCCAGACCTCAAGGTGCACAATATTTGCATATGGTCTGTCAAGGCTATAGACAAGATACTGGTCCCTACCACTCTGTGATACTTCACCCGGGGGAGAAAAATGCAATCAATGTGGGACCATGTTTTGTGTGGGTTAGAGTAAAATGAGTATTCTCTGGAGCCTGGGTTGACCTCTCTCCACACACCAACTAGGTCTAGCTCACTCAGCCCTCTCCCCCAGTGGTCATCCCATGCTCCAGTCTATTAGATGAGCCAGAATGGTCCAATCCCAGGTTAAGAGCACAATTAAAGTTACCCCTCCATTATTAGGTTTGGGAATCACTCCTTATGTAGCAGGATCAGCAGCTGATCAAAGATCACTGGGTCATGGACTGCAGGGGCGTAAAATTTTTCCAGTAGTAATTCTTTCACCTTGCTGTGCGCCTGTGACAAAAACATAACAGCCAACACTGGGATCTACCATAGACTGCTCCTTAACAAATGGTAGCATCCTAGTATTTAAATTGCCACCCCTCATTTCTGCCCATTATAGGTGGTGTAGTAACACTGGCTCACCCGTTCCCTCACCAGTTTCTGGTGTTCCAGCTCTGTTAGATGAGTCTCCTACAGGAGAGCTATCTGGACCCTGTGTTGTTTTAACAAGCTCAGTGTCTTTTTCCTTTTTACCAGCGAGGAGAGCCCATGGACATTCCAGGAGCATGTACCAATAGTACTAGTCATTATTAGTCTGTAATGTATTCTGAGGTACCCTGGAGAGGGGCAGGCCCCTACCAGACCCAGACCCATGTTCCCCTATCCATGCACACTTCACCTTCATGACATTAATGAAGGTCCCTTGAACCCACCTTCTTACATCCTTCCCACAGAGTCATATAGTAACACTTTCCACTCTCATTTCACTTTCAGCCCCACCAAGTGTGATCATCCTACCTTTGACATACCACGTTTGGAATCATAACATCAAACACAGTACATATAACAACATGTAATACAAGAGGTAATAGAACAGCTTCAACCTCTACACCCAGGAATCTATCTGTCTCCTTCAGTGGTCTAGTGTTGCCACTAGACCAGCCAACAGCCTCAAGTTGCAGACATGCTCCTCTCAATCTCATCCCCTTTTTATATTTTATTTTTATTTTGTTTTTTTGTGACTGGAAAAGGAAGACTAGACCATTTTGCCCTTTTTCAGCCTCATCCTGGGGGAGGGGGAGATACAGATGGATGCCAACTGACATTGAACCAGATTAAGCTGTTGGTGGTATTTTTAGTGATTGGGGGAAATTTGGTCAGGACACTGGGGAAATTCCCCTGCTCTTCCAGTAGAGGGAACCTTTGACTGTCTGGCATGCTTCCAAGATGGCCACCACCAATAACGGAAAGGAGCGGATGGTTTGCAAGGAGGCAGAGGAGTGGGTTTCATCCCCTGCCTCAAACAGCATAGAGACCAATATTTCTACAAAATCTTTGATGGAGTCATGGGTGGAAGCAGAGAAAGTAACAGCAGAGGTGCTGCGATCCTGGAGCAAGCAACACAAGTGGCAGAATGAGTTCAGTGCATTGAATGCGTTAACTGGAGAAAATAACAAGACTCAAAAGTCCACTGGGAATACAGCAAAAATGGAACATGTTGACTTACAGGTACTTGAATGGTCTAAAATGTTAGAAGATACAATTCTGCAGGAAGAACAAAGATATGCGGCATGGAGGAAATTCTTGTATAAACAGCTACCACAAGTCAAAAAAATTGCTGAACAAACTGTAGCACACTCTGGCAGTACTGCACAGCTGATTGTTAATAGGGATGACATTGCAGCATCTAGAATACTGACAGTGAGTGGGTCACTTAGACAGAATATTGGAAATTAACTTGCGGGAACAGAAATGGAGCAAACAGAAAAACAAAGTTTAAAAGGCTCTGCTGTACAAAAGGACTCAATTGACAGAGGACTGTGGGGAATGGCACAAACGGGCCCCTGCAGGCCAGGCCTAAGGCAACTTCTGCTTTCTAAACAAAGTAACTCTATGAACCAAGCTTGGTTAGTAGAAAGCACCCTCAAAGCTGCTGGATGGGAACTAATTGAAGGGAGATGGGTTTCAGGGAACTCTTTCATTTGGATGCCACCACCTGAGGATTTTGATACACCTCCTAACCAAATGCCAAATGACACTGAAAACTTACCAGAATTACCGGATGAACTAAATCTCACGCACAATCCAGTTATGCAATTACAAAACGTGCATGTGGCCATGGCAGACTCTAGCATTGGGACAAATACAGGACAAAATCCACAACAATGACAATACATTCAAGACGCACCAATGGAGACTATGCTAGTACTCCCCCCACTTGAGACTGGAGTGCCCCATATAGATAAATATTCAAGGTACTGCAAGGCCCTTTTCCTCTCTTTTTCACACTCCAGGCTTTACCACAAAAAGACATAATGCAGTAAGATTACGTTATATGGGGGTATGGAACAGCCCCCGGGTAGAGTTTTTGTGGCAAAGGTTTTATTAAAAGACTCTATGACATCTTTGCCAATGAGATATATGCACTCATACATGTATTAGGAGAACCTAGTTTTAATATGTTTTAAGACATTAAGTGGTTTAGAAAGAATTTGGGTTAAATTTAATACTATAAAAAAAATCACCTTTATAGGTACCTTTTATGGCAATATTCCTTACGAAATCTGTACAGAAGAATATTACGGTGCTTTTCTGCAATGAAGGGGTTAGTGTTCATAATCTGACATATTGGATGAAACAAAGATGTACGGTTTTGGGTGAACCAGAAGCCAGTTTGGATTCAGAAAGTATTTGGACTGGGGAGTGGAAAGTAAAAGTGTTACTCAAAACAACTGATAATGGGGTACAACATTTACTGAACAGTTTTTGTCTTGGAAGGGACAGAGGTGTTATATTTTACCCAGGACAGCCCAAGGTGTGTTTTAAATGTAGGTCAGAGGCCCACTTGAGTAGTGTTTATGATCAGGTCAGATGTTCATTATGTACCCAGATTGGTCATACAAGCATTCAGTGTGAAGATATGAGGAAATGCAACCTTTGTGATGGAACTGACCATACATTTCAAACCTGCCAATGGGTGGCTCACAATCTCCCTGATCAAGCTGATGGAGCAGAACAAAGGTTATATGTTACATTAGCACAGAGAAATAATATCATAGGGAAACTGAAAACTACAGTACCAAGTAAGGATGACACACAAACACATAGCAGGGTGCCAGACAAAGAATCTCCCTCACTCCTCTCTCCCCCCCCCCATCCCTGGAAAAGCAGATACCGGTGTGCTCTACCGAAAATGTAGCACCAGTACAAACACAAGTAGTTAGTAATGGGAATGAACAGGGAGAGGTTCAAGCTACAGAGGTAGAAATGTAGAACGTAGAATTTAGGAGGCAGTACAGCACAGTGGTTTAAGGCTCTGAGCTGCAAACCTGGAGACCTGTGTTTGAATCCCACAGCCCCCACTTGCATACTCTGTGACCCTAAGCAAGTTACTTAACATCCTTGTGCTCCCAAGTCACACCTGTAAACAAGTTTCAGCTTAGTGTGTCTCTACAGGTTAAAAAAAATGCAACTTGGGACTTCAGGACACCCTAGTATAGTTATGCCCCCCCAAAGCTCTTCCTAGTAGAAGGGTGGTAAGAACTAGGAAAAGGCAGATAGGAGATGGAACAACTCCAAAGCTTGTAAAAAAGGATGTCATTTTAACAAAAAATAGATATGATGTGCTGCAAAGCTTCTCAGAGGATTCTGAAGACTTTGACGATTTGTTGGTAAAATCTTCACAACCAGAAATAACAACTGACTCTAAAGTAGTGAAAGAACTAGGGCCCCAAAAACGAAAGGCTTCAGAAAAAAGAAAACGCATAGTAAACCCAGTTAGGGGAGGCAAAGGTGATGGTACATCTTGAATGCCATATTCACTACTCCTCAGTACCTTAATTACTAATAGTATAAAGAGACCTGAGAAAAGAAATGGAGTCTTTTCATTTTTATTGCAAACAAAATGTGATATTATATTTCTTCAAGGCACTTGCTTGCACTCCTTATAATAGACATTGCAAGCACAGGAGGCATGGTTTCATGGACCCTCATTTTGGTCTTTTGGCCAGGAAACTTGTTCAGGGGCTGGAATTTTGTTTGAAACCCTAAACATTGTAGTACTAAAACTAATAGATTTACTTCCAGGAAGAGTCTTGATAGTAGGTACCAAAATTCAGAATACACTGATACGGTTCATAAGTATTTATGCACCTCAAACAAAAACAGATAGGACTAAAGTACTTAAAGCAACTTAACCCTACCTCTTTACCCCATTTCAAATAATATTTGGAGGTGATTTTAATTGTTCCTTATCTCTACGAGATAGAAGTCAGCAGAGTAAAACATGGAAATTGTATTGTGATACTAATTTCTTAAAATCAGCAACATTACAGACAGCGAGACTGAAGGATGCCTTTCATAGTCACACAGGAAAACAGGTTCCAACATTTCATAAGGGAACTTTAATAACACAAATAGATTTTTTCTTTATTTTAGTGCATATTCTGACACACCAAGCTAAAATAACCCAATAGAATTCACAGATCATAGTTTATTATTTATACAAATAGGGTATGATTCACCCTTAAATAGAGGACCAGGGATTTGGAGATTTAATTTGGATCATCTAGAAAATATGGAAGTAATAAAATAAATTAAACAGATTCTTTCATCAAGAAAGTCTATTATGATCATGCATCACAACCTCACCTTATGGTGGGAAGATAAAAAATTTGAATTAATACAATTATTAAAACTGTTAAGTAAAACCAGTGAGAAAAACAATTATATCGAGTATATCAGAAAGAGACATCAACCACAGAAATCATTATCATTAGCCTATGAGACAGGTCAACATTATTCAAAACAAATTTCATTATTTAAAAAAAGATTTAACAACATATATACAAAAGGATCCAGTCAGGAACATCGCAGACAAAAACATTGCTGCACATTGCAACGCAGACATAATGATGCCACCCGCAATGTCGGCATACAACATAGCCACAGAAGGGAACAGTACATGTAGTGTCTCACGCGGACTCCAATGCCACCAGTGGCAAATGTCGACATGACCCACCTGCTGTAGCAGGATACCCCCAATGGGCCAGTAGCTGAAGCCCCCACTCAAACAGCCGTGCCCAGTACAGTGCCCCCCACTGCAGACTGCCAGATCATGCCAGCCCTGTACCCAGGTGGTCCTGGTTGCCCTCCCCGATGGGAGCATTCCCTGCCCAGGCAGACATTCCCCACCCCCCCTCAGAGGCAGACAGTAAGGTACCCATACAGTTCCAGCCAGCAGTTGCCTTATCCTGTTGCATGCACCCACAGCCCCTTCCTACTGATCTGCACTGTTACCCAGTCCCAGTCCATCACCCTGGTGGCTCCTACACCATCTGTCTGTTCTTTTCCATCCCGGCTCAGATCATGCACAGCTGACACTGTTGCCCCCTTAATGCTCTGTGCCCGAACCCATACCTCTGCCCTGGCAGCTCGTACCCCACCGCATGGGTGGTCCCTCTGTTCCTCACCTCATACATGTGCTGCAATAGTGCAGCGCACATCATTCATTGGAGGCAATGTTTTTTGCCCATGCTTCATTGTGTCTATTATGATGTTGCCTGCGTTGTTCTGTCCATGATATTTTCTCCATGATATTCTGTCTGTGATGTTCCTGGCTAGAAGCATACCAAAAGCTTAAAATTGTACATCAGCAACAACAGTTTGGAACACAAGGTAAAAAAAGTACGATTTGCTCATATGAAAGCAGCTTGGAAGATGTACAGAAAAAAGACATGTCAACTTTAATGGATGGCAGTAATACCTTACAAAATACAAAAGAAGGAGTAATGAGGGTAGTAACTAATTATACAAAACAAATGTATGATTCACTTCCTACGATAAGACCTGACTTTCAAGAAATATTTCAAAATGTTAATATTCCAGTATTACCTATTCCAGAAATAGATGTTCTTAACAAAGACATCCAAATAGAAGAAATCAGATCTGCAATTTCATCCTTAAAAAAGAAAATTGCACCAGGAATGGATGGGCTACCCAGTGAGTTATTCAAAATAATAGGTACAGAGTTAAAAAATTAATTACAAATTGTGTATAATCATATCTTACAATCAAGCAAGATGCCTTTATCAATCAATATGGGTAGTTTAATTTATATCTATAAAAAAGTAAATAAGATATACAGAATTGGAGGCCTATTAGCTTATTGAATACAGACTTTAAAATATTATGAAAAATCATAGCAAATAGATTACTAAGGATTGCAAAGTTAATAATTAGTGAAGCACAAACTTGTGCAGTTCCTGGATGAAAGATTTCAGATCATTTAATTTTGTTGAGAGAGATAGAAGAAAGAGGGAATGCTGGCAAAATGATAGGATTTTTACTATCTTTAGATCAAAGGAAAGCCTTTGACTCCATCAACCATGAATTGTTATGGGCCACGCTCCAATATTATCAAATCCCAAATAAAATAATAAGCTGGATAAAATGCCTATATGCTACAGCTACTGTAGTCCCGTTAATAAATGGCTGGAAGGGCCCCTTAGTTCCTATTAAATTAGGAGCTCAACAAGGATGTTCATTTAGTCCTATATTGTAAGTCATTTTTTTAGACCCTCTACTTAGAATATTAAATTCATAACAATACTTAGAATATTAAATTCATAACTACTAGTGCGACCCATTTTGAATGCAGAAGAAATGGGCAGATTGGATGGGCCGTGCTGTCCTTATCTGCCGTCAACTTCTATGTTTCTATGTTACCCTTCTGTTTATTGCTACTGCATATGCAGATGACATAAGCCTCATAGTACAAACTCATATGGATGTTGACATGGCAATAAACATATGTAAACGGTTTAGGGAATTTTCAGGGGCACCATTAAATCTAGAAAAATGTGTAGGTAGACAACCAGACATTACCCAGAAACCTCCAACACAGGTTGCCGGAATATTATTTGGAACAGGTAACCTTGATAGAGTAAACTGGGAGACAAAGCTTGAACAAGGGAAGAAGAAAGTAGCAGCCTAGAACAAATGGAAGATAGGGAAAAAGAAATGAGTATTTTTAATAAAAAATTTACTAATCCCCTTGTTTTTATATGTGTTATAGTTTTCCTCCCCCTAAAAACCTAGAAACACCCCTGCTTAGCATTTTTTCAAGCCCTATGGGGCTGTAGACTCAACTCAATTAAAATAAATCTTACATATTTACCATTAAAGGAAGGTGGCCCGAATATGATTAACCCTATTATTTTTTTCAGCAGTATTTTTTTGTCTCTAATTTAAATCCTTTTGATAGAACCCAGGCTACCACAACATATGTGGGACACGCACTGGCTAACCTGCCATGAGAAATTAAATGTAAAAGATAATCACAAACATAAAAAAAAAAGAAGAAAGATTTTGCAGCAGGCAGAATGTATTATTCAAGTAGAAACTATGAGACATATGTTTTTCGAATGTTCATTTATATTAGGCTTCTGGATATTTGTGGAGGACAACTGGTCACAACCATTGTTTGCAGCAGTGAACTATGAGAATATAATAACTAGCCAGCAATTTTTTCAATGGGCTGAGCCAGTTATAATTTGCCATTATAATCCGCGGGTTATAACGGCAAACACGCGCCACATCAGTAAATGAAGAGCCGCATTCCGATTGGCTCTTCTCTTGTAAGGGGCGGGCTATATACCATCACAAACATGGCGACTCCTTTATCCCGCTTAGCGAGGAGCCACCACACCATGAGCGTGAACACTCTTTCTTTCATTTTTAAACTACTTGTATCTGGCTGATCCTGCCATTCACAACCTACATGGGCATTTCAGAGCCCCACTAGAGAAAAGCTGCCTGGAATGCCTCGTATGCACTCCGCCAACAACAGCTCTGACCTTGCTTCTTCAGCTAATATTTTTCAAGACAAACTACCTCTTGCTGGAAGCTGCAATACTGAACATAGGATTTGCAAGAAAGCGAGTTGTGCTCACAACAGAGGGAGGTGAACCTTACAATTGTCTTTGGTTTGTAGCAGATATTCTGCAGGTGGAGGCTACTTCTAACTGAAAGGTGAAATAAGGAACTTAGAATTATCAGGAAAAGACAGTCTTGTTACAATTCTTAAGATTTTCAGTGCAGGAAGAGTTTAAAAGCACAGCTGACTTATTTGGGGCTGACTGCTTTCAGAGCACAAACCACCAGGCTGTTTTGGGGCTTGGGAGGTTTACCTGTGTCTGACTTGGATGTCTGGATTTTTCTCTGTTTGATTAGCAGGGATTTTTCTGTCAAATTGTTGTGTATGGTATCTTGCTGACAGGAAGGCACTCATCGTAGCGGTGGGTCAGAGCTCTTAGCTGATTGTTTTGTGAGGGCACAGTTTAGGCCCAACCCTTCCACACCCTCACCCCACCCACCCTGGAAATAGTTCTTTATACCTGGGGTTCTGACATCATTTCCTCAAGAGTGCAAGGTGCATATCAATGTAATATCCTCTCTAGCACACAGCACTGAAAATATAAGCATACACATTGTATAATATATATAGTTCTATATAACAAACCAATCACACACACAAACGCACACACACACACACAAAAAAAACAAAAAAAAAACTACATAATCATGTGGGGAGTAGTGCAATGAAATGGCTGTGGGGCAGCAGTCTTCCAGGAGTCTTTCTGGAGGCTGAGATACTGTCCTATTTGCAGACAACTCTCTGCCCTGAGGGAGGAGTTTGCCCTTCTTCAAGCCACACTGGACAGCAGTAAGGGAACCTTCCCCCAGGCCAGACTGGATGGTAGGAAGGGAACCTCCCGCATCCAGGGAGCACCAGAGCCACCACCACTACCTCAGAGGTCACAAAGAAAGCACAGCAGTTGGACCACAGTGGGCTCAGGGAGGGTGAGGATGGTGGAATAGAGGTACACCCAGTCAGTTGTTCCACTCCACAATCCATACACCATTCTGGGGGAGCACAGCTCCCCTATGGATGCACCCACAGAGAAGATTAAGGAGGCTGAGGACACCTGTCACAAGGGAGGCCCACAGGAAGGAGGCAGAGGACACCACAAGGAAAGGAAGCAGCTCCTGGCGGGGGACTCAATTATTAGGGGGATAGAACTGGGGGGAGCAGGGAAAACTGAAGTAAGGTGCCTGCCTGGTGCCATGGCTTGAGGACAGGAAGCCATCCTCAGGATCACGAGAACAGCTGCATGGGAGTCTGAGCTGGATGTCATTGTCCACCTAGGGACAAATGACTTGGCTCAACATGAGATTAGAGCAGTGCAGAAGGACTTTGTAGAACTGGGGAGGGGCCCAAGACAAGTAGCACACACAGTATCCTTCTCAGAGGTGCTGCCTGTCAATGGCATGAGTGAGGCGAGGGTACTTTGCACCATGCAGTTTAATGAATGGTTGAAAAAATGGTGTGGAGCACAGGGGTTTGGCTTCATTGGGGACTGGGGTTCCACCTGGAGGGACACCAGTCTATACTGGCAGGATGGTCTGCATCTGTCCAGGAAGGGAACAAGTCTTTTGAGCAATCAGTTTAAATGCTTCATTGGCAAGCTTTTAAACTAGTCAAGGGGGGAGGCACTGATAAGCAGCAGGAAAATCCCAGCCTCTCCCTACAAAACAGGGTACTAAATGAGAAAAAGACCGAGGTAGAAAGGTCAGTGGGGGATGCTGCAACAGAAGGTAAAGCCATCAAAAAATGGAAAGCAATGAGTACCAATGCCCGTAGTCTGAGTAACAAGCTTCCTGAATTAGTGGCCTTGATGGAGGAGGAACATCTGGATATCGTGGCAGTCACAGAAACATGGTTCGCACAAAACCATGACTGGGACGTAAACATACCAGGATACACTATCTATAGGAGGGACAGAGAGGATAAAAGAGGAGGAGGAGTAGCTCTTTACATAAGGGAAGGAATCAAAGCAACAGAACAAAAGGGAAAACAGGAAGGAGAAGAAGCACTGTGGGTAAATTTGGAGACCGGCAATGGCACCACAATCCACACAGGGTTAGACGACAGACTCTCTCTCAGGGGAGGAAATGGACACGGAAATGATAGAAAGTATACTTAGTATGGCAGAAAAGGGAGATATTGCTGGTGGGTGATCTGAATATGCCAGATGTTAGCTGGAGTGCAGTTGCAGCAGCCACTCGAAGAGTGGGTTATTCTAGATGCCCTACAGGGGGCATGCCTTAGACAACTAGTATTGGAGCCCACTCGAGAGGGAGCAATCTTAGACCTGGTTCTTTCAAAAGGAGATGAAGAGGATCACAGATGTAGAAGTGGGTAGCCATCTGGGAACTGAGCGACCATCGAACAGTATGGTTCACAATAAACACAGCAATAGGGTCAAGCCATACAAAGACAAAGGTACTGGACTTTAGGAGAGCTGACTTGCTAAAATGGGTGAGTGCCTAAGGAATGCACTAGCAAATGGGCAGGAAGGAGGGTGGAAGAACAATGGGAATAATAAAACTGCCATCACAGAGGTAACAAGCCTTTGTGTGAAGCAAATAAACAAAACTAAACGATGTAAGAAACCACTATGGTTCTCAAAGGAAGTGGCAGTGAAGGTTCAAGAGAAAAAGAAAGCTTTCAGGAAGTACAAGGAATCACAGAAGGAGCAGGACAGAGAACTGTATCAGTTAAAGCAAAAGGAAGCTGGGAAGGCAGTCAGAACAGCAAAGGCCCAAACCGAGGAAAAGATAGCCAACTCAGTTAAGAAGGGGATAAAACCTTTTATAGGTACATCAGGGAGCGAAGGAAGACAAGGGAGGGATAGTGAGGCTTAATAAGGGGGAGGGGCAGAGGGTGACTGTGAAAAGGCAGAGATACTAAACAAATATTTTTGCTCAGTATTTACAAAGGAAGAAGGGAGGTACCTAAAACAAACAGTAGAAACACTCTGGATACAGAAGTTGATACCAGCCCATTTACAGAAGAAAGGGTTCTGAAAGAACTCTTAAAACTGAAAGGTGGACAAAGCAATGGGGCCTGATGGAATTCATCCCAGAATTCTAAAAGAACTAAGCGTAGAATTAGTGACACCACTGACTACCCTGTTTAACAAATCATGGGAGGATGGGGTGGTACCCGAGGACTGGAGGATGGCAGATGTGATTCCCCTTCACAAAAGTGGGAGCAAGGCAAAAGCAGGAAACTACAGACCTGTTAGTTTAACCTCAGTGGTAGGGAAAATGATGGAATCACTTCTGAAGGAAAGAATTGTCGAGTATCTAGAGGCCAGAGGGGCACAGGACCCAAGGCAGCATGGATTCACAGCCGGAAGGTCATGCCAGACAAATCTGATATATTTCTTTGACTGGGTGACCAAAGTAGTAGATCAGGGAGGGGCTGTGGACTAGGCCTACCTAGACTTTAGCAAGGCATTTGACACAGTCCCACACAAAAGATTAATATACAAGTTAGCTAGCCTGGGAGTGGGTCCCAAGATGACAGCCTGGGTAAAAATTGGCTGGAGTATAGGACACAGAGAGTAATAGTAAATGGAGTCCACTCTGAAGAAAGGGGGTTACTAGTGGGGTACGAGGGTTCAGTATTAGGACGGTCCTCTTCAATGTCTCTTATAAGTTACATTGCAGAGGGACTGGAAGGAAAAGTATGTCTCTTTGCAGATGACACAAAGATCTGCAACAGAGTTGATGCACAAGGTGGGTGGAAAGGATGAAAAGGGACTTGGCAAGGTTAGAGGAATGGTCAAATGTATGGCAGCTTAGATTCAGTGCTAAGAAGTGCAAGGTAATGCACCTGGGAAACAAAACCCAGGGAAGAGTACACAATGGGGGTGAGATACTAACAACAACAAAATGGAAAGGGACCTGGGGTAGTCATATCAGATGACCTAAGGTGGGCAAGTAATGTGAGAGGGCAGCAAGGAGGGCTGGGGGATACTGGGATGCATAGGGAGAGGCATCACCAGTAGAAAACAGGAAGTTATTATCCCTCTGTACAGACAGCTGGTCAGACCCCATCTGGAGTACTGCGTGCAGTTCTGGAGACCCAGTCTTCACAAAGACATAGACAGGATGGAAGCTGTCCAGAGGAGGGCAACTAAAATGGTGCGGGGTCTGCACCAGAAGACATATGAAGAGAGACAATATGCTTAATATGTATAGCATCGAGGAAAGGAGGGAGAGGGGGGACATGATAGAAAGTTTCAAGTACCTCAAGGGAATCAACAAAGTCCAAGAGGGTAGCATATTTCAAAAAAAGAGGTGTGCAAGAACAAGGGGGCACAATTTGAAGATAGAGGGGCGGCTCAGAGGTAATTTAAGGAAGTATTTTTTCACAGAGAGGGTTGTGGATGCATGGAACGGCCTTCTGGAGGAGGTCGTGGAGTCAAAAACAGTGGTGGAATTCAAGCATGCATGGGACAGTCATAAGGCAATTCTAGGGGGTAGGGGCAGGAAGAAGTAGGCTGCTGGTTAACTAGGATCTGCAGCTTATCCAGTAGGCAGGGAAATGGGCAGACTGGGTGGGCCAAGCGGTCCTTATCTGCCGTCAAATTCTATGTTTCTATGTTTCAGGTAAGAAGATCGCGATTGCGATGTCAGTACACAAATCTGCCCAAATGAAACAAACCTAAAAAAAACTGTAACAAAAGAAAATAAAAAAAGAGATGAACGGGGAGACAGAGTGTGTGTGTGTGTGTGTGTTTGTGAGAGAGAGAGAGCGAGAGAGAGAGAGTCAGTGTGTGTGTGTTTGTGTGTGTGTATGTGTGTCTCAGACTCGGGGCTGGAAAAAATTGCTGCCCAGCAATTATAAATAATGAAAGATGAAGAAGTGTGCTTAAATTTGAAATTAATGGTTGCCCTTGGTGTGGGATGCTTTAATAAAACCCTTGGGCTTCACCCTTGGGGTTTATGTAGCATCCCACACCTCGGGCAACCATTAATTTCTCATTAAGCACACTTCCCCATCCATTATTGTGTATATAATATATGGAAGTTTCTCTAGGCAGTGGAGTAAGTGGAATAAAAGTACTTTAAATGTAATTTTTAAAATTTTTAAGTGGCACATTTGGACTGCGAGATCTTTATTTTCCCTACAGCAAAAACAATGTCCGCATATTGAACTTTTGAGGAAAATAACTAAGGAAATTAGGAAGCTATATCAAGCAGAGAAAAAGAGGCTAGCCAGGTATGATCTAATGGTGAACTGGAAAGCTTTACCTTGGATTACCATATCTGATGCACCTACTACATAAAGCAATAATACGGATGACCTAGTCATCGATTGTTTCCCTGGTAGATTTCGCATTGCAAGAGGTGTTTAGTTTTGATTTTAAGAAACTGTCTTTCAAAAAGCTTGCTGTTTTATGGGCTTTTTTTTTGGATTTATAAACCACCATAGAGGTATGGAACATGTTATACCATGATACTGGTTAGTGATTACATAAGTAACGTCTTACATCTTTTTTGTGAGATAGAATTGTTTTCTCTTCTGTAATGAGAATGAATTTGTTTTCTTTTCCTATTTTCTTTTATTTATTCCTCCCCTTGTTTATTTCTGTATCATGTCTTTTTGTTTTAAATACAAAATTCCCCTACTCTTTTCAAGAATTGCCATGGGATCTTAAACATCCACCTCAACAACCACCAGAACAGGCAGATGAGATCTCAGCTTAACGTCTCATCTGAAAGACGGCACCTCAGGAGTGCAACACCCCCCTCATGCTGCACTGCAATGTCAGCATTGGGATTAACCCAAGTGCCTGGTGTGGGGATATAGCCCATAGTCTTTTGATCTTCTGGCTTCAGAGGTGAGTGTGAAACCTGATGAGTCACTGACACTGCTTTATTGAATCACAGAAATTTTTTTTTTGGTCTGGACCCCCGATCATCCAGTTGGAGGTCAACCCAGTGCCCCGCCTGCCTCTCCCCATGCCCAGGCTTACCCCCTGGGCAGGGACACCAGGAGGACTCCCCTCAGTGGTCACTATTGGCAAGCCCTGGCACAGGAGAGGGCCCCCCAGTGGACAATGGTGGCAGTGGGGATGGCAGCGGAGCCTGGTGTCATGCCCAGGGGCCGGCTTTTACATGCATGCTGGAGCCCTGAGGGTGGGGATATGCAATAATGGCCAGCATCCACTCTGCTGCCCCAAGTATTGGTGCCAGCTGCAATGGTACCCCTGGCCTCCACCAGGGTCCAGGAAGCAGTAGACACTCTATTCCCCTACCCCCAGAGAAGGAGAGCAGTCCCAGGATGCTTGATTCTTCTCCCCCAGGCCTGCCCTCTAACTCCCGGGTCCATTCCTGAACTCAGGTCATCAGCGTAGCAAGCGGAAATCCAACTGCTATGCCAGCGGGCTGACTTGAATCACAGAATTTACATAGCACCCTCCATCTCCCTACTGCACTCACTTGGTTGCACATCAACAGTGTGCAAACAGCTCCCTGGACCCCACCCCCCATGTCCAGATCCATCCTCCCAGCCCCATTCATATGCACACATTTTGATCTTTACAGAGTCACATGCCGCTCAGTCCATTGTCTCTTGTGGAAGGCAGATAGAGTTTAAATAGATTTTGCCAGCAGTTTCGTTTGCCCTTCAACCATTACCACTAGGTTTGCAACTGCCATGAGAAAAGCCTCTCAAGAGCTTGCTCCACAGCATGTTACTTTCAAGCCAAGATCTTACAGCGTGGGTTTCTGCCTTTAGCACGTCACTGCCCCACCGCTCAGTGTCCCTCCCTTTTTCTTTTTTTATGTTGGTGCGCTTGCACAGCCAACATCGTGGGACAGTGCAGCTTTGGAGGTGGGGTCGCTGTTGGGCGAAAGCAGGGCACGCACCAGTAGGTGCGTCCCGCATTCCCCAATCAGCCTGCATGCCGGTGCCACACCATGCATGCATAATGTGGTGAGCACATCTAAGAAAAGGTCTGCTGCAATCTGAGCAAAGCTCATCATATACAGCATTCCTTTTCCTACATACTACGCCACCATTATATGCTATGGTTGGCGAACTAACCCATCTAACTACTCCTTTCAGGGTGCCCAATCCCCTGTCAGTTAACCCTGCCTGCTTTCTTTGTGTGCTGATGGGGTGTCCAATCCCCTCGGCTCCGCCCCCCACTTTCTTTGTCTGCCAGCGGGGTGCCCAATCTCCGTTGGCATTATCCACCCCGTGTTGTGTGCCGATGGGGTGCCCAATCCTCCATCGACTCACGGACACCCAAACAGTTAGGTATGCGCTGGGAGCCCACCCAGTGTACCAAATCCTACAAAAAAAAAAAAAAACTGTCCCGATGGGTTTTTAATTTTTTTCCTGTAAAATGAAAACGGTCCCTAGTAGTCTCGATGCCTCCTCCCCACCACCCGCACCCACCCACTGCGCACTGCCTCCCCTCACTCCCCATACTTACTCCGCGGAGTCCGGGCGCGATGATCTTCTGTGGACCGGGAACACGCCTTCACTCTTCAAAGCCGACCGCAAACTGAAGAAATGCCGGTAAGTTGTATAATGGAATGAATAGGGGATTTTCAACTTTAATGCATATCTCGGGCATTTTTGTGAATTTTGGCCCCAAATTTTCAGCATGGGGTTTTTGGGACTCCTTCTCATGAATTCTTGCACTGTCATGGCGATATTCATTCCCAAAAGATGATTTCACAGTCACTGCACGGAATCACCTTTTGGGACCGAGTAACAAAATGACAGTGCCACTGTTCATGAGAGGGGCCCTCAAAAAGCCTATGTTGCAAGTTTGCGGGAAAAAATCAAAAAATGACTGTTTTACGAGTGTAAGCGAGTAACTGTGCAACGTGACGCCAGAAGTTAGCACATTCGCGACTATTTCATGCCAGATTCTCAACATTGGCATTTTACCACACCTTCTTGTGAACTGTACAGCTGTCATTTTCACATCCTGCCCAAAATGTGTTTTTGCACTTCCGGCGCAGAATAGCACAGTCGCTGTGCGAAATCAGCGTTTGGGACACATTATGAAATGACAGTGACACTGTTCATGAGCAGAGGTCCTAAAATGCCTGTGTTGAAAATTTGGTGACAATACTCCTTAAAATGACTGTGTTACAAGCGTGCAGTGCGCAGGTTGCACGCACACTCGTAAGTTCGCAAACTTATATTTTCGCTCCACATTTTCAACAGTGCCATTGTTCCACACTTCCTAATCAACAGTACAGCTGTCATTTTTCACATCCTGACCAAAATCTGTTTTTGCAGTTCCGGTGCACAATAGTGCGGTCGCTGTGGAAAGCCTGTGTTCAAGACACATTATGAAAATGGCAGTGACACTGTTCATTAGCAGATGTCCTAAAATGCCTATGTTGAAAATTTAGGGACAAAAGTCAATAAAATGAGTGTTTTACGCGTGCGCATCGCAGTTTGCACGCACGCTCGTGACTTTGTGAATTTGTAATACTTTCACTCCAGCTGTTCATCATTGCCATTTTTCCATACCTCCTTATGAACAGTACAGCTGGCTGAAATGTGTTTTCGCACATCCGGTGCAGAATTGCATGGTCACTGTGCAAAATCACTTTTTGGGACACTTTCAGGAAATGACGGTGACACTGTTCATCAGCAGAGGTCCTAAAATGTCCATGTTGAAAATTTGGTGGCGAAAGTCCAGACAATGACTGTGTTGCAAGCGTGCATTGTGCAGTTTCCACACAACCTTGTAACTTTGTCAATCTGCAATATTTTCATGCCACATTTTCACCACTGGCATTTGTGCACACCTCATTATCAACAGTCCAGCTGCCATTTTCCACAGCCTGCCCAAAACGTGTTTCTGCAGCTCTGCCTCGCAGTGGTGTACTCGCTGTGCAAAATCACCTTTTGAGACACATTAACAAACTCACAGCACTATGCCTCTCCACCTCCGCCGCTGCCAATGCCAGTGCAACAACATTCAGCATTGACAAATGCTTGTTTAACTCAATCTTTATTCAAGATATGTGCATGACAAGTGAAATAACAATGAATAAACATTCATATGCATCTCATTAATATTATAAACCCAAGAAATAAGAAAGGAAAATAATCTACAGTAAGTTCATTTAGCAGTCTTACAATCCATGCACCATTCAAAATATCAGACTCTTAATGTCGACCTGAGAGTCCACAAAGAGAAGTAAAGAGGAAATTCATAATAAGGAGTGTGAACATATGTAAAGGTATATATAAAAAACAAGCCAACTATCCTCAGTCTATCTGATTATACAGAAATTGTAAAGAACAACAGCTTCCATAAATGGGTGCCAATATGGTGTCTAGACATACATTACAATAACATCAGTAATCACCAATTGAGATGCAGCTAGACAAATAATTAATTACTTAGTAAAGACATAGTAAATTGACAAAAAATGAAAATAAACTAGTTAATATCTCCCCAGCAAGTAACGGGAGAGAAATAAACAGTGAATACCAAAAGTGTGGCCAGGGTGGAGTAAGGGAGGGGCAACAACTGTCTCAGTGATCTTTAAAATGTTCCTTAGGTGTAAATAGGAAGACAGACCATGTAACAGTACATAAATTGACTCAGTTAGAAAGCCATAGGTATTACTAGTAATAAGTACTCCTTACCCCCCCTTCCAGAAGTGAGGGCTGGTCCAGCCCCAAGTTATTCCCAATTTGCCCGAAGATCCCTGTACTTTTCTAAAGTGAGGCGTAGCTGAGCCGTAATGCACTCCATGATCTGGGTCTGGTCCACTCGGGATTTCTATTCCACCAGAATCAGAGGGGTGGGAGAGAGCCACCTGATTGTTATACATTTACTGGCTGTAAGGCATAGTAAAGCATACAGCCTCCTCTTGCTCTGGCAAATATCTTTGGGTGATGACCCTAAAACCATCGTATAAAAAGGTATGAGTCAGGGACCTACACCACATCTTATCCAACACCCGTCCAATGGCCTCCTAAAAATCAGGGATGTGTGGGCATGACCAAAAGGCATGAGTATGTGTACCAAGTTGGTCACAACTCCTCCAACACAGGATTCTCATGTGGGACCCAAAGTGTTGGACTACAGAAGGAATGTGAAAAAAGCAAGTTCCAAGCTTCCAACGGAATTCTCTCTCTAGGATATAGAGGTTGACACTGGCTATCCCCTCCACAGCAAGTCCCATTCTGACTCGGATAGGCCCTCCCCAGCTCCCATTCCCACTGGGTCCTAATAATCAAAGAGAGATTAACACAAGAGTCTAACAGTTCAGTTCAGTTTATTTATTATATTGGAAAAGCATGTGAGCAAAATTGCTCATTTTTACAAGTGTCCAGTTTTTACAAGTACAAAGGAAGTTATATAATTAAAGGCAATCAAAAAAGGTGACACAATTTGGGGAAGGGGAACAAGGGGACAAGATTTAGGACATTAAGTAAAGTATGTTACACCAATTTAAAATAGACATTAACAAGTGTATTGGTAGAAAATGTGCATAACAAGATTTAAGACAAATGAGCACAGGTGTGTATCTTAACAATGTGGCAAAAACACTTACAAGTGTACTGGTAGAAAGTGCTTGGAAAATCAGGCCTGTGGACCCTGCCTTCATAGTTACTGGGAGAGATGTAGTTGCTGAGAAGGAGGAGTAAAAGGAGAGGCTTTTGGGAAAATCACTTAGTGGGACACTTGCAGATAGTGGCCTGAGCAAGGTATGACTTTAGGTTATACTGAAAGGAGGCAAGAGAGAGGCAATCAGTGATAGCAGAGGGAAAACTGTTGTACAGCTTGGCACCTTTGTAGGAGAGGGTGTTTTTGCCGTGTGTGGTCCGACTGAAGGCGATGGAGAAGGAGGATCTTCTGGTGAGATGAGGGTGGGCAGACTTAGAGAAAATAGACATAACGCTATTGGGGAGGAGACCCAGTGAAAGTATATGGAAGAAGGTGCCTATTTTGAAGTTGAGTCTGTCCTCTAGGGAGGTCCACTTAGAGATTCTGTAGAGGCTGCAGTGGTGTGTCATCCTGGGGAGACCCATGACAAAGAGAATGATAGGTGGCGGAGTTTTTGGAGGTTATTCTGGAGAGAGTGGTGGAAAATAGACTAAGGCCCCATAGTTGAAGAGTGGGAGCAGGAAACTGGAGGTGAGCAGGGTCTTAGATTCATTGGTCAAGTAAGGCCTCACTCTGTAAAGCATGCCTAACCGTTGGTGAGTTTTTTAATTAGCCAATTAATGTGTGAATTAAAGTTGAGGTGGCTGTCGAGAAGCATTCCTACTCTAAATTTGCTGACTCTTTCAATTTTATTGCTGTCATTGTCCAGTATTATGAAATCAGAGGATAGAGGTTTCTGTGGGCTAGAAAAAAACATTGATTTAGTTTTTTAGCATTTCGTACTAGCCCCTTGGACAAGAACCAGGAGTGGAGGCTACTGAAATAACTCTGCAGCTTGTCGAGTAACAAGGAGGGGTCCATGTCTTTGCAGAGAAGGGCAGCATCATCGGCATACAGGATGAGTTCGGTGTTCATGCAAATATTGGGGAGAGAATTGACAACTAGGGAGAAAAGGAGGGGACCCAATATGGGTTCTTGGGGTACTCCGAACTTTATGGGGCAGGGGTTGGGCAGGACACTGTTTATAATGGTTTGGTGGGAACTGAGGCTAAGGTAGTTTTGGAACCAGTGGATAACATCTGGAAAAAAGTGAAGGTCAGATAAAGTAGATAGAAGGATGTTGTGGTCTACAAGGTCAAATGCTTTTGTAAGGTCCACAAAAACTGACCCGACGTAGAATGCTTTGTCAATTGCTTTATTAATAAAGCTGGTGAATTTAATAAGGGTCAATTCAGTGTTATGCCCGGACCTGAACCCGTGCTGAGCATCTGTCTGAAGCTGATTTACTCTGAGGAATTTGGAGGTTTGCTTCTGAATGATTTTTTTCCAAGATTTTGGATAGGGGGGCAAGAAGGGAGAAGGGTCTAAAGTTAGAGATATCATCTTTGGGCCTGGTTTTGTGGAGGAGTTTGATTATGGCGCTCTTCTATTTGAGAGGATAGGACCCAGTGCATAGCGAATAGTTAAAAATATTAGAGAGGGGAATGGCAATGGAGTCATAGACCAATTTCAGGACCCTATAGTCAATGTTGTCAAGCCCAGTGGAGGGCTTAGGGTCATGGGCCTTGATATGTTTTACTACCTCAGAAGGGGTAAGGTAAAGAAAAAGAAGCTGGAGTGGGGTTTAGGGAGGGGTGGGGAGGGGTCTGGGGAGGGAGGCTTGGGAGGGCTTGTATTTGTTGAGATCACCAAAATAATTGTTAAAGATGGAGGCAACTTCACCAGGGTCAGTGACTGAACACCCATTGAAGGAGAGGCTGAAACACACATCAGTTTGTCTTCTACCGATGAGGTTGTTTAGAATATTCTAGGTGTGCTTCAGGTTTCCCAGGGAGGTTTGCTGCTACTCAAGAAGTAGGAGATTTTGGCAGACCTGACAGTGGATTTGCAGTTATTACAGAGAATCTTAAACAGTTGCAGAAATTGGGTGATCTTCTGTTTCCTGTATTTTGACCAGGCATGGTCTCTTTCCCTCATGAGTCTGAGGATTTCTAGGGAGATCCATTCCTGGCTGTTATCTTTGACCCTAATATTTTCAAGGGGAATGTTGCTAGGTGCTCCAGCACATAAGGACCTTCAGGCATGCAAAAAACAGAACGCTCACTAGCGCCAGCGCTTCGACTCAAACAAGAGTCTTCATCAGGGGGTAACAATAAACTGGTAGAGAGTGACCCTATATAGGGGGTCTAATTAATCAATTAATCAAATTAACAACACATGTAAAGACATAAACAGAGAAAACATTTCACTACAGTCAGTGTTATAATATATTTTGAACACTAGGTGGTGCTGCTGTATATAAGCGCAATAGAACTTTTAAAACAGACTAAAGAAAAAGTTCATTGATTGAGTATGGACAATGTCCTCAAGAATACAGTTAGGAACAAAGAAGCCAAAGAAAATGCTCCCTGCTCTTTAGTCACAGACTACAACCACATTGCAGGCCAGATAGGCAGCATTGTTCATAAGAGCTGGCCTATTCTTTTAGGGGACAATGTAGGAGTTGCTGTAGGTAAAAAACCTAGAGTCACCTTTAATAGGTGTGAAAATCTTAGGGATAAGCTGGCTCACAGCAGAATGGTTACACCTAGCATGGGTATGACTACCTGGCTACCTCAATGCCCTTATGGCTATTATAGATGTAATCGCTGTAATGTGTGTAACTTTGGGGTTCCTGCCAAAGAATTTACTCATCCCACAAATACAAACATTAAGATAAACATCAGGGAACTTATCACTTGTGACACATCTTACGTTGTATATGCTCTGTGGCATACCTGCAATTTGCTTTATATAGGGAAGACTGTCAGACCTCTTAAACAGAGGATACAAGAAAATATTCTTTCTATTACAGGTGGGAAACAGGACACCCCTGTAGGTACACACTTTGCAGATTGTCACAGATCAAAACCGGATGGTTTAAAATTTGTGGGCATTGAACATATTCCACCAATAAGAAGTGAGGGTGACAGACCAAATCTGCTGTTGCAACATGAAAGTAAGTGGATGTACACTCTGCACAGTGTAAAACTGCAAGGACTCAATGAGAAATGTGACTTGAAACCTTTTTTTTAAAAGTAATATTATATTCCTTTGATTATATTGTTGAACATATAGCTGATCGCATGTTCTATTTGCTTTTGTTGCATGTATTACTGAAAACATTTTATATGTGATTATAACTTCATGATTTTTCTTTGTCTCTTCCCAGGTCTGTTTCCATTCCATTTCATTTGGCTGCCCTCCAGCTGATTTGGTCCTCACTTACAAGGAGGTCCTCTATTAAGGTTGCCTTGCAGTTACTATTCTGCCTGTTTCCATGCCATGCTGGAGGTTTGGTCCAATCTGTATTCCTTTCATCCAGTGTTGTTATTGTATTCATTGTTAACAAGTGTCTCACATTTGCAATCAATTCCATTTAGCTGAGGATGCTTCATTTTAGCTGCATCTCCTTATGTTTAGTATGGATTATTAGTTAAATTCTCAGTGTAATGATGTATGTATGTATCTGATTACTGGTTTGCTCTCCAGCTCCTTTGGTCCTCATTTACTAGGAGGTCCTACTTTATTTTTGGTAATTTATTATTACATTTTGTCAATTAGAGCTGGTGACTTGGTTTATTACATTATTTACTTTTTTAGTTGGTAATATCGTGTTTCTCACTGTTTGCAGTGTCTCATTGAATTTTTTGTATTCACACATATAGCTGTGGTTCTATTGCAGTTATATACAGCAGCACCATCTAGTGTTCAAAACATATTATAACACTGACTGTAGTAAAATGTTTTCTCTGTTTACTTCTTTACATGTGTTGTTAATTTGACTAATTGATTAATTGTACCCCCTATATAGGGTTACTCTCTACCAGTTTATTGTTACCCCCCCGATGAAGACTCTTGTTTGAGTCGAAGCGCTGGGGCCAGTGAGCATTCTGGTTTTTTGCATGCCTGAAGGTCCTCATGTACTGGAGCACCTAATAACATTTTTCATTTTTCACCTTCGTTTGGATCTGGATTATCTGTATACGGGCTAAGAGTGCTGGTTTCCTGACTTTGTTTGTGTGTGGGCTGGCTGCCCTAACCTACAGCACCCCCTAGAATCACCACACAGATCGCAGCGTTTCTGCTGTGGTGTCCAATATTATCCCTGACAAAATCACATGCTTCTTGTGCAACTTCAGTTTACCTGATTAAGTCCCAAGCTGTACACCCTGACTCATACCATGGTCTGAGGACACCTATCCCAGTCCGTAGTGCAGACATCCCATGCCAATAAATGTAGGGAGTAGCCGGGGAAGTGCAGAAGGAGTCAGGTGCCACCCAGGCCTCAGTCCCATTACCACAACCTGCCGCAGTTCGAGTATTGTACAATATTACAGTTACAACATAGCACTCACTGGTATACCAGCTTTTTATGCACACAAAATAGTCTGGTTTTCTTTTTTTCCCAGAATGAGTACAGGTGGCTCTTCAATCTTATGGTGAGCAGTGCAAGTCAACTCCCTTCTGTCTGCGTTGATTCATAAGCTGCACAAAGGCATTTCTTTTTGTTTACACTGCCTTGTAAAAGTCTTGAAATATAAAGAGCTGGTTGCCATCGTACTTAAAAGATTGCTGTGCTCTATAAGTGGCTAAGATGTGCTGCTTGTCAGGATAATTGTGAAGGCAAAAAAATTACCTGTCATGGGGGTGCTCCTTGTTGTGGCTTTGGCCCTAAGGCTTTGTGGGATCAATCTATCTTCACTCTGCCAGCACCCAGGGAGAGTTTCTTAGGAAGCCATTTCTCCGGGAATGCCACCATGTCCTTGCCTTCAGTCCCTCCGGCAGGCCCCGAATTCTCAGGTTCTTCTGATGGTGGTGATCCTCCATGCTGTCAATGTGCTTCCTGAGCACCTCAGGTTTCTTCTGGAGACATGCAATGTGGACAGGAAGCCTTGATGTGGCACGGTGACTCCTGATATAGGCTGCTGAACTTCTGTGAGTCTCTTAGCTTGTTCCTCATATATATCAGCAAGGGCATCAATCATTTTGGGAACTTCATTATGTTTGGGTCGTAACGCTGCCAAAACAAGTTCAGAGACTGATTTTCACCACGCTTCCATCACCTTGTCTGTTACCTATGGCCTGACATTTCCATCAGCTCCTTTAGCCCACACCCTTTGCATCTTTCTTCTTAGTGCTTTTGGTGTTCCTGGTGCCTGATGCTGCCAAAAAAATGTCCATTGTTCCCTCAGCCACTACTTTTCTAAATTTCCCCACAGTTCTACTGCATTAGGGTGCTATTTTTAACTTTTTAATTGCTCAGGGTGCGGGAGCTCTCGCAAATGCGTCTAGTCATCGACTGAGTGCATGTGCATCCTCAGAGCTGTGGTCTTGAAGGAGCTTCAGGGAAGCATCCCATCATGGTTAAATATCTGTATTCCCCAGTGTAAGGGGACACAGAGAGAAGTGTGCATTCCAAGGTTTGGTGCCCCCTTACAGGGTCCTAGAGAAGTGTTTGATCAGAAATCCCATGGAAGTATAGGCCCATCAGTGGGTCTCCGCTAAGGGTTGGTGCAAGTGTGCCTTCCTGAGTGAGGTTTCTGCTTGAGTCTTGCCCAGTTTGCGTCATTCCAATATATTTTGCCAAAGGGTGAGCTTCCACTGAAGTGTCTGGCCTTTGATGGGAATGAAGGAAAGAAAAGGAAGAAATGTGTTTTCAGGAATGTAAATGAATGGTTTGCAGGGTCCCCTCAGGCCCACATCTACCCCAATATGTGCATTGCCTGAAAATGTAAGTCCCTTGTGGAGGGGGATAGTCTGGCCTTTGATGGAAATGAGGGAAAGTAAAGTAAGGAATGTGTTTGCAGGAATGTAAATTGTAAATGAATGGTTTACAGGGTCCCCTCAGGCCCACACCTACCCACAATATGTGCATTGCCTGAAAATGTAAGTCCCTTGTGGAGCGGGATAGTCTGGAACATTGTGTCACCAAATAAAGTACTGAGTGCTTGACTCAAATACCACTGTGTTACTCCATAACACCCTGTGACTGTGTTGCTGCTTGTTTTTCTTGGGGATGGTACAGTTGTGTTCCATGTACAAGAAGGAGCCCCTCAGGTGGAGACACACTGTACCAGAAAGAAGAACCCAAATACCATATAGGAGCAAAAGCTCACTACCACAAGGCTGAAAGGTAAAGCTATTCCAACACTTCTCAATGTTGCCTCACATACCCTGTAGAACATGGGTTACAGACATATGCAGTCTTGTTTTGTAATGTTATCCTACAAGTGAGGTTATGTGAATATTGAAAAATGCATGCATTGTAACTGAATTGTATGAAAAGATTTAAAGAATCACTAGCAGTATTCCCTTTAGAGCACAGCATGCTTGGAAAAGCCTGCTCTGGTGATAAAAGGTTGACGAAAGCTATCATAAACCACTAAAGGTGAAACGCCCAAAGTGAGAAGTTCTATGACGAGACTAAACTGCTACCGAGCTTGTGCTCTGGAGTGAAGGAATGGTAAAAAAGAAAATATGCTGATCATCAAACTGAACAGAATTTCTTCTGCACAATGTACGTTTACCAATGACAATCTGGTAATGTTTACTTTTATTATAAATTGTTGTTTTCAGTTACTAGTTTCATTGATTTTAAACAAAAACAAACACACAGCATGAAACAAGATGTACATCAAAACATAACATGTTGTGAAACAAGGAGCTAGTATACTGTCTCAAATTAAGTGTAACTTTCAAGAGTAGTCAGCTATAGTCAGCAGTTGTTTATCCGACTTGCATTTTACCGGCGCATACATGTATCCATCATTGACTGGTTGTTTTTATTCACCCCATTGTGTTAACACCCACTTAACCATTACTCGTGTTATCCATATCCGTCGCCGATCCTGCATGTCCTCTCCTATGTGGCTCATGGTCTGCACTCCTAGATAACCAACCTTTCTGAGACTTCGCTGCTGAAACATCATGTTTTTTTAGCACATCTTCTAGGTGCCCCTGGTAGACCAATCAGAGGAAGCAGCACATCAAGGAGGATCCAGCCTTGTCAGGAGAGCTGTCTAAACATGCCATCACGAATGCCGTCCTGAAGATTAAAAAAAATCGTTAAACGAAGTAGAAAAACAGTACAGTACAGTAAAACCTGTACATGTAAATTACTGTACAGCACTATAATTTGTACCGCGACTTTTGGTGCAGACAAACCAAAGCAGGCAAAGCAGCCACTAATCAAGCAGCCATAAAGTAAGAGTTGAAGCAACACTTGTTTTTAATATTAGGGGAACAGAAGGCAGAGGTAGAAGTGCTGTACAGCAACTTTTTTTATACCCATAAACAACCATAAAGTAAATTACAGGGGTGAAACTGGCACTAGTCCACTAACCAAATGCATGTTAGATTTTCTCTCAGGCTAGTAAGATTCTCCTTTAACTAGCCCTGTGGGCTTGTTCTGGAGAAGGTAACATTTCAGTAAGTACACCAGCTGGGCCAGTGGAAAAGTCTGTGGGGCTAGTGGATTTTCTCAGTAACTAACCCTGCCGGCTTGTGGCTGCAAATCTTAATTTTGACCCCTGAAGTGTTGGAGCACCACTTCTTGTTTAATGTGGGGGGACAGAAGGCAAAAGAGAGGGGTACAGCAACTTTTTTTGCCACCAATCAAGCAGCCATAAAATAAGTGGTGGAGCATCACTTGTTTAATGTGGGGGGGGTACAGAAGACAGAGGAGGGGGTACAGCTGTACAGTACAGTGCAGTACAGGAAACAGCAACTTTAGTTTACAGATTGAAAGTGGTGACAGTACACAGTAATCTGCACAGTACAGTACATACATTATTGTAAGATGAAGCCTGCAAACAAAAGGGCTAGGACAGCCATTGCTGCAAATGTGAAGCGTAGCGTTTGTGTTTTCCATACCCAAAATCCGAAATGCTCAAGGTCTGACATAGTTGCCTGTGGTGTAAAGGAGCATAAACTGTCAGTAGGAAAATCCACAATTTCAGACATTTTGAGAGACAAGGATAAGTGGTTAGCCTGTTCTTCCTCTGATGCCTCAACTAAGGTAAGAAAGTCTCAGCAGAAGCAATTAGAGGATGCCCTATTTTTATGGTTCACAGATGCCAGCATGCAAAAAGTAACCATAGGTGATGATGTCCTGTTAACCAAAGCAAAATCACTTGGCCAGCGTCTGGGTGTGCCAGACTCTTTTTCCTATTCGGTGGGCTGGCTGCAAAGATTTAGACAGTGTCACAACATTAGCAATTGCA
This sequence comes from Neoceratodus forsteri, assembly GCA_016271365.2. NCBI lineage: Eukaryota > Metazoa > Chordata > Ceratodontiformes > Ceratodontidae > Neoceratodus > Neoceratodus forsteri. The sequence goes on from CM028129.1 coordinate 1,318,835,723, forward strand.
AATTGTATGGTAAGGCTGCAAGTGTGGATGAAGGAGTTGTGTCTGATGGGTGTCTGCAGTTGCAACAACTTTTGAAAGAGTATGACCCTAATGACATTTGCAACATGGATGGATCTGGTCTGTTCTTTTGGCTGGAACCCAGTGCTATACTTGCAACAGGCCCAGTGTCTGGAAAAAAAGAAAAATAAAGATAGACTGACAGTGGCACTATGTGTTAATGCAAGTGGCACAGACAAACGTAAGCCACTGGTCATCTGGAAATGTAACCGCCCTCGGTGCTTTGGAAAGGACTTTGATCCAGTTTCTGCTACTGGTACACTAACAGAAAAGCCTGAATGACAACTGCAATTTTCGAAGAATGGCTAAAGGATTTTGACTGATCTATGTGTCTAGAGAGACGTCATGTGATTTTGCTGCTTGACAATGCTTCCTCGCATGCCAACACAGTGCGCCACCATAATGTCACCCTTCATTTCCTCTCTCCAAACACTACCTCTAAAATCCAGCCATTGGATGCTGGCATAATTTAGAACTTTAAGGCTCTGTACTGATGACAACAACTATGTCAACTGCCTGGATGATGGCAAATCAGCAGATGTTAACATCAAGGAGGCTTTGTATTTCATATGGGACAGTTGGCACAATGTGAACACATCAGTCGCCTATTGCTGGAAACATATGGAAATTCTGTATCCTGTTGCTCAGCCTTCTGCTGACAACAGTGCCACCCAAGTACAACCTAACAACTCCACTGCGATTCATCTCCTCCATTCTTGACCAACTGTCTGACACCACAAATGTCAATGCGGTAGACATCCTGTGGGCTGATGAGAACGTTGAAACCTGTGCAGCACTAGATGAAGAGGAAATTGTTCAGATGGTGCAACCATCCAATGCAGCAGAAAATTCCAATGAAGACAGTGACAGCATCGATGACACAGAAACACCTGTCAACCAGACAACTGTGGATGCCTGTCATGGATTGGAAGTTGCCTTGGGATATGCTGAACAGAATATGGGTTTTTTCAACATAAAGGATATTGACTGCATCCGGGCCATGATTGCAAAGACTTTTGTGGTGGGTCAGAAAAAGTCATGTCAGAATGTGATTGAGCAATTCTTTAAAAAAGATCATGAAGGCAGTGAATTGTGAGGCACTTCAAACTGTGAGTCAGTGGATTTCATTTTTAATTGTGATGTTATGGCACGGTTGGTAAGTCCCAGGGCATGTGGAGGACTGTTGTCTCTTAAGTGAAACAAAAAATGCCATGCTATGGGTGAGTGGGTGGGGGGGGATGCCATGGTTTTGTAATAGTGTGGCAGAATTTTTTCCCTGAAAGTTAAAAAGGTGCCATGCTTTACTCTGGGCAGGTGGGGAACTGTTGTCTCTTAAGTGAAAAAAAAATACCATGCTATAGGTGGAGAAAATGCCATGGTTTTGTGATGGTGCGGTGGAATGTTTTTACTGAAAGTTAAACAGATGCCACACTTTACTCTGGGCATGTGGGGGACTGTGGTTTATTAAATGAAAAAAAGGTTGCTATGCTATGGGTGGGAGGGGGGAAAATGTCATAGTTTTGTGACGGTGTGGCAGAATGTTTTCCCTGAAAGTTTAACAGGTGCCATGCTTTACTCTGGGCATGTTGGGGACTGTTGTCTCTTAAGTGAAAAAAAAATGCCATGCATTGGATAGGGAAAATGCCATGTTTTGTGATGGTGCAGTGGAATATTTTTACTCAAAATTGAACAGATGCCATGCTTTACTCTGGGCATGTGGGAGACTGTGGTTTCTTAAGTGAAAAAAAGAATATTATACAATGGGCACAAAAACAAACTGCAAATCCTCCATCCTGATTGGCTGACTGGCACCCCTCTCCTGTTGTAAATCCTAGCATCACCCCACAGGAAGAGGTGCCAACCGCTGGTCAGCCACATCAGGATGTCCTCCGACATGACTCCGATAACCACCAACACAGCACTCTGAAAGACAGTGAAAATCCCTGCTTGTTACCAGCTGGCAAAACCCAAAATAAACGTAACACAACTATTTCACTTCTGATACTGCACTGCAAACATAAGCTGTACCTCAAATGAAATGGGCAAATTCAAACCGCGGCTTTCTCTCTTGTTCATCGCTATTTCTCTGACACTATCTTCAGTGCCACATGCACAGTTTTCAACATTTCCTGGCCCCCAAAACACACTGCAACCAGCAATGAGAACTCAGTACTGTGCATGGACAGTAGCAGCGTGGCTCCAGCAGCCAGGGAGTATTTTTTCCATCGTAACAATAAACACAGTAAAAATAGGTTACAATGTGGAAAAAACTTTTATTTACTATTTTTCTATGTGCCAAAAAAAGGAGCACATTGTATAATCGCAATATGTCACTCGAGAATGTTGGCGATGACAGGATTTACCCATGCTATGGTGTGTTTTGGTCATTCGGCTGCGCCTCGTGACCAAACAACACCCCAGAGCGTGGGTAAATCCTGGCATCACCAACACCCTCTCATGGTATATTGCTTAACTATGCTATAGGTTTGAGGGGGAAAATGTCATAGTTTTGTGATAGTGTGGTGGAATGTTTTCCCTGAAAGTTAAAAAGGTGCCATGCTTTACTCTGGGCATGTGGGGGACTGTTGTCTCTTAAGTGGAAAAAAAAGGCCATGGTTTTGTGATGGTGCAGTGGAATGTTTTTACTCAAAGTTAAAGAGATGCCATGCTTTATCCTGGGCATGTGGGGACTGTGGTTTCTTAAGTGGCAAAAAGTATGCCATACTATGGGTGTGTGGGGGGCGGAATACCATGGTTTTGTGATGGTGTGGTGGAATGTTTTTCCTCAAAGTTACACAGATGCCATGTTTTATTCTGGGCATGTGGGGGACTGTGGTTTCTTAAGTGACAAAAAGAATGCCATGTTGTGGGTGGGAGGGGAATGTCATGGTTTGTGGGTGGGGGTGGGGGGAATACCACGGTTTGTGATGGTGTGATGGAATGTTTTCCTGAAAGTTAAAAAGGTGCCATGCTTTACTCTGGGCATGTGGGGGACTGTGGTTTCTTAAGTGACAAAAAAATGCCATGCTAATGGGTGGGATGGTGGAAAATGCCATGGTTTGTGATGGTGGGGTGGAATGTTTTCCTTGAAAGTTAAAAAGATGCCATGCTTTACTCTGAGCATGTGGGGGACTGTTGTCTCTTAAAAGAAAAAAAAAAGAATGCTGTGCTATGGGTGGGAGGGGCGAGAAATGCCATAGTTTTGTGATGGTGTGGTGTTGAAAGTTAAACAAATGCCATACTTTTTTCTGGGCACATGGGGGACTGTTTCATTGCAAGTGCCCTGTTTCATGGTGACATGGAGGACTGTTTTCCTTGAGGCTGAAAAAAATGTGCCATGCTTTTGTATGGGGGGGGGGATGCCATGCTTTGTGATGGTGTGGCGGAATGTTTTCCATGAAAGTGAAAAATGCCATGATTTCTTGTGATGGGTTACAGGGTACTGTTTTAATTACTGTACTATACTGTAACAAGATGACTTGGTTTAAAAAGTGAAAAATGTACTGTATAAATACAGTAGCTCTACAGAACTGCACAATGAAAACAGTGCTAAAAATAAGAAAAATAAGAAATAAATACCATTTTACATTTTAAGCCGTATTTTATTAGTGTTTTACTTAGTAACTAGAGTTATTAAAGCATTGCAGTATCACCAGAAACTATTTTCCTGCATTTCTAAGTGGTTTCCATGATTTCTGACCATCAGACAGAAAATGATGCACTTAACCGTTTCTCTCACATATCTGTCACCAGGCCTGGGAACCAAGGGCGATGGATATCTGAGTACTGACCATACCACTTTTTATATCTGAAGTATTTTTTCTTTTCCGTTTGCTGATTAGAAAATTTGTACCTGACTGTAGTAGGTGTGATATGTGGAAGAGCACTCTTCCTGGAGGCTGACATAGTCCACTCCACTCCTCTCTATACCTCATCAGCAGTTGTGACCTTGCTGACTATGACATCATTAGTAACCAGCAGAGACAATCTTCTGCTGCTTGACTGGCAGCTTGTGACACATATTACCAATATCGGGCAGCAGGGCTTGTGAAGTAACAATGAGTGAGGACACATGGTGGTGATGTAATAGGAGGAACAGAACTAGATACGTCAGCTTGCAAGTAAAACACTGCTTATCACATCACACTCAACACTATTAGGTAGAGAACCATTTAATGAACACAGAGAAAAAGAAAAACACTTACAAAATAAAAAGAAATAAGGGAGCACTTTTAAAAATTATTAGCATTGTGTGCCTGCTATCTTTTGGCACTACTAGTCATTTAATCTATATGACTCGAGAAGAGAAGAGAAGAGAAGAGAAGAGACGAGACGAGACGAGACGAGACGAGATGAGACTTAGGGCCAGATACTAAAAGCACTCAGTTTGCTTTGTGCAAAGTCCATATCTTGTGCACAGTTTAGTGCATTGCCTTAAAGTTACTTTACTCAGACATGTTTAGAGTACAGTGTGAGTTCCCAAATTTGTTTTAACTAGCACCCCTAGAGCAAATCTGCAACAAAGATATTAAAAGTGCTCTCAGCACCAAACACATCCCCCTGCTGACCACACAAAGGTAAGTGATCATGCTTACCTTTGGCAGGCAATGAACAAAAGCAATTTGTGTCCCAACCCTGTTAGCACACATGTGCTAACTTGCTATAAATGAAGGTCCCTATGTAAATGACCCCTTGAACCACAGACAGTGCTAAGGGGTCATTTACATCCTATTATGGACTCATTAATAAGTAAGGCACAAGCAATACCTTCATGGAATGCATGGAGGACTGTCCCCCACTCCCACATTTGTGGTGTCGTGTATGTCAACAGAAGAAAAATGCACCAGAGTTCCTCTCCCGCTTGATCCCCGATGTTCTGGTTATTGTAAAGTTATCTTTCACTGGTAGTCTAGTGGACCACCCTCCCTCTCCTGATCCCCTACATACTGGTTAGTGTAAAATTATCTTTTCCCAGTGGGGTAGTGGAACCCCGCCAGCTTGATCCCCATGAAAATGATGAATGTACAGTTATTATTCCCTGGTAAAGTAGTGGACCCTCCCTTGCTCACCCATTTCCCATCATAATGATGACTTTGATGCTATTATTCCCTGGCAGCCTTAAGGACCCACCTCCCAGCCCTTGTCCTGCATGCCCCTTCCCTTGCCCCCCCCCGGCAACAGAGATCAGCACAGACCCACAGACCCACCACTCTCTTCCATGGCCAGCCACTGTCTGCCTCATGCAAATACTGTATCATTATACAGAGTGCAACAGCATCACCGTACTTCTGTGAGGCAGATGGTGGCCAACCACAGGGTGAGAGGTGGGTCTGTACCAGCCAACATCGCCGGAAGAGTAAGCGGGAGGAGTACCAGGACAAGAACAGGGAAGGGGGAGCCACTAGACTACTGGGGAAATAATTACATTAAATTCATCATTATAACAGGGATCAGGTGAGGGAGGAGGGTCCACTAGACTACCAGGGAAGGATAACTTCACAATATCCCCAGTGCAACGGAGATCAGGGTGGAATAGGGACCCTGGCACATTATAATTGTTTTACATACAGGGCACCACGGGGGGGGGTTGCATACAACCGTGTGGCTAAGTAAAGGTCGGGGTTTTAAACAATATTGCACGAGTAGTCTCGTTGTATTTCCAAAACCCATAGAATATGCCAGTGTACACTTTATATTTTGATTTACATAGGTGCGTGATATATGTTAATGCTACCGTGATAACAGATTAGTGCTGTACCAAGTGTATGTCTGAATATAGCAACAGCTGTGCTACCAGGTGGTCAGCTGTGCTAGTCACACTTATTGCAGCACTAATCCTGTTAGCGTGGTGCTAACCTTTTGAATATTTGATCTGAACCTTAGTCTTCCTTAATCTAGACTAATTTATAAAAGGTCAATATAGTAATAAATAATCTGCTGTAGCTAGGTATACTTTGTATAGACACCAATGTTAAAAACATATAGGAAAGACAAGGCAAATATTGTCACTCACTTACACTGCATACTTGTGGACCACAATAGGTATTTGCTTATTTTATATACTGGGTAATTCTCTTGAGAATTAGACCTTTTTAGGGCTGCAGTGGGCGTAGCCCTGCAGAACTCTTGCTAGAAGAAAAGGACACAGCGCATTCCTTCTGACCGAACAATATGTTGGAGTTGCTACACAGTCACCTCCGTGTCTGTGAAGCACTCCGCTCACTGTCTTCATAGACAGTGCACTATTTTCACTCAGTTGGCAGTCACGGCGGAACATGGCACACTCTGCCATGCCCAAGATGGCCACTGTACTCTACTGCCCATGTGCTAGTAGCCGCACATGTGTGGTTAAGAGCAGCAGCCATCCTGGACATGGCAGAGTGTGCCATGTTCTGCTGTGATCGCTGATTTTATTTTTTTTGATTATGCATATCACCACCTGACCCTCCCTCTCAGCACCCCCCCCCCCAGAAACATAACAATGGCACTGGGGGTGCACAATCCCCTAGTGTTGCATTCATGTTCCCCATAACTTTTTTGTTATACATATATTTTTCTCTCCCCCACTCGACCCTCCCTCTGAACCCTCCTCCCACCCCAGAAGCATAACAGTGACACTGGGAGAGATCCACCAATCCCCAGTGTCACGATAGTGTTCCCTGTGTTTTTCTTTTTTATATATATATTTTCTCTCCCCCAACCTGACCCTCCCTCTCAGCACCCACCACCCCACACCCCCTCCAGAAACATAATAGTGACATTGAACGTGCCCTATCCCCCAGTGTCATGATCGTGAATCCTCGGTCCTGACTTCTTTTTTTTTTTACCTGTAAAAAAACCAAAAGTTCATTAATATCTTTTGCGCCATTACATTCCCCGCTATTCAACCCTCCCACTCAGCACCCAGCACCCCCCAAGCCCTTACTTACCCATCGCGGTGTCCTACACCATAATCCTCTGGACTGCAGACATGTCTTCTCTCTTCAAAGCAGGACCATGAACTGAAGAAACAGTTAAGCACTTCAATGTATTTCAATGGTGTTTTGAACTTGGCCATGTTTTCATATTTTTGACCCAAATTTTCAACATTCTTTTTTTGGGACCCCACCTCATGAACAATGGCACTGTCATTAGGCAAATCCGTCCTGAAATGTGATTTTGCAGTCCCTGCGTGAAATCACCTTTCGCGCATGAGTTGAAAATTTTCTCTGCCCTTGTTCATGAGGTGGGGTCATAAGAAGGCTATGTTGAAAATTTGGTATAAAAATATTAAAAAAAACAACAAAGTTATGAGCCTACATTACATTTTGTAAATGCAGGCTTGTAACTTTGGTAATTTTCAATATTTGTACCCCAAATTCCGTGGCTGCAGCCCTATTGGCTCTGGCAAGAGTTTGTTTATTTAGATAACTCCTCCACAGCTCATTCACATTTATAGTACCTTCAAAGAGTTTACTTTTTGCCTCTTGAAAGTATAACATTTTCTCAAGGATGATGATCTGCTTCAGTTGTGTAACAACTCCCTCCTTCAATAGGAGAAGGTGCTTGTTACTGTAAGTGGCCCGTAGAGGGAAGGGTGTCTATGCACTACTCTCTTTGGCAGCTTAGATTGTAGATATAGGGTGACCTCGTGGGACCAAAGCAGAATTAGTCCTTAGAGGTTCAAGTCTAATGGTCTGGTTAAACTAGTGAGTCCTGAACGAGCATGCCAAGGTGGGAGAGGATGTCACATCTATGATGCCCTCACCAGGCAGGTGCCCTTAGGCATGTGCAAGGGATCAGTTAAGCACCTAGGGTATGGGTGCCAGCTGAAGGAAGCAGCATGCATCCCCAGCATGGTTCTGGGTGCCAGAAAACCTGGAAAGTATCAGAAGGGGTGGACATATACTATGCTCTACCAGGTGGCTAGCTGCAGGACTAATGCCACAGTTACTTGGAATCCCATAGCTGTCCTCGCCCAGAGGGACAGGTACCTTGCTCTTGTCACAGCCAGAGTGTATTACAAGGTGTGGTGCATCTCATGCAGTGAGGTTGTAAAGGAATACTGGTGGAGCCTAGAAACTACCAGGGGACACCTTGGTCATCTGGGATGTTTCACTAACTGGCCTCCCCTGCTGGGAGGAGTCATGGGGTTTGCCCATAGTGTGGGAGCATAGAGAGACCACTGGCCATGTGTGAGAACCCTGGGGGATCTATCCCCTCGAGGGATATTTCACAATGAATTTTGGGTCTGTGGCAGGTTCTCCCAAAGTACATCTTGGGGCATTCTAGAGGTGGGGGTGACCTGGTGGCTGTGTGCGGAGACCATCAGTCACCTCAGCAACTGGTGAAACAGGTATTTCTGAGAAACAGTGACTATAAGGCAGGAGATGCCCTCTCCAGTACCAAGGTACAGAAAGACATGTGTACAAGTCCAGATGGCCCCTGTGACTGTCTATCCCCAGCCACTTAGGGAGGGTGGGCTGCAGAGAGTAGCATCAGTGGTAAGGTATGGTGTGGGCAAGGTCAATGAGGTTGCTGGCCTGTCAGTACTGTGATGTGGGTGATTTGGACTGGCAGAGTTGCATTTTACATCTGCAGACTGTTTTTCAGCATTCCAGGGTAGTGTCTGCTCTTCAGGGTGAACCCTGAACCTGAGAAATCCCTAGGATGCCAACCAGGGGTTTCTCAGGATAGGGGTTCGCCCTGAAGTGTGGGCATCCTGGCCTGCTGAAAAACAGTCTTTAAAACAGTCTTCAGATATAAAGTACAACTTTGGGAATCAGCGTCAGTAGGTGAAAAGAAATTCAGCACAGGATGGGACAGGGATGACTTGGGCAAATTTATTTATATTTCAAAACATTTACCAGGAAAGCCATACTGAGCTGGTAGCAGCTCATTTCCAGATGTGTCCTGGGGGGTGGGGTGGGTGATGAGAGAAGCATACACTGCAATAGGTGCAAGAGTAAAACTATATTAAACATTTGAGGAATCAGATGAGTCAGGAACAATAAAAACTCTGCAACCATTAACGTGGGAGTACAGTGCATAACAGATGTGCAAAACCAATACAATATGTAGAGTAAAACCATTCATTAAGTGCCTAAGGAAGATAGACTGTCACTTTTTCAGTAACAGTGACCAACCACGTAACTGGGGTGGGGGCTCCCAGAGCCAAGTAGCATCAATGTGCAAGCAGTGGGAGGAGGATGGCAATAAGATGATGGGTCAGGGACAATTGCAGGAGGGAGATGTAAAGTCTCTAAGAGGAGCCTTAAGGGTGATGGTAGAAGGGGCTGAGCAGATGGACAGGGTTAGAATGGCCCAGAGCTTAGGGAAGCAATATAAGAAGGCAGCTTAGCCAGCAGTAGATTTCCATGGGGAAGTAGAGGGAATGGGGAATAGTGCTAAGAAGCGAGTAAGAGGAAAGAGGGGAGAGGAGAGAGAAAATGTAGGGAGTAAGAGAGCAAAGCCAGAAATTGGATATAAAGGAGGCATAGTGGACATGACACCTGGCATCAAGGGAGGGGAAGGGAGGAGTAAAGGGAGCAGTGGTGAATGCAGGGAGGACACTCCTGGGCAAAAATGGCAGAAGGAGTGAAAAAGAGGGTTCGGTTTGGCAAGGGTGGACTTGTGCACAGCATTATAAGCTATGTTGCCATAATTGAACATAGAGAGGATTATCTTCCAGACTATCTCACAGCTGGCAAGAGGCAGGATGCATATTTTGTTCCTGTAGTGCACACCCAGCTTGGGGTGCAATTTGAGGTGGATGTGCCAAGAAATCAAAATGGCAGTCCAACCAGACCCCGAGATACATAAAGCAGGAGACATCCTCAATCTCAACACCATCGTAAGTATGGAAATAGGGGAGAGGGTTGAGCCTGGAGAATAAATAAATGCCCTCAAAGGCATAGAGAGGGTTTAGTACTGTGTACCAAGCATGAACCACTAGGAGTGAGGGAATCTGGTGTCCTCTAAGGTGGGAGGTACCCATGTAGCTGACCAGCTTCTGGGTCACAGGTCAAGAAAGAAATGTTTATTTTTTTGTCAAGAGTCAGAGCTACCGTAATGAACTGTTTATTAGCTGATGAATTGTGGTCCTTTGAGCTATGATTGTGGGATCTGCCTAAATGAGCTTTATCAGCTTCTGCCCTCCAAGAATGCAGTACTTAAAAACTTGGCGTGTTGTGTAGTTTATACCCACTCTGACAGGTCCATGTACACCATCTCCTACAGGACATTCTGCATCCCATAACCCTTTGAGTATACATTTATTGTTAAAGAAGTTATATTGTGATACTGTTTGCAATTGTGATTATTTTTTTGTATTTTGTGTAAATGTAATTTTGTATTGTAATGTTACGTGTAAGGCGTGGCTGAAAAAGGGCTGTGCCCAGCCCACTTCCTGGTTAAAAATAAAACAAACAAACAAATAAGGGGCACCGGCGAGCCCAACATCAGTAACCCTAGATATAGGGAGTTCTCTGGGCCATGCCTGCCCCCTTCCGGGGCATTGAAGTAAGTCAGTCACTGTACCCCCTGAAAAGGGGGTTGCAGTTGATTGATCCATTTTGTGTAGATTGGGGGCTCATTGTCCTGCCAGTAAGTTAAGATTACTCTCTTTGTGACAACTAAGGCAATGAGAATGACTGCTTTAACCAGAAAGGTTAAGTTTCCAATGGAAGTGATTCCTAGTAGGAATCGTTAAGGGTCTTTTTTCGAGAGGTAAGGATGAGACATGCCAAAGATGACCTATAATAAGATTCCAGAACACTTTTCCAGCCCGTCTGTGTGGCGGTAGTGCTACTGCCCATGATGCCAGCGATCCGGGTTCAGAAATGAGCCTGAGTCGTCAGGGGCCGCCCAGGGGTAAGAGGTTTGAATGTCCCATAGGATGCTCTCCTCCTCCGAAGGGGGAGGGTGGTTACACTATTCCCGGTACATGGGACGCATGGTGTGGGAGGGGAGGATGCTGTTAGGCACTTGACTGGGACATGTACTAGCACGTCTACAGTCTGGACTCTGTTTTTTTTGCTGGCATCCTCAGGGGTGGGGATTCAGGGATCACGACAACGGCAACTTAACATAAGAAAATACAGTCCCCACTGCCATGCAATATGATCCCCGAGAGGAAAGACAGAGCCCCAGATGCAGTGTGCAAAAAATGTGCTCATAAAAAAAAAAAAAAAAGATTCCATAATACTTTGATCTTTGGGAATTCCCAAATCAGGTGATAATCTGCATTCTCCTATCTACATTTATTACAATTTTTTTATTTTTTTGCCCAACATACTTGTCTCTGTATACAAACAAAGCAGATATTTTACAGAATACATGAAGTATACTGCACAGTACAGTTTATATCAGAAATAACAAGATCTGGGCATCCCTCTCATTTGTCGCTGGATACAGGGGATGTCCCTCATTTTACCAATCAAAGTTGCTCTGTCCCTCCTTTGTCCCTTGTGGAAAAGGTTCTGCTCATACAGAGAATGTGCTGTAAATTTAAACTTTAAAGCAGAAGTTCTTAATATACTGAGATGCTAAATCAAAAAATAAACTCTGTACAAAGTAACATAATGGTTTTCATAGTGTTTTCGACGTGGAACCTTTGTATACGAGCAGTTCCTGCTCAAAGGTATTTGTAATCCTAGATTTCAATACAATAAAAAATAAGAAAATAGTGTTCTGAGCGTGTAGTTTGATGCTTGAGGTGTGTCCCTCATATTGATAGTCAGTGTCCTGCATTGCAGTGCACTTCATCTTGAGTGTCTGTGTCCCTCATGTCAATGACAAAAAGTTGGGAGATGATCTGAATTTAAAGGAGAACATCAGAGCTAATTACGTCAGTCCTCTCATATCATACAGCTCTCACCTAAGCACATAGAAACATAACATTGCATTCAGTAATTCTTTTAAATAATAGGAGTATGGGTGGCTGTTGGGAAACTCCCTCATTTAAAAGATAAACTGGAGTGGAGGTTTACACTGAAGGTTAGCAATAGGGCATACCTAACCACACCTACCACCTCAGCACCCCAAGTGCCAATAAATGTATGTGATATGGCGGTGAGAGACAGCAATAAATGGAAGCTATCTCTTCAAAGATTCCCTTAAAAAAACAGGAGCAAAGGTTAATTATATTCTGATGAAGATAACAGTACAGGAGAGTAGTTAGTAAATTTAGTAATGAGCTAGTGCAAACATGAAGGTGACAAAAAAATAACAGCGTGCTCCCCTCCCAACAAATATGTCACCAGCTGACACGGAGTAACAATGCTCTATATGTCACTTTGTCCTTTCAGGTAGTCCACACAAAAGCAAATGGACCAATGCCCTCAAAGCTACAGTATTGTCGCAAGCATGTAAAAGTGATACCTCTAGTCACTCCAAAATCTGGTAATTTTTTCTCTTCATTTGACATTGAGTCCATTACAATCAGACACATGTACCATCCTGTTTGCTTCCAAACTTACTTACCTCACCAGTGCTCCATCCAGATCCTTACTGCATCCTTTATTCTGAGGTCTTGCATACTTCGGTGGGGCCTTGAAGACTGCCTTGCTGCTACCCAACAAGGAGTAGCCTATGTCTCAGTAGGGAGGAGGAGGAGGGCCCTGGGAGGCATTCCACAGTGTCTGGGTTGGTGGGCATGTCTTCATTCTGCTGGCACCAATGGATTTTTCCCTTTTGTTTGGCCCACCCACCTCACCCTGCAGTAGCCGACTGCACCCGCCACATCATCTTCTGTGGATGACGACTGACGTGGTGTGTCAGTGCCAGCACTGCTTCTTGGTAAATGAGGCTCTGGTAGACTGGGATGCTCATCTCCCAACCCCTGGGGTTGGCATGTGAAGCCTCAGCATTGCATCCCAGACCCCACCGGCCGGGGGTAAGGAAATCAGGCTAATGTCTCAAACCTGGGTCTCCCACATGGTGAAACGATGCTCCAACAGGCAAAACACCACTGGCCCAGGCAAATCTAGTAACTGCTAACAATGTGCTGTATTCTCATGTTCCTTTTATGCCCTAAGCATAATCACATCCCTCTCATTTGTTAGCAGAGATGGAATGTTCTGTTCAACAAGGAGAGATTGCACCCGAGTGGGCGTGAGATAGACTCCAGGGGATGGGGGTGGGGTAGAGCACAAGGGAGTTCTAAATGAATCAGGTACTCCTATTCCACAGGACCACATTGGCCTAATTAAGTGATTTGAAGGATTACAGATTGAAAAAGAAAGAAGATGAGCAAGAAAAGGCTTTTAGAAAGGAAGTAGACTCAAACAGATGCTTCACTTACCAGAGTCCTCCTCACCAAGGATTTAAAAGCCAAATTCCAGTGTGAGTATATAACTAAGAAAGCATTCCAGGTCCTTAGATGTATTTGTAGACATTTTGTGAGTATATCCAGGAAGTAGTAGTGGTGCACTCTGTCATGAACCCATTCCTGGGGGCAAGGTCCACTGAGCTCACAGTGCCCACCCTAAGTGCAATCCATGATTGGGGGGGAACAGGAATACTCTCCAAGTGTCCATCGAGAGTGCTCACTGAGTTCACGACTGAACACTCGCCATGAGCTCCCAGGGCTTCCTCTCTGTTCTGGGTAAGGGCAAATACAGAGTCTCATTTTTAGCCAGGTGAGAACCCTCCTCGGTTGCTGTACTGGGGGGAGGCCAGGTGTTATTAGCTCTTCAGGATTTGCCCTTGTGAACCTGATTGTGTCCTCTCCCATGGGGTGTGCAGCACCTAGTTCCCCCTTACAGACTCCTCCCGAGACCTGTGTATTTTCCCCTACTTTAGGCACCCAGATCCCCTTGCAGGATCTCTAGCCTTTTGTAGTGATGGTAACACCTTGCATTTACCAGGTTGGTCTCCGAATTGAATAAACCTTTTACTTTTGCACACACAACTCAGAGGCAGCTTTTAAATGCAAAGTTCTTTACTAATTTTAAATGATTATCATAAGAAAAGATTCAGAAATTTGCTTACAAGATAACAAAACAAAGTTGGAAAATATACATCAAAAACGCACTGTAAACCTTTAACTGTCTAGTTTCTACCTGGTTTGTGGATTATCAAAGTCCAGAAAATAAATGAGTTTGCAAAGACCCAGTTCTGTCTTGCACTCACTGGTCCTTGCTTCCCCTATGCGTCAGGAGTAAGTGTCCAAAATACAATGCAATGCACTGAGCTTCTGTTTGGAGGAGTTTATAAAGGCATGGCCCTTCCAGTCTGTGGTTAGCTAGTCGTCCCATCTTTTTAGGCCAGCAGGGGTCTCTCTTGCTCTTTCCCAGTTTTTAAGTGAACCATATCATCAATTAGTTAGATTCTCACACAGTTCCAGCATCCTGCCAGCCCCTCCCCACCCTGAAGAACCTCCCAGAAGTGGCTTTCTCGCTACCACCCTCCCCTGCACCACCGACCAGAACCAGGATCCCCTAGATGGCTGAAGCCCCTGATTGGGCACCCATGCCCTGAAGGACCTCCTGGAAAGTGACTTTGTTGCTGCCACCCTCCCCTGCACCACCGACCATATCCAAAATCCCCCAGATGGCCGAAGCCCCTGATTGAGCGCCCCCACACTGAAGGACCTCTAGGGAAGTGGCTTTCTCACTGCTGCCCTTCCCTGCATGACCGACCAGATCCAGGATTCCCCAGATAGCTGAAGCCCCTGATAGGGTGCCCCTGCCCTGAAGGACCTTCAGGGAAGTGTCTTTCTTGCTGCTGTCCTCCCCTGCACCACCGACTGGATCCAGGATCCCCCAGATGGCTGAAGCCCCTGACCAGGCACCCCTGCCCTGAAGGACATCTGGGAAAGTGGCTTTCTTGCTGCCACCCTCTCCTGCACCACTGACTGGATCCAGGATCCCCCAGACAGCTGAAGCCCCTGATCAGGCACCCCTGCCCTAAAGGACCTCCACAAAAGTGGCTTTCTTGCTGCCACCCTCCCCTGCACCAGCTACCAGAACCAGGATCCCCCAGATGGCTTAAGCCCCTGATTGGGTGCCCCCACCCTGAAGGACCTCTGGGGAAGTGGCTTTCTTACTGTCACCATCTCCTGCACCACCGACTGGATCCAGGATCCCCCAGGTACGCTTTCCTCTCCTCGGGACCAGCGTGGCTCCAGAATTGGCTGCTTGCACTGATAGGAAGCCCAGTATTGGGGGCCTGCTCCTGGACTCTCTTCCCTATTGGTTGTGCCTTGAATCCTAGTGCTGTAAGTTGCCTTTGGACACTCAGGCAGACGCTTACCATTGGACTTCTGGCGCTCGCCTAGCAGCTGAACAAATTGCGCCTAACTTGCTGTTTATTTGCCCTACCTTTCCTGCCTCTCTCGACCTGTAAATCTTAACTGCTGTGTACTGTGTTTGACTAAGTTTTAAACAGTATACTGTGTTTGACTGACTATAAGCTTTAAACAGGTATAGTGTAGTATGTTAGGCAGAATTTGTATAAAACTGCTAGCTACTCAGCCGCTAAGTTAACGCCCACTGTTTATCCTATTCAATACCTATCCTAGCTGATTTTAAGCTAGCTCTGTATTTATTTACTGCCAACTGCTAGTCTGTAGTTAATTTTAAAACTAACTCTGTATTTATTTAATGCCTGCTTTGCTAGCCTCCCTGTCTTAACTGCTGAATCTCTGTAATTTAACTCCCTGCTGCCTGCTCTACCTTTGTTTCCCCTCTTAAACCTGCATTTTTTGTGCTTAACTCTCACCTGCTCCTGCTTCAACCTCAAAACTTTATTCTATCCCCTACCCCCACTCTGAACCTACATTTCTGTACTCAGTTTTCATCCGGCTCCTGCTGAAACTTGAAACTTTATTTTACTACCTACCCCACTCTAACTAAACTCTGCTACCTCCCCTCCAAACCCCTCATTAATTTTTGCTTTCAGCCCCCCTTGCCTGCCTTTCAGGCTCCTCTTGCAGTGATTTGTGCTGAATTGACCCCCTGCTTGCATATGTCTCCAGCTCACAGACTCTCCGCCCCCTGTTTTAGTTAATTTGTGCTACACTTAGCACCCTTTTAACCTCTGTTCCTCTCTGTCTCCTCTCCACAGATGGCTGAAGCCCCTGATTGGGTGCCCCCACCCTGAAGGACCTTTGTGGAGGTGGCTTTCTTGCTGCTGCCCTTCCCTGCACCACCAACCAGATCCAGGATCCCCAGGTATGCTTTCCTCTCTTTGGGACCCGCGCAGCTCCAGGACTGGCCGCTTGCACTGAGAGAAAGTCCAACATTGGCTGCCTGCTCCCAGACTCTCCTCCCTATTGTTTGCGCCTTGAATCCTAGTGCTGTAAGCTGCCTTTGAACACTCGGACCGGTGCTTACCACTGGGCTTCTGGTGCTCGCCTAGCAGTTGAACAAATTTCATGCCTGTTCACCCTCCCCTGACACTCTTTAAATCCACTCTCTTCCCGCCTCCCCTACCTCCCTCCTTTGACTGGCTCTCTTCCTGCTACCTTCTCCTCCAAATTAAAGGCACATAATCCCAATACAGTACTCCATCTACTTGTTATCTTCCACTGCACAGTTACATTTCTCCCACCTGCTTACTCCCCTCTCCTCCTGCTGACAATGCATTGACTCTCCCAGTCCACCCAACAGCTCCAGACATGAAGTCCCTTTTACTGGCCATTATGGCTGCCTCCCTTGTAGGCACCCCCTTACCTTCGACTTCTATGCATCAATCCTTGCCTGTGACCAAGCTGACCTCCTTAAATTCTGCACTAACTCTAACCACCCCCTCCCCATCCCCCTTCACTGAGTTGGGAATGCTCCCCAATCCGTCCCCTTACATTTGCTTTTATCCCCAACCAAGTGCATCATCTACTTGGCTCTTTCCTTCACCCCCTCTCTATCTCCATCCCTTCTCTCTGCACCCTGCAACCCTGCCATCTTCTTTTCTCCCTGCTCCTTAGGGGTGGTGATATTGAATCAAATCCTGGCCTCATCAACACCATGGCTACAGCAACCTCCTGCATCTGGGCTAATGCTTCTGAACTAAAACTGGCTCACATGAATGTCTGCAGTCTCCCTGCCAAATTCCCAGTGCTAGAGGCCTGGATTTCTCTTCACAAACCCCATGTACTCTGCCTCACAGAGACCTGGCTGAAGCTCCAGTTTACCAGCACCATGTATGTGCTAGCTGGCTACAACCTGCTACACAGAGCGTGACCTGGCAAGAAAAAGGGTGGTGGTGCTGCTATCCTTGTCAGAGTTTCCCTCATGGCCTCCACTGACCTCTGCATGGAAACTGACTCACCCAGCAACTGGCTCATTGTGGAAATCACTCTGGACTCCACAAAGAAGCTTTACCTGGGTTGCTGTTACAACCCCCTGACTGGTGGTGTAGCCGGACTGCAGAACCTGCTCTCAGGCTTAGGATCTTTCTCCCCTCTGAGGGACTCTATCCTTTTTGGGGATTTCAACCTAAACTAGATGGGCCCCCAAGAACCCGACTTTGTAAACCAGCTCAAGTCACTCAACCCCGAACAAGTTTTCATCCTCCCTACCTGGCTAAGCCATCAGACCTCTACACACTTGTGATGAGGCCTGCATTCTGTTTAACAGGAAGCTTTTTGACTCGGTAAAAAATATGTTCTCTTTAATCAATCAATCAATTTATCTAATCTTTATGTATCCAGGCCAACATCGTTGAGCAAGCTCATTTTCAAGATGGACCTGGTTGTTACCAGGCCAAAATACATTACAAAGAATTTTTGCAGTCACAGTGACAATAACATCATCATAACAACAAATAAATACAAAGAAGGTGCATAATACAGCATCAGTTACAATACAGAGGTAGGCATACAACAATACAGAGGATAACTGTGGCATAAGTGTGAAATTTGGGAAGCCTAGATGGCTTCAAGGAAAATGACAATGGTTCAGCCAGATAACAGTCTGGCAAGTAATGTAGCAAGTACAATACCTAGTCCTGGCCAGTGATGTACAGCTAGGTTGAGGGGATGTATGGAGTTCCCAGAAAAACTGAAGCAGAGGAACAGAAAGGGGGAGGTGCAGTGGAGGTGTGTGTGTGGGGGAGATGTGGGGAAGAAACAAGGTAGAGAGAAGGAGAGCAGTGGCCCAAGTGGTATGCATGGAAAAAGGGTGCAGAGGCAGCCTGAGGAAGAGGGGAAGCGATAATAGAATTCCCAAACAGTTTAATGATATACGGCCTTGGGACGAGATCAGAGTAATGGGGGCACATGAAGCCAGCATTATACTATAGTGTAATCGGCAAGGAGCTGAAAGCCTATAATTCAGGGTAAGTTAGTGATGAGGGAAGCAATTACAGGGTTCTCTCACCGTCCGAGCATATAGGGTCTTGAAGGATTCCAAACTGATGAGAGTGCTCAATTTCAACAATTTTCTCAGTTTATTCCACAGGGATGGTAACACAAAGCTAACTGCTGCTCTACCAAAGCGGGAAGAAACCTTGGGGATACACAATGTGATAACGGAGGCACTTCTTAAGGCATATATTCCTGGTGTGCTTAGTGGGAGACAGTCGTTATACTGAGGAAGCTTTTTACTGACCGTTCTGAAGGTTCAAATCACCGCGTTTCTATTCCACCTAAATAAAAGAGAAGTCCACCCTACAGCTGCATACAAGGCGCAATGGTGGGTGGAGAGGGGAAGGCCAGTTATAAACCTAATAGCTCTGTGGTAAAGCGTGTCCAATTTGTCAAGAGAGGATTTAGGGCACTGACTATATAAGAAGTCTGCATAATCAACCAAGGAGAGAAAAGTTGTTTGGACCAGGCGCTTTTTAGCCTCACTAGTAAGAAACTGGTTAATCCTAAAGAAAAGGCCCAGCACTTGTCTTAGTTACTTTAGCAAGTCCTCAATATGCTCTGTGAATGAGAGATTCAGATCCAGCCACACTCCCAAGTATTTAAACTTTGAAACAAACTCCAGGTTCTCTCCGAGGATCGTGGTGTTCTGAGGTAACGCTCCAGAAGTGGCCGGGTTCACCACATGACTGTGGAGCGAGAAAAGCGTCACTTTATTTTTTTTTTGCATTTAGGAGGAGCTTTTTAAAAAGAAGCTGATTCTGCAGCCGGTTAAATTCCTCCTGGAGATCTGCACAGGCGGCTTCAGGAGTCGGACAACTAAGGTAAAGAACAGCGTCATCTGCAAACAGATTTATACTGGCCTTATTTATGCTATCATCAATATTATTAATATAGATAGCAGACAATAATGGTCCAAGCATCGACCCTTGTGGCACTCCCCTTTGAAGAGGTTTGAGTGAGGACAGCTCACCCTCAGCCTTGATCTGCTGGAGCCATCCTGAGAGATAATCAGTAAACCAACTCATTGGAACTGGGTCAAGACCTATATTCCTCAAGGATGAGAGAAGCAGGCTGTGATCCACGGTGTCAAAAGCCTTGCTTAGGTCTAAGAATACCGCGCAGACAAAATTTTTACTATCCAGGTCACAGCACCAGTCACTGGTTACTGTGCTGTGTTTTGATCTACAACCAGATTGCATGGGGTTTAATAGATTTTTGGACTCAATGTAGTTCCTGAGCTGGTTACTTATTATTTTTTCCAGAAGTTTTGACAAGATAGGTAGGAGAGATATCGGTCTGTTATTGTTCAGGTCACAAGAGTTCCCTGATTTAAACAGGGGAATGACATGTGCAGTTTTCCACATCGGGGGAATAATCCCTTGAGACAGTAACAGATTGAAGAGATGAGTGATTGACACTGCTAAAAAATGATAGGCAATCTTAAGGAAATAGGGATCTAGTGAATCTGCCCCAGTGCTTTTCTTAGAGTCCAGCTGAAGCAAAAGATCTTTGACTTCTTTCAGGGATGCAGGCTGGAAGGAGAAGCCAGGGGCAGGGGCAGGAGATTGCTCATCTTGCACTCCTAGTTGCGAGCATGCCAAGCGTGCAGGAGAGTTATCAAATGCAAGACCAGCAACAGCAAAATGATTGTTAAAGCAGTCTAGAATCCCCATTTTATCACAAATAGTAGTATTCCCTGAGTTAATCTTTGCCGGCAGAGAGTTGCCCCGGGGTATGGCCTGACATTTCCTTAATTGTCTTCCAAAATTTAGAGGAACACTTTGCAGCAGAATCCAGTTCATTGTGATAGAATGTAGCCTTTGTTTCCCTAACCATTTTAGTGCATGCATTCCAAGCTTTCTTGAACTGACACCAATCAGTGACTAACTTAGATCTGCGTGCCTTTTTCCAGAGTTTGTCTCTTGTCAGCAAAGCAGCCTTCAGTTCAGCAGAAAACCAGCGACAAGCTTTGTTCCTCACGCAAATTTTTACCATAGAGGCATACTTGTTTAGTGCCCCTGCCAATATTTCATAGAAAATATCATAGGCCATGTTAACTGTGTTGGCTAAGTAGAAGTCCTGCTAGCGCAGTGAATGTTTCAGGTCATTAATGTAAGCAAACAGATCAAAGTTCCAACGGGACATTTTAGTATTAAATTTAGCTGCAGGTATTGTATTATGTTGCGATCTGTCGCCAGCATTAAAGCAATGGTCACTAACATTTGAAAAGAAGGTACCAGCATGAGAAAATAGGTGGGGCTTATTAACTAGTATAACATCTAACAAGGTACTATTGCTCGAGTTCCTTTTGTTTGCGCATGTAGGTTCATCAATTAATTGCGTCAGCCAAAGGGAATCACAGAAGGTATTAAGAGGAGTAGAAGGCTAGGCTAGCCAGTCGAAGTTGAGATCTCCTAGAATAATTGTTTCAAGGTTCCCTTTCCCTAATAAAGAGCCAAGATACATAAGGAACTGTAGCCCAGCAGATGGTGGTCTATAGCAACCTATTACACGAAGCATGAGGGAAGTGGATAACTCAATCTTAATAGCCAGACATTCAAATTCCTTTTTTACAGCAACTGAATCAAGACAAGATGCAGAGTATTTGTCCTTAACATAGATTGCCACTCCTCCTCCTCTAGTCAGTCTGTCAGTTCTGAATAGCGTATAAGCAGGGATGTTAATCTCACTGTCCAGGGTGGCTGGCCTGAGCCAGGATTTGGAGATCACCACAACATCCGGCGAAATTTATTTCCTCAATAAAATTTCCTCATTCTACACTTAGTTCCAAACAAGAGATATATTTTTTTTAAACTTTAAAATGTTAATGTCACAACTTAATATTGCAAATAAGCTATAATCATTCTTGTTTTGAATTTATCTTTAAACTATTTCAAAGTAAGGCACACTCAATTTATTATTGGCTAAACAGCAACTTAAGTCTAAATTATGCTTGGCAATAATGTTTTATTTAATTTTATTCAGAAGAAGCAGAAGCAAAACATTTTTCAATTGTCATTGTTTAATTCAGAGAAGAGACAATAAGCTAAATCTATTTGTTGATTTGGCTCTGGGAAATGGTCAGAGGGTTCTTGTTCCATCATGTCCTCTATTTCTAGGAAAAGTTTCTTCTCTGGAATATCTGGATCAGGCAGTCCAAATATGGACTGGGGGGGGATTGCAGATTCTACAGTGGCCATTTTGTGTCAGGTAAACAATGGATAGTGAGTTAAGTTTGATTATACAATGGCAAGAAAGAATGCTGCTCCATGACTGGTCAGACTGAGACTGGAACCGGGATGTTATCCTAGCCTAACATGCCGGCTCTAGTCCAGCACACTAATGACTGCATTTAAAGTTTAAAAAAGATTGCTCCACACCCCAGCCATCCCTACAAGCTGCTTCAGCAGTCCCACTCTGCTCGAAAACCATGGTTGCTGCCCCTCTCAGAATTGGCACCCTCCTGACAAAAAATCAACCCATTAGTTAGTCAACCCATTGTTGCCACTTTAGTTGAAAAAAAAAAGAAAAACTCACACATGAGTGAAGTGAAAGCCATGGTTGGCTTCACAGCAGTCACCCACTGAAGTGACAGTCCTCACTCCATGAACATGTTAGCACCATGCATTATTTTTACCTTATTTTTTGTTGTATAGAAAGAAAAGCATCTTCAGAAAACAACACTGTCACTGCCTCCTGCTCTCAAGACACTCCCCACTAGGAAGCCTCTTGCACAGTAATTCAGCATGTGACCTGAGCGCATGCATTACCACGCACTTCATTTCCTTACTCTTTTGCCCTTTTCTCCCGGTAACAGTAATTGCTCTATCGGGAGAAGGCACAGCTTCAACAGTGAGATGGGGGGGAAGAGCTGTTTCTCCAATTTCCACGGTGGCTACATTCTGGGACGGGGGGGGGAGAGACAACCTCATACGGCAGCCGAAACAGCAAAGGAGGGGAAAGGGGGTAATATACAAAATTTAAACTGGGGAAAAATGAGGAACAGACACAAACGTGTAGGGGAGTGCAGAGCCACAATAACAGCAGCTCCAGCAGAAGTTAGTGTTATGGAGTGCACAGTAACAGCAGCTCAACCTACTAGTCAAAACAGGAAATCAGCACTATTATTACAGAAAGTAAACCTACGCATTAAATAAACAGCAAAAAAAATACTTTTAAATGTCTTTTTTTTTTAATCTTTTCATTTTTTTACACTCACAAGCCATTGTATATTAGGAATAATGCCCTCCAGGGTGGGTGTTACGCTGGGACAACATCTCCTCTTGGGTGTTGGACGCCCGAGGCCACCACCCGAGGTGGGATGTTATCCCAGCATAACATCCACCCTGTTGGGCATTATCTTTTAGTAATTACACCATCCTGTGATTTATTTTACATAATCACTGACCATCAATTTTTTTTCTCCCAACCCCTCAAATAATTGGACCAATTATTAACTGTATCCATGTTTCACCTCGAAAATGAAACAATGTTCGTTCAATTGGATTACAATTATACTTTGTTAGGGAGGCTGTGAAGCTTCTTCTAGAGATCGGAGTTAATTATTTAAAATTTCTTTTCCAAACCAGCACTGAGGGAGTTGACGCTTCTCTCACTGAAAGTGAAAGCTGCAATTGTAGGACGTGCTGCGCCTGAGACACAGACACACAGCAAGTCTTAAGCATGGCTACTTTGTAAGTTTTCTAGTGAGTATTGTGGCAGGGAGAGATTTGTTATGGAAGGGAAGCCTTTTTTGTATGCTTCAATATGGCATTTGTTTGACATGCTGTCGTTTCACTTCCTACTGTGATTGAGAGAGAGGGAGAGAAGCAGCAGCGGCACTAGCCACAAATGGTTACCAGGGCACAGCTGGGGCACAACAGATGGTAGCCAGGGCACTTATATATTGTTACTATGGGAAATCTCTGCACTATATGGGGCACCAACTGGGTCACAGCATTTTTTTACCAGGGCACGTGCCATGGAGGGCCCTGGTGTAGAGACGCCACTGGAGAGAAGTGTGAGTCTCGAGCACAGCTTCTTTGTTTACAGGTGCATAAATGACATAATAACTGGCTGGTTATTATGAAAAATTAAAATTGACCATCTCCATTGAACAAAATGATGGCCAGTTATTCTTATTTATTACTGATGTAGGAAGCTGGGACATTTGGCTAGAAACAGCAAAAGAAAAATAATCAGGATGAAGTTTGCAGTAGCTTTTCTCAATATGTTTTGATGATTCCGCTAAACCTGCAAATGTGAATGGACTACAGAATGTGAGGTTGGTAAACAGAAACATAGAAATATAGACAGTGTCAGCAGAAAAAGACCACCGGTCCATCCAGTCTGCCCAGTTTAATCCTACCTTGCCCTATGACCTATTTTCTAGACGTAGTCTTCATCCTCGCCTCCCCACCTCACTCCCTGCCTACTGTTACCCCCCCCAAGTAACTATTAAAGGGCAATAGTCAGCACTAAGAATTACACACCCAAGTGTGAGGCTGATCCCAATTTGCACTTGATGTGCAAAAATCTTATTTTTACTTACTATTTACTGTAGTAGAATAGATTATATCAGGCTAATTTTGCTTACTTCCACACTGCTATTTTCTATAACTACAAATCCCAGACTCCCCCGCAGCTGACATCAGAGCAGGGCTACAGCAGTGGGAGATGCAGTAGCCAAACCATCAAATTTTTTTTCTCCTAGCCTGCTGCAAAAAATTTAACCAATTATTAACTGTGCCTACTTTTTAGCCCAAAAGCGAAATGATGTTCAGCAGCTAGATTAGAATTATACTTTAGCAGGGAGTCCGTGAAACTTATCATAGTATCATAGTAATGTGTCAGCAGAAAAGAACCATCTTGGCTCATCCAGTCTGCCCATCTCCTCCCTCCCCTACTTGTCACTGGTGCTCAAAGATCCTATCCTCTGTCCTCTAGCCAACCCCATATGCCTATCCCATGCTCTCTTGAATACCTCCACTGTTTTGACACCTACCACCTCCTCAGGTAATCTGTTCCAGGATTCATACCACCCTCTCAGTGAAATAACACCCCCTTACAGTACCTTTAAATCTTTCTCCTTCCAATCTTAAAGTATGACCTCTTGCTTTAACTCTGACTTTCCTTTTAAATAGACTTCCTTCCTTCACTTTATTTATCCCCTTCATGTACTTGAATGTCTTTATCATGTCTCCTCTCTCTCTCTTCTAAACTCCAGCGGATACAGATTTAATTCTCTCAATCTTGTCTCATATGGTTGCCCTTACATACCCTGCACTATCTTTGTTGCCCTTCTCTGAACCTTTTCTATTACATCTGTGTCCTTTCTTAAATGAGGCTTCCAGAACTGTACCCCATACTCCAGGTGCAGTCTAACCATGGTCTTATATAATGGCATCAACACCTCCCTCTTCCTACTAGCTACGCCCCTTCCTATGCATGCCATCATTGTATTAGCTTTGCCAATCGCCTGACTACATTGGTCACTTACTTTAAGGTTGTTTGATATTTTAATCTCCAGATCCCTTTCATGTTCTGTTTGGTTTATCTGCTCTCCCCCCAGTGAGTACTTGGCCAGTCGATTTTTATGCCATATATTCATCACCGCCCACTTCTTTGCATTGAACTTCAGCTGCCATGTTTCTGACCAATTCTCTAGTATATTCAAATCCCTCCTCATGACCTCAACCCCTCCTTCAGTGTTGACCCTATTCCATAACATTGCATCCCTTAACCTTAGTTCCCCCTTCCCCCCTTAAACTCACAATCCCCTGTCTTGTTCTCCTCTTCCCCCACATATCTAAAAAAAATTTAATCTCCTCATTTGACATGTTTAGCAAATCTCTCTTCTGTTTCTGCTTTTGCTCTCTTAATCAATTTCCCTGCCTATCTCAGTTTCTCCTTATAGTTTACTCTGTCTATCACACTCTGAGTTTTCTTATATCTTCTGAAAGCTACCCTTCTGTCTCTTATTGCCCTTACAACCTACCTATTAAACCAAAGAGGCCACCTTCTTTTCTTGTTTTTTCCTACCCTCCTCATACATAGTTCAGTTGCTTTTAATAACGCAACCTTAATACATTTCCACAGTTCCTCTACATCCTCTATCCGGTCACCGCATTTCATTTCCTCCCTGAAAATCTCCCTCATTCTATTAAAATTCATCCTCCTGAAGTCCAGAACCTCTGTACTGGTCACATTTGTTATCTTCCCTATTTGTATCTTGAAACTTACTGTGTTGTGATCACTTGTACCCAGACAGTCTCCCACAATAACCTCTTCAACACTATCTCTGTTTGTGAGTACCATGTCCAAAATATTTTCCCCCCTTGTGGGCTCCTTAACCAGCTGATGTAGAAATGATCCCTGCAGTGCTTCAAGTATCTCCCTGCTCCTGGCTGATGTTGCCTTTGCCATTTGGACTTCTTCTGGAGGTTTGTGTTAACTATTTTAAATTTCTTTAACAGACGATACTTTGTGTGCAAAAACATTTAAATCCCAGAATCCCCTGTGGCTGATACCAGAGTAGGGCTACAGCAGTGGGAGATTCAATAGCCTGTAGTGCATTTCAGAGTTTGTATAAGTGTTGATCTTTTTCTGCTGGTCCCACTGTTCTCCCATGGCTAAGTGCAATCACAGAGGAGTGTACTTAGCCCCTTGGGAAAAGTAGGACTGGAAAAGATCTGACCAGAGCTTATAAAAGTGATGTCGTACACTGCAGGCTATTGAATCTCTTACTGCTGCAGCCCTGCTCTGATGTCAGTTTCAGGGGATTCTGGGAATTGTAGTTACAGAAGAGATCAGCCTGACAGAAAGCAAAATTAAGTCTGATAAAGTCTACTATATTACCATTTCCTTCCTATCATAGTAGGGCTTCATCACGTTAACATGATTTGTAACATGGCACATAACTTCATGTGTAATAGAGCCATATGATAGGACGAAACACAACCCATGGCCCAAAATGAAGCGAGCATTGATCCCCTAGTAATGCCCACTTCATTGTGCAGTACTGTATGTGTCCACACCAGAATCGCCCCGTAGCAGGAATCCACCACATTGTTACCTCCCATCCACCCATGCAGTGGCAATCACTCACAGCTCAGCTGTCATCAAAATGAAGCACAGTCCCCACAGTCGGTTCCTCAAAGCAAACCACAGTAGAAATAGATCAGCAAGGCACAAGTTTTAAAACACCACCACAATGTACGAATGAGAGCAACAGCAAAGAACAGGGAGAAAATGTTGCTGAACCTGAAGCAAATGGCACTTCCAGCATTAAGAGCAAGGGAGAAGCTGTGAATCCAGTGAGTGGGAGCCCATTGAGCCCATTTACTCTGAGCCATTTTACCATAAATGGGCCCATACATTTCAATTATTTCTCTCCTGGCTTGAACAGCCCCAGTACTAATGTGTGAAAGAACAATTTACCAGAGTTAGTGTTGTAAAACAGTTGCTAGAGAAGCACTATTGTTGTGTAAAATGCCATGTTTGTTTGCGATCTCTAGCTGTAATGTTTGGTCGCAGTATGCAAATGTGCGATCCCATGATTCCAGTCGCTGTAAAAGTGATGGAAATAGTTGTGAACAAGGGAAATATTGTATTTCTTACTGTAGATTAGGCAATTGTAGTGCTGTTTAATATTAAAAAATTCAGCACTGTAGCATATAGTTGCATTTTTCAATAAATGTGTTATTCAGCTACCACAATATAAAAGAATGTTGTACTGAAGAAAACCAGAGTTCAGCATTAAAGGGGTACTGTCAGATTTGCCCCTTCATTTTTTTGGCAAAAGCAAGCAGTGTGCCTCTTGGCCACATAGCACTCAGAGATGTACTCAGAACAGCCCTATAGCTATAAAAGATTAGGATTTGATCTGTTTTCACCTTTTTTTACATAAATACTGTTTTGGGGGGTTCGATGCTAAACTCCCACAAACCAGAAGCACATCCAGGTTGGGACTGCGTGTCTGCCACAAGCATGGTCCCCAAGTACATTTTTTTTCTCAAACAGCCAGTAGATTCATATTGCCCCTGTCCCTCATGTTATTTTAAAAAGTTCCAGCTATCTGCCATCATAAACCGAGCACTGGAAGTAGCATGATTCGTATTTTTAAGCTGTGGCCAAAATTCCATGCATGCACATCAATGGTATGCTTTCGCACATGCGCGAGATCTTTTGTTCCTGAATACTGTACACATGTGCGGGATTTCAGCCATGGCTGTCCCCTCTTGCTCATCCTTTGTGCCCTCAGTCTCACTACTTTGGTCACTTTCTTCAGCAACCACCTGCTCTACAGGCATTTAGTCATACACCCCATGGATCGATTGCCACCCCTGCATTTGGTCCTGCTCTGCCAGGGCTTCTATGAGCCCATTTTTTTCTCAGTCCCTCACAGACAGTCCCCCTGTCCTTGCACAGCTTGCAGAGCTGAGGCACATTATATCTGCTGTATGTTGGAGACATGCTCACTAAATACACTGCACTAAGCTCTGTTCCTAAAAATAAAAAGCACAGTAGAAAACCATGTAATTTTTGGTTACATTTTATTTTAAGTGTCCTTAACTACACTGACAGTACATGTAACTACAATGTAGTAGTTAACCAGTTTCACATTTGCAGTTTAGTGCAGTTACACAATTTGCATGCACTGGTAGTTACTGCAATTACTGTTGCAATAACTGTTACATGTGTAGTTACACTTCCAGCATAAATAATTTTTTCTGTTGCACTTTGCAACAGCTATTACATTTCCAGCATAAATCAATTTGTGCCAAAAGAGAGACAGTTGTGGTTGCATGTGTAACTACCACATCATGCAATTTGTATAACTACATGCCCCGAAAGGGTCCCTACTTGTGTATCCTTTGCCATCTACCACCACTCCACACAGCAGATCGGTGGTAAAGTGCATGGTATGTAGCTATGCTCCACCTCCAGCCACCCACCTGGGCTGTAGCAGGCCAGGAGTGTGGGTACAGAAGAGGTGTGGGTCAATGCCACAGAAGCAGCACATTTCTTAGTAACTACAGCATTGCTACAAGACAATAAGTAATTACGTAAATTATTTTTATTGTATCAGTAACCAATGTAGTTGTATAGCAATCAAGAATATTAGACTGCATGTTTATTAAGCAGTAAGTACATGAGAGACTGATTTCTGAAGGAAAGCATACATCAGAACTATAGCATTCACATTCAGTGTTAGTGTATAGTAGTTACCTCCTTCTTCATGTGCTTTATTTTAAGTGTCAGTTTCTGAGTACTTACTTTGCAAATACATATTAGTTAGTCATTACTCCTTCCAACACTGACCTTTGCTGCCCCAATTCTTCAGGGGTTGGCTAAACAGGAGATGAGTAGGCTACAAGTTCTCTACAACAAAGTAGCTCGGTTTGCATCACAGTCCCACAAAAGACAACATCACTGTGAAGCCCTTGTGGCCCTACAATGGCCCTCCCTTCCCTAGATGGTCACCTTCAGCACCCTCTGCTCTGCAATGCATGTAAGCTCTTACACCGCATTCCTCCTGACAGCCTGGCCAGTCTCCTGGTTCCCAAGTGCTCAGCACGCACCCTACGAACCACTGGGCATACCCTTCTAGTTAAACCCAGAGTTCGGACCACTGCCGGTAGTAATTCATTTGCCACCATGGCCCCTGCCCTATGGAATAAGCTTCCTCCCTTCCTTCAGGATGCCCCCTCCCTTGAAAAATTCCAGAAGGGACTTCGTGCTCACCTACTAGAAGCTAGTGTCTGCTCCTGTCAATGAGGGGACCAACCCTAGGCCAGTTCCTACCAGCCTAGACATGCACTGATGTATAAAGTACTACCTTCCCTCCTGATTCCTACACTCCTACCCCAGCATATTCCTATAATTGCCAGCCCCTGCAAACTAATATTTGCACACTGTCAGCACTGCTTATCCAAGTATTTACTCTCCTTGTATTGCTCTGCACTTGTTTCTATGTTGTACCTGTATTCCTCTGTAACTAAATGTTGTACCTGTATACCTCTGTAATCAAATGCCGCACCTGTATACCTCTGTAACTAAACCCGGGTCGTCCCTGAAAAAGGGACCTTCGGGGCTCAGTGGGCCTACCCGGTTACCAAAATTGAATAAATAAATAAATACCTGTGGAAACAATGCAACAGGAGCAGCACATTCCGTAGTAATTACAGCACTGTTACACCCTTCTTCTTACATTTTATTTTAAGTGTCTGTTTCTGCATACTTACTTTGTAAGTACATGTTTGTTAGTCATTAACTGTGGAAACAATGCCACAGAAGCAGCACATTCCTTAGTAATTACATATACGATAATGCATGGGGTGGTGTACATAATGAGAAATTATGTGCACCCAAGGTGTGGGATGCTACATAAACCCCGAGGGCAAAGTCTGAGGGGTTTATATAAGCATCCCACACCGAGGGTGCACATAATTTCTCATTATGTACACCACCCCATGCATTTTTATGTGTAATAACTGCTTGCTGTTTTTTTCCCACAGGAGAAAATAAGCTGAGAAGTATTTGAGAGAAAAGATTTATTTCTGCAACATTTTATGCTGTAACTAGGTCAATAACTAATTGTAAAGAAAATTTTTTTTTAAGTCAGAAGTAGATTGGTACAGTAATGATATATTTCTTGTCAGAACTAGTAGAAGGAATAGGAAGTTTGAACTGCGTTGGAAAATGATGATTAGAACCGTGATGTAATTATTGAGTCAGTCTCTTGTAGGAATTGGTTATTGGCACACTGAAAGTCTCTGAAATCATTTTTTTTTGTGCATTTGATGCCCCTTTTTTGATTCACAGGTCATTTTTCTCACGTTTTCTTTTTGGAGGCTTGAAATTCACTTGGTTCCTATGGAGATGGGAGAGAGAGTGAGAGAGAGACGGTTAGTGCTTAAGGGAGGTCTGCATTTTACTGTGACAGGCTATGTCATTTGTTGTGGTAATACTGCATTTTTACTGATTCTTTTTTTTTACTGTCGAGGAGCATGAAGCAAGTGGTGACTGTTTACTGTACTTACAGTCATCTGATTCCGAGGATGATATCTGCTGGACTCTGTGGAATTTCTTCGGCGGTGGTCCATGGTAGATATTTACAGTTACTCCCTCGTTGAAGACGCAGTTTGCGCCGAACAGTGTATGCATCGAGGTGGTTGCTGCGAGCTCAGTTATGGAGAGATTTCATGCCTGTTCCTTTTGGATTTCTAGGGTGGCAGAGGATGTAGATAGCTGTTGATCTGTGCTGTGCTTGGTCAGCAGGTCACTGATTTCTTTTTGCTGAGACTCTGATAAGACAGAGTAATTGTTCATGGACTGAACATTCTTATGGCCAGAGATTTGTTGTACTTCTGTGGGCAGCACATTGGAATCAATGAGCTTTTGAATGCTCATTTTTCTGGTTGAATGGTTAGTAATCCACTTTGTGTCTGGCAAGCTGGATTGTAATTTCATTTGTTTCATCATGGATCGAAGTTTATTGAGTCCTATGGTCATATTTCTATACCAGAGTCCATTTTCTTAATGGTTTATGTTGGGCGCGTTGTAAAATGGTGATTCGGGTAACAACATTGGTTCAGGCCTATGGGATTTGTACAGTTTGTATGCTTGTATGGTGTCACGTAGTGGGTTTTCTTTATTTTGGCATATTCGAGGCTTAATAGGTCATATGTGTGTAGGGTTGTCCCCAGGTCGAGTTTTTGTTTGGCGTTCGTTGTACTCTAAGGGCTGGATATTCAAAAGGGTTGCACCATGCGCAAGTCCGAAATTGCTCCATTCTGCGATATTCAACAGGAGGCAGTTGCACCCCCCCAAGTCATGCTGAGCAACAGCGCAATGCTAATGAAGGCATGCTCAACCGGAGGGGGAGGAACCATGCATAAACTGCACAGCCCGATATTCAGCCGGGCTGTGCAGAGTTGTGCAGGCGCAACCCCCAACCTGCGCCTGCACGACTTTGAGCCCAAAAAAAAGGATCAAGTCGAGGGCCACCCACAGGTGAGCTGCCGCATTGCAGGGTGCAACACAGCAGCTGCCACCTGTGGATGGCCCTCCATTTCTTCCCTGTGCCCCCCTGCAGCCCGATCGCGGGCATAATAGTAACCCCCTCGTATCCTGATCGCGGGCACAGAACACACTCCCCTCCACTGGCCCGATAGTGGGCATAATGTGAACCCCACTGGCCTGATCGCGGCCAGAGCGGAGTTCATCCCCTAAAAGCAAAATCCCTGGTGGTCCAGTGGACGTGAAGCCCGATCATGGGCATTAGAGTCAACCCCAAGGTCCAATTACCCTGGTGATCTGGCTTCACCCACCCACCCACCCACGGGCCCCACCCACCTCCCACCCCGTCAGCCAGTGGGCGGCACCCCACCACCTGCCGCCCTGCGCCCGCCGACTGACTGCGGTAGGGCTGCATGCCCATTGGTTCAGAGCAGAGCCAATGGGTGTGAACCCATACTGCTAAGGCAGTCAGATATGGCGGATAAGATGAATTCATTCACATATCTGGACACTCACTACTCTGGCTATCGACTGCATGCCCAGTGGCTCTTGCTCCCTGAACAATGGCAAGCGCGCACCGAGTAGTCAGTTGGCGGGGCCAGAAGGCCGGCTGAGGCGGGTAGGTGCTACCAGCTGGCTGACAGAGGTAGCGAGGTGGTGAGCTCAGAAATGAGGTGAGATGAGGCCACTAGATCACCAGGGGTAGTGAACAGGGGAGGTTGACACTCTGTGCCAGCGATCGAGCTTCGTGATCACTGAGATATTGCTCTTTGGGGGTTGACTCTAATGCCCGCGATCGGGCTTCGTGGTCCCACTGGACCACCAGGAATTTTGCTCTTTGGGGGGTGAACTCCATTCTGGCCACGTACCGGGCCAGTGGAGGTCATTTATGTTATGCCCGTGCGCGGGCCAGTTGGGGGGGATTTACTTCATGCCTGTGATTGGGCTGCAGGGGGCGTCGGTCCCTGACGGCTGCTGCCTGGCAGGGCGCCAGGTGCAAGTCATCAGAGATCGGCGCACCTGCATGCTAATGGGGCCATAAGTAGATGCAAATGGCCCCACCGCGCCTTGCATGAATTATGGCCCAATTTGCATGTCACCTTTTGAATATCGGAAATTTGCGCATGGCGCAATGGAACTTGCACCACCGCATCTTGAATGCTCCACTCTGACCACTTGCGGTGGCGCAAGTTCCACTGCGCCATGCACAGTGGCTGTGGCCGGGGGGGGCGATATTCAAAGGAGTTGCTCAATAGCGCAACTCCGTTGAATATCACCCCGGCCACACCCCAGCGCAACTTTTTTGAGCAGCGCAAGGGCTTGCGCCACAGAATGTCGCAGTTTGAATATCCAGCCCAATGTATATATTCCCTTGTGCATCTACTCTTTCTTGGATGACTGCCCATCTTAGGTCATACTGTTCTTTAGTTCGTAGGGCAAAATGAAGTCCTATGTTGAAAAAAAGGTAGTTTAGAAGTGATGTGGGGTTGTCTGTTGATAAGGTGCCTGACGAGTACAGTAAATCTATTTCTTCTTCAGTTAGTGCTTCCACTTTTCGTGGTCTGCTTCCTTTGCCCATTTTTTTTAATTGCTTTTGTTTTGCTATGAGAGTGCACTTTGTTTCTATGAAGTCTGTTTGAGTACCTTTGAAAATTGAGTGGGGGTACTTAACCTTAACTAAATGTCTGTCTATACTGGCTACTATCCCACGCACTGTTCCGGGTTCATACTCAGTGCCATCCTGATGTTTCAAGCAAAAAATAAAATGTGCTACCTTGCTGTCTAGTTCTGCTAGTGGTAGTTCAGTGAACTTCACTGTTGTTCCGGTTTGCCTCAGGAATGTGTTGAAGAGCCGTAGGTTGCTTTGTGTTTTAAAATAGGTATTTCTGCTGTCCTGTTCACTAACGAATATTTCTCTTTCCTCTAGATTTTGGAGCTGGAATTGAGCAGTCATATTGGTGAGTAGCCATATATATTAAGAGACTGACTTTTCGGGATGGAATTTTTGCGGTTTTATCTTGTTTCTGTGGTAGCGCTGTTTAGCGAATGACAGTTGTCTGAGGAGGTTTAGTGGTGTGGTATGCTGCAGCGTGAGGCAAGGGAGACAGCTGATGGCGCGTGTTCGCCGTTATAACTTGCAAGTTATAATGGCGGATTATGGCCTGCTGTTGTCATTGAAAAAAACAGCAAGCAGTTATTACAACACTGTTATATCCTTTTCCTTACACTTTATTTTGTCTGTTTCTGCGTACTTACTTCGTAAGTACATGTTAGTTAGTCATTAACTGTGGAAACAATGCCACAGAAGCAGCACATTCCATAGTAACTACAGTACAGCACTGTTACACCCTTCTTCTTACACTTTAAGGCCCAGATATTCAAAAGGGTTGTGCATGGCGTAACAGTGTTGCGCCATGCACAACCCACTGATGCGCCCTGGTGCGATGTTTAAAAGGGAAAAGTGTGCCTGCACAAATCCCGATGCACCGGGGCACATCAGTAATGTATGCAGGCACAGGTGGGGGGGCGTGCCCATGCATAAACTGCACAGCCTGATATTCAGCCCGGGCCATGAAGAGTTATGCAGGTGCAACCCCTACCTGCGCCTGCACAAAGTTGAACTGAAAAAAAAAGGAACAAGTCGAGGGCCATCCACAGGTGAGCTGCCACATTGCAGGGTGCAACACAGCAGCTGCCACCTGTGGGTATTCTCGACATTCCCGCTACACCTATGGCGCGCCCCCATGCCCGATCGTGGGCATCCGGTATCCCCAAGTCCAATATCCTGGTGGTCCAGTGGACCGAGATTAGCCTGATCGTGGGCATAACTGCAACACCCCTCGCGCGCAGTAGCCCGAGTCGATGCGGCATAACAGTATTCTCCTCAGTTCGGATCGCTGGCATAACAGTATATCTCTTCAGTAGCCCAATCGCAGGCATAGCAGTATGCTTTCCCCAGTAGCCGATTGGCGGCATACCTGAACACCCCGAGTAGCCCAATCGCTGGCATAACTGTAATCCCCCATTAGCCCGATCGCAGGCATCAGTATCCCCTCCAAAGTCCAATATCCATGGTGGTCCAGTGGACCAAGCAGACCCGATCGCGGGTGGCATTCCTAACCCCCAAGCCCGAATCTTGGTGATCCAGTGGACCCCCACCCCACCCGTCCACGGAGCCCCACCATCCCTCCCCCGTCCAGCGAGGGAGCGGCAGCACCACCACTTGCCACCCCGCTGCCCGCTGACTGATGAGCTCGGTATGGCTGCATGCCCATTGGTTCAGAGCATAAGCCAATGGGCATTCAGCCTATTACCGTACTAGTCAGTCCAGATATGTGAATGAATTCATTTCACATATCTGGTACTGACTAATCTGTATATGGAGCTGCGCCCCATTGGCTCATGCTCTGAACCAATGGGCGTGCAGCCTCACCGAGCTGTCGGTCGGTGGCCGGCGGGCAACTGGGGTAAGTGCCGTCCGCCGGCTAGCAGGCGGCGGGTGGTGAGGCTCCGTGGGCGGGCGGTCGAGGCCACTGAATCACCGGGACGGACTTGGGGATGAGGAATGCCGCCCACGATCGAATCCGTCGGTCCACTGGACCACCAAGGATACTGGACTTTTGGGGGATACTGATGCCCCGCGATCGGGCTAATGGGGGGAGATTACAGTTATGCCCTTGATCGGGCTACTCGGAGGAGAGAATACTGCTATGCCCATGATCGGGCTACTCGGGGATATTGCCACAGCGATCGGGCTACTCAAGGAAGTGCAGTTATGCCCCGATCGGGCTACTTGGTGGGGGAAATACAGTTATGCCACGATGATCCGGCTACTCGAGGAGAGAATACTGTTATGCCCTTGATCGGGCTACCTGAGGGATATACTGTTATGCATAATCGGGCTACTCACGGGGAAGTTACAGTTATGCACGATCAGGCTACTTGAGGAATACAATTATGCCACAATCGAGGCTACTCGGAGAGAATACAGTTATGCCCGTGATTGGGCTACTCGGGGAAGTTACAGTTATGCCTGCGATTGGGCTAATCGCGGTCCACTGGACCACCAGGGATTGGAGACATTCACTGTCCCTTATGGGACGTCCTGCAATCGGGCTGCAGGGGGCGTCAGTCCCCGATGGCTGCTGCCTGGCGGGGTACCAGGTGCAAGTCGTCGGGGATCGGCGCACCTGCATGCTAATGGCATGCAAATGGAGCCATAATCAGATGCAAATGGCCCCCGGTGCACCTTGCATAAATTATGGCCTCATTTGCATGTCACCCTTTGAATATTGCAGGTGCTGTGCATGGCGCAATGGAACTTGCGCCACCGCATCTCAATGCTCCACTCTGACCACTTGCGCTGGCGCAGTTCCACTGCGCCATGCACAGTGGGGGTGGCCAGGGGGCGATATTCAAAGCAGTTGCACCATAGCGCAACTCTGTTGAATATCGCCCTGGTCACACCCCTGCACAACTAGTTTGAGCGGCGCACAGGCTTGCACCACAAACTGGCGCAGTTTGAATATCTGGGCCTTAGTGTCTGTTTCTGCGCACTTACTTTGTATGTACATGTTAGTTAGGCATGAACTGTGGAAACAATGCCACAGAAGCAGCATGTTCCTTACTAACTACAGCACTATTACACCCTTCTTCTTACACTTTGAGTGTCAGTTTCTACGTACTTACTTTGCAATTACATGTTAGTTAGTCATTAAATGTGGAAACAATACCACAGAAGCAGCATGTTTCTTAACAACTACAGCACTGTTAAAAGTCAATAAGTAATTCTGTAAATTAATTATTTTTTTATTGTATAGCAATTCACACTGTTAGAATGAATGTTCTTTTTTTTTTTTTTGGTCGCACAGTATACAAGTGGTGCCTCTGGGATTCGAACCCAGTTCTCCAGGTTTGAGGGCAGTGCTTTCAACCATTATGCTATACTGCAGTAGCCTCATGAGGGAGTGATTTCTGAAGGATAGTTTTAAGTGTTACTAACTACACTGTAACTACTGTATAACTACACTGTAACTGCACTATGTAGTTGTTCACTAGCTTCACAATGCATATTGTACACTTACATAACTTTAAATGTGCTTCTGTAAGACTGACTCATACCTCTCCTGCACCCACACCCCTGTCCTGCTGCTGTCCAGGTAGGTGGTTGGGGGTGGGGCATGGGCTACCCTTCAATGACAGTCCTAATTCTTCTGTAACAAAGACTAAACTGTCCCACTGTACAATGCTGAACAGTCATCATAAGTCTGATTATACTTCATGTATATTGCACCTACATCTTAGTTGCTACTCTATTGTGTTTCAACTGTATTCTTGCACTTAATTGTACCTAGCTGTACTCATTATATTAAATGTATTCTATTTCCTGTACCTTTCTCTTGTTGAGGACAGACAGAACTCCAGGAAGAAGGAGCTACTGGTATAACTAAAACTTCTCTACTGGGACTAAGAACTAGATCTCTTGTACTGGGACCTTCAATTAAGGGTAAAAAAAAAAAAGAAAAAAAAAGGAGTTAGTGTGTTTGTCAGAGGTAGTTGAAGTAAATTGTTATCTGTTATCTGTGTTATCTGTGTACTTATCTAGGTGCTTGTCACAGGTGTCAGAAGGGAAATGTTATCTGTGAAATTAACTAAGTGTAGAAAGATTTGCAAAGTAGGGGGAGTGGCTTAGCTAGAAGGAGCCAGGTTAAGACCAGATATAAATACTGCCCTAGACAGCTTCTGCCAGAGGACAGACAGAACTCCAGGAGGAAGGAGCTACTGGAATAACTAAAACTTCTCTACTGGGACTAAGAACTAGATCTCTTGTACTGGGACCTTCAATTAAGGGTAAAAAAAAAAAAAAAGGAGTTAGTGTGTTTGTCAGAGGTAGTTGAAGTAAATTGTTATCTGTTATCTGTGTACTTATCTAGGTGCTTGTCACAGGTGTCAGAAGGAAATTGTTATCTGTGAAATTAACTAAGTGTAGAAAGATTTGCAAAGTAGGGGGAGTGGCTTAGCTAGAAGGAGCCAGGTTAAGACCAGATATAAATACTGCCCTAGATAGCTTCTGCCAGAGGACAGACAGAACTTCAGGAGGAAGGAGCTACTGGTATAACTAAAACTTCTCTACTGGGACTATATTGCCCTCCTTCCCTCCCTCCACCCCACCCTAAACCAGTTCTACTTTTATAGGCAAAGGATTTAACTGACAACAGGAACTTCCTGTTTGGGAGCAGGAAGTGAGTGATCACAGAGCCACCAAAGACTCACCATCCTAGAAGGGCAAGAGTAGCTCTCCATCCCCCCCCCCAGCTGCTGGAGGTCTGACTCTGAGCAAGTAAGGAGACTACTGAGAAATATAGGAACGTCTTGTCTCAGAACAGGAAGATCAGGAGATAAAAGGGTGCAGAGGCAGTAAGTAAGTAGGGAGAGAAGAAAAAAAAGAAGAAATAAACAAACAGAGGAAAGAGTAAGTATTCCAAATAACAGTTAGGGGGAAAGAAAAAAGACATGATGGGAGTGGTGCAGTGCAGTGGCTGTGGAGCAGCAGTCTTCTGGGAGATGTTTTGGAGGATGCAGTGTTGTCCCATCTGCAGACACCTCTCTGAGCTGAGGGAGGAGGTTGCTCATCTCCAGGCTGAGTTGGCCAGGATTTGTGGGACCTCCTCTCCCACCCAGGGACCACCAGGGTCACTGCCATTGCCTCAGAGGTTACTAAGAAAGAGGAGTGGTTGGACCACAGTGGGCTCAGGGAGGGTGAGGGTGGTGGAACAGAGGCTCATCCCTCCAGTTGTACCTCTCCACAATTTCTATGTCGTTGTGGAAAAGTGTGGTTCCTCTATGGAGGCACCCACAGTGGAGACCAAGGAGTATGCTGGGAACCTCCACAAAGGAGACCCGAAGGAGGGTGGAATGGGACCCCACAGGTGAAGGAAACAACTCTTGGTGGGGGACTCCATTGTTAGGAAGGTAGAACTGGGGGAGGAAGGGGAGAGGGAGGTAAGGTGCCTGCCTGGCACCATGGCTTGGACAGACAGGGAGCCAATCCTCAGGATCGCAGGAGCAGCTGCACAGGGGAGGGAGCTGGATGTCATTGTCCACCTAGAGACAAATGACCTGGCTAAGAAAGGGATCAGAGCAGTGCAAGAAGCATTTGTGGAGATGGGGAGGGCCTTGAACAAATAGCACACATGGTAACCTTCTCGGGAGTGCTGCCTGTCTATGGCACGGGTGAGGCTAGGGTGCTCCACACCATGGGATTCAATCAGTGGTTGAAAAACTGGTGCAGAGCTCAGGATTTGGCTTCATTGGAGACTGGTGGTCCACCTGGAGGGATGCAGGCCTATACTGGCATGATGGTCTGCATCTGTCCAGGAGGGAACAGGATCCTAGGTGATAGGTTAAATACTTCATTGATAAGTATTTAAACTAGCCAAGGGGGGGAGGTACTGGAAAGGAGCAGGGAAATCCTAGCCCCCCCAAAATATCAGGGTACTAAGTGAGGTAGACACCAACATAGAGATGTCAAAAGGGAGAAGCGCTGGGGTAAATGGAGAAAGTGACAAATGCAGTAAGGACAGGGATGGGGCAAAAAGGGGTAAGGCCATCAAGAAATGGAGGGTAATGAGTACCAATGCCCATAGTCTGGGCAACAAGCTCCCTGAACTAGTGGCCTTGATGGAAGAGGGATGCCTGGATATTGTAGCAGTCACAGAAACATGGTACACAGAGAACCATGACTGAGATGTTAACATACCAGGGTACACAACCTACAGGAGAGACAGGGAGGGCAGAAGGGGGAGTAGCTCTGTATGTAAGGGAAGGGATAAAAGCAACTGAACAAAAGAGTAAACAGGGAGGAGAGGAGGCACTGTGGGTCACCTTAGAGACTGGAAATGGCACCACAATCCACACAGGGGTTGTATATAGACCCCCATGTCAGGGGGAAGGAATGGACAAGAATATGATGGAAGGCATACTTGGGATGGCAGAGAAAGGGGAGATACTGTTGATGGGGGACCTTAACATGCCAGATGTTAACTGGAGCACCTTTGCGGCAGCCACATCCAAAAGCAGGGCCATTC
Organism: Neoceratodus forsteri; assembly: GCA_016271365.2. Classification (NCBI taxonomy): domain Eukaryota; kingdom Metazoa; phylum Chordata; order Ceratodontiformes; family Ceratodontidae; genus Neoceratodus; species Neoceratodus forsteri. The sequence goes on from CM028129.1 coordinate 1,318,875,179, forward strand.
TTGATGCCCTTCAGGTGGCATGCCTCAAACAGCTAGTTTTGGAACCCACTCATGAGGGAGCAATCTTAGACCTTGTACTCTCAAATGGGGACAGTGAGAGGATCTCAGATCTAGAAGTGGGTAGCCATTTGGGAACAAGTGACCACCAAACAGTGTGGTTCACAATAAACTCTACTACAGAGTCAAGCCATACAAATGTGAGGGTTCTGGACTTCAGGAGGGCTGATTTTGGCAAGATGGGAGAGTGCCTTAGAAAAGCACTAGCAAATAGGCTAGAAGGACGGATGGAGCAACATTGGGCAAATATCAAAACTGCCATCACAGAGGCAACAAGCCTTTGAGTGAAGCAAATAAACAAATCAAAATGAAATAAAAAGCCACTATGGTTCTCAAAAGAGGTGGTGGTGAAGGTTAGGGAGAAAAATATAGCATTTAGGAAGTATAAAGAAACACAGAAGGAGCAGGACAGAGAACTGTACCAGTTAAGTCAGAAGGAAGCAGGGAGGGTAGTCAGAATAGCAAAGGCACAAACTGAGGAAAAGATAGCTAATTCGGTTAAGAAGGGGATACAACCTTTTATAGATATATCAGGGAGCGTAGAAAGACAAAGGGAGGGATAGTGAGGCTGAATAGAATGGATGGTGTGTGGGCAGAGAGTAACAGTGATAAAGCAGGGATACTGAATGAATTCTTCTGTTCAGTATTCACAAAAGAGGAAGTGGGGGAGGTGCCTAATCCAATTAACAGAAGCACTCTGGAGAGGGGGGTTGATCCCAGTCCTTTCACAGAAGAAAGGGTTCTGAAAGAACTCCTAAAACTGAAGGTGGACAAAGCAATGGAGCCAGACAGAATTCACCCCAGAATTCTAAAAGAATTAAGCAGAGAACTAGTGACACCACTGACTACGCTTTTTAACAAATCATGGGAGGATGGTGTGGTACCTGAGGACTGGAAGAAGGTGGATGTGATTCCCCTTCACAAAAGTGGGACCAAGACGGAGGCAGGAAACTACAGACCTGTCAGTTTGACCTCTGTGGTAGGGAAAGTGATGGAATCACTTCTGAAGGAAAGAACTGTTGAGTACCTAGAGGCCAGTGGGGTACAGGACGCAAGAGCAGCATGGGTTCACAGCGGGAAGGTCATGTCAGATGAATCTAATTGATTTCTTTGACTGGGTGACCAAAGTAGTGGACAAGGGAGGGGCTGTGGACATGGCCTACCTAGACTTTAGCAAGGCATTTGAAACAGTCTCACACAAAAGATTAGTAGTCAAATTAACCAGCCTGGGAGTGGGTCCCAAGGTGGTAGCCTGGGTAAAACACTGGCTGAGCAACAGGACACAGAAGGTAATTGTGAATGGAGTCCACTCTGAAGAGAGGGGGGTTACTATTGGGGTACCGCAGTGTTCGGTACTGGGTCCAGTCCTTTTTAATGTCTTTATAAGTGACATTGCAGAGGGACTGGAAGGAAAAGTATGCCTCTTTGCAGAGGACACAAAGATCTGCAACAGGGTTGATACACAAGGAGGCGTGGAAAGGATGAGAAGGGACTTGGCAAGGTTGGAGGAATGGTCAGAAGTATGGCAGCTTGGATTCAATGCAAAGAAGTGCAAAGTAACGCACCTGGGAAACAAAAACCCAGGGGAAGATTACACAATGGGGAGAGGTAGTAACAACAATAAAAATGGAAAGAGATCTAGGGGTAATCATATCAGATGACCTTAACATTGGCAAGCAATGCGAGAAGGCGGTAGGGAGGGCTGGGGGTATACTGGGATGTATAGGGAGAGGTATCACCAGCAGAAAACAGGAAGTTGTTATCCCCCTGTACAGACAGTTGGCGAGACCCCATCTGGAGTACTGCATCCAATTCTGGAGACCCCATCTCCACAAGGACATAGACAGGATGGAGGCAGTTCAGAGGAGGGCAACTAAAATGGTGCAGGGTCTGCAAGAGAAGCCATACGAGGAGAGACTAAAGGAGCTTAATATGTATACCCTTGAGGAAAGGAAGGAGAGGGGGGGACATGATAGAAATGTTTAAGTACCTCAGTGGAATCAACAAAGTCCAAGAGGGTAGCGTCTTTCAGAAAAAGAGATGTGCAGGAACTAGGGGGCACAATTTGAAGATAGAGGGTGGGTGGCTCAGGGGCAATGTGAGGAAGTATTTTTTCACAGAGAGGGTGGTGGACGCATGGAACAGCCTTCCTGAGGAGGTTGTGGGGTCTAAAACTGTGGGAGAATTCAAGAATGCATGGGACAGACATAAAGCAATTTTTGTGGGGAGTAGGAAGAAACAGGCTGTTGGTTAAATAGGATCTGCAGCTTATCCTCTAGGTAGGGAAATGGGCAGACTAGGTGGGCCAAGCGGTCCTTATCTGCCGTCAAAGTCTATGTTTCTATGTTTCTCTGTTAATGTACGTGTATTGTCTGTATTACTAATGTACCATCTTTATGGCCTGAGTCATGCCTGAAAATGGTCCACTGAATCAGTGCACCTACCTGGTAAACAAACAAACAAAAAGACAAACAAACAAACAAACAATAAATAAATAAATATCACTGATCTGCTGTGTGGAGTTATGGTGCATGATGCCAGATACACATGCTGGGATGCCTTCTTAGTGATTACATGCCCTTCCCACTAGCTGAATGAGGTGGCAGCCATGGCACCATCATTCTCACCAAGCTACCACAGCCCCTAACTATACCATGAAGGTTGGGACACGGTGGTGAAGACATGCATGTAACGACTAAGGAAGAGTTCCTGCATGTGTATCTGGTACCACCCACCATTACTCCACATAGCAGATATTTGTTTACCAGGGAGGCTGTAAGGGAGGTGGGGGTGGTGGACCCACTGGCAGGGAGTGACCACCGATCTGTGTGGTTCACGCTCAACATGGACAGGGAGGTGGTTGGTACAGGGATGAGGGTGGTTGACTTCAGAAAGGCTAACTTCAGTAGGATGTGTGAAATCTTAGGAGAGTACCTGGCAGGAATTCAGTCTCACTGGGATGCAAACCAGAAATGGAAAAAACTGCATTGGGGCTTGTGGAGGCTGTTGGGACCTGTACCAAACTGCAGAGTAAGAAGGGAAGATCTAAAAAGTCAAGCTGGATGAGTAAGGAAGTTTTAAGTAAGGTGAGGGCAAAAAAAAAAACAGCATCCCATACATACAAGAATTCCGGGAGGGAGAAGATAGGGATGAGTATGTGAGGAGATCCAGAGAAGTTACCAAGGGTGTTAGAGCAACCAAGGCCTCCAGGGAACTGAGGCTGACTCAGGGAATCAAAGACAGGAAAAGGACTTCTTCTGACACATTAGGGAAAGAAGGATCTGCAAGGATCAGATAATGCGTATCAAGAACGATAGGTGGTAGGCAGAGAAAGGAGCAAAACAGGCAGAAGCACTAAATGAGTACTTCTGTTCCATATTCACGAAGGAAAAGGGCAGGCAGCTTCCACAGGGGGTGGGGAGGATGGGCAGGGGGGAAGGGTGACAGATGGGGTAATCACTGAGGGCAGGTATTAGAGGGTTGAGGGCTCTAAGGGTGGATAAGGCACCAAGACCAGACAGCATACTGTACATCCTAGGGTGCTGAGGGAACTGGCGGAGATACTTGCAGGGACACTGGTGGACCTATTCAATACCTCCCTGGACACAAGGTGAATGCCACAGGACTGGATAATGGCCAATGTGAGGCCCCTCCATAAAAGTGACCCTAAGGATGAACCAGTCAATTACAGACCTGTAAGCCTGACATACATCATGGGGAAGCTGATGGAGACAATCCTGAAGGAGAGGCTGGTGACATTTCTGGAGGATAATGGACTCCAGGACAGTCATCAGCATGGGTTTGTCTCGAGAAGGTCCTGTCAGACTACCCTAGTTGAGAACTATGATTAGGTACTGAAGAAACTGGACAAAGATCATGTGGTGGATGTCATATTTTGGACTTCAACAATGCCTTTGATTCAGTGCCGAATGGGAGGTTGGGGGGAATTGAGGTATGTGGGGGTTGGGACTAAGATGGTTAACTGGATCAAAAATTGGCTTCAGGGAAGACAGCAGAGGGTAGTGGTTGGGGGGAGTTCTGGTCTCCAAGGACAGTTACAACCAGGGTGCTGCAGGATCAGTACTGGGGCTGTAGTTGTTTGGGATATTCATAGCGGACATCTCGCATGGCATCAGGAATAAGATCAGCCTCTTCACTGACGATATCAAGTTGGGGGCAATGGTGAGTGACATAGAGGGATGGCAGGAACTGCAGAATGACCTGATTAAACTGGAGGAGTGGTCAGAAGAGTGGCAGCTAGGGTTCAATGCTTTTGGAGCGAAGAACCTAGGGAGGAGCTATCAGCTGGGTTGAGTACAGCTAGGTACCACCGAGGAGGAAAAGAATCTAGGGGTGGCTGTAAATGGGAAAATGAACAACTCAGGGCAGTGCAGGAATGCAGTAGCAGCAGAGGCCAACAGGATGATAGGGTGTATTGGGAGAAGAATCTTCTCCAGAAACAGGGAGCTGATCCCTCCTCTCTACAGGTCACTGGTCAGATCACACCTGGAGTGCTGCATGCAGTTCTGGTGCCCATATCTAAACAAGGATATTGGACTACTGGAAGGGGTACAGCACAGAGCAACTAAGATGATACAGGGACTGGGGGAAGATCATATGAGGAGAGGCTGTGTGACTTGAATATGTACTCCCTGAAGGAGAGGAGAGATCGAGGGGTTATGATTGAGACCTTCAAGTACTTAAAGGGGATTAACAAGACAGAAACAGAAGGGATATTTAATTAAGAAGGGGGAAGGACACAAGAGATCAGAGTCTTAGATTGGAGGGGGGTAGATATAGGAGGGAAATGAGGAGACACTTTTTCATGGAGAGGGTTGTGGCAGAATGGAACTCTGCCAGAGGAGCTGGTATCCTCCAGACAGTGGGGGTTTCAAAAGGGGGATGGGACAGGGTGAGATGGGAGGTTATTGTGAAGGGGAGGGAAAGGGGCAGCTGCACAGTAGGTGTGCTAGCTGCACATTTGAACAGACTTGATAGACCATGTGACTTTTTTCTGCTGGCAAATTTCCTGTGTTCGTATGTTCCTAGGTGCACTGATCCTATGGACTGTTTTCAGGCATGACCCGGGCCATAAAGATGGTACATAGGTAATACAGACGATACACTTACAATAACAAAGAAAGGTACAGGAAATAGAATACACTGAATATATTGAGTACAGCTAGGTACAACTAAGTGCAAGAATACAGGTGAAATATAATACAGTAGCAGCTAAAGTGCGGGTGCAATATACATGATGTACAGTCAGTCAGTCTTATGACTGTTCAGCACTGTACAATAGGACAGTTTATTCACAGGTAAAGAAGAGCCCCTCCGGTTACCATTCTCCCAAGAGGGAGATCCCACAGGGTTCAGGGGGCAATCCTGTCCAGGACACGTCCTACCCCCCAAAAAAAAGTAGGGGGGAGGATGAAAAATGATATAAGGAGGCAGAAAGAGAGTCCCCGTGGTCCCTTTCCTCTCTACCCCACTTAGGGGAGATCCCCCACCACAGGATCAGACACATCCAGGAGGAACCCCCTCTGGTTGAAAAGGGAAGGACTACAGGGAGCCCCTAAGGCCAGGGCAAGAAGCTCTACTTGTCCTCCCTCCAAGTGTGGGCCCTCTGTTACTTAGGAAGGTAACAGAGGACCCGGAGGTACCAGAAGGATCCAGCCCACAATTGGTCTCAAGGATGGGGAGGGTAAGCAGGGAGGGGGCATTGCCCAGGGACTGAGGCCCAGAAGGGAAGCTGCCAGTGATAAATGATGAAGATATACAAGAAGATCAAGAATTATGACAGGTACGTAATTTTCATATCTTCCCTGTGTCAATCTTCACCATTCATCACTGTCTGGGTGAGTACAGAGCCCCCTGAAGGGGGCCCAGCACTTCCCTGAGGGACGTGAGTCTCTCAGTCTCTTGTGGGGGAGGACCATGAAAGGAGGTGACCCATTACAGGCCTGCTAGGCCTGCGACTGGTCAGGACAAGGTGGGGTCTGCCATTGCCTGGGAGATGGAAGTTGCCTCTGTAGTTCCCAACTTACCACATGGGAGAAAAGGTGGGTCCCCTGGAGAGCAAAGGCAGCACCTACACGGTAACCTGTGAAGTGGGTGCATGAGGAAGGGCGCCATCCGTTATGGCAACACCTTCCTCGCGCAATCCACTCACGGCGACCGACAGGTAGGGCGACCGGATGAGGGGGTGGGTGAACTAGGCAACAGGATGTTGCTATACTTACGCATGCAGGGGGTGGGAGCAAGCACGGTGAGCATGGGCTGGGGGTGGAGAGGCTTGTAGGGGGTGGCGCTGTGGTGTCGGGTCGAGCTGCGTGCATGGCATCGGGTTGGGCAATGGCTGGGGTGGCTGAGGTACTGAGTTGGGTCCGGGCGCTAGTGCGATTTTTATGCGCCCAGCCTGAACTTTTTATTTTTACTACTTTCATCCCCTGACATGCACCCCCTGGAGTTGAGAATCACCAAGTAGGGGGATGCGGGCGCAATCCCCACAGAAAGAAGTAAAAATATGTCCTGGCACCGTTGTGCTGGTGCGCCAGGGTTGTCAGAGTGCCAAAAATGTGTTCAGCACTCTGACTGAGTGATAATGGTGATCGCCTTTAGGTGTTCGCTGTTATCACATAGACCCCACCTACACCATGCCAAGGGTGACAATCTTGATAGACGAAGCCACACTGTCTGCCTAACACAGATTGCTGTCATGCTTGCCTTGAAGCCACCTCATTGGTGTCATTAGACACTCTTGCCTGGTGCCTTGTGAGCTCCAGGCCCTGTGCAGAGAGGGCAATGGCCTGTCTGGTTGCCTTCATATCAGGTAGCAATGTCAGCACCTGACCTAGCAATGACCACAGATGCCTGTTGTAGGCAGCGTGGTGTATCTGATGAATGGCAAAGCTGTGCATGGTACGAGCCAAAGAGTACACTATCTATCTCCCACGGTCAAACTCCAGAGTCCACATTTGTGCACACCAGGTGTCTATGCCCAGATGGGGTATCCAGTATCCTCACTCCCAAAGTGGGATGAGGCAAGTTCCCTGGAGACCCCTGGTGTTTGCAATACCTGTGTTGGCAGTCCATAGGGGCTGAAGTTGGGACTGATGGGCACTGCCAGGTGTGGGACGATGCTTCCTGGAAGGGAATCAGCCAGGAAAGGATGACCACGTGGTCCACACTTAATTTGCTAAGGAAGACACGCGTTGTCCACTCAGTATTGCATCTTGTGATGTGGGATAGGTGCAGATCACTGACCAGCCTTGATAGGAAGCACTGATACTCTATCTGATCAGCATCTGAGGACAGATGGACAGAGGTAACCTCTTCCTTGAAGGAGGAAGATGAGGAGGCTGATGAATCTGAAGAGTCCATGTCTGGCTGCTGCGGGGGAGACAGGCAAAGGACCTGCTCTTCCATAGCCCTAATATACCTGAGGAAGGCGGCAGTAGTGGTTTTGAACTGCTCCCAGGTCAAGGGCCCAGAAGGACCCACGTGCCCTGGGAAATGACGGGGAGCTGCAGAGGCAATGGGGGGCCACACTTCACCTTATCTGAGTGACCTCTGCCAGGGCTAGGGGTCCTCACTGGTGATCTTGAACCTCCTGGGGATCCACTGATCTGTGCAGTTACTGGCCACTCAACCAGCTCAAAACAGTCAGGACTGAGTCCTGAATGAGAAACTCCCCTGTAAGGAGACTGGGGCTGCATAGAACCAGAAGGGTGGATCCCAACCCCACCCAATAAGGCCTCCCTTGAAGGGGATGAGGGAGAGAACAAAGGTTCAGCACTGCAACATAACCCTGTACCCCAAGGGTCCCTGGAGAAGGTTGCTGCCCCATGTCCTGCCCCTTAACCTCGTTGATTCTAAGGTCAACCTCTTCCTCACTCCCAAAGCTAGGGACTGTTCCAATCCCACAGGCCTCCTGAGGGAGGCTGCAGAAGAGTGAGTCCCTGTTCTGGCCTGTGGGGGGGACATCACTGGGACCGACAGCTGTCCAGACCCCTGAGACCCAAACTACCATCCCCTCAGATGGAGGGTCGCCATTGGCAGGCATGCTCCTGATGTCACCACTGGTGTGGGAGCCAGCACTGATCATAATCGCCAGTGCCAAGGGAAGGGATGCCTGGGAGGGCACAGAGTTACTGAGCACCAGAGAACCCTCCGACTCTGAGGAGTTGGGCAGCCAGTCCAGATCAGTCCCCCAAGTGTCTGACTGGAGAGAAGAAGATCCAGAAGACCTCCATACGAGTAGCCCCAGAGGTTTTCCCACCCACAGTGCTACTTGTGATGCAGCAGGAGGACCCAATACTGCTCACGGTGTTGATCACCAGAGCCACAAATGGCCCTGGGATACAGAACAGCACTGGTTGGTGGTGCTGAGGAGCCACCCATGCTGGGCCTAGCAGATATGGACTGTGACACCGAGGGAGTCTGCACCCCTGAGGAGTTGACTGCCTGTGTGTTGCTCCCAGCCTGGCTCCTGAGATGCCCAGACCAATTCTCCAGCACTGCAGAAGAGACCTCCTCCCTGGCAAGGCTAGAAGAACAGGAGGCCCCTTCCTCACAGGTCTGTAGAGAATCAGGAGGGGATCGAAGGAAGGGTGGAGAGACCTGTGCTTGGAGTCCCTCGTACAACGCTGCCCTCCAAAAGTCAGTGGATCACAGCTGACTTTCCACGTGCAGTGCTTCAATGGTCCATGGTCCATGGCGAAGCAAGCATTGCAACTATTGATATCGTGAGATGGACTCAGGCAGGTGAGGAATTGGTCATGCTAATCCATGATGGACATCTGCCGGTACAGGGACACTGGCGCATTGTAGGCCAGCCTGTCTTGGAAGAGCACTTCTTGTCCCCAGACGAAACCAACATGACTCGTGGTAACTAAAATAATAATAAGAAACAGACTCAGTGCTGCTTCAAGAAAGAAAAAGGAAAGGTCTTACTTGATTCCTGCAGAAAATGGCACCAAGTTACTAGCGGATGGTGGAACTGGAACAGAGCACAAATGGTGTCAACAATGATGTCAAAACAACTAACTAGGCCGCAATGTCGCAAATGAAGTTTCTTCAGCAGGTGTAAGGTGCTGCACTCTCAATGGCGGGAGAAGCAGAACTGGGGTGGAGGAGGAGTTGGCGACCATTGCTGGCTGACCTGTGAGCTCCACATAATGCATCGGCCTCAAGGGCGGCACCGCCTCCGGCGCTGGCTCCTCCCCCTACAAAAAAAACCTGACACTGGGTGCTGTGCCTCTGGCTGTCACCCAGACAGTGTTAAATGGTGAAGACTGATACAGGGAAGATCGGTAGTACTGTGCTGTAGTTACGCAATTCACATGAAGTGGTAGTTACTACAATTACTGTTGCCTCCCTTCTGCCTCAAATCAATTATTTTTGGCAAATGTAACTATGTATGTCACACGTTGCAACAGATGTTACATGTGCAGTTACACTTCCAGCATAAATTCATTTTTCTGTTGCACTTTGCAACAGTTGTTATATGTGTAGTTACACTTCCAGCATAAATGGTAGTTTACTCATCTGGTAAAGGTGATTGTGGGGGAATACATCTCTGAGGCACTCCATATTCATGACATCATGGGTTGTGTACACCTGATAGGTTGCTTGATGCACATGTGACTTGAAGAAAGTCCATCCCCCACCTGAGAGGGGGGGTCTGCTCTCCTATGGTCAGTTCAATGTAGTCCAAAGCTGTATCTGTAACAAAAATCTGTTAATACCTTTTGCTGTTAATGAGTGTAGATATGTAGTGACCACTTAGCAGTAGAAAATTGTTGTGTAACTTTATTTTGTTATTGCGTTATACATATAGATGTCAGTGATGTCCGAACCTGCTAATTTGTAATAGCGAGTATCATACATTCATACAACATATGAAAACTTGTTGAGTCTTTCACATGTCTGTTGGGCGGGATGTGGAGTGCCTCAGAGATGTATTCCCTCACAATCACCTTTACCAGGTGAGTAAACTACCATTGTGGGCGAAAATCTCTGAGGCATTCCACATTCATGACACCATGGGTCATTAAAAAGCAGTAATCCTCTGCTAGGGTGGGTCAGACATGTTGTCTTGTACCTAGTCCTTACATGCTGCTAAAGATTTTCTCTGCAGTATTCCCATTTTTCTCTGCCCAGGAAGATGCGATTGTTCTGGTAGAGAAAGGCTTCAGATCTCTTGGTGCAGTCGAGTTATTCACTCTGTATGGTTCTGTGATTGCTGTTTTACAGTACATGGCAATCAATGTCTTTGAAGCTGGTTTTCCTTTTCCATGCAGCATTACGAACACTCTGTTTTGTATATTTCCTCTGTCCTTGATACGTATGTGCTAAGTACCATTTTCATACCCAGCATTTTAAGCTGAGGGTTGTTTTGTATTTCCCCCTGAGGGGGTTCTGCAGATATTTCAATAGTTTGTTTGATGTGGACTGTCAATTATACTACTGGTCAGAATGACATTCTGGGTCTAAGGGATATTCTATCAGTGTAGAATGTTAGGAGTGGGGGTCTGCATGAGTGTGCCTGCAGTTCTCCTCCACGTCTGGCAGATGTTAGTGCCATTAGGGAGGGTAAAAGTGTTAATGTCTGTGCCAAGCCTATGTCATGCACTGGGCCCTGTTTGCTCAAGAATGGTACGAGAGGTCTCATGTTGCACTTGGCCTATGGCACTATGTCTATCAATGATGACATTACTCCCAGTACTTGTGAAATTGCATGAAGTTCTGGATTTCTGTGTTTCTGTAATTGTGTATTCTGTGCAATAATTGAGCGGACTTGGGTGTTTACAGGGCCGCTGAGACACGGATGTGTGTTGATCAGTGAGCCTAGACTATCTATAGACTGGCTAGGGATGATAGGTAGCTTTTTGATAGATTATTACATGGCTGCAATTTTGTAGGCAGTGTACTACCACATTTGTTCTTGAACGGGCTGTTGTACTGTACTGGTCTTGAACAGCCAGTCGTTCAATAGGGTATTACTTGTATGCCCTTAACCTTTTTTTTTTTTGCTGCAAATGCTATTGTTACCATCGTGAACACACTTGGGGGTTGATGGTAGGTTGAATGGTAACACTTGTATTGGTATCGTTTTCCCAATATGTGAAATAGACGGAATTTGTAGTGTGATGTAAGTGTCCTACAAATGTAGTGAAGTTAGGTAATCTCCTGAGCTTACAATCATGAGGGTGGACCTGACTGTTTCCATTTCTAGGGTGTGAATTGTACAGAATTGTTTAGGTCTGGAACTGGGCGGAGCCCTCTGTCCCTTTTTGAGTACCTTGTCAAATATGGAGTATGCTCCTTTCCCCTTTTTTGTAGTGTGGTACCCTGTCTATGGTCTTGTTGTGCAGTAAGTCTGTCAGTACTGTTTGGACTTGTGTCGGGGTAACGTGTTTTTCAGCACAGGGAATAGGACTAGAAGGTTCTTTGTTGGTATGCAAGAAAGTTATATCACATATCCTAGTCTTATTACCTGTAGGACCCACCTGTCTTGTGTAGTTTGCACCCATGCTTGCGTGAAGAGTAGTAGTCAGTCACCGACTGGAATGTTTTTGGTATTGCTTGTAGCTATAGTAGTTGTTGTTTCAACTGGGTTCTGTGGGGGGAGTAGTTTCCTCTGTCTTGGTTGGGAACCCTTCTAGCGTGATATCTGATGCAATGGGTTTTTTTTGTTTGTTTGTTTGGTTTTGTTTTGTTTTTTTGGGGGTTTTTTTTTGTGGGTATGGCTGCCTGTAGTAGTGTAGCCTGTAGTTGTAATTGCCCCTGTCTTGTCTTGAAAGGAATGAGAATGGTATGTTTGTCTAGCTGGCAGATAAGTAGATCTGTTTGACTGGTCTTTGGTATCTTATCCTCTTTTCCCTTGGGGTATCTTTCTAGAGCTTAACCACTCAGTCTGTTTGTCTCCTGTTTGTTGAAATGTTGCTGTATTTCAGCATGCTGGGGGCATAGGTGGTAGTTATCATGGGATCTCTGCGATGGCAATATCCCGCTGCTTTGCCCCCTCAGAAAGATGGCACCCGAGGTCTCACGAGCGTTGGGATCCAATCAAAGTGCTGCTCTCACGCTTAGAGAGATCTCAGACCAGAAGAGACGAGGGGGAGAGGAGTGAGTCGTTTGGGCATTTCTACGGACCTGGGGGGGGCCATAAAACAAACATTTTGGTTTGCTCCATGTTGGTCCACAGCCTTAAATACCCTGTATGGGGTACAACGGTAGGATGGAGGTCACAGAAAGCCGTGTTTTGGATGGGTTTTACCATGGAGCTAGAGGCCGTTTGAATGGTGATCTGCCACAGAAACTGGGATACCCAGAATGAAGGTAGGGCCACTGTCCTGCACTCAGACACTACTGTAAGGGGTGCCAGGCTGAGATTTGCCTTGCTCTCCTTGTACAGGTAATTGGATGTGCCCTTTTTTTCTTCTATCCTTAGGAAGCGTTTGCTCCTGTAACTGCTAGCAGGGGTATCCAAGTAGTCAAATCTCGTTACATTATAAGGCCCAGTAGATACTTTATGGATGTTTGCTCCTGGAACCGCTAGCAGTGGTATCCAGGTAGTCAAATCTCCTTACATTATAAGGCCCAGTGGATACTTTATAGATGTTTGCTCCTGGAACCGCTAGCAGGAGTATCCAGGTAGTCAATTTCTTTACATTATAAGGGCCAGTGTATACTTTATGGTCATTTGCTCCTGGAACTGCTAGCAGGGGCTTCCAAATAGTCAGTCTCCTTATTTGTAACTTACACTGTTCTACTTAGCCTTGTAAACCGATGTTGTGATATACAGTATGCAGAAGATATATGTCATGCATTAGTTTTCTGTACTTTTTGCCTGGTATATTCTAGTGGTATAAGCACAAACTGATAACCAGAATGCTGGATTTTGATAGCATCCTGTATTTAGTGGCAATCATCCTATAATTTTTGTATATATGGCTTATACTGAAATATTATGAGTCTTACCATTGCCTCTAGATTTAGTTAAATATGCTGAACATGTAGGGTGTGCTGCAACCTTGGTTCAGCTGCAACTCTTTGTTGTGGCCATTGCAGTAAGCTGAGGGAAGGTACACAGGTGTTTTTTTTTTTGTTTGTTTTTTTTTTGGGGGCGCATTTAGATATATTGTTTTATTTATTTATTATTTCCCATAATTCTTCCCCTGCACAGTAATCAATAATGTTCTGCACTGTACAGGCTATTTCTGTGCCTGTGCATTAAAGTGTGCACTGTCCCTTTAAATGTGGTTAGAGTGAGTGAGGGACTCAGTGTTATGCTGTCTTGCCCACAGCTGTGGTAATAGTACTGCCCCCAATGTATTTTCCCCATTGATAATTGATTTTCAAATCATTGCCCTTGTATTTAATTATTCACATTGTGGTCTGCTGTTGCAGATCAGTTGGTGCTTTTAACAAATGCCCTTTGTGCTGGTTGAATGTTTATGAGCATAGTTAAGCTTTCCACAAGATGTCAGCAGTGACTGTCAGTCAATCTCCTGTCTGGCAGCCACCTACACCCTTAATCCCACATGGGTAAGAAGTGAGTGGAAAGCTTTTCCGAGATCACAGCAGCATGTCTCATGATATTCTTTCTTGTGGCTGCCAATCTGGATAGTTAAGTTAGGTTAGTCACTAAGTGCTCCTCCTCCTCATGAGACCTACTTGTTTATGGTGTTTTGGGCAGGTAGATGATAAAGGAGTTTCCTCTACCTTTTGATAGAAGAAGGTGGTGAGTTTAAAAGACATAATGTGCCATAAAAAAAGGTCTAGAGAACATGTCATTTTTAGGTGAGGCACAGAAGGACTGAGAAAATGCTTCGGAGACTGTTGTGTAGTGATGTCTTGAGTGAACACTTCAGGTGCTACTATGCTTGTAATGGGAAACTGTGGCACATTACTTAGTATTTTAGAAGTCTGGAATGCTGGCAGGGTACTTCGGACATTCTAAGGTGACCACTTGCTTATTTAACAATGTATAGACTCTGGAGCCACTGGCAGGGCTCCAGGTCAGACATCTTAATAAGGTGGTATGCTTGTTCTGAATAGCATGTAGGGGAACTCATAGTATATGCCCAAGTAAGGGATGAGAGGCTTTAATTATGTAGCAGCCCCTGATGTACTGAGCTCTTGGGACTGCTGGAAGGGGTTTCCAAGTAACTGTGGCTGTGGAATCTGTTTGGTCATCTGTGACAGATCTCAGACAATACATGGCTCTGTTAGCATCCTTTACATTCAGGATTCTTTAAATTTAAAAAATGTGATAAATTATCTTGTTCAAGCCCTTTTTTGTTAAATTAATAGGGCCAAGTCATGCATTCACATTGGTATGCATTACTTTTGTCATGCACAGTACATAGTAGCAGCTTCTTAATTAATATGTGATTGTGCCTTTAAGAGAGATAAAACAACTGAATATTAGTGAAATAAATGACTACTAAAGTTCACTATTTCCCAAATAGTTATTTTAATCAAACCTCCTTGTATGTTGACCCAATATAGTACAGTGCTGTGTATCATTGTTGGCCCTTTTTGTATGCCTTGGTTATTTCAAGGTTAATGAAGGCATGTGCCTTTGGGGGGAGCAGGATGCTTTAGCTAATCCTTGGCTTGGCTGTGGTAAACTGAAGGAGGAATCATCAGCATTGCTGCTTGAATAATAGAACACAGTTTGGGACAGAAGCATTTTTTTGTTCTGTAAAACATGTTTCTTCAGTTCTCTCTCATGGTCATTGTTAAATGTTAGGGGACTTTGCCTTGAGAAGTTGTAGCAATTGCTAGCTCCATTCTGCACTGCAAGATATGCTGTATTTAGTCAAATCTTGTTTGTTTATCCTCATCTAAGATGGTGGCCGAAGTCTCGCGAGAGCTGAGAGCCAGTCGGCTTGCAGCTCTCATGTAGCAGGAGATTTGGATACAAGAAAGGAGTGGGGGGATGGGATGCTGCTAGAAGTTGTCTGAGAACCTGGGGCCATAAAATAACATTTGGGTGGCTCCATTTTAGTCCACAGAGCTTTCTTTTCTCTGAGGGACTGTTTTTGGGTAAGAAAATAGCACAACATGGTTGTGAGTGCTTTGATTTAGTGCCACTGAATTCCAGTAATGTCTGAATCCAGCTCAGGCATTTTAAGCATTTTCTAGTGCAAGGAAACTTTTCTGGGTGAGTTTGAGGGTGTCTTTTGCAAGTGGTGGCTGTAGGATTCAAACCTGTGTCTCCAGATTTGCAGCTCAGAGCCTTAAATCGCTGTACTATGCTGCCTCCCTTGTGTTCAATTATGTGGGTCAGACATTATTTTAGTCCTGGCACTGCTAGCAGGGGTGTTCAGGTAGCTAATAATCTCTATACTTGCACAATGTGATAATGTTCATAATTTGAACACTGTGCTGGCAATTTCTGAGCTAACATTTTCCTAGACAACTGACGCTAGTAGAAGCCGCAGTGCTAACATCTGTAAGACTGCCAGTTTTGCAATTTTAAACAGTTGCATATCTGTAGAAACATACTCTTGTGGTCTTGTTTGATCTTTGTTGTAGGATATTAATAAATGGCTTAGCCAGGTGGCTTCTTACCGTAGTAATGAAGTTGTTCTTTATAATAAACATTGTTCTTTACAAGAAGCACACTGCAGCCCCAAAGTGTGCTGCAACCTGTCTCGATGCACATAAGAACTGACCATAGGAGAGCAGACCCCCCTCTCAGGTGGGGGATAGACTTTCTTCAAGTCACATGTGCATCAAGCAACCTATCAGGTGTACACAACTCATGATGTCATGAATGTGGAGTGCCTCAGAGAGTATCCCCCACAATCAATTTGTGCCAAAAGAGAAACGGTTGTGGTTGCACGTGTAACTACCACTTCATGCAAATTGTATAACTATACACCAGTCAAATCTGAAAGTAATTAACAACTATATAGTATTTACAGTGCAATAACAGTGTAGTTACTTCATAGAAATGTGTGTCTAACAAGGTAATACGTGAATGTGAAACTAATTACCAACTACATTGTAGTAACATGTAACTACACAGTACTTACATATTAGTTACATTGTAGGTATACAGTAATTACAGTGTAGTCAAGGACACTTAAAATAAAGTGTTACCTTATCTTTTTGTTTATCCTGTTTTGTGACTGTTAAGGTAACTGTCTACTGGCACTCTTTGATTCCCCATGTGCTAGTTAAGGCTTTTACTGCTCTCTCAGAGTTCCTAGTCACCTAGAATAGCACACTGCACACAAATTCTGGCCCTAAATTTGTGCACTGCTCTGCACTGCTACCACCAGTTTGTGCCAGTGATCCCACACCACTGCAACCAGTTTGTGACAGTGATCCCACACCATTACCACCAGTTTGTGACAACCTATCCCTTGGGCCATATCAGCTTACAGTACAGATGTCTGGGTATACTGGTTCCTTATCCACCACCACCTGATTGTATCAGGAAACTGCCATCCTATGCTCAGGGCTGGGGAGGTCAAACACAATAATATTTGGCAGAGTGCACTTCGGACAGTGGACTGTAAACAGAGAATTTGTTATGGCAGCAGAAATATTAAAATTACCTTCTCAATAATGAGGCACAGCCACTGATTCTATAAAGATGCAGTCTTTACTAATAATTATTACAGGTATTAACAAATAAATTGGATGTATACAGTAAGACAAAAGGTTTACATGTTTACTAGGAAAGGAAAATAATGTCAAGTACACATCAGATGATCGTTAGAAGAATCACAAAATCTAGTGTCTCCTAGCATCTAACTTTACCTACCAGCTAGTCTGAAAATGGCATTCGCCTAGACTGTGTTTTCCTCACATAGATAACTTAACTATCTTAGCAGGGCTCCCACCTTCTTCACCCAATGTAAAAGGTGAGAGAGAGAGAGAGAGAGAGAGCCCTGTCTAGCTTTCAATTCTATGTGCTTGGGGCTGTGGGAGAGTGACCTTCCCTTAAGTGACAGTGCCCCACGTGTGCGTGTGTGTGTGTGAGTATGTATATGTATGTGTGTGTGGATGTGGATGTGTGTGTGTGTGTGTGTGTGTGTGACATCATCCCGATCAACTGGCATCCTTCACGCCTATAAGCGCCTTACTTCCAGCTTTTACAGCCTTATTTTGCAGGATGTCTCCGGTGTTGGGAATAGCACCCTCACATCTGCCAGGGTCTGAAACTAGATGAGCTAATAGGAAGCTTAGCACTTAGCGGTTGCCCAATATTTCTCCTGAGAGCTGACTGAACATGGGACCTGGAAGCCATGTTTGTATCCACTCCAAACAGCAGAACTTACAAAAGAAAAATAATTGCACTAACAAAAAAGAATAAATTAATCTGGTCACATTTCCTATCACAGTGACCCCATCTCAGTTTCTGCCCCTAGTTCCCTATCTCCCTCATCGCCCTGTCCCGGTGGTCTGCAGACCTCCCCCATGCACAACTTATTTCCTTCCCAGTGCTAGATGGTAGACTCAGGTAGCCATCCGATATAAGTAAAGCCTGAAGTAGCCTCTATGAAAGATGTTGTACATGTGAGACACATAACTTGTGTACATAGTGATACTAATGAGTATTAAACTACTGTACTGTTGGAATTTCAGCATGATGTATTTTCTGTACTAGTGAGTATAGTTAAGATGTACCCTATCCGGTTATACTAGGGCATGATATGTCTAATTTTGCAAACTTGGTTCCAGAAAAGGCAATCTCAGCAGTAACCGCTAGATCACAAGCTCGGGCAAAGGAACATGTGCCAGATGTGAGTAAGACGTATCCCTATAAGAATGACCATTTTCAAGAGGATGTTAAAGTTCTCCTCAGCAGGAATAATAAGAGGTAACTAAAGAAACTGAGATGAACTGAAGGGGTTTCATAACATGTAAAGATTAATAAAATACGTGACTGAGACACTGATCTGGCTGCAGCACAGCAGACTGCTCTATTTCTGAAACCTGTAATTTAAAAATGTGAGACTGAGAACTTGAGGAGGAACTTAAAAGAGGGTCAGCAAGAGGAGAAGTAGTAGTGGTGGGTGACCTGAACCTGCCTGACGTCGATTGGGAGGTCCCAGTGGCCAAGAGTGACATGAGTCAGACATTACTGGATGCCTTCCAAGACTGACTACTGGTGCAGCTTGTTAAGGAACCTACCAGGCAGAATGCAATCTGTGATGTGGCGCTCACCAACTCAGACAGTGTAGGTGCTGTGGGAATGGGGGAGCTGCTAGGGAACAGTGACCACAACTCCATGTGGTTTGAATTGGCCCTCAGAGTCAGTAACTCACAATCTAGAACCAAAGTCCCTGACTTTAGAAGGGCAGACTTTGATAGGTTGAGGGAACTGGTCAGGGATAAGTTAGAAAAAGAAGCAGCATTTATATACTGTTTTTCATACACAGTGTATCCCAAAGTGCTTTACAAGCAATGCTAGACTGGTAGTGCAGTGACTGAGTGTGTAGTGGTGGCCATATTGCACATCAACACCCACACACAGCCTGGACAATTGCATGAACCAGTTTATGGGAAGGGGAATGTGGGCCAGGACACCAGGAATTTCCCCTACTCTTTCCAAAGAGTTCCCTTGGTTCTTTTACTGCCACCTGGACACCCACCAGGACAACACCAGGACGGGTAGAAGGGACCTTGGTTTAACATCTCATCCGAAGGACAGGACACCTCAAAGTACCCCCCCTAATATTGCACTCAGATGCCAGCATTTTAGGTGCAAGTCCAGTCCCGGTGTGGGATGAGAACCCACGACCCTCTGGTCCAGAGGCGGATGTGCTACCAACTGAGCCATGCTCAGGAGGACATAAGTGGAGTACAGGAGAGATGGGGGCAATAAAGGGAGCCATTCTCGAGGCATCTAAGGTATGTATAAGAACAGTAACAAAGAAAGACAGGTTTAACAGATCACTGTGGTTCTCAGCAAGGGTCAGGGAAGTGGAAAGGGCCCAAAAGAAGGTCTTCTATAAATACAAGGAAAAGCAGTGGGAGGCAGAATGGGAGGATTATCTACACAAAAACAGGGCGGCAAAGAGGTCATCAGGGAGGTGAAAGCAGACACAGAGCTGTATATTGTGGAGGGGGTCAAGAAATGAGAAAAACAGTGAAAAAGGAAAAAAGGGGGCATCACATGGCTAGTTGCGGGGGGTAGGGTGATAGAGGAGGATGAGCAAAAGGCTGCTGTCCTGAATGACTACCTTTGCTCAGTATTCACTAAGAAGGACTGTGGGTCCGTGCCAGAAAGTGGCATCAAGACATCTACTAAGGGAGTACTGGAAATGAGGCAGCCAATACTTACCAGCGAGAGGGTCCTGAAAGGGCTGGCAGCCCTTAAGATAGATAAGGCCCCAGGACCAGATGGATTGCAGCACAGGGTATTTAGGGAATTATCAGCAAAACTGGCTGAACCACTCTCTTAGGTCCGGGTAAGTTCCAAGGGATTGGAGAATGGCAGACGTTGTAATGTTTCGGGCGGGGGGATAGGGAGCAACCAGGGAAGTACAGGCCTGTCAGTCTGACTTCCATCATGGGGAAGCTGATGGACTCACTAATCAAAGATGACCTCGTGGACAACCTAGAGAGCTATAGGCTCCAGGATAGTAAACAACATGGTTTCATGGTGAGAAGGTCTTGTCAGACTAACCTGATTTTTTTTCTTTGACTGGGTGACCAAGGAAGTAGACAGGGGCCACACTGTGGATCTGCTGTACTTTGATTTCAGCAAGGCTTTTGATTTGGTACCACACAAAAGATTGTTCAAAAAGATGGAAGACCTGGGTGGGGCTAAAACTCTAGTGAACTGGTTGGGTAGTTGGCTAGAAGGGAGGCAGCAGAGTGTGGTGATCAGTAGGATTAAATCAGAGGAAAGGGAGGTTAAGAGTGGAATTCCACAGGGATCTGTCCTGGGTCCGGTCCTCTTCAACATGTTCATTAGTAATATTGGTAAGGGAATCCAGGGCAGGCTGTGTCTCTTTGCAGATAACACAAAACTACATGGGTGGGTGGACAGTGTTGAGGGAATAAGGGAGATGCAGAAGGACCTACAAAAACTAGAGGGGTTGTCAAAGGTCTGGCAGTTAAAATTCAATGCCAAAAAGTGGTGCAAGGTAATGCACCTAGGGAAAAGGAATCCCAAGAAGGAGTACTGGATGGGTGGGGTGAGACTTAGCACTACAGAAGAGGAATGGGATCTAGGAGTTATCATCAGAAACTGCTTTAAACTAATGAGCCAGTGCAACGAGGCCTATAGCAAGGCTAACAAGATGCTGGGATGTATCGGGAGGAGCATTGGTAGCAGATGAAAAGAGGTAATACTTTCATTATACATATCCCTGGTGAGGCCTCACCTGGAGTACTGTTTCCAGTTCAGGAGTCCTTACCTCAGAAATGACAGGGATAGGTTAGAAGCAATACAGCGCAGAGTAACAAAAATTATTCAGAGCCAGCAGGGCAGATCCTAACAGGAGTACCTCAAGGCACTAAATATGTTCTCACTGGGAACCAGAGGGGAGAGGGGAGATATGATAGAGACCTTCAAGTTCCTTAAAGGAATTAACAAGGTAAACTTTGGGGAATTATTTACCCTGAATGCCAATTTGAGGTCACATAGTTACAAGTGGAAATTAACCGGATGGAGGCTCAGGAAGGATGTGAGGAAGTACTTCTTTATGGAAAGGGTGGTGGGACCTCGTAATAGTTTGTCGGCTGAGGTGGTGAGTGCAAACACAGTCATGGGATTCAAGCAGGCAAGAGACAGAATGAAGGGAATAGTGGTCGCCCAGAGCGACAATACCAGGGAGGAGAATGGGAATAGGACGGGGAGGGTTAGTAGCCCGGAGGAACAATATTTTCAAGGGAAGGTTCCAGAGATTATAGGGAATATGGGCAGATGAGATGGACCTCTGGTCTTTTTCTGCCATCATGGTCTGTTTCTGTGTTTTTTGAATGCATTGGTGCGAACTACCCTTTCTTCTTTTTAGAAAAATGAGAAGGTGTATAGAGTATGCGGTTATCCTGAAACAACAGACAGTGTAAAACAACTGTTGGTTCCAGAGTGTAACAGGGTCAGGGCCCCTGTTTATTCATCACTATCCTGTTCAATTCTATCCTGTCTAAGTCTGTTGTGCAACAGCATTTTCCTGGTGCAGGATGGGGGATAGCCACTGACTGGCCTGTGCTACTTCACTTCCATGCTTCCCACAGGAATACCCAATATACTTCACCCTTTTCTGTCTTTTGCAATGTCTTCTTTCTTTTACTTCTGTTTCTGTTTTCCTTTCCTCCTCACCTCTCCAGCTTTCCTTTCTGGACCCCTTCTCCCTTCCATAGAAAGTAGCCCATTAGGTCCATGCAGGAAGTAGCTTGTTAGATATTGTGACGCCTTAGCTGCGAGTGCAGTATGATTTAAAAAAGCTCTGCTGCTGATGGTAGTCATGTTGTAAAAGAAAACTCCCTTTGCTAAGAGAAGTTATTTAACTCTGCTTTGCAGAGTAGTAGAGTGCATTCCCTTCCTGGAAGTTGAGCTGCAGCCCCCATTGTATGTGGCTAATGATTAATTGCCACCCTGCTCTGGACTGCCCTACATTTGCAACATGACACGCAGCTGCACAGATGGCAGGAGACTTGTCCGTGCCTCAGGAGATGCTTTCCTTTTAAATAAATGATACCTGCTCCCTCCAGTTCACTGTCTCAGGGCACACCTAAGATCGGGTCCTCCTCATCAGAGTTGACCATGCTGCAAGCTGGTTGAGCAGAAAGCTGGCAGTATAGCCTAGAGTTCAGAGTAGTGAGCTGTGAATGAGCTTGGTACATCCATCAGAACTGGATTTGATTCCCACAGCCTCCACTTGCATACTGTGTGACTCCGAACAAGTAGCTTAACCACCCTAAAGCTCCTGGGTCACCCCTGAAAACAGCCACTTGTGCCTAGTGGGTCTTATCTGGTTAACAAAGGATAAAAAAAAAGACTACTGGCACTGTGATCCTTGGGGCTTGTAAATAAAAGAAGCCTTTGGTAGTGGTTCCCTACATGGGAACCTTGCAAATAAAACCAAAAGGCTCTCCCCTCGCTGGTTACTGTTGGAGGTAGCAAAGCAGCAGGCCAGGAGAGAGATTAAGAGAGGGAGAGATAGAATGAATATGGAATATGTAACAGGGACCCATGGAATACATGATTTATTTTCACAAGAGCTGTTTGACATTGGGTAACTTCACAAGTGGCGTAAGCCACGAGCTGTGTGCCCAAGGTCAAACAGCTCGAGTGAAAATAAATCATGTACTCCACAAAGTCCCTGTTACATATTCCATTTCTGCAATAGGGATCCTTTAGGATAGTGCAGGGAGTTCTGTTTTAAATTATTTCATTTTTAATGTAAACTTACATGATCTTTTTGTGGTTTTCCCAGTGTAGCTCTGCTTAGCATAGTGGTTACTACACGGTTGCTATGGATGCTCCAACTTTATATTATGGACAGTACATAATGAAAAAGTTTGATGCACAATTCTTTTGTTTTGGCTTTTTTTTTGGGGGGGGACATTTGTCAAAAAAGTGCAAAAAATTTAATTTTCTGGTTTTTTTTTGCTAAGTGTAAAAAACTATGAGGTATAAATAAATGAAACACCACTCATTTTGTAGATATTTTTGTGCTGAACAATTTTTATGCTCACAGTACCATGCTATCATTTTTTCATCTTAAAGGGACACTGTCAACCTATTTTTCATCATATTATTTCTAGTTGAAACCTCACATTTTATGATTGCTTACCCTCTCCAAAATTCACTGATGTTCCTGTTTGTTTTGTCTGTCTCCTTGTTTAGTAGAAATGAAATGCATGGCAGTGTATATTTATAAACAACCTTGTGTTTGTTTACAATCCTGGTTCTGTTCGTACTGTATGCTTCCTGAGCATTAGAAACACACCCAAACAGTTCAGTCACTCATACGAAAGTAGCCTCCTAAACTCCCACAGCATTATGAGGGGCTAGACTGTTTTGTGGGTGTTCCCAAGTCCTGGAAAGATGCATTTGGAGCTGATCAAGGAATGTAAACAAACCTGTTTTTGTGTGATAACACCAGAATGCTGGGCAGCCTGTTTTTCACTTTTGTAAAGAAAATATGAGTTAAAATCAAACTACCAGCTACATCAACAGTCTTTACACAATTTTGGTAATCATAAAATGTTTTTTTAAACTAGGGACACTTTGAGACCTAAGGGGGTTGACAGTGTCCCTTTAAAGTTATTAACATTTGTTTGTCGAAAAAAAAAAAAAAAAATTCTGCTGTTTTTTGTTAATTATAAAAACACCTAAAAGGTATATATAAATGAAACAGCAATCATTTCATAGATATTTGTCTGCTGGACAAATTTCGTGCTCACAGTACCATGCTATCATTTTTTGTTTTAAAGCTACTTGCATTTATTTGTCAAAAAAGTGAACAAAAAAGCTTTGACAATTGGCATTTATTCAACATATGTTGAATAAATCTAGGATCCTAAAATGTATTCAACATATGTGAAAATAAATGGATTTATTCAATGACTTCTGAGTGCATGCCTATTGCATCAATGGCTTTTCAGCAGCTACTGCAACAGTAGCAGAGACCATGGTGGGCCAGCAGTTACTGAGACCCTGTCCTTCTGCTCAGAGTGTTTCTCTATACTAGAAGAAAAGGGTTACAAGTCAACAAATTTAACATTTACATATGGAAATGTAAATAGTTACCACACAATCACCTATCCCCGTGCACCCTTATTTTCCGCTCACAAACAAAGTGCTACCTGTAGTAGAAAGAAAAGCATTAATGAATAAGGTACAGACAACCATACTCACCTGCAAGTGTTCTGATTACTAAATCCTGACTGGCTCAACCTACCTGATTTTATAAGGCTGATCATTTGGGAGGTGAAACCAGTGGCAGAGCTATGGAAAAGAACAGATGGAATCAGTCCCTTACATTTCAATGCATTATTCATGTAAAATACTAAAATTATAGACCTGAGGCTGGAAAGGCTGAAAATGTTTCCTTTGGGATGCCTCACATGCTGCTATCTTTATGTGTGTTGTGTAACAAGAGAAAGCACCTGTTAGTTAATGTACCAGGTGACCACCCTATCACATGACTGGGGAGCGGCATAAAAGGGGGATGATTTGACCAGTGAATCAGATGTGCTCTGACTTGCAAAGAGCAAGACCAGACTCTTGACAGTGTGAGAGAAGTCAGACCCTGGTGGAATGAAAGGTACTTGCTTGCTGATTCCTGCAATGTCTTTTTAGTCCAGAGATTGTGATGGGTTAGCTCTTTAGTCCAGAGATTGTGATGGGTTAGCTCTTTAGTCCAGAGATTGTGATGGGTTAGCTCTTTAGTTCAGAGATCATGATGGGTTAGCTCTTTAGTCCAGAGATTGTGATGGGTTAGCTCTTTAGTTCAGAGATCATGATGGGTTAGCTCTTTAGTTTAGAGATCATGATGGGTTAGCTCTTTAGTCCAGAGATGGTGATGGGTTAGCTCTTTAGTTCAGAGATCATGATGGGTTAGCTCTTTAGTTCAGAGATCATGATGGGTTAGCTCTTTAGTTCAGAGATCATGATGGGTTAGCTCTTTAGTCCAGAGATTGTGATGGGTTAGCTCTTTAGTTCAGAGATCATGATGGGTTAGCTCTTTAGTTCAGAGATCATGATGGGTTAGCTCTTTAGTTTAGAGATTATGATGGGTTAGCTCTTTAGTCCAGAGATTGTGATGAGTTAGCTCTTTAGTTCAGAGATCATGATGGGTTAGCTCTATTTTAAGTCCCAAACTCTGAGCCTTGCTATTAAGAAGTGAAAGTCATCTGGTATGGTGGGCATCCTGACAAGAAGAATAAATTGCAGTACCGTAAGCCATTTGTCATCCACCATTCTGTCCAATTAATAAACATACGCTCATGACAACAAGCATTTCCACATTATATATCTGTGCCTTGTGTCTCTCTGGCATGCTTTTCCATGACACAGAGCAACACAGAAAACTTACAATGAGATTAAGAAAGGCTAGGCAATACAATTTTATTTCTATAGCGCCCCTTTCCAAAGACTATCTTCCTAGCAGTGAAACTTTAAGTTGTATGGCCCAATTATCTCACCCAAGGGACAGCATGTACACTGCTTTATTTATTTTGCAACTGCAATGCTCTTGATTCAATTACTGCATTTCAGGAAATCTTTGTAAAAGGGTTCAGTTGGTTGTGTAACACCTCTCGTCCTCTTTTAAATAAAAATCATGAAATCTTGTGACAGCTGCTGGTACGGAATGAAGGCCAGAGGCACCCACTGCTAAGTGCAGCTAGCTTTCAAGGAACTTCCCCATTATTACCTGCTGCACTCTGCAGGTCAGGAAGGACTCAAACCAATGCAACACTGGACTACTGAGTGCTCAGGTGATCTATCAAAATCCAGTGGCCCATAGTGTCAAACGCTGAAGAGAAATCAATGAGAACAAGAACTGATTGCTCACCCTTGACCATTGTCACGACGAGATTTTTCAGCGCCTTAAGGAGAACTGTGATGAATCAGTAACCCTTTTATTCTGTAAAAGCTGCCTTTTAAATATTGGTTCCAGTTCTGTTATTTTCCATCTTTCCTGATCTCATAGTAAACTTAGTGGGTGGTCCTGATATACACACTTGTGGAAAGTAGCATTATAGAAATCTATGATGCAGTATAGCAAGCAAGAACATTTTATTTATAAAGCACCTCATCAGCTGTGTGTGTCTCACATAAAACCATAAAATGGGTATAAACTGATGAAACATCAGACTGAAAGATATACAGTGCATCAGATAGAACAAGGCAATTAACCAAACTGACTAAAAGCCAGGTAGAAAAAGTGTGTCTTTCAGGCCTTTTTGAAGGACTCCTCTGAGAAGAAATTCTGATGATGAAGGGGAAGAGAGTTCCTCAGCTGGGGAGCCACCTCCACAAAGGTTCTCTTACCAGAAGACTTTAGGCAGGCCCAGGGACCTCCAAGAGATTCTTCCCTATGAGCAGAGAGGGCGACATGAAGTATAGAGGTATAGGAGGTCTTTAATATAGCCAGGACCCAAACTGTGCAGAGCTCTAAAGGAGTCTACACAACCTTCACCTGGGACAACCTCTCCACTAAGAAGCTAGCAGGAGAACAGGGTGAACTGAAACCCAGCCCTGCTGATTTCTGGCCTGGCCTTTTAAATGCCATCTGCACTGGCTGTATGCAGGCCTGGAATTCCCTGTGGG
Source organism: Neoceratodus forsteri (assembly GCA_016271365.2). Classification (NCBI taxonomy): domain Eukaryota; kingdom Metazoa; phylum Chordata; order Ceratodontiformes; family Ceratodontidae; genus Neoceratodus; species Neoceratodus forsteri. Next base: position 1,318,901,505 of record CM028129.1, read on the forward strand.
GAAGGGCAAATATAAGCCTCACCTGGGTTACATAAAAATGAATTCAGACAGAGCAAGAAAGGGGCTGCTGTGAACTGGAGAGCTTAATCAAACTAAAAAGTATGTTGCTTTGTATGTGCTCTGCCAAAATAAGATGCTTTGAGCCCTTGTTTGATTTTGAAGCAAAGCAGCTTTTTGTTTAATTGAAATTTGTTTGCCTGATGGACTTACAAAAACCTAGTAAGAGGGAAAAAGTATTGGTAGCCTTGAAAATACAAACAACAGGGATCATACTCCTACAGCAGACTCATCTCTCCCAATCAGAACATGTTAAATGAATTAAGTGGCTTTAAGGAAGCCATCACCTCCACAGAACAGAGGGGTAGATGCAGAGGGGTCACTATTATGGTTCCTCATACATCCCAATCCTCAGTATAAAAAACATAGTGACAAAGAAGGCTGAAAGGTCATAGTGCTGGGTAATCTCTTGGAGAAACAGTGCACAATTGTAAATGTATTACCCCCCCAGGCAGTGACTCATCAGCGATAAAACTGGGACCCTGTTAATTGGAGGTGATTTTACTATGGGAATAGACACTGCAAGGGATTCCACCTCAGGGCAGGGAACCTTAGTCAGGTCACCACATAACTATTGTAAACAACTCCTAGGAGAACTGGGAGTAATAGATGTCTGGAGTACCTTTCATCCCCCCACCAGGCAATACATGTATTGTTCCCATGCACATGAAATGCAATCCAGGCTCGATTATTTCTTTCTTTGTGCCCCACATATAACTAGGATACAAGTGTCAGACATAGGGCAGATTCTCCTCTCTGACCATTCCCCAGTTACTACTGATTTCACACTAGCCATGGAGCCAAGGAAAACTATCTGGGGATTTAATGTAGGGCTTCTTAATGACACTCACTTTCGGGAGTTTCTGGCAGGAAATATTCCAGAAATTTTCCAAAATAATCAAACTCGAGGAGTCTCCCATGCCATAATTTGGGACACTGTTAAAACTGTACTAAGAGGAGAAATTCTGGCATATAGCATGTAGCCAGAAAAAAAGGAAAAAGAAAGGGATGAATCTATGACCCACCTTACTGACCAGCTAGCTTTTCTACAACTTTGTCACTAATAGGAGGACAGTAATGTACACCCACAAATCAGACAAATGCAAGCTAAGATCCAAGACCTCCTAAATGCATAAACAGAACTGTCATTACAATATGTCCAATGAAAGAATTATGAGGGAAGAACCTATGCAGCCTAATTATTAGCACATATGTTGAGAAAACAACAGAAATAAGCAACTATAATAAAATGGTTAAACCTTTAAATGTCAATTACAGTGTAGTTACAATGTAATTACACTATAACTGCATTGCAACTACAGTGTAGTTGCATGCAATAACTATGTAACCCAGGGTAATTACCCTGTTGCATGTAATTAATGACTAGATACATTGAAACCAACATTTTAAATAAAGTGTAACCAATAAAATTAAAGGACTCAGCCTTAAACCAGGAAGTACATAAAACCTCACAGATTTTGCAAGTACTCCAGAAGCACTGTATGAAATTACACACTGGACAGGAAAAATTGAGAAAGATGATTGGTTGGCTGCATTCCAGACCCGTACTTATATTCCCTCATAACGGAACATCTAACAAGAACCCTGACCAGAGGCCGTTTACTTAAACCCATATCCCTGAGCCATCTCAATCCCATCCTCGCAGAAACCATTCACCTTATTCTTCGCCATGTGTGACCGGTTTCTCAGGCAACAGAATAAAAAAAAAAAACTGTAAATGCCGCAATAAATTTTAACACCTTTTAAAGCCATTTCAGTTAATTACTTTTGAGGAGTGCTCACTGTGAAACTCCAGGGGCCAGAAGCATATCTACATCGGGAACGCAATGTCTCTAATGCTGCCAACCAAAATCCTAAACTCATGCATGTTCGTTTTTGCATGTGTAGAGGAGATATAAATTAAGATTGCACTCCCGAAAGTCTTGTTCATTCTGAACTTATACATGTCTCTCTCAACTGAAAATGAGCACTGTAAAGGCATTAAAAGCATTTTTGGAGAAAAAAAAAACAGCTGAGATCCCAAGCATGCGCATCAGTGGGAGCTGATGTGCAAGCTCAGGATCTCAGCTGTTTTTTTGTTGTTTTTTTTTTTCAAAAATACTGATTGTCCTATTTGACAGGTTATTGGAAACAAGAATGGTTCTGGAGGACTGGAGGAGGGCAGATGAGTCCCACTTCACAAAAGTGGTAACAGTGAAGAGGCTGGCAGTTATAGACCTGTCAGCCTGACATCGGTGATGGGAAAATTAATGGAATCACAGCTCAAAGAAAGGATTGTGGAATATCTTGAATTCAGTGGCTTACAAGACCCCAGGCAGCATGGATTCATGGCAGGGAGGTCATGTCAAATGAATCTGACAGATTTCCTTGATTGGGTGACCAGGAAAATAGATCAGGATGGAGCAGAGGATAAAGCCTACCTAGATTTCAGTAAGGCTTTCGACATCGTTCCACATAGGACACTAGTAAGCAAACTTGGCAGCTTAGGAGTGGGTCCAGAGGTGGTAAACTGGATAAGAAACTGTTTAGGGGATAGGCAGCAGAGGGTGGTGACAAATGCAGTTCACTTCGAGAGAGGGAAAGGGAAAGGGAACATTGTTTAACCAGGAGTAGCACACTATGCCGAAACTTGTTTCTAGATGTGACCTGGGAGCACAAGGAAGTTAAGTGACTTGCTCAGGATCACACAGTATGCACCTAGGTGGCTGTGGGATTCAAACCCAGTTCTTCAGATCTGCAGCTCAGAGCCTTAACCCACTGCACTATACTGCCTCCTATGGGATGGTGACCAGCAGGGTGCCTCAGGGATCAGTGTTGGGACCGATCTTCTTTAATATCTTTATAAGTGACATTGCAGAGCAGGAAGGGAAGGTCTAACTCTTTGTGGATGACTCCAAAATCTACAATAGGGTGGACACTCCAGGAGAATGGAAAGGATGAGCAGTGACCTGAGAAATCTCAAGGAGTGGTCAAGGGTGTGGCAACTAAGTTTCAAAATGAAAAACTGCAAAATAATGCACTTGGGGCACAGAAACCCAGGGGCAGAGTACAAAATGGGTGGGGTAATATTGATGACCACCAAGCAGGAACAAGACCTAAGGTAATTACATCTGATGATCTAATGGTGGCGAGGCAGTGGAACAAGGCAATTGGGAAGGCTAATGGGATGCTGGGGTGCATAGGGAGGGGTATCACTAGCAGAAAGAGGGAGGTGGTATTGCCTCTGTAAAGATCACTGGTTAGACCCCACCTAGAGTACTGTATCCAGTTCTGGAGACTGCACCTTGGAAATGACATAGACAGAGTGAAGGTGATCCAGAGGATGGCAACTGAAATAGTGCAGGGCCTGCATCAAAAGCCCTACAAGAGGAGACTAAAGGACCTAAATGTGTACATCCTGGAGGAAAGGAGGATGAGGGGAATATGATATAGAACTTTAAATACTTCATGGTGGTAAATAAGGCACAGCAGGGCATTATTTTTCAGACAAAAAGGTGCTCAAGAACAATAGGACATGCTATGAAGTTGGAGGAGGGTAGATTCAAGAGAGATGTGATGAAGTACTTCTTCACAGGAAGAGTGATGCATTCCTGGAACAGCCTTCCAGCGGAGGTGGTGGTGGTGGGGGCAAAAACAGTGGCAGGGTTCAAAAATGCATAGGATAGGCAAAAGGGAATCTTGGGGGGGTGTAATAGTTCTATAGATCAAGTAGGATCTTCGGTAATACTGTAGGTGGGGAAAATGGTCAGACTAGGTGGGCCAAGCAGTTCTTATCTGCTGGCAAATTCTATGTTTCTGTATTCATTAGCTGAAACCCTGGACAGACAGTTTTTTTCTGGATGACCCAGAGGAACCTAAGGGGGCCACTAGTTAAGTGACAGATGAGAACATTTAAGATGGAATCCTTGACTTAGACCTTAAAACTTTAAAAGAATCAAGCCGTGTCCCATTGGATGAATGGCTCAACCTGACCCAAAAAAACAAAGTCAAGCAGCTGGTAGGAATTTTGGGGATGTGTTTTCCCCAAAACCATGACAAACTCATGTGATCCAACACCATACAGACACAGATCCAGGTGTCTGGATTCAACAACAGCCATATAAGCTCCCAGAAAAAGTCTGAGAGATGGTAGAGGAGAAGGTCCACTCTATGTTGGAACTGGGGGTCATTGAGGAATCTCAGAGTGACTGGCTAGCCCTATTGTGTTAGTTGCAAAACCAGATAAGTTCTGTATCAACTTTCAGAAAGTCAATGCAGTCTCCAGGTTTGACACATACTACGCCTAGGGTGAAGTAACCTCTGGACTGACTGGGTAAGACCCAGTACTTAGTACCCTAGACTTGACCAAGGGGTATTGGCAAATACCGCTAACTCCCCAATCCTGGAAGAAAATGGTCTTTATCATACCATTTGGTCTGTATCAGTTTACTGTGCTTCCCTTTAGGTTGCATGATGCCCTGGCCACATTTCAGAGAATGATGGATTTAATCCTCCGTTCCTATGGGTTATATGCAGCAGTGTAACTTGACAATTTTGCCGTATTTAACTCGGATTGGGTCACTCCCCCAAGATATTTAATGTTAACCTGTTGTCTTTTGAAAAAAAAAATAGTCCAAAGTGAAGCAAATAAAATGTTATCCCAACAGAAAAACAAGGAAATATGATCATTTAAACTGTACAGAAGGATCAGCATTGAAACAACTCCAAAGTTGGGGGATGTAATTTTGGAGCTAGCAGATTAGGATGGCAACATGGCATTGATGGATACTGAAATGTATGTTTACATGGTTAATGAGATCTTGCAAGAAACAGAGAGATATTGTTTACTATCAGGAAACCGGATTAGTAAATTTCCAACACAATTAGCAGACTTATTACACAGTGCCACAGATAATAATATAATAATAATATTTTTATTTATATAGCACAATTCAAACATCAAAGCGCTTTACATACAACATCTTAAAAACAACGCAATATGCAGGATACATTAGTGAACAAGAATTTCAGTCTTTATGGACAGAAAATCCAGCTATGTCTGTATTTTATTTGATTCCCAAGGTGCACAAAAGCAGATCTCCCCGGCTGCCTGATTGTCTTTGGGGTAGGATTGCCTGATTGTCTTTGGGGTAGGATTGCTTACAGATAAATTATCCATTTTTGTGAATTCCTTCTTAAAACTGGAGGTTTTTAAGTTGTGATCTTACTTCAGAGACACAGGCAACCATGTTGGGGCCCTGTATTCATCGATCAGGCACAAACATGGGATTAATGCTTGCAAGTGCTTTGGGGAAAAAGTACAAACAAAAACTGGACTAGGTTCCTAATTGAAAGTATATATTATATTTTAACTCACAATGTATTTGAATTCAATAGTGAGTATTATCTGCAGATTTGTAACAATCACACAGGAGTGCGATGTGCGTATTTATGGAACATATATAAACAGAGGTGAGAAAGAAGTAGGTGTCTGAGCTGGGACTTGAACCCAGGCCGCTCAGAGTACCATTCCAATTGAGCTAACCAGCTGCACCACTGAGAGAGCTGGAACCTGGGCTGTCCCTGAGCATGTTACTCTTTTTCAAATGCACAACCCAATGACGACACAAATACTTGTAACAATCACACAGGAATGCGGTATGCATATTTATGGAACACATACAAACAGAGGTTCCAGCTGTCTCAGTGGCACAGCTGGTTAGCGCAATCGGAACGGTATTCTGGGCGGCCTGGGTTCAAATCCCAGCTGAGGCACTTACTTCTTTCTCACCTCTGTTTGTATATTATCTGCAGATATTGAGAACTGTCATGGGGACCTGTATGGCCCCATCATATGGAAATTTGACATTGGTGCCTTAGGAACTGGAGGTGTCTTTACATCAGAATTATCATATGCAGATAACGTCATCATGTGGTATTGGTACAGTACATTGATGATATCATCGGCGTATGGGCGGGACAGGAATCACATATTCCAAGTTTAATTCAGTGACTCAATCAGAACCTGTTGGGATTAAGATTCACACATACAGTAGGGAAGACCATTGTGAACTTTCTGGATCTAATTTTGATAGGGAGACTGATTGAGGTTGTGGAGGCAAAAGCATTTAGGAAGCCCACAGCCACTAATACATATTTGCATGCAACAATCGAGCACCCCTATTCCCTAAAAACGTTTATTCCGTTAAGCCAGATACGTCAGAGTAGGGTAATTGTAGTAACTCTCAAGACTTTAAAAATCAGCTAGATGACCTTGAAAAAAGATTCAGTAGCGGGGCTATAAAACAGAGGAGGTTAGAACAGCTGAACAAGAAGTAAAAGAAAAAGACTGCTCTGAACTCCTAAAACAGAAATGTAAGAACCCTAACAAGAAAGAACAGCCAACATTCATTACTGAATACAACTCAGTGGCTGGGAAAATAGGATCTGTTCTGTATAAATTCTGGCCAATATTTAAGAATGATCCTGTTATTGTGGAGGCACTGGGGGATCGACCAAGAGTTTCCTTTCGCAGACCCTCAAACATTAAGGGCATGGTTGTCCACAGTAGATTTAAGGGGATAATAAATATGAGGGAGTTAGATGGCTAACAGAACTACCAAAAGGCTATTTTGTAGGCAAAATATGCAACATCTGCAAATTTGTAATTCAGGGTTGGGAATCTATCCACCAGATGACTACAAAAAAACTAGGGAATTTAACTGTGACTCACAATACTGTATGTTGTTTATTGCTTGATGTGCCCTTGCAACCTACTTTATGTAGGCTGCACAAAAACAAAAGAAAATAAAACACTTAAAAAGTGGATTTAAGGGCATGTTAGGAGCATTCAGAACAAACAAAGCTATACCAGTAGGCCAGCACTTTAAGACCTGCCATAATGGTGAATTAAATTGTTTAAAATGTGTTGGCTTGGCACAGATTAAGAATCGCTGGGACTGATTGCAAAGACTCTTGCAGGAAGAGTCTCAGTGGATCAGAAAACTGAAGTCTCTTAACCCAACGGGTTTGAACAACATTACTGATTTTAAGCCATTTCTGTAAACACCAATGGCTTGTATCTGTAATCATAGTCATAACAGTTCATGTGTTTCTTGATGTGAAAGTGACAGCTGTAATTTACTTTGTTGTATTAGGATGAAAAATAGATTTTTTGACAACCTAGCTTGAGAGAGAGAGAAAAGGGCTGCTGTGAACAGGAGAGCTGAATCAAGCTACAAAGTATTTTGTTGTGTATTTGCTCTGCCAAAGTAAGTTATTTTGAACCCTTGTTTGGAGCTGAAGTAAAAAAAAAAAAAACTTTTAGTTTCACTGAACTTTGTTTGCCTGGAGTGTTTTTTTTTTTCAGAGGGTTCCCCCAGAGTCTTAGCTTGCTGCAGTACTGTTACAAGGGCCTTAACAACCAACAAGCAAATCTTGAAGGTGGTATGGCATCTAACCAGAAGCCAGTGCAGATAACTCAGCACAGGTATAATATGATGAAAAGTGCTTGTAACCAATAGTCACTAAGCTCAGACAAACATTGATTAGTTACAGTCACTGAGTTACCCCAGTCTGGTAGGAAAGAGAGATACAACTGACTTTGTAACATTGCAACTTTTGTTATCACTAAATAGAGCATGGTAATAGGCTGAAAGCCAACCTGTGATGCAAAATGAAGTGGGCATTAATTCCCTAGTAATGCCCGCTTCATTTTGCAGTACTGTGACTGTCCACACTCGACTTGCTAGTCGAGTAATATCAAAAATAGTGATCTCCCACTTACTCGCCAAGTGGTCACAACTGTATTCGTGCTGATCCTTGATTGCAGCAGCATTGTAGCGGTAATCGGAAATAATAGAAAATGTATTCTAACCCGAAAAATGTGTATGGGGCACCTGAATTAATCACTGCCTTTGATTTGTGTGGTCCCGGTGGCATCTTATCATGGGCGGACATACCTGGAGTGTTTGAGATCCATAAGACGGCTGAACCGACATGAGCTGTATCCCAGCAGGCTGCAGGACCACTCTTAAAGGCACCCCAAGCATCTTTTAAAAAAAAGTAAAACAATGCGCATGAGTCTGCAACAAGTGGTCCTAAGGTTAGTGATGGCCAGAGACACATTAAACTAAGCCAGAAAGAGTTTGACAAGCTTGAGGGGAGAAAATGTGAGGCCAATATGCATAAAAATAGATATTGGGCCTGCATTGTGTTTTCAGACTGGTTGATAGCCAATAATTTTTGTATCGACATAAGTACTGTGCCCATTTCTAAATGTGCTTCCCTCCTCAGAAATTTCTATGGTGCAGTTAGGACAGAGGAGGGGAAGCAATACAGTATCAGTTCATTTATTGGAATAAGGGCTGGCTTGAATCATTATATTAATTCTGTAGAGGTGAATCAAAATATCAGCATAGCTGCAGACCCTGACTGTACCTCAGCAAATAATGTGTTCTTAGCCATTTTTAAGAAATATAGAAGGACCACCCTCGCATCTCCCCCTCCAACCTTGAGAAGATACATTCCTGTGCCAAGTTGAACCCTGAAACTGCATACAGCCTAATAAGGAGAGTGGTTTGAAATTCAATTGGGGTTAGCAAGATGAGGGAGAGAGGGCCAGTGGATGTTAACACATGAGTTGTTCAAAGTGGAAACTGATGATGAGGGTATTGAATGTATCACTGTTATCTTTAATGAAAACACTAAAAACCACAATAAAGTTTCAGAAGGCAACAAACAAGCTCTTTGTGGTGTCCTGTATGTCCAGCCTGGAAGCAGCAGTTGCCCTGTGGCCATTTTTGGAGAGTACATGGCCTGCTGTCTCAAGAACCCACCAGCATTTTATTTACACCCCCTGAAGTTCTCTCAGAAAGTGCTTGATACAAAGGAATGCTGGTTTTCAAAACAACCTATGGGAAAGAATTATCTTGGTGAGCTAATGGTGCAGATTTCCAATGCTGAGTTGAGCATCAGCTACCCCAACCACTCCATCAGGAGCACGGCAGTGCAAATGCTGTTGAAATCATGTCCGTCATGAGACATAGATGCAAGACCAGCTTAAAAAACTGCTGGTGCCCCACTCAGGATGAAGGGAGAAAGTGATTATCTATTTTGACAAATATTGACAACCAATGTTTTGAGAAGCAACCCTCAAAAGTAAAATGTTGTGACAAGCATCCCTCCAAAGTAGCTTGAGGCTCAGCAATGCAAAACACATCCCCTGAGCAGTTCTCATCAGGCAAAAATTCACAGCCAGTAATTGTGCCCCCAATGGAAAACACAACTCAGACTTTCAAACACAACAAAACTCACACATTACCTACCGTGTTCTCCAAAGCCAGACTTTGTACCTGCAGCCGCCTCTCCTAAACGTGCCACAGCACAAACATCAGAAGTAAATAATATACTGTCTAAGTATGAAAAGCCCAGTTGTAATACAGCAAAAGAAGAAACTTATGTATACTGTGAACTGAATGCCCCTCCTGATGTTCAAAATCCAGTCACTTGGAGCCCCTTCAACCTCAGCCATTTTACTATGTCTGGCCCAGTGCATTTCAATTACTTCACTGCTGGCAGCAACAGTGCAACTCCTGGTGTCCCCGATACTAAAAATGCCTAATAAGTACCTGAGCAGAAGCACTTGTAATGTTCGGTGGACAACAGGATTGTAAAAAGTTCTTGATGATTCAGTATACCCGCTACAGTTGTTGTGGCCGCAACTGCCTGGTTTAGTTATCGAGTGGCAATGTTACAGCAGAGTATGTTAATCAGCAATCCCAGAATGCAGTGCTCCACAAATACCTAGAAAATGAACAAGCTATGAGCAGTTTTTATAATGCACAACTACCTTTTACAAAAATGTAACAATATACCATTTATTACTGTCTTACTGTTGCATATGTTACACGTTTAAGTGGTAGAGCACCATGTATCAGCCACAATATAAAACAGTGTTTTATGTGTAAAAACCAAGTGCACACATTAAAAAATTGTGATTAGAAAAAATGTACATCTTTGTCTTTCTTTCAAAATCCAACTATGTAAAATAATTTTTTGTAGCGCTTGTCATGTTACAAGTGCATTAATGCACTCTAGAGTCGGGCTCTGCTACGGAATTAATGCCCGGTTGGTGGTTGGAAGCACTGGTCCTTCAGCCTCATGCCCCAACCCCCCCAACCAGGCATTAATTCCCTAGTAGAGCCCTCCTCTGTCATGCATTAATGCTTACATCATCCGCAGAGCAGTAGGAACCAAAGTAATACAGACAACATGAACACTGCAAATAGCAGTAGGGTTCGGTTCAGTTCAATGCTTTATTGTTTGACAAATTAATGTCATTACAATTTAAAATCATGTATCATAACAATATGATTACACATTTTTAACAATCAGTCCATTCATGTAATTTATACATAGCTTATATTTCCTATACATAAAATCTAAACTTTAAATACAGCCATATACAGAGAGCATTATATTACTTAAAGGGGTCTTCTTATAATAAGGCAGTATAGCGCAGTGGTCTAAGGCTCTGCGCTGCAAATCTAGTAACATCCAGCAGACCAGACATGGGTCTGAATCCCACAGCTTCCACTTGCATACTGTGTGACCCTGAGCAAGTCACTTAACTTCTTTGTGCTCCTAGGTCACATCTGGAAACAAGCTCCAGCTTACTGTGCCATTCCTGGTTAAACAATTTCCCCCTTTCCCATAATGTTGCCCCTCTCTTGCAGTTATTGTTAATATTGCACACTTTCCCTTGTATAGTAATCTGCCATATTTTATTATTTACTTTCATCTTGTTTCTTTATAGTCCTCAGCCTGTTACCACTGGCATTATTCATTATCAGTCAGATGTAATTTCTATTTTTTTCGATGGAGCAGAGGAGGGAGGCCACAGAATCCATTTCTTCCTGAGATTCTGTCTTTAATAAATATGTAACTATATCTTTTTGGTTCATAACTTAATTTCCTTATTATTTCACTCAGGTATTTCTTTCCTTCTTTTTCATACAGAGGGCTCAGTGTCATCATGTGTACCAAGTCATCCTGACTTATTTTGCATTTACATAATTTCTTATTTTCATCCCATTTTTCACATTTTGCTTTCAGCTAATTGCTGTTATAGACTTCAAATCAGAATCTCGTAACACTTTTCCTTTTCCTTGGATCCTTAATTTGTATTAAATATTTTTCTAAATTATGTGTTCTTTTATTTTTTACCATCCACAAGCTTTTTTTTATTTTGCTTGCAGAACTGTAAATCCTTCTGTTTTGCTATATCCTGAATTCGCCTTCACCACAGCAGTCTCTACACCGCGTCAAGATCTGAACCCCAACTGGTACAGTTGGTAGATATCATGATAAGCCAGTTGTAACTCAAACTGTGATGCAACCCCCTTCTTGTTTATCTTCCCTAAAATGGGAACATCTGAGACAGGTCTGTGATTAGCCAGGACCTCTGGGTTCAGAGAAGGTTTCTTAAGGAGAGGGACCACCACTACATTCATCAATGCCCACAAATGAACCCTTGCCTGTGGAATCCCTGATTATCCTGGCTACAACAGGAACCATGGCCTCCTAGCAGTCCACCAACAGCTATGTTGAACCTGGATCCAGGATACAGTAAGTGAGTTGTAGAGCAGACATCATTCTTGATATCCCCTGATCCGAGATTGAATTGATTGAAACTCCATCCAGAGTATAGGAGTGACTATATGCACACCGACTCTCCCACTGTTGGAAGTCACCCTCACTTGGAAGATTACAGTTCTGATGGAGGACACTCTGTTGAGGAAGGAAACACCATGCTGTGTAAATACTCCCCCACCCCGACTGCAGACATAGTTAACATCTGAACACAGTGTGGAAGAGCTGAAATGGTCTATTCCTGCCTATTGCAATCAGCCCTGACTAGAACTCTGTCTCCTTCTGGGTGATTACCTTTGATACAACCCATTATGGGTCCTCAGAGTCATCCTGTCCTTCAACAAATGTGATCTCAAACAGGTATTCTCCAGTCTTTGGCATAATATCTTTAGCTGCTGCAGCTCATTGTTGTACCACAGTGGGCTATGATAGGAGACCACTGGGCAGACACGAAGAGGCATAATGGTATAGGCAGGGGATGAAACAGCCTTGTTACAGTCCTCCACGAATGTGTTACCACCATCCTCGTAGGCCGCCAACATGCCAGCGATATATGGCACATCTTGGAGCCTGTCCATAGTCAGGTTCCATTGAGAGTAGTACTAGATTGTCTCCACAGTGGTGAAGCATGCTGGGGGCATGAAATGGAATTTAACTGCAAAGTGATCCAACCAACTATCGAATCAATCTCGACATTAGTGATGTTGAATCCCAATGTGAAGATCAGGTCCAAGGTGTAGCCATGTTTATGGGTAGTGGAGGAAATCACCTGCATGAGACCCAGAGCAGACATCATCTGGTGGAATTTATTAGCAAGCTGCAAATCTCCATTGTCCAGCCAAGCATTGAAGTCCTCCAGCACCAATAAGCTAGAGGACTCCAATGCCAGGCCAGTGATGAAGTCCCCAAATACCTGCAAAAATATCCCCTTGTCCCTCAGAGGCTCGTAGACAAGGAGGATTGTGCCCAGCTTACCCCAATCTTATCCTGAATGCAAAAGCATGCTGGCTTAATCACCAATACCCTACCTGACACCCCACCAGGGGCTCACTTTGAGCAGTATCACAAAAGTGATAAGACACTGATGCACTACATGGACACCAATCATGTCCCTGCATCTCCCCATGGTGAAGTCAGGGTACAAAAGCTCCTACAACAGGAAGCTAAATAGACTTTTACCCTCAATGCTTAGATTCCCCCGGTCTAAATAATATGACTGATGTAATAAAGTTCTTATGAGATACTCTACTGCCACCTTTGTTTTTGACAGATATAATACCTTTCTTATGAGATACTCTACTGCCACCTTTGTTTTTTCCTTTGTTATAAACTATATCAGTATTCCGTACAGCATAACTTTGTAATTCTGAATTGCTATTAGTATTATTTTTTTTTCTTTCTGTTTTACTGCAGATCCAAGGATTCCTGTTATAATGTATGTAGAAGGGAATTAATGTACAGCGTTTTTCTCCTTTCTATGATGTTATTTGCAGTAACCTGCCAAAAACTGAAAAAACTTTAAAACTGGTTAACCCAATTAGTCTTGTGGAGTTCAAATCACTTTACTCGAGATCCTTCTCTGAGCCCTGTAAATGTTTTCCCTGTCGCTAATTGCACTGCTGCCACTACTGTGATACTTGTAGCCCTCGTCCTTCCTCCTACCCTCATCCCACCCTTCCCCTTATTCTTTGTGCATCCTTACATTTCTGTCATTCTTCCTAGCAGGCTGACTCCTATATTACCACATTGCTTATATTAAGAACTGTTGTTTTACATGTATACTTATTGTATATAATTATTTTGTTGTACTCAGAGTTGTTGTATTACCCTTTGCCTTAACATGTTTCAGGTTGTCTATGTTATTCTGTGGTGCTGACTTGTGTTATTGTTGTTCTATTGAATCGCTTATGTGTACTACCCAGGCCCACCTTGCAAATGAGCTTGTTCAGTGGTGTTCCACCTGGTTAAATAAAGATTGGTTGATTGATTGAACCTACCAAACACATAATTTTATGGAAAGGGTTTAAATTAAAGTTTTTTTCTTCATTTCCATTACTTTGTGTGCAGTAACCTACCCTTCTTATACCCAGTCCTCTCTCCCCCCCCCACCCTTGTTCACCATCTGCTATTCAGATAGGTGCGCTATACCACAATGGCACCATCACAGTTTTTTGTGCTCACCTTGGAGCATCATCATCACATGCCATCAGTTCAGGCTTATTTATGTTTTTGGCATTTTCTACTTCATTTTTTATCTGTCCTATCTATCAACCTTGTTTTCATCTATCAACCTCTCAACCCCACCCCCCAAGCAGCAACTTTCTCGGCCCATACCTGACCCTTTCCCTTCCCTCCCTCACCCCTCTACTCCCCTTGCTGATCATTTGTTAAGTAGATGAGTGTGCTGTACTATGGCAGTGCAGTCGCAGTATAATTGTGTTTACCTTAGACATATTATAACACTTCTGTTATATTACTTTTATCTTTGTCTGTGGCATTACCAACCTGCCCTTCCCTCCCCTTCCCCACTCCCCCAACCCCTTGCTGATCATTTGTTAAGTAGATGAGTGTGCTATATTATGGCTGTGCAGTCACAGTATAATTGTGTTTACCTTAGACATATTATAACACTTCTGTTATGTTACTTTACCTTGTCTGTGGCATTACCGACCTGCCTTCCTCCTTCCCTCCCTTCCCCCACTCCCCAACCCCTTGCTGATCATTTTTAATCAGATAAGTGCACTGTACTCAGGGGTGCTGGAGCCTTTCTAAAAGTGGGGGCCAAGGTCCAGAGGTTAGGGGGTAGCTGTGCAATGCTGGGGTGGCCCCCAGAAGCTGTGGGGTTTTAGGTGCTCTGTGGTACATTTTAAGGCTTACATTGAAGATCAAAGTTCTGTTAGGTCTCCTCACACCCTTGACTTCAAGGAGAAAAAAAAAAGAAACATTTTAGAGAAGTATTTGTCTGAATGGGGAAAACAACACATCCAATCAATACTAGTTAACTATAACATCATAATAAAACAATAAAGGTCCTTAAAAACCATAAAAAACATAAAACATAGTTAAATACCAGTAGCAATCCCTATTCAGAACTGACCCCCACAGAACCAGAGTCGTTACTCCCCATCTTCTGAATTTTTTTACCATGTTTACCTACCATTACCCTTTGATTTCTTCCCCCAGTCAGCTCCCATGTGGGTGGTGCTAGAAATCATGCAGGACTTCTGCAATGAGTCAGGGAGCCAAAACCCGGGTCACCAGAATAGTAGATGGCAGTACTGGCACTGCAATAACAGATTAAGCAGTCAATCAATCAAAATCTTTATTTATCCAGGTGAACATTGTTGAGCAAGCTCATTTGCAAGATGGACCTGGTTAGATCCAGGTCAAATGGTCAGTGCATACAGAGATATTTACAATAGAGCCAAATAACACAAGTAAAACCAACCAAAATGGTGCAGGGTCTGCACCAGAAGACATACGAAGAAAGACTAAAGGAGCTTAATATGTATACCCTTGAGGAAAGGAGGGAGAGAGGGGACATGATAGAAACTTTCAAGTACCTCAAGGGAATCAACAAAGTCCAAGAGGGTGGCATCTTTCAGAAAAAGAGATGTGCAAGAACAAGGGGCACAATTTGAAGATAGAGGGGGGATGGCTCAGAGGTAATGTGAGGAAGTATTTTTTCACAGAGAGGGTTGTGGATGCATGGAACAGCCTACCTGAGGAGGTCGTGGAGTCAGAAACAGTGGGAGAATTCAAGAATGCATGGGACAGACATAAGGCAGTCCTAGTGGGGGGTAGGAGGAAGTAAGCTGTTGGTTAACTAGGATCTGCAGCTTATCTGTTAGGTAGGAAAATGGGCAGACTAGGTGGGCCAAGCGGTCCTTATCTGCCGTCAAATTCTATGTTTCTATGTTTCTAAGTAAAGAACAATTAATGCAACTAAGTACTCAATGTTACATCAGTCATATCAGTTCAGAGTGCTTCTGTAATATTTAAGGAGGACATAAGATGAGGCTTAGTAGGAACTTCAGTCGGGAGAAGTGATTGGCCGCCCGTGTAGGGAGCTGACGCAAGCACAGAATTTCAAAAGTAGTGTAATCACACAGTATACCTAAATGTAACACTCTAAACAGAAGGATAAGGGTCTTAACAGTCAAGGAGAAAAGTAATTACAGTTCTTTTCTGGCAAATTTCAGCATGGAAATCAGATTTATGCTTGGTTTAGAACGGACACAGAAGCAGACTGCAGGAACCAATCGGAAGCCAACGCCGAGGAGCACTCACGTTCCGATTGGATGGCTGCTAATGCCATGCTTTGCTAACGGAGAGTCCGAGCTTAGGTTCTCAGGCAGCGGTAGAGGCAGCACCGACTGCCCAGTGCCTGGATTTCCCACGCCTATGGGCAGGGAGCCCGTGGAGAGCATGTCCTTGGCAGGACACGGAAGAAGGGTTGGTATTAAGTACTGGGCCACGGACAATGGAACATCAGAACCAGCAGTAGGACCAAAACAGCAGGACAACAGAATTGAGTATTCCTTGATGCCTAAAGACTGGCCCAACCACAGAAATTCAGCAAGGAGTGTAATCAAACAGAGTCACAACTCTTGACACTCTAAACAAGAAAAAAACAGAGGTCATAACTGTTAGGCAATAAGTAAGTACAGCTCTTTTTGTGCAAGTTTTAGACAGAAAATCAGACTTTAGCTTAGTATTGAGGGAGACACAGGAGCAGACTGCAGGAGCCAATCAGACGCCAGAGCAGAAAAGCGCTCGCGTTCCGATTGGGTATCGGCAATGCCGCACCTCACTAGTAAGGAGTCTGGTCTAGGTGTCTCAGGCAGTGGCTATGGAAGTAACAACTGCCCGGTATCCGAATTTCTCCCACCTGAGGGGCAGGGAGCCCCTGAAGGGCTAGTCTATGGCAGGGAAGAGAGTTAGGGGACAGAGGAAAGATAGTAAGAGTGGAATGCAGTGGAAAGGGAATACGAAGATGAAATAGGGCAGTTAAATGGTACAGGGTAGGGGAATAAGAGCCACAGAATAAGCAATATGTTAAAGACAGCAGGGTGATTAAGGTGTAGCAGCCATGAGAGCCATGAAGAGATAATAACCCTACAGGGATTTTAAGGCATAAGACGCTCACAGAGTTAAAGTTGCCAAAGGTTACAAGCTATCATAAATTCAACTATGCTCAGAGGGCAGCAGCCTGATACTTCGGACTAAAATTACGGTCTGGGGTAGCAATTACAAGGCTCACACAGCAAAGTCCTCCTTTTTTGACAGGCAGTGCCTGACATAGCATCCTTATCAGTATCACCACTGAAATGCAAAGCTTTTATACATATGTCAACTGGACAAGTCACCTTAATGCCTCTATATGATTTTTTTTTGTTAGGTTGCACCACCTGCACATAAATATCTCTAAGCCAGAGCAATCAATTTGCCCACCAGACCCATTTACAGATACATTTCCCCAGCTGTTAGAGGTTGGCATTACAACAGCTTAAGAACTTTACTCAGGTGTCATTGTGATGCTTCAAATGTACTGTTCTGAATAGCTGCTCCATCGGTTTCGAAGACAGCCTTCACCAGAGAGCAGAAACAAACACAACACCACCCACAATATGTCAACAGCATGATGGCAGCCACCGAACTCAAGCCCCATACTATAACCCCAGGCTGCATCTGGGCCAACAACACAAAAACACCAGCACCCAGAGGCACACTTTGCTTTCAGCGTCCACCTTGCAAGATGCATTTTTAAAACTATAATTGCTGCTTTTTATCTTAACACCACTGCTTCAGCACCATCAGCTGTTGAAATCGGATTCCACAATGGCCTATAACATCCCCACAAGTAAACTTTCAACCAGGGCAGGAAAACAAACTCCTCAAACACAACTTACAACCTAACTTACAGCCTAGAAAAATGCGCACTAGACAAACTGCTTAGTTTTTTCTACAGACTGATAACTTACCAGGTCCTGCTCTGGAATACATTTTTTTGTGTACTTTTAAACAACATTAAAACAGCTGAGAGCCAGCCCATCAGCGCAGTGGTTGGATTTTCGCTCGCGTCGCCAGTGACCTGGGTTCGGGAACGGACTCAGGTACTGGAGGGCTGGCCAGAGAGAGAGGGCTTGAGTGTCGACTGACGGCTCTCTTTCTCTTGGGGGGTGGGCGGGGATGCAACCCGCTGATTACTGACCCCTAGCAGAGGCTGGCAGTACGGCAATACATGGGGTCTCAGATACTAAGTGGGGCATGGTGAACATTGGCGTCAAGCCTTATGTTCGTGGCACACCATGTCGTTTGGGGAGCAAATGGGAAAAGAGCCCCGTAGCCGACCGGATGATGGTTGCCAGCTCTCGACACCATGAGTCCAAGGACAGTGCACGCACCATCCCCAGCAGCACTTGGAACAGGATTGGCGCTGGCCGCCCCACCGGCGCCATCCCCCTTGGAGGAGGAGGACCCACCCGGTGAAGGGTTACGTCCAGGGGTCATCCGGGGAGCTGCATATGTGGGGGTGAAGAGGTGGCTGATCCAAAACAGTGCAGCTTGGAGGGCATTGGTGGCCTGAAGGAGAGGCTGGCCCAGAGCTGGGAGGGAGCAAAAATAGAATAAAAAAAAACAGAAACAGCTGAGCTCTGCTATACAATTATTACAAACAGTAACATGCGTGGACCTAATAGTGCTGGAGTCAAGTGTGGTGTGCTCTCCAACTGCAGCAGCAACAGTGGCCATTCAGTATGACTCATGCATGTCAGTCACATGCTGATTGGCCAATCTGACTGGGGTAGGGGTGGGTTGGAAAGAGCAGGGATGTGGCACAGGGCAACCATGCACACCGCGCCACGCTACAACTGCTGGTAGTGGAAGGCGATTTAAAGAGGCACACACACACACACATTTCTTTGGTCAAAAAGTGATGGAGCATGCCCCCCATTTTAAAGCGGGGGGGCATGGCCCCCTGGACCCCCCCTGGCTTCGGCACCTATGACTGTACTATAGCAGCACCATCACAGTATAATTACTTTAACCTTAGCTGGATTATAAGACTCCTGCTTTATTACTTTTACCTTTGTCTACAGTAATACCTACTTGCTCTTTTTCTTATCTTTTATTGAACAGTCACCTCCCTGCCCTTTGTCATTCTCTCCTCTTTGCCCTTTAGGTCGCTGTCTTAGTTGCACTGCGTTGTCCCTATCTTAATTTATGAAACTGGAATTTAGGCAGTCAGAAGCCTGCCAATGTGAGTTTTTTTCATGCATGATACCTGCTCTGTTAAGATAGCTTGACTGAGCTCAGTTTGGCGTAAGCTTGTTCTCCGGCCTCAGTGCATGTCCTTGATCATTTTATGTTTATCTTGGGGTATGGTTTTAGATAATGAAATTTATCTCTGTGGCTTAGTATTCATTGTATTATTTAGGTTCTGGATGATATTTTTGGAGTGCGAAAGCTTGTAGCCTTAAATCTGCACCACAAATCTTTAAATGCTGACAATTTATTGGCTATACTGTTCCTCTGACTCTGCCCCCTTATGAAGTGTCACACCTTGGATATGAAGCGGTGGGGTTTCTTTGCTACTGATACTTGTAAGCCAGCTGTTTTTTTATTAAATCTATTTTTGCAGTCATACTTTTGCTTGTGGCTCTATTTCAGCCTGCAATTCATACCTAGTGTTGTACCTTGAGTACATTTCTGTTTGTGCTTGCCTGTCTGGGTTTTTGTTGTTTTGCACCCGCCTCCATCTCTGAGTGCATGTGGTTCCTGTGTTCACTCTCACATATGAGCCTCACCAAAGACAGAGGTACTTCAGTTTACCCATAAGCCCAGCCCCCAAATTAAATCTGCATTCCCCATTAAGTGGGACATGAGCTCATTTAAATACTTAGGCATTCATCTTACTAATGACCTTACGTAAATATATGATGCAAATTATGCTCCCCTTACTCAAAATTTCCAAGCAGAATTCACCAGGTGGAGCACCATAGATCTCCCTTTAATTCACCGGAATTGAATGTATTGGTATGAATATTTTGCTGTGGGTTCTGTACCTAGCTCAAACCTTACCCCTCCCTTTACAGCAATCGCACATCTGGATTTAGAGTAAAATTATCTCTTATTTCATATCGGCAAGAACCTGCCCTAGAACAAAACTTACTACTCTCCAGCTCCCAAAAACCAAAGGAGGCTTATCTCTCCTACACCTGGCACCTTATCATAGAGCTGCCCAACTTAGAACAGTCCTATACTGACTTTCCCCAACTAACCAGCCCCTTTGGAAAGACTTAGAAATGACAGAGGAAGAGTTATATCCACTTACTAGTAGAATCCTGCAACCCCACACTATGTCCCAAATTTCCCAGGTGGGAAATCCTTTTACTACTACATCCCCCGCAGCCTGGCATACCACAGTGGTGCACACAGCTCTCTTGCCTTTTCATTATCTGCTGATACAATTGGCTAGGAACCCCCTGTTTCTCCTGGCTAAGGTAATTTTTTCCAGTGAATGGAAAGACTGGGTTCCTTTCTCCCGACTCACGCCATGCAGAGTTCTGCCATAGTTGATTTTCAAACTCTTATGAATAAATACTACTGGAGACCCTCTGACTATCTACGGTATGCACAGGTTTGCAGTTTTACTTTAAAACAACAAGCTGAGCAGCCCCTTGAACGTATCATAACCATGTTTATTTCTATAGTCCTTAATCCCGCTACTTTGGATTCACGTATATCTCAATTATATTGAGCATTAATGGAGCTAACAGGCCTCACTACTGAATACCTCCACCATAGATGGCAAACAGACCTTGATTTTGAAATAGATAGCAGTTCCTGGGACAAATATCTTTCGTACATTCATAAACCTACTTCCTCTACATGCGAAAGGAGTACTCCTGGAAATATTTTGCTTGATTTTTTTGCACTGTGGTACAAGAAGCAAAGTTTGCTCCTTTAATGACTCCCTCATGCTGGAGAATGTGGGGAACTCAGAGCAACGCATGCACATATATTATGGTTTTGTCCAAAGGTACAGGTATTCTGGGAAGCCTTACAATTACAATTACGTGAAATATTCAACCCCTCTCTTCAAATCACACCCCATTTGATTTTCTTCCAAGATATGCTGGAAAGATACAGCCAATTGCAGACCTGAAAACTGCTATCTGTTTGTTTATTGCTTGGCAAAAAAAATATTACAAAAATGTGACTGATGGAGGAGTCTCACTCAATACAACTTTGGCAACAATTAATGATAAATATGTATATGAAGGAGAAACTTACAGCAATTCTTCTACAGACTGCCGCTAAATTTGAATAGCTCTGGTGTAGATGGGTTATATATACGCGTTAGCTACCAATGCAAACTTTTTCCGTAGATACTTTTTATACCTTGCCAGTATTCATTCCTGATGTAATTAGTCTTTTATATATGTCCAGCAATGTAATAATCGTGTCTTAGCTTTACTGGATAACTTTGCAGCTTGTATGTTGTTTGTTTGTTTTATATAGAAAATGCAATTAATTCATATTATGCAAAAAAAAATGAGCCTCATCGGGGATGCATAAAAAGGAAACCAGACAGAGCAACAGGCTGGATTTGAGAGAGAGAGAGAGAGAGAGAGAGAGAGAGAGAGAGAAGGAATGAGAATGTCTGCTTTGAACTGGAGAGCTGAATCAAGCTAAAAAGTATTTTGTTTTGTATTTGCTCTGCCAAAGTAAGCTGTTTTGAACCCTTGTTTGGAGCTGAAGTAAATGAACTTCTTGTTTAATTGAACTTTGTTTGCCTTGAGTCGCTTTTCTCAGGGTTCCCCTGAATGTCTTGGCTTGATACAACACTGTTACAAGGGCCTTGAAGACCAACAAGCAAATCTTCAGTTCAGTTCATTTTATTGTGAAGGGATAGTTTCCATTGAGCACGCTCATTTGCAAGGGGGTCCCTTATACAACATATTCGTTATACATTGAAGTTCACAACAAATCACAGTTAGCATAAAATGAACTACAACAAAAGTACTCTGAAAAGAAACAGTGTACGATAGACAATATAGCAGATACATCCTTGTACATAACAGAGTAACAGAGATTATCTTATTCAGTTTAACATAATAATCTAATAACGACATGACAGTAAGTCCATTTGATACAGGATGGGATCACTAATGACTATGGAGATGGGGTGGGAAGGAAGGGCGAGGGATAAGTGCCTAAGCAGGATCAGTAAAGCAGAGGAAGAAGTAGTAATAATGTGGGAGGCTAAACACAGTGGCATGACTCAGTGGTGAGTTCTCTGACCAACCTAAGGAATGCTCTTAATGGTATCAGAGTACAGAGTTTTAAGGTAGCTTGAAGCTTATTCCAGGTGACAGAGAGGAAGTAGCTTATTGATTCCATACCAAAATGGGTTCTACACTTGGGTACCTTCATGGTGATATACGAGCAGGTCCTGAGGGCGTATGAGCTACTTGTGCGAGTGAGGACATTTGAGATGTAAGGGGGTAGTTTATTTAGAAGTACTTTATAAGTCCAGGAGTAGGTATGAACAAGTCTCCTGGTGGAAAGGGAGGACAAACCTACAGCCTTATACAAGGTACAATGATGGGTTCTAGCTGGAGCACTGATTATGAAGCGAATGGTCCGATGGAAGAGTGCGTCCAATTTGCAAAGGTATATGGATGGGCTATTATTGTAGAGGATTTCTGCATAGTCAAGGAGGGGCATAAATGTAGCCTGTACCAATCCATTTCTGGACTCCAGGGAGAATAAGGATTTGTTTCTATAGAAGAATCCAAGTCTTTGCTTCAGCTTTTTGGTGACTGCTTCGATGTGCGAAGAGAAGGAAAGATGCGAGTCAAGAGTGAATCCTAGATACTTGAAATTTTTTAACACATCCAATATATCCCCTAGGATAGTGGTTATAGGCACATGTGGTTTTGATGAAGAGCAGACTAATGAGGTAGTAGGTGGGTAGAAGAACATTACTTTTGGTTTTTTTTTGTGTTTAGAAGCAGTTAGTTCCGAACTAGATTTTGTTGGAGTTTGTCAAAATCAGACTGTAGTGCTGTACAGACTTGATCAACTGTTGGCTTTGATGTGTAGAGTATGGTATCATCCGTGAAAAGATGGATATTGGAGTCAATATGCCTAAGCCAAGGTTGTTGATATGTATCAAGAACAGCAACAGACCCAGGATGGATACTTGTGGGACCCCTCTTAATAGCAGGAGAAGAGAAGAGGCGGTACCGTTTATTTTGATACATTGTTGCCTGTTGCCCAGGTAACTGGCAAACCAACACACCCCTGAGTCACTCATGCCATGGAATTTGAGGCTGTCGAGCAACAGGGGATGATCCACGGTAACAATGGCCTTGCTAAGATCCAGAAATACCACTCCAGTTATGTGTTTGCTATCCATGGCTTCGAGACAGTCTCCGGTGACTTTAGACAGTGCTGAGATGGTACTATGGTTCGATCTAAAGCCCAATGGGAGGGGACATCATAGTTGATATGATTTGAGGACTTATCTTACCTGATTACTGACTAGTTTCTCTAGATTTTTGACAGGATTGGTAAGATCGAAATTGGCCTATAATTGTTTGCATCACCTGGGTCACCTGATTTAAAGAGAGGAATAAGGTGCGCTATT
Source organism: Neoceratodus forsteri (assembly GCA_016271365.2). Taxonomy (NCBI): domain Eukaryota; kingdom Metazoa; phylum Chordata; order Ceratodontiformes; family Ceratodontidae; genus Neoceratodus; species Neoceratodus forsteri. The sequence goes on from CM028129.1 coordinate 1,318,924,873, forward strand.
TTCCAGTCTTGGGGCACTGTACAGTCAGTCAAAGAGAGATTGAATAGGTGGGTGATTGGAGCAGTGAGAAGATAGTATCCCAGTTTCAAAAAGAATGGGTCTATATTGTCTGCACCCCCACTCTTTTTTACGTCCAGCTTGAGCAATTGCTCTTTGACCTGTTTGAAGGTGATGGCTGAGAAAGAGAAAGATGCATGAGGTGTGGTAATTGGTGGTGCAGCTGACTGTAGGGTGGTGGGTCTGATGGCAGCTAGTTGGGAGGAGTTGAAGGTAAGGCCTGCAGTAGCAAAACCGCTCATTTAGAGCATCAAGTATGCTATCTTTGTCTGAGATTAATTTATCCTGATAAGAGATAGTAGCAGGGAGGGATGGTGGGGCGCTACTCCCTTTGACTAACTTGAAGGTATGTCAGATCTTAGATGGATTTCCATTGGCTGACTGCAGGGCATTAAGGTAATACTGTTCTCTTTAGTGGTTCTGACCAGTTTTGTACAGGCATTTTGGCAGATCCTGAAGACCGACCAGTCTGCCGGAGATTTTGCGCGTCTAGCTAAGGCCCATAGCTTACCTCTTTTAGTTAGCATAGATTTGATTTCAGCGTCAAATCTTGATGGTGGTATGGCATTTTACCAGAAGCCAGTGCAGATAACCCAGCACAGGCATAATATGATGAAAAGTGCTTGTACCCAATATCAGCATGGTCACATCATTCTTCACCAGCTGGAGATAGTGCAACAAAACTCCATAATAACTCAGATGAAGATCATTGTAATAGTCAAGTTGGGATGTCACAAAGGCAAGAACCAACAGTCACTAGGTCCTCATACTGAAGGTGGGGCTTCAGAACAGTGACATTTCTGAGATGTTACCAGGCAGCAGCTGCCACCTGCTGTTCCAGTGATAGTTTGCTGTCCACTATGACCCCCCGGAGTTTTAGTCCTATCCACAGCTCTAAGGAGGTTGTCTCCAAAGGAAGCCAAAATGGCAATTCCTCTTCACTGCCATTTTCTGGTATTCTGGTTCAATGAGCATCAGCTCCATCTTACCCAAATTAAGGCTGAGCCAGCTGGCAGCCCTATAGTCTCTGAGCTCAGCCAAATATTGATTAATCAGTCACAGAGTTACCCTGCTCTGGTATGAAAGAGAGATGCAACTGAGTATCATCCATATAGCAGTAGAAACCAAAGTTGTACTGCCTCACTAGTTCTCCCACAGACAACATGTACACTACAAATAGCAAAGGGGACAAAACTGAGCATTGTGCAACATCAAAGGGAACAACAACCACCCATGAGGAAAATTTCCCCCCAGTGTTATACACAGCTCCCAGGAAGGACTCAGTCCATCATAACACTGTACAGGCAAGCACTGATGCATCCTCAGACAGTCAGTAAGAACCCAATGATCTTCAGTATTAAATGCTGATGAGTGATGGAGAAGAATGACCATGGCATAGAGTATTCCCCCTGGTCTCTCACCAGGAAGAAATAATTCATCACCTTCACCAAGGTTGTCCCTGCGCTGTGTCAAGATTTGAACCCCAGCTGGACATAACTTGTAGATATCATGAGCCAGGTGCACCTCAAGCCGTCATGCAGCCACCTTCTTGTTTATCTTCCCTAAAAGGAAAAAGCTTAAGACAGGTTTGTAATTAGCCAGGAAGGACCACCACTACATTCTTCAATGCCAGGAAATTTAACCTTGCCTAGAGAATCCCCTGATGATCCTAGTTAACATGGAAACCAGGGCCTCCCAGTAGTCCACCAACAGCCAGGTTGAACTGGGATCCAGGATAAAGTAAGTGGATTGCAGAGCAGACTTCACCCATGATATCCATTGTAGGAAAACTTATGGAAGCAATCCTGAAAGACAGGCTGGTGAGCTTTTTGAAGGAAAATGGACTCCAGGACAGTCAGCAGCATGGATTCATCTCTGGAAGATCCTGCCAGACCAACTTAATTGAATACTATGACTGGGTAACAAAAAAACTGGATAAAGGCCATGCAGTGGATGTGCTGCATTTAGACTTCAGCAAGGCCTTTGATTCAGTGCCTCATGGGAGGCTGGGGGGGTCAGTTGCAATATGTGGGGGCAGGGACAAAGATGGTAAACTGGATTGTGAACTGGCTGAAGGGGAGGCAGCAACAGGTGGTGGTGGGGCACTCTCTTCCCCAAGGGCAGTAACAAGCGGGGTGCCACAGGGCACAGTCCTGGGTTCGGTGTTGTTTGGGTTATTCATATTGGATATCTTACATGGCATTAGGAGCAAGATCAGTTTGTTCGCAGATGATACCAATATAGGTGCAGTAGTGGACAGCATAGAGGGGTGGCAGGGGCTACAGAAGGAACTGATCAAACTGGAGGAGTGGCTGGAAAAGTGGTAACTGAGCTTCAGTGCGGAAGAAGTGCAAGGTTTTGCACTTCAGAGCAAGGAACACAGGGAGGAGCTACCAGTTGGGAGAGGTTCAGATAGAAGTCACAGAGAAGTAGAAGGACCTAGGGGTGATCATAATGGGTAACATGAACAACTCAGCTCAGTGCAGGAAGGTGGCAGCTAAGGCCAACAAGATGCTGGGGTGTATTGCGAGAGGAATCTCATCCAGAAACAGGGATGTGATCCTGCCATTGTACAGATCACTAGTCAGGCCACATTTCGAATACTGTGTGCAGTTCCGGCATCCCTTTCTGAAGAAGGATGTCAGATTGCTGGAGGGGGTGCAGTGTAGGGCAACTAAGATGATCCAGGGGCTGGAGGGCAAAACCTATGAGGACAGGCTGAGTGAGTTGAATATGTACACCCTGGAGGAGAGGAGGGATCGGGGGGATATGATTGAGACCTACAAATATTTGAAGGGGATCAACAAAACAGGCACAGAAGGGATATTTAAGCTGAAAAGAGGAAGGGACACCAGAGGGCATGGTCTCAGGCTGGAGGGTGGAAGATATTAAAGAGAGTTGAGGAGGCATTTTTTCACAGAGAAGAGGAGGAGAAATGGAACACGCTACCCTAGGAGGTGGTATCGTGTAGCACAGTGGGCAGTTTTAAAAGGGCATGGGACAGGGTGCGAAGAGGGGTAATGGTGAGGGGGGAGATGAGGGTGAGGCAGCTGCAATATAAGTGTGCTAGCTGCGTATTTGAGCGGACTAACTTGTTACACCGTAAGGCCTGTTTCTGCTGGCAGATTCGTATGTTCATATGTTCGTATGATAGCTCCTGATCTAAGACTGACAGAAACTCCAACCAGAGTACAGGAGTGATTATGTGCAGACCAACTCTCTCACTGCCAGAAGTCACCCTCACCTGAAGATCACAGTTCTGGTGGAGGACACTCTGTCGAGGAAGGAAACACCTTGTTGTGTAAATACCGCCCCCCCCAGACTGCAGACATACAAGGTGTAAATGTCTGAACACTGCGTGGAAAAGCTGGAATGGTCTATTCCTTATCATCACAATCAACCCTGACAAGAACTCTGTCTTCTTCTGGCTTATTTCTGTTTAATACAACCCATCATGGACCCTCAGAGCCATCCAGTCTTACATCAAATGCAATCTCAACCAGGTATTCTCCAGTCTCTGCCATAATGTCTTTAGGTGCTGTAGCTCATTGTTGTACCATGGTGAGCTACAATGGAAAACCAATGGGTGGTCACAAAGAGGCACAATGGTGTAGGCAGATGCCAAAAGAGCCTTGCTATGGTCCTCCGTGGCCACGTTAACACCATCCTCACAGGCTACCAACATGCCTGATGTGTCAGCACATCTAGAAGTCTGTCCATTGTCAGGCTCCATTGAGAGTACTACTAGATCATCTCCATGGAGATGAAACATGTTGGGGGCTCAAACTGGAATTTAACAGCAAAGTGATCTGACCAATCTATCAGATCAGCTGTGACATTAGTAATGTGAGTCCTAGCATGAAGACCAGGTCCAAGGTGTGGCCATGTTCACAGGTAGTGCAGAAAACCACCTGCATGACAGCCAGAGCAGACATCATGTGGTGGAAATGAATTAGAACACTGCGAGTCTCCATTGTCCACCCAGACTGCAATAAGCTTGGGGATTCCAATGCCAGGACAGTGAAGAAGACCCAAATAACTGCAAAAATACACCCGTGTCCCTCAGAGACTGGTAGGCAAGGAGGATTGTGTTCAAATTACCCTGCGCTACCACACATTTAAATGACTCAGGCTCCACTAATGGGAACACAGTGAACTCCAGTTCAGCTCTAACAAAAACAGCCACCTCACACCCTCTGTGCTCCCATATAGGGTAGTGTACCAAAGAGTGGTCATCCAAAATGGAAGCCTTCAGCACAGAGCTTGAGTTATTCCCAAGCAACTTCTTCATGATTGACACCAGATAAACCAAGGAATCTGTCATAAATTCCTCACCACCACTGTTTTATTTATTTGCAACCTGGCATTACAAAGAATCACCCTAATGAGAGGAGCAGGACTGCCTAGTCCCTCTGGCTACAACTCATTTTTAAGGGAGCTATCCCTGGATAGTGGAATAAATAGGATTTACCCCTATCTAATGTTGTATCCTGGCCAGGGCACCTCCTACCCTTGACTCTCGGAATCTGACCTCCTTCTCTCCTCATTCCCCATTCACAAACTCTGCCCCTGTGGCTTGCCCTGAGGATACCAATGCATCTGCAGCATTTATATGCTGCTTTAAGATGCTAGTGTCACCTCAGGGATTGCAGCACTGGAAGTGACTAGATAAGTAGGAGAGACAAACAATATCAGAATTCTTCCCTGGCTCATCCTGAAAGAGATTCTAGCACCCACCTATAGTACTAAACTTTGACCACCCATGACAGAATTAGCAGCAGATCCACTGCATTGATATTATAACTCCTAGCTGGCCCATCAGCACAGCAGCATGGTGTCTGTCTGTGACACCGACATCCCAGGTTTGGGAACGGACCTGGGAAGTTGGAGGGCTGACTGGGGGTGAAGGATTGATCATCCTAGGGATGACTCTCCTTCTCCAATGGAGGGGGGAAATGAGTATCCAGCACAGGTCAAACCCCTAGCAGAGGCTGGGGGTCTCTTAGCAACCGGTGCCTAGATTACTTAGGAGGCATGCAGATGCCGGCATCATTGCACATCACGCCTCCTCCTTCAAGGGCCAAGAATCAGCAGCTGCCATCCACTGTACCCTGCCCTATTCCACAGCCCCAATCATCTGCTCTGGCACTCCCAAACAGATGACCTATCCCATCATCTGCTGTATCCAGCCAATTCTGCACCCCACCCTGGGGGGGCAAGCCAGGGAGGCAATGCAGGTTGGCACCCCTTCTGGCATCCTTCTCTCATCATAATGGGGTCATGCTGGTGAGGCGGCCCTGCACTGGAGGGCAATCCAGGGGGTATTGCCTGCCAAGTAAGTTCTGGGATGGGGCAGGACGGGGTCTGGGGGTCAGCAAAAGGCTGAAGTAATGTGTAGCACTGCAAAAAACATACTAAAAAAAATCATAACTCTCTCTCCAATTAAAAATCACCATGCACATAAACCACTTGTTCACCTAATACACTCAAAAACTAACCTCATACACACCTTCCTCATGCATTCAAATAAAAATATACTCCAAACATTATAGATTTGCCCCCAAAAACACAACAGGATAAAAATAATACTGAAAGCAGTCAGGTAAAAGTCAGTGTAAAACATTGTTCTGAAACAGTTCCTTAATAGGGGTAATACAGTGTCTCAGAACAGTGAACAAGTGCTGACAATCCAAAGGTCTTCCACAAGTCAAACTGCTGCCTTCAGCAAAAGAATGAACCCTGGCCAGTCCTAAATGCACCAAAATCTTGCGGATAGGGTAGCCATAATCCACAAGCTGAAGTGCCCCTTCAGATCAAGCAGATTCAAACATAAAAGTTCCAGGTCCTTTAATCTACAATATCCCTTCTAAAGAGTACTATGCCCTGATTGGTACCACAGCCCCAAATCCAACTCAAGACCAGGACCCACTCCCCCCAGTTGAACATCTTCTCCAGAGAATGGGAAAAACAGGGAAGTCACTGTCAGGTATCCAATGCCAATAAAGCTGGCTTTAGATGCTCCCACCAGTGGCCTCCCAGTCGCATATATGCCAGCAGATATTCCAGTTCAAACACCATGAAGTCTTGCTATATTAGGACTTATTGCAGTTAGCCACTGCACTTGAACTGCCCCGGGGAGGAAAGAGTTAACTCCAGAGAATCTGGAGTTCTAAAGCGCGAGGGCGCTATACCAAAGCTCTATCTGGGCAGTTTCAAATGAAACTGTCAGATTCTTTACTCCGCTTCACTGAACAGTCGCTCCGGAGATCAGCTCCTTCAGCTCGGTTCATTTCTCGGTCAAGTGAGTATTTTCTGTTCATTTGAACCGCAAAAGTAATTATTTTACCGCATTTCGGTTAAAGCTCTATCTGGTAAACCGTAAGTACAAAATGTAAAGTCTGTGTGGAAATTTAGTTATCGGTTCGGTTTTGAACCGATCGGTTTGCTTATTTTAACGCTTTTAAAGTTTTGGGCTTTTAGAGTGCGGTACCGTTCTTATTGGTTCTAAAAAACCTTGATTTTAAATAGGGTTTTTCAAATACCCGTGAACGCTTAGGAACCGATAGGTGTCTTGCCTGGCACGCCATAAAAAGGGCAAGTTTTTGGTTAGGCTGGCATTATGTCTGAGAAACCCAAAAGAAAACCGGCCACTGGTTTCAACACTGTGATGCTGTGGGGAAGCTTTGCAAGGCTGACCCACACACCACTTGTGTTTATTGTCTGGGGCTGACCACCTCCTGTCAGACTGCCAGGTGTTTAAAATTTCCCTGCAGCCACCCTGAAAGAGATAGGGCCGCCCAGGAACTATTGCAAAAAGTCCGCTGACCCGATGCCAGCCCGTCCAGTACCCACTGACCAGAGGAGTGCCCTGACCAGGGCTAGACTTCTCGGCAAAAGGATGGTTCAGAGGAACCAGTTTAAAAAAAAAAATGAATATGACAGAGAAATCAGTAGGTTTGGAGTCCAAGATTGTCTCTCCAACTGCTGCAGAAGTAGTTAAGCCATACAGATTGTCCAGTCACTGTTTCTAGGTCCTGTCGAACCATCTACAGTTGGTAAAAGGTGGCTCGTTCAGTTCCAGTGGTTCAGGTTTATGATGTTGAGGAATTGTTATGAACCACAGGAGTGGGAGGAGGAAATTTGATCAATATATGTGTGCTGGTAGGGTCTGGACATGCCCACTTAGCGGACATTTTCTCCAGACAGACTTTTAGAGTCTCCTCCTTTTCTGTCTGAGTCCTTTTCTCAGTTTATGTTTTACAAAAGCTTGCAGAATCCCCCAGCTTCCTTTAGAGGAGGCTATGGATGAGTAAAGGGAGCCTGATTATGTAGGAATGATGGGCTAGGAGGTTGTCTTTCCTTTGCATAAGTCATTTAGGAAGTAAACAACAAAGATTTTATAAGATTCCTCTTTCTGTCCCTCCTGTAAGATAAAAATGGACAGAAGGTGTATTTCGTCAGGCTCTGTTACAGACTTCCTCACTGAGCAGTGTAGTCATGTAGGTGTGGTACAAGCTGCAGCCTGTGTCAAGGTTAGTTCCTGGCCTCACATCCTCCTGAATAGGATTCCTGGAGGATTGATGCCATGACAAGAAAACAGTATATGGCAGCTTCTGTGGGACTCAGACAGGCAAGTTGTATGGTTTATGTGGCTAGATTTGAAATCTAGGTGGGACGTAGTATTGCAGTTAGCCAAGCAGGCCCATGGCCAGCTGGCTAGCGGTTGGAACAGGTGGCTGCTAATGGCACTGAAGCCTCTAAGTTCAAGTTCATACTGCTGTTGGTGTTAATCTTGTTTCTCTAGGTCATGACCACTTCTGTAGCTTTCTCGTAGGTTGGCATGGCTCAGATGCACTAATCTGTCCCAAGATACTCTGTCAAAGTCTATGGATTTGTTTCTTGTTGTGGTAATTCTCTGTTTGAGGAACAAACAGAAAGCTATATGAAAACAGGGATGATTACCTACAAAAGTGCCCAGGTAGAGGCTCAGGCCTCCTCTGCTTTCGCCAGAGGGGTCTCTTCAGAGGCAGAGATAGACGGGGCACAAGTAAACCGTCCCCCTCCACTTAGACTAAGACTATTGCCAAGCAGGCATCCTGATGGGGTGCCCAGGGCCGATTCTCCATACCAGTGGGCAGGTTGGTTTTATTTCAGCCAGAATTGGGTGTCCCTAACTCGGACAAGTGGGTTCTGGAAGTAATAGGTCTGGTTCTCAGCTTCAAACAGTTTCCAAAGATGAGAGCCAGACAGGTCCACCTGCAAATCCTTCGAATCCCTTGCTTTGGGAGCAGAGGTTTTTCTCCTCTGAACTGCAAAGCAGTAGAGGGTCCCTCTGCCACCGGGCAAGGGGCTGTACTTATGATACTTTCTTACCCTATAGAAGGCAGGAGATTAGGCCCATCTCAGATTTAAGGTACCTGAACAAGCATCTTTGAAAACAAAGTTAAAAATGTTAACTCTGGCTGAGGCCAGGGACTGGCTAGCTTTCCTGGACCTCAAGGATGCCTATTTTTCATGTTTTGATCAGGCCTTCTCACCGAAAGTACCTCAGGTTACCTCAGGCCACTACCAGTTCAGGGCAATGCCCTTCGGCCTTACCTCTGCGCCAAGGGTATTGAAATTCTAGCTGTGGTAGTGGCTCTTTAAGAAGGCAAGGGATTGCTTTTGTTTCTTTCCTGGATGACTGGCTCTAGTGGGTCAGTCTCCAGATCAAGTAAAATCCCACTTGCAAGTCACCCAGCAGCTTCTCACCTTTCTGGGATTCCTGCTGAATTTACCAAAGTCTGCTCCTCGAACCAGTTCAGGTACTAACTTTCATAGGGGCAGAGTTGAACACAAAGTTAGCCAGGGCATTTCTCCTCTGAAAGGGTAGCAGTCTCTTTGCCCTGGCATCTTCCATTACTTGCGAGTCTCTTGACCAGCATAGCATTTGCTACAACTACTAGGGCACATGGCTGCTTCCACAGCTGTAGTGCAGGGAGCAAGATTCCAGATGAGGGACATTTAGTTCCATCTGAGGGCCTATTGGTCCCAAAGGAGGGATTCCCTTTCCAAATTGGTTCTAGTGACCCAATCCCTGATCCTGGCCTTACACTGGTGGCAGGATCAAAGCAATCTAAAACTAGGGGTCCTCCTCATTCCCTCGCCATGGATGCTCCTGTGTTAGGGTGAGGAGCTCGCTTAGGCGACCTGTCCACGAGGGGAGTGTGGTCTCCCTAGGAATCTCTGCTCCACATCAATTTTTGGAACTCAGAGCTGTCTTCTAGCTCTTAGGAGTTTTCAGCTTCTGTCCAGAACAAGGTAGTTCAAGTCAGGACAGACAACACCACAATAATGTGGTACATCAACAGGTGGGGGCACTCGGTCATCAGCCTTGTGCACGAGGCAATGAAGTGGTGGTCTCTGGCTTACTCCCTGAACACCTCCCTGATAGCAGTTCACCTCCCAGGGAAGGACAATGCCCTGGCAGATGCCCTCAGCAGGATTCTCAGGGCCATCACGATTGGGCTCTGAATCCTCAGGTGCTGGGTTCAGTCTCTGCCAGATGGGGCTCATTTTCAGATAGATCTTTTCGCAGCCCCAGATAACCACTAACTTCTCTGTTTTGTTGAGGCCTCCAGTGCTGGGATCAGCCCCCTGGACGCTTTCACTTGGATTGGAAAGTTTCTGCACACCTTTCCTCCTTTTTCCTTTCTTTCAGGGTACTAGTAAAATCAGATCTCAGCCCTGCAAAGCGATTCTGATTGTTCCAAACTGGGCCAGACAGCCCTGGTACCCATTGTCTCTGTCTCTGACAGTCCACCCTACCCTGAGCTTGCCCAGAGTCCACGACTTACTGGCCTTTGCACAAGGGAGAGTGTGGTATCCAACCTCAAATTCCTCCTTCTCAAGGCAGCTCTTGAGGAGTTAGAATTTGTTGATTTACACCTTTTCAAGGTGTCACTTATTTTAAAGGCTTCAAGGAAGCTTTTTCACTGGAGCCACTTACAATTCTAAGCGGAACAGGTTTTCAGTCTGGTGCGTGAGAAGCAGATTATACCACAGTCTGCTTATCTGCCCATTTTCTGGACTTTGGTCCATTTTAAATTCCTTAGGTCTTGGGCAGCTACCTTAAGGGTTCCTCTGGCAGCTGTCTCTGTTTTTCTGCAAGCAGGAAGCCTGCTTCCTTTTCTTCTCAACCTGTGTTCTGTTTTAAGGGGTTGCTTCACACCAACCTCCTTTTCGGAACCAGCTCCTGCATGGAGCCTGAATGTTTGCATTGCTCAGTTAATGCAAACCCTTTGGACCTCTGTCCCCAGCAGAGCTCAAGCTTCTCACTTGGAAAATGTTTTTTCTGGTGGTTCACTCTGCCAGACGCATAAGTGAACTACAGGTCCTGGCAGTGGAAGAAGATTTTCTCCTCACAGGATAAGACTGTCCCTAGGACTAACACAGGGTTTGTCCTAAGTGGTTTCAGGTTTCCACCTGAACCAACCCATCTCTCTCCCAGGATTTTTCACTGAGCATTCTTCCTCAGGTGAGAGGAGACTGCACAGCTTGGACGTCAAAAGAGCCTTATGCTACTATTTGTAACACACCAAGGGTCACAGGTTCGAATCCCTCCAACTCTTCCTTACCTAGGCGAGGTTGGCAAAGGGAACCTGCCACTAAGAGGACAATTGCAAGGTGGATTGTCTCTTGTATCCATTTTTGTTATCAAAGACTAGGTAGGAGAGCCCCCCTCAGGACTGAGGGCTCACTCCACCAGGTGTACAGCTTCATCTCTAGTGGCTGCTAGAGATATTCCCATTCTGGAAATCTGTCGAGCTGTTACTTGGAAGACAGTTCACACTTTTACCAAGTATTATTCCCTGGATTTCTGTCCAGGAGAGATGCTCGTTTTTGGCACAGCTGTGCTTCAGAGCCTATTTCCTAAGTAGGTTCTGACCCTCCTCCATGGAGGTACTGCTGTGTAATCTGTAATAAGTCCTAATATAGCAAGACTTCATGGTGTTTGAAGAAAAATTACTCACCTTAGTAATTGCTTTTCTTCTCATGGAGTCTTGCTATATTAGACCACCCCCAACCTGCCCCTCTCAGAACTTCTACTGGGTGGGGTGGCAAATTAGTGCAAGCACTGTGTCATGCCATTGTAGTTCTTCCTTCACCCTCTTTTATTTAGGTAGGGAACTAGGGTTTCTGTGTTGAGTGATTTGTTGGCCCCTGCCTGGACTTGAGTCTTTGGGGAAGGGGGGTCCTAATAGTGCTTGTCAGGGGGGAAAACTAATAATACCATTATTCATTCTTATTATTGTTATTGTTGTTCCTATTGTTGTTTATATTGTTGTTATTACTACTAGTAGGTAGCTATTTGGCTAGTGTAGAGCTTTCCACACAGACTTGTTGCTTAGTGTTAGCTTCGTAAAGATCTGACAGTTTCATTTGAAACTGCCCAGATAGAGCTTTGGTATAGCGCCCTCGCGCTTTAGAACTCCAGATTCTCTGGAGTTAACTCTTTCCTCTCCGGGGCAGTTCAAGTGCAGTGGCTAACTGCAATAAGTCCTAATATAGCAAGACTCCATGAGAAGAAAAGCAATTACTAAGGTGAGTAATTTTTTCTTCTTGTCCCCACAACTCAGCACGAGGCGTGTGTGTGTGTGGGGGGGAGTGCCACATGCATTGTGCAGATGGCAGACAGAAACAGGATGCTCTCACTGTCCATGTCACCTGTTTATGTTCCTTTTAGCTGCAGAGTTCTACAGTAGAATACAAATACACTGTGCCAAAAATCTAAAAGCTTATCAAGGTCATAAAGTACATTATATTGATTTAAATGGCACTAACCACCAGAGTGCAAATCAAAAATACCTAGTAAATTTCCCACAAAGATGGTAATGATGGAACAATAACAGAATACGAATCAAAATTTAATCAAAGTACCAGTGCTACTGAGCAGTGCCAGGATAAGGATGTGTCATTTTTTGTATAGTTAAAGACATAAATACATGCTAAACAATGTACAGGCAGATGCTACACAATACAGACATATACATGCATGCAAGCACATGCATACTGTAAACCTCACAGAATAAACAAACATACCCCACACAATACATAACGTTGAACTTTTAACATGATAGGTTCCTGCACTAGGGCTTCTGGAGTTAGCAAGAACGTTTGTGGAAAAGAAAGACTCATGAGTTATGATTGATGAACCTCCACTGCTACCTCTTCTGATTGAATAATTTTGATGGAGTAGAACAATTACATTTTTTTCATGTTCTTTGTTCCTGGATCACTAACAGTTCCATGGTCTGAAAAGCTGCTCCAGGCCTTGAAAGCACTATCACTGATATCAACAATAAGATCTAGCATCTTTTCTCATAGAAAATAAATTGTAGTGGGAAAGAAAACATGCTTCCCACTGTGAATCAAACCCAAGCCCCTCCCCAACTACTGTTCTGGTGCTCTGCCACTGTGCTATCATTCCACATAGCAGTACATAAGGTTTCACAACAGCAATACATGCTGTGGGAAAGCATATCCTGCATTGAGTGCAGATTCCCTTCTCATACAGAAGGCACATTTACACCCAGTGCCCTGTAATGGAACCAGTGTTACAGACTCGCTGTTCCATTGCAAAAAATGTGTGTGCAATCGACCCATTCCGTAAACAACAGTGAGCGCTCATCCCAAAACGCATTCCCTGTTTGAGTGGGTTTGCCAGCTTCTATTCCATTCTGCTCTGCCATGTAAAATTAGCTTTCCATTCATTTCAGTGAACTGCTAGCTTCACAATTACACTACCTTCTGCAAAGAAATATAACCAAACTTGCTAACATTAAAAAAAATTATGAGCTCAATACAGAATTTGTTGAGGGAGGATTTTCCCTAACGAATTCTGGTGAAAACATTTAAAAAATCATCCCTGTTGATTTGTGCTCCTTAATACATTTGTTCAGTAACTTAGAGGTTTGTGAGTTACCTTTCTCCACACAACTTTAGATGAATTTTGTAATGTTTTCAACAGAATTCGTTAGTGAAAATTGTCCCTAAATGAATTCTGCATTGAACTTAATTTATTTTATTTTTTATCAGGGCAGAAGGGCTGCCCAGAATTCTGTTAATTTGCTGCAATGTCACTGGACACTGGATGGCAGGAAGCACTGCTGAAATGCTGGAAGAGACAAACAACCGAGACACCAGTGCTGTGTACAAATGGCACGGGAGCGCAGTGGGAGGAGCATTATAGGACTGTAACAAAACAAAGCGGCACAAGTAAGCACTGTGTAAAAGTGCCTAGAGTTGCAGTAGAGTTTAGTAATGAACTCTCTGCCAACTGGAAGGAATGTTTCCCACCAAGTTGTATTCAAACCTACACAAGCTTCAAAGCTTCAGCCAAAACTAATTAAGTTGACTGCAACTTAAAACTAACAGTTCATTGTTCTGAAAATCTGCCTCATGCCCTGCTGAAACCCTACCATTGACAGCAGAAATGACGTCTAACAGTTTTTCTCATACTACATAAATTGTGGTGAGAAAGGAAAAAATGTGCCATACTGGGAACCAATTCCCTCCCAGATACTGTCCTGGTGCTGTGCTACTGTGCTATCATTCCACATGGTGGGACATCAGGTTTTTAGACAGAGATGCATGTTATAGGAAAACATATTTTGCACATAGTGCAGGTCCTCTATTAAGAGTTGAAGTGGAGTTTAGTAATGAACTGTCTGCCAGCTGGAAGGAAAGCTTCCTACTAAGTTGCATTCAAACTTACACAAGCATCAAAGCCTCAGCCTGAACTAATTAAGTTGACTATAACATAGAACCAACAGTTTAATGTTCTGAAAGTCTGCTTCAAAGCATGCTGCAACCTTATAACTGACATGAGCAATGGAATCTAACAATATCTCTCATACTACTGTAAACTGTAGTGAGAAAGGAAAAAAAAATGAGCCATACTGGGGATCAAACCCAGACTTGTGTAGGTTCAAAACACTATGTCAAGACCTAAAAGCCTTATCACTGACATCATCAATTACATCATGCTGCCAAATTTCTAGTCCTCTCCCATCTTCACAACCCTGGATGGCTCTCCACTAGAGAATGTTACTGCTTTCAAATATCTAGAATCACCATCTGGACTTCTCTAATCATGTCAATGCCATCTGCACTAAACTGCGCCCCAGACTGACTGGCCTCTAGCGACATAAGGCCAGCCTCCCCCTTCCCGATCGCTGTGAGTTGGTTACCAAAAATTATCCTTCCCATTTTTGATTATGCCAATATGGTTTATGGTACTGCCTCTTAATCTTCACTTACCAGACTAGACACCCTCCTGAACTTTTTCTGCTGCTTCACCACCACCCTCCTTACCCACCACTGTCTCCTGTACTCTGCCCTCATGCCCCTGTCCCACAGGAGAATGATTCACTGTGCCTCCTTTGTTGCAAAGTTCTGGTGTGGAACCCTCCCTACCTACCTCTCTGCTTACCTCTCCCAAGCTGCTCCCTCTAGCTACTCCCTTCATCACCGTGATCCACATACTTTTGCCATCTTATACCCCCCCTCTCTGCATCTGGCCAATCTGCTTTCTCCTTTCATTTCCCTTCTTTCTGGAATAAATTCCCCTCCAACCTCAGACTATCCTCCTCCCCTTTCTCACTCAAAGGGCTACTCAGACTTCTGCCTCACCCACAGTACCCCTGTGTACCCTAGCCCCGCCTCCTAAGCATTAGTTAACCAATCACCTACAGCTGCAAACCCCTGACATCTATATCTCCTTGTCCAATCGGAATTCCATTTTTGTAATTTGTGCCTTGCTCTCTGTACTTCTTTTTGTCTTGAGCCATTATTTATTAGTTGGTGCAATGGCCTGTCCTTCCTACTGGACTGTGGTGCTATCTGTAGATAAACAGGTATTTTTGCTTTAATGTTGTACTCCTGTACCTTGATGTTACCTACTGTTATGGGTTTTGTAACTGTGGCCCTTGTTTCTTGTTACTGATGTGTTTTGTCATATGTAAACGTACTATTTTCCCACATTGCCTTTCTCCTGGGTCACACCTGGAAACTAGTCTCGGCTCATTGGTGCTTTTCCCTGTTATCAACTTTTAAATAAAAAATCTCTTAGAGTGAATGTAACTTTAAACCTGACTGAATGCAGAAACAAACACATGTGACCACATAGGGCTCTGCAAGCTGAGGCTTGCTAGTGCCTAAAAAGCAGCTTCTACAGAAAATACAGGCTTGCAGTTTACTAAGGATCATATTAAGGATGACAGAGCAGAAGGAGGCTGATTTGCCTATGTTAACTGCTCCCTCCTTCTCGGTGGTAGAAATGTTCTAGTTTCTCATGCAGCAGGAACTTACCCAATTTACTAGCTTTGGAGTTGCAAGTAATTATACATTCTGGCAGTTAATGCCATGCTCCAACCATCTTCTGTGAGAAGAAAACCCTCCTTTTCTTTGATTTAAGGGGGTTTCCTTTCAAATATAGCATGTGTCCCTCCCCTGGTGTTGTAAATGTCATCCTTGAACTCAAGGCCTACATTTGTAAATAGTTCAAAGTCATTGATAACATCCAACAGGAATAGCAATTCCCCTCCCAACCTCCTTGTCTCGAGGCTCATCAAATTCAGTCTAGTCATTCTGTACTTATGTAAGATCATGTAGCCCATTTATTAATTTGGTTGCCCTACATTGTATTCTCTCCCTTCTTCAGTAAAATGACCAAAATTGGGAGCCATAGTCATGAAGAGGCCTAACATAGCTCTTATAGGGGAGATTAATAATGTTTTCACTTTTGCTTTGAATAATCCTGTTCCAGCTGCCCAACATCTGGTTTGCTTTCCCAAATACATCATCACAATGCCTTGTAAGTTTAAGGCCAGAAGTTATGGCAATGCCAAGGTCTTTTACTTCATTTTTTTCTGATGTTAAGACAGTCAATATAATAATCAGCCTCATGTTTTTTTTTTTTTTGCATTACCACACATTTGTGTATATCTTGTTTCATTCCCCATCTTTGAATCCAGTTGTTAATCATATCCAGGTATTTAAGCAGCATTATAATATGTACTTCATTATCTACAGAGCTGCACAGTTTTGTGTCATCTGTATACTTTTTGTTCCAGCTATTTAATCCCTCTGTAAAATTCATTATAAATCGATGGAACAAAAAAAAAAAAGCCCAGAACTGATCATTACTCAGAATTTTTCCATCCTGGGAAATGGGGTGGAAGAAACTCAACTCCTGAATAATGAGAGTTTGTAAATTATTTTATTTAATTCAACATGCCACCTAAAAAACACATATTGTAAAAGTCAACAACTTTGAGCCTTTGTGATTCAATATGTAAAACTTGGGTAGCAAGGGTTAAAAGTTGCTGAATTTCATAATGTGATAAAATAGTGGTCATGTTTTAGTCCACTAGTTACAAACATATAATGGTACTGATTAAAATAATATTAAAAGGGAATGGGCTGGCCCGGTGGTGCTGAGGGTTGAGGCACTGGATGCCACACCTTGCTCCACGCCGGTGACCCAGGTTCAGGGATGAGCTCAGGCCACCCGGGGTCACAGGGGAGAGAAGGATGAGCACCCATCAGCAGCTCTCCTTCTCTGGGGAGGGTTCCACACAAGTTTCGCAACTCCACTGCCATCTCTCGGGGTGAACCCGGGGTTGACAGTGCAGATTGGAGCACACAGAAGGTACGGGGCAGCATCAGCCAAGAAGCCCTGGGGGGAGTTGCATCTTCACGCATACCTCCCATTGGCTCTCCTAGAGTGCTGATGTCTGCGGGAACAGAACATGGGAAAATGGTGGCCCGTCACTCCTAGGTGACGACCCCTCGTTGAGTGCCTCGGCAACCACCAAGACAGGAGCAGACTCTGCTGTGCTGCACCCACTCCACCGTTGTGCAGGAAGAAGGTAGGAGGGGACCTCTCTTCACCCCACCCAGGGGGATATCTGGGATACCTAGGGTTACTGAGGGGGTGAACACTCTAGGGGCAGACTCCAGTATTTCGGGGTGCTGAGGTTAGCGAGGCATGTAGGAGTTCTGATTGAGTGAAGTGATGTGGCTGGGAGGAGGAAAAAGATCAGAGTTAACAAAAAAAAGAAAAGGGGAACAATCAGCACCATGGGCCCCAAACACAAGCATAGGACTAGTCACAATGCACACTTTGTGTGCAAAACCATTTTGGTTTACTTACTGTTTACTGTAGTATAGTAGATTGATCAGACTCATTTTGTTTACTTCTAGGTTGACATTGTCTGTTACTACAAATCCCAGAATCCCTTGCAGCTGACATCAGAGCAGTAGGCAGCAGTGGGAGATTCAATAGCACAGCACAGTAGACAGTATGCACGCTCCCTTTACAGTACACAGGATGTGCGTGCCCTGTCATTGCATATGGTGGCCAGCCGAGGTGGTGAGAGGGAACTTTTAACAACTACAGAATACCAAATCTTGGTTCAGGACTGAAAGAAAACGAAAAGAAAAATGTGCATCTTGATATTTTTGCCAAACAAATGTTATTGCTGAAATAACTCCATGGTTACTAACAAATACTGCAGTGCAAAGAGTTGGTCTGTGAAAACCCCGGTACAGGGTTGGTGCTCAAGATAACAGCCCTAAACGTGAGCTTCACTACCTCCAAACTGTTTTAATGTACTCACAAAGGAGCATACTGTTGTACAGACAGAATACGCATGTAAAAAGTTTTTCAGACTAAACTTTTTATTCAAAATTACAAGGACTAAAACACACGGGAGCAGGCTAATTCTGCCGACCACACTCACCCCGCTGCTTCGAGTTCACTGACTCTTCTTCAGGGGGTGAGGTCAGGCACTTCATAAATATTCATACATATACAATAGGGGAAAAAGACCTAGGGTCATGGTGGATGCATGTATGAATAACTCTGAGCAGTGCAGGACAGCGGCTAGCAAGGCAAACAGGATGTTGGGATGCATCGTAAGGGGGATCACCTCTAGGAGCAAGGAAGTGATTCTGCCGCTCTACAATGGACTGGTTAGACCACACCTTGAGTACTGTGTACAGTACTGGAGACCACACTTGAAGAGGGACATACAGCTCCTGGAGAGGGTACAGAGGAGGGCAACTAAGATAATACGAGGGCTAGGGGATTTGACGTAATGAGGACAGACTTGAGGAGCTCTGCCTGTTTTCATTGGAGGAGAGGAGAGACAGGGGGGACATGATTGAGGTCTTCAAGTACCTCAAGGGAATAAATAGGGTAAACATGGAGGGGATCTTTAGACTAAAGCAGGGAGGTATCACCAGAGGGCATGGTTTGAAGTTGGAAGGTGGAAGGGTGAGGGGAAAGAGGAGGAGGTTTTTCACTGAGAGGGTGGTGGACCCTTGGAATGCACTGCCTGGCGAGCTGGTTCAGAGATCCACAGTGGAGGGCTTCAAGAGAGGGTGGGACAGACACAGAAAGTGGATGTATCAGATGATGGCCTGTCCCAGGGGGGTGGGGATGGATGATAGGAGTTTCTGGAACACAAGGGGGGGGGGCCTCGGCACCCAACTAGGGATCTGAGGTTTGAGCAGACTCGATAGACCGTAAGGCCTAATCTGCTGGAAAATAGTATGTTAGTATTTATATATTGCCCCAATTACTAACTTGCTTATAATTAGTAGAGAAGCACATATTTAATGTACTGAAATATATGTAAATTAATTTGGGTGTGATATTTAAACATTTATGAACATGTATGAAATGCATTCAAATGGTGGCATTTTTCCTTGCCTGACCACTCCCCTGAGAAAGAGTTGGTGGACTCGAAGCACTGGGACAAGTGTGGTTGACATCATTAGCTTGCTCCCACATGTGTTAGTCCTTGTAATTTTGAATAAAAAGATTATTCTGAAAAGGTTTTTACACGTGTGGTCTGTACAACAGTAAGTTCCTTTTTGAGTGCACAAAAACAATTTGGAGGTAGTGTTACTAACAAATACTGCTACTTTAAAAAGCAAAAAAAGAACAAATTATCAACATACATCACCCTAGTATAATAATTTAAAAGATTTATTATGGACGAACAAGAAAATCACTGCCATAGTGCAGGTTATCATCATACAAACATGACATGTCACAACAGTGGTACTAATTCAGGCAAAACATGCATTATCATTTTGATTCTGTTACCCTGGGCTGGCTGTCACCCTGACTCGACCCACCTGCTCTTTCTCTTGTAATCTGTGTTGTTCTATACCTTAGTTCTCTTGGTCCCGACTCCTCCTGGTCACCTTGCACATAAATTCTAAAAAAATAATTTAAAGAAACAAAACAAGTCCTTACTATCCTTTCAAACCCCAGGAACAGGGACAATGGTTTTCCGTTTTTACCGGTAACACCGGTAAAAATCACGGAATCCTGCTTAGTTTGCGGATTTTGAATTCTTGTACCGGTGCCTCACGGAAATTGCATTTCACTGCACAGAATCCCTAAGATTTCAGTGCATTTTTAAATGTTTTTATTTTCTCTTTCTCTGCCCCCTTCTCGCAGCATCAGTCTCCACTTTTCAGAGATCCCTAGTCTGGGTATCCCCTAGCTTCACCCCAGGTAATGCTCAGGAGCTCCTGTGAGCCTGCACCAGTCCTGCCTAGGTTGTACCCCCCAGGTGGGAAGGGAGGAGACCCCAGGTCACCCCTCCACAGTCCTTTAATGTGTGTCGGGCAGCCCAGTGGGTCCCTCATGGAAGCTGGTTATGAAGTCTGGGGCAGCTGGGTCCCTTCTACCAGCAGCTGATGTGGGGTGATTGTTATTGGTTTTCTGGTCTTTGTCCCTGAGGGCACCAACACTTGAGGGGATCCAAGGAAGTAGGGCACATAGAGACATGCTGCTACTCCAGATCCTGGCTAGCTTCCTCTCTTCCCAAAATGCTCTGCAGCCTCATTGCACCACCACCTGTGGTCACCCAGGTGGCAGTAAAGCAGCAGGACCTGCAAGCCACCGTTCCCAGAGGAAGAGAACAGCCCCCCAGGTGTTCGATCATACTCCCCTGGCCAGGCCTCTAGCAACCTGAATTCACTTCTGATCCCAAGTCCCTGGCATTGCAAGCAGTAGTGCTACCTCAGGCTATTTACAGTGCTCTGTCAACTATACACCCACTTTGGTGTAAGAAAACATAAGCAGATGGAGAGGGAAATAATTCAGTTTTAGTAAAATGTTGCAAAGTGTTTAATGTTCATAATTTGCACTGTAGGTACTGTGCACTATAATTGAAATCATATATTAAAACATTATATATGGGTGTTATGGCTGGCAGTATTGCCTAGTGGTTAGAATAACAAACAGTGATCGAACTGAGTACATTTAGAAGACCTGGGTTTGATTCCCACAACCTCCACTTGCATACTGTGTGACTGTGAGCAAGGCACCTAACCTCCACAGAGCTCCTGGGTCACCTCTGAAAACAGGCAGTTTTGCCTAGTGGGTTTACCCAGTTTACAAAAAAATATAAAAAAAATACCAATATATGTTTACTACATCATACAGTAGTCAGGGTACCATGTAATTTATCTGAGTTGTACTCGGGCTGCAATGATCTTGTATAGGTAAATATAAATGTTCAGATACATTTTGTGTTTTATAAGCTTGTTTTTAGACTTTAGTCAGGTTTTTATTGTATTTTTTGCATATGAACATCTAGGATATAGATTGCTAAGCGCAGGATCACTGTTACCAACTAGTTTATTCAAGTTTATAATCAGCAGGGCCATCCAAAATCCTCAGTTGTTTGATTGAAAGTGAGTCTGAATGAAAGTATGTTCACAAGGCACAAGCTGCCTTACTACTTATTTAGGTGAATGGGACAGAAACATAGAAACATAGACTTTGATGGCCCACCTAGTCTGCCCATTTCATCATTTGCACCTTCTCTCTCACCTGTTGTGTCAGTCTCTGTGACAACAAAAAGTTTTCTGACAGACTGCTTTAATAAAAAGCAAATGTTACGTGTGTAAGTGTACTTATGCTTGGCCAGTGGATTTGAAAGCACATTCAGTGAAACATGGAAGGTAAGACCCCAGTGGTTGTATGATGCTGGTGGGTAGAGTGGTGTTCAATACACATCTGAACAAAGACATGAAAACTGGGAGACACCCTTTTCATGGAGACCAAGGGAAAAAAAGGAATTCATATGTTTGTGAGATGCATTAGAAGGTCCTCCACTAATCACGTGTGAATATTTTTTAGGTGAAGACACTATTTCAAAGAAGCAAATTCAGGCAGTTTTCTTTTGTTCCTCCTGCCCCCTGGCCATCCACTCCTTCAGGCCTGCCAAGTCCCCCTACCACTGCTGCTGAGTCCCCCCCACCATCCACTGCCCCTTAAGGCCATGCTACCAGGTAACTCAAATTAACCCTTCATCGGTGGGCCCCTATCCCTGTGGGAGGCTAACAAGGGAAGACAATCACCCTAAAGAGCTTCCTGTATATCCCAGGCATGGCAGGGGGCAGAACAGACACATGTGTCTGGGACTTCATGCTTATGGAGGGACCAGAAGCCATCCTCTAGGTAGCCAGCAGGTGTTTTTCCATTTTTGTGGGAGCGTGACAGGCCACATGATGTCAAGACACAAGCTGATGCACATCACGCTCTCTTCCGCAATGAGGGCCAATGTGTTGCCATGCCTCCAGCCTCCACCTGGGACCAGCAAACACTGAACTGTGAATATAACCTCCCTCCCAGGAGAAGGCGAGTGGTTGTTGGACACTCAAGCCTTCACCCCCCCCGGCTGGTCTTCCAGCACCCAAACCTGTTCCCAAACCCTGGTCAGTGGTGTCACTGGCAGAAATCCAATTCAGGCAGTTAAATGATAGGAAAAAACAAATGTGGTCCACCTTAGTAGTGGTGGTGGTTCAGATTAATTCACATCAGAGTTCTAACAAGCAAAGAGACTAAGTAATTTGTAACTTGTGCATGTGGGGTGTGGGTGTTGAAGAAAGGGGATCATAGTGCTGTCACTACTGCCATCATGCCTGAGGGATGTGGACTGCATTGTTGCTACTGCCATCACACCTGAGAGGCGGGGGCGTAGTGCTTCTGCCATAACCACTGGTGGATGGGGAGTGTTGTACTGCTGCTGTCCCACCTGAGGGATGGGGGCCATAGTGCTGATACTGCCATCACACCTGAGGAATGCGGAACGTGGTACTGCTGCCATCACACCTAATGGATAGGGACCGCAGTCCTGCTGCTTCCTTCACACCTGAGGGAGGGGGGACACAGTGTTGTTGCTGCTGCCATCACACCAGAGGGATGGGGGCCTTACTGCTGCTGCCATCACACCTCAGGGATGGGGGCTGTAGTGCTGTTGCTGCCATCATATTTTGTACCTAAAATAACTTTAAATTGGTACAAGGATGGAAGGGTGTGCAATAGTGGAGGTCAAAACTGCTAAAATGCATGTTAGCAGAGTTAAAAATTGTTAAATAAAGTTCACAAAACCAAACACCAGTAAAACCGGATTTTGGCTTAGCAGACACCGGTGACAGTACCGTTTTTTACAATGTGCAAAATGGAATTTGCCCTTTCTCAATCCCGGTAAACCAGTGTCCCTGCCCAGGAATCCTCCAGTATGATTAAACATATGTAGTCAGCTCAGAATCTCTGACTGCCCTGGAGCTGTGGTGATGTAATGTGGAATGTATGCAAATAATGGAACTAGAATGCTACATTCAAACTGCTGCCTCTAAGTGGACTGTGTTCCATCTAACAGTCACATTCATTTTCTCCACTCAGACAACTAGATGTCCTGAAGAGCTTTCTTCAGCAATTTCACTGCAAGTTTGTTTATTTCTTTCAAAAAAGTTTTAATTTTATTATTTTATCTTTTCTCTGCCTCTAGTTAGTGTTTTTAGATATAGGGATTTGTTCTCGGTTCCTGATGGTTTTTTTGTGGTTCCCAGGAACCGAGGTCTTCTCAGTTTTATTTCCGTTTTAGCAGTTCCTAACCACTATTTAACTCAATTAATTTAACTTAAAGCTCCTTATTTTTAATTTATTTTAGGAGCGATTTCCCCATTTTATGCTTGGTACTTTTCTCTCAGGACCGAATCGCATTTTTACAAATATGAAAT
The DNA here is from genome assembly GCA_016271365.2 of Neoceratodus forsteri. Lineage (NCBI taxonomy): Eukaryota > Metazoa > Chordata > Ceratodontiformes > Ceratodontidae > Neoceratodus > Neoceratodus forsteri. The sequence goes on from CM028129.1 coordinate 1,318,948,027, forward strand.
AAGTTTTATTTAATCGTGGTTCCTTTTCCCCTTGGGGAACCAACCACAATTTTCCTTTTTTCCCTTTCCTGGAGTTTTCTTTTAGTTTGCTGACAATTGGCATGTCAGTAAGACCAAGAAAGAGGACAAGACCTACAGGTTTTAAAAAACTGTTTACAGCATTTCCAAATCTTTGCCAAGGCTGATCACCACAATTTGTGTTTGGAGTGCCTGGGTCCTAGTCATATTTTTTCTAATTGCGAGAAAAGATTAGACATATGAAAAAGATTCCTCAGATCCTAAAACTACTGATAATGGATCTGAGCACAGTAAACATAAAAGACCCACTGAGCAGGCTTCAGAGTTTGTACCTGCTAAAGAACAGAAAAAAAAATGATGAAGAAAAACATGTCGCTGTGCCTCCTGCTGAAGAAGTAAAGGAGCTCCCAGCAGACAAAAACAAAATGCCCTCTGATGAGGACATTGCAGAAGCCCTGCAGGTCATTCTTTTTTTTTCTGCCCAATTCTATTTTATCTCCTGTATTCACGACAGGGGATCTGTTCCCCCTAATCAGCCCTGTGATGCGTGGTCTCATACCTGCCAAATGCCAGCATCCGCCGCAACCTCGGCAAAACCAGGGAGGACCGTGGCTTGCCCCCCACAGAGGGGCCCCCCTGGAAGAGGTAGATGGGGGAGAGAGACTGCATCACCCTTGTGCCCCTACCCCTTGAGACGGACATTGTTTGACGGTGGCAGACAGGACCCCGTTGGAGGCGTCATCCTGTCGTGAACGGGGTTTTTTCCTGTATGGTTCCCCCAGGACGTGGACGTGCAATGAAGTCTGCACACCCAGGTTGCTGACATCTGCCACATCCCTTCCCTTACTGTGGCTCTGCTCTTGTAGTGCCACCGATCTCCGCTGGAGGCCACTACAGAGTGCTGCATCCCCAGGGACCCACCCCAGGAGAGGAGAGGAGAGGAGAGCAGTCCTCTGGACACTCAATCCTCTCTTCCCTTGCTGACCCCCAGTGCCCAGAGTCTGTTCCCAAACCCAGGTTGCCGGCATGGTGTGAGGTGTGGTGTCCAGTGCTTCAACCCTCAGCACCATTGGGCCAGCCCTGCAGGTCATTCAGACTATCTAAACTGCAGGTGCTATCCTGGGTTCACCAGTTCCAATCCCACCACCGGTTCCTACAAAACAAACAAACAAAAATAATGAAGAAAAACATGTTGCTGTGTCTCCTGCTGAAGAAGCAAAGGAGCTCCCAGCAGATAAAAACAAAATGCTCTCTGCTGAGGACATTGCTAAAGCCCTGCAGGTTACTCAGGCCATCCAGATTACAGGTTCTATCCTGGGTTCACTGGTTCCAATTCCACCACTGGTTCCCACAGACCAGGGTCATAAAGTTTATTTTGAGGAGGACTGAGGTATCCCCTGAGCAAGATTTTGGTACCCCTCCTTGTGGACAGGATGATTTTTCATCCTGTTTTTTCCTTTGTCAGACAAATGGCTGACACTTTAGGCCTCCCCTTTCAAGAGTTTTTGGAAGATGAGGAGGAGGAGGCAGAAATTCTGGATATAATGAGTCTGGTTCCCTCTAAGAGATTTTTCCTCCCTATCCACAATTCTCTTAACCCTTGGACTGCCAACAGAATTGGAACATATAGGAATTCTGGACTGATATATCTGTCCGTGGCACAGCAAAGGTTAAGAAAGCCACCCTAAAAATTCTGCAAATACCATCCTCTGTCCCTGGGGTGGACAAGAAAGTAAAACAAATTAAGTTGCTAGGTCTGCTGCTGAGTATTTGTATTCTCACCCAGACCATGAGGGCATGGCACAGGCTGCTGCCTGTGATAAAGCTAAAATCCCTCTCTTATCTCATCCTCCTGATAAAGATTTGAGGAAAACTGACACACCATGGGGAAGAAGGGTTACTTAACCTCCTCCCTTCTCCTGAGACTGGCAGCTTATATGGGATATGCTGCAGAATATCAGAAGGCCTATGCCACCAAATATCAATTTCACATGGCTGCAGATGCAAATGACAGTGCATCCAGGTTGTTGGTCCTATCAGTGTCTTGGAGGAGGTTTGCCTGGCTCAGAACAACCAGTCTTACCCAAGACACACAGTTAAAGCCCATGGATCATCTTTGTGAAAACAATTGCCTTTTTAGTGACAAGACTGAGGCATACATGAAAAAGGTGGAAGAGTACAAAACCACCTATAGAAGCAACTCTACAAGAGACGGCGTCTCCACTTCTTTTAGATCCATGGGAAAGGGAGGTAGGGGGTAGCGGGTATTACCCCAGAGCTATGCCCCAGTCTCCATGCCTGTAGATTATACTCAGGCAAGAGGCTACTACAGGGGTAGGGGTAGGAGGCCTTCTAGGCAGGCTGATTCAACCCTCGCATCCAGACCTCAGTTTGAGCATTTTCCAAAACTTCAGGGCTGCAAAATTATTCCGACCTTCAACCCCTGCAGAGACAATTCTACAGAATTGAAGGTAAAAAAAAAAGAAAAAAGAAAAAGCTTCTGTAAGCAAGAGCAATAGATCCAGTCCCTCTCTCCTGAAGGGGGAAGGGCATGTACTTCAGATACTTCCTCACCAAGCAGAAGAATAAGGAATAGCAGCCAATCCTAGACCTCAGCTCCCTGAACAAACACTTGCCAAAGCTCAAGTTCAAAATGATAATGCTTGCCATTCTTATTCCTTCTCCAAGGAAAGGAAACTGGCTGGCACCGCTGGACCTAAAAGATACCTACTTTTCACATCCCAACCAGCCCTTGCCACAGAAAATACTGAAGGTTCACTCTGCCCTCAGGGCACTACCAGTTCTCAGCCCTCCCATTCAGGCTCACTTCTTCCCCACGAGTATTCACAAAGTGCCTAACTGTGGTGGTAGCCTATCTCAGGAGGCATGGAATCATAGTATTCCCTCACCTGGGTGACTAGCTAGTCATAGGGGGATCATACCAACATGTAAAGGACTCCATCAGGGTCAGTCAATGTATCCTGGAGTCTCTGGGCTTCCTCATCAATACTCAAAAGTCTCAGAGGGAACCCGTCCAGTCACTGGAATTCATTGGAGCAGAACTGGATGCGGTCCAGGGAAGGGCATTCCTCTCTCAAGAGAAGGTAAACAACTTATTTGATCTCATGGAAATCTCTTTCTGTGCTGTGTTCTGGACTGAATTTTTTCGCCCACCCCCCCACCTCCTCACCTCCTCACCTCCTCACAGTATTAAATAGACCCTTACTCCGCCCCTTTCCTCCGCCTAGCAGCTGATTGGTCACTCCACTGCTGCACATTTTCATGCTATTGGCCTCCCTGTCTTCAATACCTGACTTGACCCACTTTCTCATCGCCCCTTTTTAAAGCAGTCCCACCCACAGGATCATACACATGCTCTCAACTTTTTCTCCAGCCACTTCATCTAACTCTTCTCAATTACTGCTCTACCTGTCCTATTGTTAGGGACCTCACCCTAATTCGACTATATACCCTTTCAGCTATAAACCAGCTAGCAGTTAAGCAGGCCAGCAACACCAAACAAACTACCATGGGGTGCAACCACCTACTACAACTCCTCACTACCTCTTTTGGCATTGCTGGTACCATGTACGAATTCGGACCCCTACCTCCCCACTCTGAATCCTCACTGGGTGCATGCCGGAAGAAAAGCATACACATGGCCACTACCACTTCCTGTAACGATAGGCTCTTTATCCTCCCGCACCTCCCATACACAGTTATCGCCAAGCCAACCTTCCAAACCGTAACCTTAACTGTTAGCTTTCCCCCTAATTTAACATAGGTGTATAGACACCTCCCCCACCTTAAGCGCAGGCGATGGAAGACACGAGGGAAGATAAACATCACCCTATCTGCCAGAAAGGTTATCTTTCTGTTACTGCTACTCTCTGGAAATGTTCACCTAAATCCTGGACCAACAACCCTGAGGAGCAGGGGAGTCCATACAGTGAACTGCCTAAAGATAGCATCGCTAAACATCTGCAGCCTAACTGCCAAATTCGACCAGCTCCAGGCTTGGATGACCATCCATGCTCCTGACATACTCTGCCTAACTGAAACCTGGCTGTCGGGTAGGATCAAAGATGGTGAGGTGGCCATCGAAGGATTCCAAGCATTTCGACTTGATAGAATAGGCAGTAAAGGTGGCGGCTGCCTCCTATATGCCAGAAACTCACTGAGTTGCTCCATCCTCCCCATCTCCAAAGTTGTGGAGGATTATGAGCTACTAGTGGTAAAAATACAAATCGGCCTAAAAGGCAAGACCCTTACCATCGCCACAACCTACCTGCCCCCCAAGAAAGCCAAGGAAGGAAGGCCTTCCTCTTGTTATGGAAGAAATTAGCACACTCAGAAAGGGCTCAGAACTCATCTTGACCGGTGACTTTAATATTAACTGGTTACGTAAGAAGGCAACACCCTACAGAGATGTAATCACCTCCCACAATCTCACGCAACTCGTAACTCACCCCACCAGGCAGAACTACAAGGCTGGTACCAGCACCCTCATTGACTGGGTCTTAGCTAGCTCACCGACTCGATTCTCCGAACTCAGGGTTCTCCCAGATGTACTAAGTGACCACTCCCCAATCTCCTTTATATGGACCACTAAACTTGCCAAAAGCCCACCCCGCCTCATCAAGAGCAGGGTTCTGCGGAAAGGCAAACTTGGATCCCTCAAATTGGCCCTGTCTGCCTACAACTGGTCCCCCATCAACAAGGCACCTACGCTGGACCAGGCCCTTAGTTTTTTCACTGAGGGCTTCAATTCCATCTGTGATATCTATGCATCATGCACAAAACAGAAAATTCGGGGGGAGGTTAACAGCTGGATTGATGGCAAGCTCCTCTCCCTCCTAAAGGAGAGGGACTGCCTCTGGGAAAAAGCCTTAAACTCAGGCAGCAAGCATGACCTACAGTGCTATAAAATGGCTAGAAATCAGTGCACCAAACTTATCAGGCTCACAAAAGCCAATTTCCATAAGATCCAGCTTAACAATGCACGGGGAGATGGAAAGAGGTTTTGGGACAACATCAAGAACATCCTCGGTAAAGATCAAAAGCAGCACCCTAAAATGCTCAACATTAATAACTCATCCTCCACAGATCCGCTAGCCATTGCTGATGCCTTTAACCAGGCCTTTACAGACCTGTCCTCAGTGCTGCCTCCAGACTACCTTCTGCCTGTGGAGGACCAAGGTTGTGCCAACCTGCTCATAACTAACCACCCAGCCTTCTACTTTAAAAAGGTAATGGTGAAGGAGGCCCTAACGATGGTCAGGAAAGTCTTAGGCAAAACCAGATTGGGGAGTGATGAGCTAGACATGAAGTTACTATCTCTCACCCTTGATATTCTTATCATGCCCATAACAATGCTATTTAATAAATCCTTGGCCCTAGCTCAATTTCCAGAGGTATGGAAGCAAGCCCTGGTAACTCCAGTGCATAAGAATGGTGACAAGGCGCTGGTGTCAAACTACAGGCCAATATCTATCCACTCTCCACTATCCAAAACTTTGGAAAAAATTGTGGCAAGTCAACTCACAGAATACCTCGATAAGTACAATCTGCTCTGCCCAAACCAACATGGCTTCAGGCAAAAACACAGTACCACCACGGCACTGCTGGAATACACTGACTATGTGCACAAGGCGCTGGATGAAGGAAAATTGGTGGGGTCCATCTTCATTGACCTCACCAAAGCCTTCAACACCATCAACCACCCTCTACTAGTACTCCAGCTCCAAAGATTGGATGTGGCACCAACCCCTGTGAATTGGTTCAATGACTACCTAACACACAGGAGCCAGCGAGTCAAAATCGGGCAGACGTTATTTGCTGAGCAGCAGCACCTCTCAGGTTGCCCTACAAACAGAACTACAGAACTCTTTCAATAAACTCGAGGACTGGTTCAGTAGGCAAAAGCTGCTACTAAATTACAAGAAAACCAAGGCCATGCTACAATCCAGCCCCTACAACAAACACAAGCATGCTCCCCTCGTAATCACCAACAAGGCTGGTGAGCAGATTGAGCAGGTGCACTTGTTGAAGTACCTTGGAGTCACCATTGATGACTCTCTCACTTATACGCACCATGTAGACTCCCTTGTCAAAGTGGTAAACACAAAGATAGGGGTCCTCTATAGGCATAAGGAATACCTCACCCCGGAAGCACTCCGAATGTCAGTCTCCAGCTCCATACTCTCCACGATAGACTACAGGCTGGTGGTCTATGGAGCTGCTACTGATACAGTGCTCAAAAGGGTTCAAATTGCACTCAATAAGGCATGCCACCTCACCCTGTGTGCAGATCACTACACTCATACTTGCACCCTGTATGAGCGTACAAACTGGCTTAACCTAAAAGACAGGATCAAATACCAAACTTGCCTCCTGGGAAAGAAGGCACTCCTTGGAAAAACCCCACCCTGTATAGGAAACCTGCTCGAGGCTTCTCTCTCAACATACATCACCAGACGGAGGAAGAATGGAGCACTGTCCATACCATTCCGCCGAACCTCATTAGGGCAGCGTGCTTTCTCCTATCGGGCCCCCCTCTGGATAAATGAACTCCCGATGAAATTGCAAACAAACAGCCTGTCTCAATTCAAAGTAGGCCTCAAACAGCATCTAATGTCTAACTCAAAATGCACCTGCTTCTCAGGCCTCACTTGATAGACAGGCCTACCCCCAAGGTAACACCCAGCAGGGCTACCTAGAGAACCCTGCCTCCATTCCAGCCTAGCTAAGGGCTTAAGTAAGCTATCTGTCCTCTTTAAACGCACTTGGTACTGCCCCTCCCAACCCCCCCCACACACACCATACTAGACAAAGCCCTCTGGAGCTGCTCCCCATCACAACCCCCGTTTATCCCCACCTCTCGCTGTTTACGGTTGGTTTCAAACCCAATCCCCTTGTTTCACTGTCACCCAGCCTCTCGCCATCTGGGATAGCGTTAAACCCTATGCAGTTACTCTGCCATAGTCTATCAACGGATTTGGAGGTTTCCAAGGGTGTGCTACCTAGGACAACCGATTAGAAATAGCTTAGTATTCAATTACAACTGCTCAGTTTTTTTTCTCTTATTTGTCTAATTGTCATGTAATCACTCTTTAATGCTTAATGATCAGGCCTCTGTAACCACTGAATATGTGTATTGTCTTATTGTCCACCCTAACGTGGAACCTTTGTAAAAGAGCTCACGCTCAAAGGTCTTTCCGAAATACTAATTAAACAATTAAACAATTAAACTTACTGACCCTGGCAAACTCCTTTGCCTTGGGTCAGCCCAGGGCTGCAAGGCAGTTCCTAGCATTGCTTGGACACGTGGTATCAACTACCACAGTAGTCTCGGGTGCCAGGTTTCAGATGAGAGATATTCAGTACCACTTGAGATCCCATTGGTCCCAAAGAAGGGATCCCATTTCAAAGCTTGTGCCAGTTACAAGGATTTTGCTACTGGCTCTGCAGTGGTGGAAAGAAGGAGACTACCTCAGGCAGAGCATCCCTTTCCAGCAACAGCACCACATAGTGGTTTGAACAACAGATTCCTCCCTCCTAGGGTGGGGGACACACATAGGTGACTTCACAAGCAGTGGAACTTGGTCCCCTCAGGAATCCAAGTTGCATTATCAGCCTCTTAGAACTGAGAGTGGTCCTTCTTGCCCTAAAAACCTTTGCTCCTCAATTGAGGGGTCAGTCAGTCCAGGTCAGGACAGACAACACAACCACCATGTGGTACAGCAACAAGCAAGGGGGTGCAAGATCCTCAAGGTTGTGCACAGAGGCCATGAAAATCTGGTCCCTAGCATACTCTCTGGATGAGCATCTGTCCATCATTCATCTCATCTCCCAGGGAAGGACAATACACTGGCAGATTCCACTCAGCAGAATCAGTCGGGATCATCATGAGTGGACTTTAAACAAGCAAGTACTGGACACAGTTTCAGATGTTGGGGCACTCCAGATATAGATCTGTTTGCCTCCAAAGAAAACCATCAGTTTCCTCTTTCTTGCTGCAGGCCCCCCTCAGTGGGCACATTGCCCATGGAGGTGTTAGTCTTGGATTGGACAGGGAAATTCCTGTATGCTTTTCCTCCATTTCCACTGCTGTTGAGAGCCCTTCTCAAACACAGGAGTCAGTCTGCAACAATGATACTGGTTGTTCCAGACTGGAACAGGCAGCCATGGTACCCTCTACTACTCACCCTGCCCACCAAGCAAACTATCTGGCTTCTCCAGAGATACACTCTCCCAACAGCCGTTCAGGATCAGGTAGTATTCCCAAATCTCCTGGTTCTTGAGGAGCTAGAATTTTCTGAATTTAAACTGTCAGAAGAGGTCCTTAAGGTCCTGAACGTTTCCTGGAAACCTTAAACAAGAATGATTTGTGCTTCAAAATGGAAACGATTTTCCATCTGGTGCAAGTCTAAGCACATCAATACTTTTAGGCAAGCTTACCTACATTGCTTGACTACCTTGTACACCTACAGGCCTTAGGTCTGAGGTCTGCAACCCTCAGAGTTCATTTAACAGAAGTATCTGCTTACTTTTCTGCAGGTGCTCAGAGAACAATAGCTTCACACCCCACATTTAGAAAGTTTTTCAAACGTTTGGCACATCTGTTTCCTCTTGTTAGGGAACCAGTCCCTCCTTGGGACCTGAATTTGTGCATAGCCAAACTCATGGAACCCCCTTTGAGCCAATGGCTATGGCTGATCTGAAATATGTCACCTGGAAAACTTTTTTCCAGGTGGCAATTACTTCAGCAAGATGAGTGTGTGAGCTCCAGGCTCTCTGCACTGATCCTAATTACATTATCTTCCATAAGGACAAGGTGGTCCTTAGGACCAATAGGAAATTTATTTCCAAGGTGGTATCTGAGTCTCATTTGAACCAATCCATCACCCTTCCTGTATTTTTCACAGTCAAGTCCAGTTCAGAGGAACTGAAGCTTAATAGTCTGGATGTTGAGGTCTCTCAGCTACTACATCAGTCTTACTAAGGACCTCAGAGATTCCCACTCACAACTGTTTATCACCTATGGTGAAATTGGAAAAGGCAGGCTTGCCTTAAAGAGGTTAGTCGCATGCTGGATAGTATCCTGCATCCAATTCTGTTACAGTAAGGATGAGAAACAGCGACCACAGGACCTCAGGGCACATTCCACTCGTGGAACTGCTGCCTCTGTGGCAGCTGCAAGGGATATTCCCTTGCTGGAAATCTGTAAAGTAGCTACCTGGAATACAGTCCACACTTTCACAAAATACCATTTCCTAGACATTCAGTCCAGAAATGATGCAAAGTTTTGCACTGCAGTATTGCAGAACCTTTTTCCTAAGTAGATTCTGTACCCTCCTCCCAAGGCACTGCTTGGTAGTCTGCATACTGTATGTCCAAACATACTGGGAGATTCCTGGGGTTTGAAGATAAAATTACTTACCACAGTAATGTTGTTTCTTCCAAGGGATCTCCCAGTATGATTAGACTTCCCACCCTACCTCCCCTTACATAACCTGGATCAAGTTCATCAATACTTTCATAGGAGTTCTTAACGTTGCCATTAATCATTGGCTTCATTTGCTGTTTTTGATGCACGCAGAGATGACTAGGGGGTCCTAGCTCTCCCTTTGTGTTGTTGTTATCCTGTTGGAGGCCCATCCTCTTCATCAGGGGGTGAGCATTCTTATTGCTATTGTTGTTTGGGTTAGAATTACAGTACTTAATTCAGATAGTCTAGTATTGTTTCAGCTACAAAAATGAGTCTGACTGTTAGATGGAACATCACACAGATGACTAGGGGGTCCTAGCTCTCCCTTTGTGTTGTTTTTATCCTGCTGGAGGCTTGTCTTCTTCACCAGGTGGGGAGTATTATTATTACTATTGTTGTTTGGGTTAGAATTACTTAATTCAGATAGTCTAGTATTTTTTTAACTACAAAAATGAATCTGACTGTTAGATAGAACACAGTCTACCTAGAGGCAACAGTTTGAACGTAGCATTCTAGTTCCATTTTTTTGCATACATTCCACATTACATACTACAGCTCCAGGGCAGTCAGAGATTCTGAGCTGACTGCATATGTCTGTAACCCCCCCCCCATGGGGGCTTACCTTAGTCAACTCTCATTGCCCTGTTTTCCCCGGTCCCCTGTTTTGCAGACCGCCGCCTGGCCGAAGTCCCGTAGTGTTCCTGTATCCTCTGTCTGGCCCCTTCAGTGTTTCCTTTTTTAGTTGGGGTTGGAGGAACTAAACTGTGGAGCTGCCACACTCTGTCAGCACAAATGTGGGAGACAATGGCCTGCACATGCACAGAAGCACATAATCATTTTCTTACTGCATTTGTGGTAAAATGAATGTCTCTTTGGTGCCCCTGGTCCCCAAGTCTGGCAGGTTGGGGGTCGGGGACATGGAGGAGGCACAAGAGAGGTTGCAAAATGTTTTGGTTAAAGAGCGTCAATAGTGCTAAGGACTGCTTCATGAATAATAATGAGGCACAATACATATTAATGAGTAAGCCTGCCTGCTGCCTGGGGACATTGTATTTCAGCAGCAGCGACAGGCAGGGTGCTAAACAAAATTGTTAAACTCTGCAGTGATTTTACAGGGCGCAGGGACTGTGGGGCATTTGACAAATAAAAGCATTTATTCTGGCTACACCAGGATATTGAAGTTGGGACATATATGAACTGCCTGTAAACTGTGTTTGTCAGCAGCCATTATAGCAGCCTTTGACCTTAGCCTAACCAATAAGCAAGGCAGGATTTTTGCCAAAGATTTTTGGGACTGCATGATGGACTTATGGGGAAAAGCAAGGATAATGCTTGGTTCCCATTTTCAGGGCCCATCAGGCATCGAAGGAGCCTTATGAATATTAATTTTTCAATGGGACAGTTGTTTCAGCCAATAGGGAGCTGCCTAGAGCTCCCAAAACCCAAGAGACTTTTGGTTCTGGGTCAGTTTCGGTGGGAGCCCCTCCACAGGGAGGGGAGGCTCTGGCCCCTTGCTAGAGAAATGTGGCTGCAAGGTTTAAGAGAGGCCTAACTGGGGGTTGCCAGCTACCTGTCCCCAGGGCCTGTGTGCTGCCTTTCCACATTTGGAGAGATTTGTCTAAGGAATCCTGATGTGTGACTTCAGCTGTGAGAGAGTTGTAAAGATTTGCAATGCCAGCTGTAAGAGACTGAGACAAAGCTACACTTCAGCAGTGAAAGCACTGCCTAAAATGTTTTTCAGTGATAAAGCCTACTGTGAAATTCAAGTAAGAGGGAGACCTGCCTAGGGGCCGGGTAGCTACTAGTTCCAGGAGGTGCTCAGTTCTGTCTGTTATCCTGCGTTGACTCAGCATCACAGAAAGGGGTGGACATTTGTCTGAAGAAAATGACTGTGGATGGTCCTGGTTTATAGGAATTGGTATGGAAGTTTCCTTGGGGAAAGGAGCTCACCAGTGATTGCCAGTGTTTATCTTCAAAAGTGAGAAGAGAGAGACCCTCTTCTACTTGTGAGTACCAGCATGGCGAGGAAAATGATGTCCAGTATCTTGGGACTGTTCAAGCAAAAGGTGTATGCCTTCAGTATAAGAACGGGTCTTCTGTGAAGCCGATCAAATGTGCCTGAGTCTTTCTGAGACTGTGTCCTGACATAAAAGAGCCATGGCTGTTGTACTGGCTGTGTGGCTGAAATGCAAGGTCTAGCCAAATGTGCCTAAATGTCAGAGAGAAAGAGACTTCTATCCAAGTCAGCTTTGGGAATCAGCCTAATAGTGTCACCAGTTATGCACTGCCATTGCACCTCCCCCTGAGGGGTAATGCCTAGACAAGGGGCTCTAAGGCATGCCGCCCCTGGCCTCTGTGTTGGTCTGTGTTCCAGATTGTGACTTCAGCCTAACCAGAGTTTTCAACTGCTAGAGAAGCTGAGAGAAGCTGCCAGCCTGCTAAAGCTGCAAGAGCCTGCTGCTTGGAAGGGGGCTGCTGCAAGCCCTTGCTAAGCTCCTTAGCCAAGTCAAGTCTACCAATTAGGTCTACCTCAAATCTGCCTGCTACGAATCATTGCTGCACTTGCAAAATGACTGACTACAAAAATCATGAGTAAAGCAGACTCTGCTCTGCATTAAGGGGACTGTAAATAGCTGTTATCACCTTTCTGCCAAGTTCAGTAGTTAAATTCCAAAGCTGCTAAAATGGGGAGTTCACTGGCCTATTTATAGAGCCAAATTTAACAAATAGCCAAAGTAAACCACAAAAAGGTAAAAGTTCTGTTTGATTTAATTTAAGCACACCAACGCCGGCCAACCGGCTGCAACAGTATCAGGCCTGCAACATATGGTACTGGGTACCCATGGAAAGAATTGCAGGGTTCTTAGCTGGACTAGAGACCGGTACCAGTTGGGGTATGTGTAATCTGAAAAATCTAAGCAGCTAGATAGTTAGAGAGCTTAACCTAATCTGTACAAAAGGTTGGTGGGTGGCCAGCATTGAAAGATGTTGTAATTTAAAGTTTAAAATGATTGTTTTCTGATGCCAGTGCCAAAATACAATCTGTTGCTTAACCTCTGCCTCCAAGTTCCCATTCTTAACCCTCCCCTTTGTGAAAAAATTGTTGGTTAACCGTTTTTACAAACTTTGACTCATGAGTATATTATTTGTACCCCATGTAAGCATATTATTATCTTAAGTCAATAATTCAGAGTGTTGAAAATCTGGTTTCTGGGTTATGGTAGTCCATGTGTGGGGTGACGGTATGGGGTAGTGGGTAGGTACAGCATCCCAGGAAGTTGTACTGCTGAATATCAGACCCACTTGTAATTTTACTCTGGGTGGAGGCACCACGTTATTTTATTGTTATCTTTGGGAAAAAACCCTTGATACATCAGGAATAGGAGCCAGGCCCCTCGACCTTGGTTAGTCCTACAAGGCAGGGGTAGTAGCCCACTAGTACATGGCACCCCGTGGTTACATGTCTAATCATACTGGGAGATCCTTTGGAAGAAACAATATTACTGTGGTAAGTAATTTTTTCTTCTTTGCTACCACTTAGAAGTGCTATTCACTGCTCCTGAATACCTCAATGATGAACAACTGAAGTTGCTGCCAGCATGACATAGTGTACTGGTCTGTGGCTGTGGCAGGATGTGTGACATTCTGCCACTGCACACATGCAGCACAATACATGCCTGGCATAGTGTAGTAGCTGGGGCTGTGGGCATGGCAGCTACAGCCCCTCTCACCACTGTTGTACACACGCAGCACAACACCTCCCCAGCGAGAACGGGAGGGTATTCTACTGTGTGTGTGTGGTGGTCAGAGATACTGTGAATGTCTGCCTGCCATGGCCACTCCCAGTCCCAGGCCACTACACTAAGCTGGGAAGGTATTTTGCTACATGTGTGCAGAGGTGGTCAGAGGTGCTGGGAATGTCATGCACTCCCAGTCCCAGGCCACTACACTAAGCTGGGAAGGTATTGTGCTACATGTGTGCAGAGGTGGTCAGAGTGCTGGGAATGTCATGCACTCCCAGTCCCAGGCCACTACACTAAGCTGGGAAGGTATTGTGCTACATGTGTGCAGTGGTGGTCAGAGGTGCTGGGAATGTCATGCACTCCCAGTCCCAGGCCACTGCACTGAGCTGGGAAGGTATTACACTACATGTGTGCAGTGGTGGTCAGAGGTGCTGGGAATGTCATGCACTCCCAGTCCCAGGCCACTACACTGAGCTGGGAAGGTATTGTGCTACATGTGTGCAGTGGCGGTCAGAGGTGCTGGGAATGTCATGCACTCCCAGTCCCAGGCCACTACACTGAGCTGGGAAGGTATTACGCTACATGTGTGCAGTGGTGGTTGGAGGTGCTGGGAATGTCATGCACTCCAAGTCCCAGGCCACTACACTGAGCTGGGAAGATATTGCGCTACATGTGTGCAGTGGTGGTCAGAGGTGCTGGGAATGTCATGCACTCCCAGCCCCAGGCCACTAGACTAGGCTGGGCAGGTATTCTGCTGCATGTCACTGTGTGATGGTTAGAGGTCCTGTGTGAAAAAACTCATCCTCCCCAACCCCAGGCCACTAACTAAACTAGGCTAGGCAGGTATTTTTGTGCTTTGTGCATGTGCGGTGGTCAGAGGTGCTGTGAATGTTATGGCCCCCCAGCCCAAGGCCACGATACTGGGCCAGGAAGATATTGTACTATGTATGTGGCGTTCAGAGCTGCTCAAGCTGCAATGAATACAAAGCCCGCCCCCCAGCCCCAGACTACTACTAGTACAGTCCAAGCAGGTAATGTGCTGTGCACGTGGGCAGTTACAGGCACTGTGAATGTCATGGATATCCCCCCAGATCCAGAGGGGGGGGCATGTCATTCACAGCGCCTCTGACTGCCACATATAACACAATACCTGCTTGACCTATTCTAGTAGTGGTCTGGGGCTGGGGGGGGCTTGACACTCAATGAGCCTTTGAACGTCTCATGTGCAGTACAGTACCTGCCCAGCCTAGTCTAGTGGCCTGGGCCTGGGCTGGGGGGCATGACATTCACAGAGCCACTGACCGTCATGCATGCACACAGCAAAATACCTGCCTGGCATAGTCTGGTTAGTAGCCTGGGGCTGGGAGAGTGGCATGATTTTTTTTCACACAGTGTTTCTGACCACCACACACACAGCAAACAATATAGAGACTTGCAGTGGCAAGTGACAAATTAACAATGCAGACTTGAGGAGAGTCAAGCTGAAAGGCTCTATCTGGGACTCCAAGATTGCAAATTCCTCCACTACCACCACCACCACCGCCACCAAAGCCCTCTCCTGCCTCTGGCCCAGACACACAACACACACTGTACACACAACAGAAACCAGCTAGCCACACACCTAGGGAAAACAAAATGGCAACTGGCCTGGGCCAGACCTCAGGCGTCACAGAAAAACAACCTGAGCGCAATTAAAATTTACCACTGTCTGCTGTTCCCATCAGATCAGTCCAGTGCACAGCATACCAGCTTGTACCTCTCAGTGTACATGATTTTTTTAAGTGTTGTCCAATTTGTGAGGCTAGGGGTTGAAAGGTATACTGCCTGATGCACCAGTCCAGACAACACCTGACCCAGTCACCCCCCCCACTATGTGTCCACCAGTCGGCCTGCCTCCTGCCACAGCCTACTGGTGGTAGACAGTGCTGGGCTGTCCTAGGACAAGCAGTAGGCCAGGGGCCTATAGCCTAGGCTAGGCCTCACTGGCCTAGTAGTGGCTAGGCCTAGGCCACTGCTGCACTGCTTCTGTGAGAGGTGATGAGAGGAGGGATATACCAGTCACTGTATGGGCTTCCCGTGCCACCGGCAAGTTTGGTAAGGGGATGGCAGGGTGGTGTACATGGTGTGGCCGGTGGGGCAGGCACTAGACACAAGGCACAAGGGACTTACTGTACAAGACCATGGTGCATAATCAGAGGGAAGAGGTGCCAGTGGACACTAGGGATGGTTTTATTTCTATCAGGGACAGGAATCAGTGGGTGAGAGGGTTCCACTAGACACGAAGGACTGCTCTCCTTTTACCAAGCTGGGGATTGGAGAGTGGGGGATACCAGTAGACACCAGGAAATAATTTATTTTTGATGGGGCAGGGGATGGGAGAACTAGGGGACTACTGGACACCAGGGAATAATTCATTTTTACCAGGGACAGAGGATTGGGGGGGGGTACTGGACACCAGGGAATGGTTGGAATGGTTCAGTTTTACTGGGGATGGGGACTGTAGGAAGAGGGGACCACTGGACACCAGGGAATGATTTATTTTTATTGGGGCCAGGGATCAGAGGACAGGGGGACCACTGGACACCAGGTAATAATTCATTTTAACTGGGACAGGTATTGGAGGACGGAGGGAACCACTGGACACCTGGGAATAATTAATTTATAATGGAGACAGGGATCAAGGATGGGGGACCACTGGACACTGGAAATAATTCATTTTTAACTGGGATGAAGATCAAGGGTGGGGGGTGCCACTAGACACCAAGGAGCAGGTGTGCTCCCCCAATCATGAACAGTGTTGTTGGCTGCAGTGGCTCCTTCAGCTACAAGGGTTGCCCAGAGTAAGTCGGGCTTCTTCTTGGTAGTAACTGCACAGTGCAAGGTGGCCTATGCTATTTCTTTTGCATAGCACTAATAGGCTGAATATTGCACTGTGCCCATAGTCATGTCCCGCTGCCTTCTTTTGTGCACTGATTCTTGTGTGTATGCTAACCTGTTTAGTACGCGCTTCTGACCCCTTCGAATACTGCATACAGGTGCAAACCCCAGAGAAATAGCAGGAGTCATTTTGTCCACTGGGAAAACTTTTGACTATCTGGTCCCTGGTCTTTGAATCAACAGCATTATATCATACACTAAAGCATTAATTACGACATTTTCTTCTCCCATTTTTAAACCACAAATGTCCTGATTACAGTAGTTTCATGCTAGACAATAATGGCTTGAAAGCTATTATGAACAATATAGGTGAAAAGGGACACCCTTAGATGACCTCATTTGAGACTGTTAATCAAGCAGTTATTACTTGTTTTAAATATAGCAGTTGGTTTGCTATAAAAGGCTTTCATTACATTTCTATACGGTTTGGGCAATTCTAAATATTCCAAGTAAGCCATCATAAAGTCCCAGTTTAAAACATCAAAATCTTTTGATGCATCCAAAAAGTGATTGCTAAAATTGTTCCATCACAGGAGCATATTGTTCAATCAATATCTTGACTTTTTAAGGCCCTTAAAAATACTGTAGTTCTACCTTTAACAAATCTCATTTGGTTGCGATGGACTATCCGCAGTACCCACTGCTCAATTTTGTTTACTAGTAATTTTGCTATAATCTTATAATCTGCTGACTTTACCATAGAATTCTATCAAGTTAGTTTGGCATGATCTGCCCTTTGTGAATCCGTGTTGTATCTCATCCCCAGCCCCCAGCAGATCTATGTAGTTCATGATCATGTCCTTAACTATGCCTTCGAGTATCTTTCCAAGGACCGAGGTCAGACTAATAGGTTTGTAGTTGCTAACCTCCTGCCTAGAGCCTTTTTTTATGTATCGAGATAACTGTTGCTTGTCTCCATACCTCCAGGACCTGACCTGTGTCTAAGAATTGTTGGAAAAGAAATGTAACAGGTCCTGCCAGACTCTCTGCAAGCTCTTTGAGAAGTCTTGGGTGTAGGCCATCTGGGCCATGGGCCTTAATGTGGTTTAGGTTTTTAGTCTTTTCACTACATCTTGGAACTCGATTTGGGGGCCTACTGTCTTGTTGTTGTTGTTAGTACTTATTTAATAACTCTGCTTTTTCACAGTCCCTTTCCAATTTTATTTCTCCATCCTCCTTAGCCTAGTAATCCCCTGTCTTGCCCTTCCCTTCTCCCTCACATATCTGAAAAAGGTTTTATCCCCCCTTTTGGCCTTTTTTGCTACTTTCTCCTCAGTATCTGCTTTTGCCCTTCTGATCTCCTTCCCTGCCGTACTCCTCTTTTCCCTGTACTCTTCCTGATCTTCCTCGCTGAGTGGCCTCTTAAATTTTCTGAAAGCCCTCCTCCATTCCCTGACTGCCCCCACAACCACCTTTGTAAACCAAAGTGGTCTCCTCCCCCTTTTGCTCTTACTAACCTTTTTTATGCACATTTATGCAACTTTCACCCCTCCCTTGATAGCTTGCCATAACTCCTCCACTGCCCCTATATTCTCTTACCCCTCCATTGTCTCCCTTACTATCCTTCTCATCTTGTCAAAGTCTGTGCATCTGAAGTCCATGAATGTAGTACTGGTTTTGCTTGTCTCCCTCCCTGCCCTGATCCTGAACATCACCGTGCTGTGGTTGCTGTTGCCCAAGGCTTCTCCCACCTGCACCTCTCCACACTCTCCCCATTTGTCAGGTCCACATCCAGCAGGTTGTTGCCCCTTGTCGGCTCCCTGACTAGCTGTTGAAGGAATACCCCCTGAAGTGCAGCTAGTATCTCCCTGCTCCTTGACGATGCTGCATCTGGGATTTCCCAGTCTACATCTGGGAGGTTTAGGTTCCCTACCAGCAGTAGCTCTCCTTTTAGGGCCAGCCTTGTGACTGCCTGCATTAACTGTTGATCACACTCCTCCCCTTGCGTAGGTGGCCTGTATACCACCCCCAGTTGCAAGGATTCTCCTGTCCTCCTCGCCTAGCGTTACCCACAGTAGCTCAGTCTTCCCATCCTCCTCTTGTCCTTCAGTTACACTTATGCCTTCCCTGATGTATAAAGTAACTCCTTCCCCCTTCTTACCCTCCCTATCCCTTCTGAACAGTCTGTAACCTGAGATAGTCATTTCCCAGGTGGGCAGCTCTGTCCACCAGGTCTCGCTTGTAAATACTATATCTAGTCCTTCGTCCCCCATGATGGCCTCCAAGTCCACCATCTTATTTGCTAAGCTCCTGGTGTTGGCTGCTAAGCCCTTCCACCAGGTTCCCTTACCATCCCCCCTTCTCTATTCTCCCTCATGCCCAGTATTTTAGGACCATTCTGGGGGAGGCTGGTAGCCACCCATTTTTCCTGCCTTGTGGTGCAGATTTTTTCCACCCTCCCCCCCAATCTAGTTTAAATTGTAGGCTTCTTCTGTGAACTCTCCTAATTTGCTTTTTACCACTGCCGCACCTTCCCTATTCAGGTGCAGTCTGTCTGGAGCAAATAGACTCTCATCCTCACAAGTGGATCCCCAGTCCCCTACTAACCCATACTCCATTTGCTTGCACTACCCCACCAGACACTCATTGAACTCCTTAATCCTCAGCCTCCTATCAGTACTTGCCTTTGGTACTGGCAACACCTCAGAAAAAGCCACTGATTTGAACCCCCGACTGCTGCAGTATCTAGCAAGTGCTCTAAATCTTGCCTGCACCTCCAACAGGCTTTTTCCTGCCAGGTCATTTGTTCCCTAATTGATTTCTTTAACTGGGTGACCAAAGTAGTAGACCAGGGAGGGGCTGTGGACATGGCCTACCTAGACTTTAGCAAGGCATTTGACACAGTCCAACACAAAAGATTAATAGTCAAATTAACCAGCCTGGGAGTGGGTCCCAGGGTGGTAGCCTGGGTAAAACATTGGCTGGACAACAGAACACAGAAGGTAATTGTCAATGGAGTCCACTCCGAAGAAAGAGGGGTTACTAGTGGGATACCACAGGGTTCAGTACTGGGTCCAGTCCTTTTTAATGTCTTTATAAGTGACATTGCAGAGGGACTGGAAGGAAATGTATGCCTCTTTGCAGATGACACAAAGATCTGCAACAGGGTTGATACACAAGGAGGCATGGAAAGGATGAGAAGGGACTTGGCAAGGTTGGAGGAATGGTCAGAAGTATGGTAGCTTGGATTCAATGCAAAGAAGTGCAAAATAATGCACCTGGGAAACAAAAACCCAGGGAAGATTACACAATGCGGGGGAGGAAGTACTAACAACAACAAAAATGGAAAGGGACCTGGGGGGTAATCATATCAGATGACCTTAAGGTTAGCAAGCAATGTGAGAAGGCAGTAGGGAGGGCTGGGGGATACTGGGATGTATAAGGAGACGCTTCACCAGCAGAATACAGGAAGTTGTTATCCCTCTGTACAGACAGTTGGTGAGACTCCATCTGGAGTACTGTTGTGCAGTTCTGGAGACCCCATCTCCGCAAGGACATAGACAGGATAGAGGCAGTCCAGAGGAGGGCAACTAAAATGGTGCAGGGTCTGCAAGAGAAGCTATTTGAGGTGAGACTAAAGTTCAAGTTCAGGTTTATTGCAGGAAAGACTCCGTTGAGCAAGCTCATTCACAAGGAGGTCCTGAGGCACATGCACATACAGTTCGCAATTACATAGACAGGAGATATAAAATGTAGAACAACAAAGAAAAAAATATATATATAATACAAGAGGTATACACAATAGAAGTCCTTATGCTATATATGCAGTACATTCCAGCTTTAACCTTGCTCTAAATTATGCAGCACATTTCAGCTTAATAAGTAGAGGGCCAGCTGGTACCTAGGAAGTTGACTTGGCGTTGGGGGCCTAGTAGCACCTACATATGTCTTTTAATTTAGAGAGATCTAGTGTTTTGTAGGAGTTAATTGATATGATGCTGGTTAGCTTCAGCATGGCTTGTAGTTGGTTCCAAATGTTTGGGAGGGTGTATCAGACAGCTCTTTGGCCAGCTGTGGTATGTGTCCTGGGAACATCTAGTAGGATAAGGTCAGATTTCCTTAGGGAGTAGGCGCTATGCGAGATGTGTATGAGAGACGTTAAATAGACAGGCAGTTTGTGGAGTAGTAATTTGAGGGTCCAAATGCCAGCATGCAGGAGGCGTCTGGTGGCAAGAGAGGTCCACCCAACTGCTGCATAAAGATCACAGTGGTGGGTCCTGTACGCAGAGTTAGCAATGAAGTGAAGAGCACGGTGATAGAGTACGTCCAGTTTAGATAGGCTCAAGGTTGGGGAGGAGATAAAGATAATGTCTCCGTAGTCAAGCAAGGGAAGGAATGTTGCTTGGGACAAGTCTTTTGCGGGTCGCGAGAGAAAAGAGGGTCCTATTTCTAAAGAAGAAACCCAAGCGTGCTTTAAGCCTCTTTGATAGATCCTCGATGTGGTTGTTGAAGGAAAGCTTGTTGTCTATCCACATACCTAGATATTTAAATTTAGGTACGACTTCCAAGGGTTCACCTAGGGAGGTAACTATGAAGTTTTTAGATGGGGTAGGTAGGGCATCAGACAAGGCAAGTCTCGAGAAAATCATTGTCTTGGTTTTTTTGGCATTTAAGAGAAGCTTGGCATTGATAAGGTTGCTTTCTAACTGGATAAAGTCAGCTTGGAGTGCTTCCCTGACTTCAGTTAAGGCAGAGCCTGATGCGTACAAAACCATATCGTCCGCAAAGAAATGTATGCTAGAGTTCTTTATGTGGGAGTCAAGGTTGTTGATGTACAGGGAAAAAAGGATTGGTTCTAGGATGGAGCCTTGAGGGACTCTTCTGGCAGTTGGAAGGGGGGCAGATAGTAGGCCATCAGCTTTAACTTTTTTGTATCCTTCCTGTGAGATAACTGTTAAACCACTGTAAGGTAAGTGGAGTGGCACCTATGTAGGCAAGACAGGTGATTAGGAGGTGATGGTCTACAGTGTCGAAGGCCTTACTGAGGTCTAGAAAGACTGCACCGGTAACCTTCTTGGTGTCCATAGCATGGATGCAGTCATTAGAGACTTTAGCCAAGGCTGAGATGGTACTGTGCTTTGACCTGAAGCCAGATTGGGCCAGGTTTAGGAGCGAGTGCGCTTCGAGGTGATTTTTTAATTGGTTGTATATAAGTTTTTCCAGCACTTTGGAGAGAACGGGCAAGATAGAGATAGGACAGTAGTTGTTTAAGTCACAAGGATCTCCTGATTTGAAGAGAGGAAGAATATGGGCAGATTTCTAGCAGGATGGAACAGTGGCTGTGGTAATAGAGAGGTTGAAGATGTGAAGGATGGGGGCTGTGAGCTGGGCATAGCCTAACCGCAAGAAAAATGATTCAAGGCCATCATCCCCTGCACTTTTCTTGGTGTCAAGGCTAAGAATTATGTCTTCGACTTCTTTGTAGCTAAACAGGCACAACTGGAAGGGATGAGGTGGAGTAGCATGTGTAGTAGCTGGGCTAGTGTTGCTATTCACTCGGCTAGCGTATGGGGAGGAGTCAAATGCCAACCTGGCAGTGGCAAAGTGAAGGTTAAGTTCTTTGAGGATTCGCAGTTTATTTTCAACCATCCCGTCCGTGGCCAGAATCTTGGTGGGAAGGGAGGAAGTAGCAGGATGGCCTTCAATGGATCTCAGTGTCTTCCAGATTTTTTGGGAGTTCCCTTTGGCCTGCTTCAGAGTGGAGATGTAGAAGTTTGCTTTAGTAGCACATACACTTTTAACACAGGCATTTCTGGCAGTTCTAAACGCCTGCCAGTCTGCCGGGTCCTTTGTGTGCCTGGCCCTAGCCCATAGCTTGTCTCTATTGGTAAGTGCAGATTTGAGCTCTTAGGTGAACCACGGATGTGAGATTTTCTGCACCCTCATTTTAATAAGAGGAGCATGCTTGTTAATTAGGGTGGTGAGGTTGTCATTTAGGACAGAGATGGCGGCATCAGCAGATTTGGCAAGATATAGGTCTTGCCACCTGATCATAGCTAGATCGGTTAGGAAGTTTACTGAGTTGAATTTATGGAATGAGCGTTTGATTCTGAATTTAGGGTGCTGCTGGGTTTTAGATTGGAATCTTGTACATACAGCGATACTGTGGTTGCTCATGTCATAATGGGTAACTGCAGAATGTGAGATTTTATGGGGATGCGAAGTTAAGATGACATCTAAGAGTGAGCTGTTGGTAGAGTTAGAAGCACTGATTCTTGTGGGTTCAGTTACTGTCTGTGTAAGACCCAGCTCATCACAGATGGCTTTTAGGGAGTGGGATTTAGCAGTGAGCCAATCCATATTTAAGTCCCCTAAGATTATTGTTTCCATGTTAGCAGCCAAAGTTATGGATTTCAACACGTTAAGAATTTCTGTGCCTCCTGACGGGGGTCTATATCCACCAATGATTATGATGCACTCTGAGGATGGAAGGTGAAGTTTAAGCGAGACAATCTCGTATTCCTTGCGGTTAGTTTTACAGGAAATGCTGCTAACATCAAATTTTGATTTGGCGTATACAACCACTCCTCCCCCGAATCCCTAGCAGCCCTAAAGAGCTTGAAGCCTGGTATAGTAATTTGCGGATCAGTGTTGGTCTTTTTTAGCTATGACTCGGTAATTATAATCAGATCTGGGTCAGTGCAGGCTGCCCAAACTTGAAGATGATCAAGTTTTTTGAGCAGGCTTAGAATATTGACCATCATCAGTTTCATCCCAGGAGCAGCTGCAAACTCCGACGGAGAAGTGATTTGAGTTGGGGGACCTGGATTTAGTTCGACATTGCCTGAACAGAAAAGCAGAATTAGAAACATTTTCTTGAGGGCATTTATCAGGTAGAAGTGGACTCTTTTCATATGGGTTCTTGCGTGATGTTCAGTCATTGAGGTACGTCTAGCCAGGGCATAGGAGATGCTGACATGGCCATTCAAGGCTAGCAGGGGAAGTCCACGGAAAGACATTGGCGAAGGGAGGAGGGCCAGAGGAGAGGGATGAGAATTAAAATGAAAACCCGGCAGATTAAGAGTAGGGAAGCAATATGAAGATGCAGCAGGAACTATGATTGTGGGTTCCCAGGCTGGGATGACTTCTGACTTAGCATGGATCAGTGCTTTATGAGTCATAATTTTTGCCAGGATTAGAAGTAGAATGATAATGCAGGCCATATTGCCCACGACTGAGTACAGTGATTTGTGTAGAAAGACCAAGAATCCCTCTAGTGGCAGGTCTGTATAACCTGCTAATGGAAAACTAGCCACTTCTATTACACAGTTGAAATGTGCTTAGTTCTATCAAAAATCTATTTGTAAAAAGTGCCAGGTGGCTGAAGCAGGGGAAAAGTCCTGGCCAATCAGAGAGGGTTTGCTGGAAGCGCCCGTGTTCTGATTGGCTGCACTGTCCCGTACCTTCCAAGGAGCTGCAGGCAGGCGTCCTGGTCTCGGTCGGTGGCTGGCTGGGTGCCAGCTGACCGTGGGGGAGCTGAAGTAGCCCTGCTTAAGGGCAGGCAGCTTCCAAGGAGCTGCAGGCGGGCATCCTGGTCTCGTTCGGTGGCTGGCTGGGTGCTGGCTGACCGTGGGGGAGCTGAAGCAGCCCCATTCAAGGGCAGGCAGCTTCCAAGGAGCTGCAGACGGGCGTCCTGATCTTGGTCGGTGGCTGGCTGGGTGCCGGCCGACCATGGGGGGGCTGAAGCAGCCCTGTTCAAGGAGCTTAATATGTATACCTTTGAAGAAAGGAGGGAGAGGGTGGACATGATAGAAACTTTTAAGTACCTCAGTGGAATCAACAAAGTCCAAGAGGGTAGCATCTTTCAGAAAAAGAGATGTGCAACAACAAGGGTACACAATTTGAAGATGGGGGGTGGTCTAGGGGCAATGCGAGGAAGTATTTTTTCACAGAGAGGGTGGTGGATGCATGGAACAGCTTTCCTGAGGAGGTTGTGGGGTCTAAAACTGTGGGAGAATTCAAGAATGCATGGGACAGACATAAGGCAATTTTTGTGGGGGATAGGAAGAAATAGGCTGTTGGTTAACTAGGATCTGCAGCTTATCCTGTAGGTAGGGAAATGGGCAGACTAGGTGGGCCAAGCGGTCTTTATCTGCCATCAAAGTCTATGTTGCTATGTTTCTATGTTTCCCAGGTGGAACATCAGGTGTGTTTTCTCATCCTGCTGTTTCCTCCTTGAGGGGATATAGTGAATGACCTCTGCTGCCGTCATGCCTGGCAGACACTCAACCCATACTGTGCTACTCTTGCCCCCCTGCCCTCCATCTAATTCCTTTTATTATACAGTCTCCAACAAGTAGAACCCTGTTCTCCATCACCTTCTGTTTGCATTTCCCTTCTATCCTTCTCCCAACCCCTTCCAATTAATTCCCACCCTATTCTCACTATCCCCTTGCCCGTTTCATCTCCCAGTGTACCGTCTTCCCCCTGTGATCCCCTAGCTCCACGTTCCCTGCAGGCATTTACTGCTAGGCTGCCCGCCTCTGCCCCACCATCCACAAGCTTTTTCCTTCCCCTTTGATTTGCCCCTAGCTGTGTCGTGCTTGAATTCCCCAGAAAACTTTCCCCTTTCCCAGCCCTGTCTAGCCCTAGCCCTTTTGAACCTGAGCTCCTTGTCTCCTCCACCTGTTGGGTTTGCCCTTTCTGGCGTGTGTTCACCCCTGCCCCTATGTTTACTACCCTCCTTGTTCTTTCCTGAAAGGGCTTCCCCCTTTTCCAATTTTCTTTCATCTTCCTTCGTGCTTGCTTCTCCTATGTCCCCTAGATACTCCTCAACTCCACTTTCCTGATTTTCTCCCCCAAGCCCACTGCCTGTATCCACCTGGCAGGGGCTCCACCCCTTGATTCCTCCTACCTTGCCCTCTGTGCAGGCTTTGGACCTTTATACTTAACCTCCTGCCATTCCCTCTGGTTTCCCTTGTGTCCCTTGCTGCCTCTAGCTGAGATTCCTCTAGCCCTTCTACCCTGCTTCCATACTCCCTTGTTTTCCTCCACTCCCCATGGCATTCTCCCCTACCTATTTCTGTATTTGCTCCTTGTCCACTTATAGCTCCCCTTTTAACCATTCATTGTCCCCCCACAGCTCCCCTTCTAATCTCTACTGCTCCCTCAGCGGAGCCCCTCCTGGCCTCCATTATACTCCTCTCCCTTTCCCAGTTTAGCGTCCATCTCAGCCATCTCACCTCCTCCCTCAGCTGCGCAAGCTGCCTGCATACTATGCAACCCCCCACTTTCCAAACTATATCCAGTACCATGGCTGACCCACAACCAGTGCACCCCACCATCCTCCCAAAGATGCCCCCAGCCATTTTAGCCTGGGGACCATGCCTCGGACCAGCCGCTACCGTGCTCCATTGATCCCTCCAATTTGTACGCCCCTCCATTTTCCCTATGGCTTATCACAAGCTTTAGTTTTCAGGCCCTAGTGAGAAAATTCCCCCCACTCTAAATATCAGTAACCAGCCCCTGTGACTTTAGATTCCAGACCCTGAAACTCATGCGGCTAGGATTTCAGGCCCCGAAGCAACTTCCAAGTTCTACGTACTGCAGAACCAAATAAACAGTACCCTAAAAACACATTGCTTTGAGCTTTTTGGATCCCAGACCCAGAGATACCCTTATAAACAGTGCCCTAAAAACACAGTACTTGAGTTTTAGATTTCAGAAATTCCCATGATTTTCCCCTGGTTTCTCAGAACCATTTATAACCATAGAAGCCCCATAAATGTCACATGACATTAGTTTTTGAGGATTATGAGCCCCAAAGAAGTCCCAATTGTACCACAGTACCCCAGTTCTGCTCCAAGAATGCCACAGTACCTTAGTTCTGAAGTTTTGAGCAGTCCCAGAAAATATGCCCAGTACCTCGGCACAGCAGAAATTTAGCTCTGGAAAGAAAAATATGCCACAGTACCTTTGCACAGAAGAAATTTAGCTCTGGAAGAAATCCAAAGTGTCACAGCTCCTTTGCAGATGTTTCCATGCCACCTGCTAGCAACAGAGATGCCCCTTTCCCAGCCCCCTTGTCTGCCCCTTTTTGTTTCTTTCCTTCTTATTTACTGTTTACTTTACAGCTCTGTAATGTTGATGCTTATGGTCCACACATTTCTTTCCCAGCCATGAGAAATATTTATTATTGTTTTTCTTAATACATTTTCCAATTCTGTCCTGTATTTTAAAGATGTCAATAAATTCTGTTTAGGCCTCGAAAAGTAAAAGAAAAGCACCTTTTTTGTTGTTCAGATGTTTGCCGGTCCTGCTGTTCTCTCGGGGCTAAGTGCAGACCTTTGTGATTGTGCTTAGACCAGAAAGGACAGCGGGACCAGCAGACAAAAGGTCAGAGCATATAAAAACTCTATTTTTGGTTACAGAACCATGGAATGATCTTCCAGCTGTGGTGATGGACGTTAAAACCATAAATTATTTTTTTTTTGTAAATACAATTTTTATTAACATTTTTCCAAGTACAACATAGGTTAACCTCAATCAGCATATCTCTATATGTTGGTAGCCATGCAGACTCAGCGTACATATCTACTGTCTTCTGGCAGTTATGTATTCCATGTGTCTCTACTCCCTTGGGTTACAGCTTGGGAGTTAATGAGAACATTTCCTTAGTCAACTTAGAAAGTGCAAAACTGCTCAAAAGATACTTTACATTCATCACTTATTACAGCAGTACCCGGTCCCATGTGTGGCTCGAGTTGGAGAGCAGAAATGGGCCACAGTTGTGTGGGTGGGCCTGGCCCAGGCTTATACTGCAATTCAGTTCAACGGGGATCCCCTTCTACTTCTTTCCTGAATCCAGTTCTATGAGATTATTGAAGAGTCTCTGCTCATGGTGTGAACCAACCACCTATGCCATCGATTCATGTAGGCTTCAGCATGGTCATTCAGAGATAATGTCAGTCTCTCCATTTGGTAGGTTTGGTAAGCAAGCTTTCTACATGTCACCACCTCAGGGTGGGGTGGGGGTCAGCTGCCATTTTGTTATAATTATTTTTTTTGGCTAATGTAATGAGAAATCCAAGGAGATATCGTATGGGAAGGTCACTCCTGTCCTAGGGATGCTGTACCATAAATTATTTCAAACACAGCTGGGACAGAGTGAAAGGTATTGTGGTTATTCGGAGGGGGGGTTGCGAGGACTGGTACCCTGTATGGACAGTAGGTCCTGGGGTTTGATAGGGAACTACAGGCTGACTGGATGAACCATTGGTCTTTTTCTGCAGTCACTGTCTGTGTTTCTGCATATTACTACAGGGCAGAAACAATAACTTTGAGTCTCACTCCCTTTTCCTTTCTTCCCTCTCCACCAGTACCACATCTGCGCTCCAGTGCTATAACTGCTATCTAGTTGCTTAAAGAAAGAAAGAAAGTTATATGTAGTTATACCAACTACAAAGTACTACATTTTCCAGTCCTTCAAGTAAAGAACATTTGTGGAAGTCATAATCGTAAACTCAAGGTTGCCTGCTCAAGTGTTTCATATGTTAATACCTGAACATTTAAACAAGCTTTAAGCCTGGCAGGATGTATAAAAGTAGTTCTAATGTGTGCTTTCCAAAGCACTGTGTGTATTGTAGCAAAGTTTTTCCTGGCCTGCATATCTCATAGAGCAAGTCGTGGAAGGTTGATATTGTGGCCTCATCTAATTCTATTTTCTTTTTCCTGTGCACCGCTTGCATGAAATAATCCTCGTCTGTATTCTTGAAAATCTTTCTACAATAGCTTGAGGTGGTAGTCCATCCTCTTGCCTTTTTCTTAGAGACCTGTATGCTCAATTTAATTCCAAATTAGTATCTTCAAGTGGACAGTCCATAAATGTGGAAAAAACTCTTTGTGATGTTTTTGTAATTGATGATACAGAGTCCTAGTTGTCAGGGATGCCTATCACCTTTGTATTTTTCCTTCTTGCTCTTGATTCAGAATCAACCATTTTGTTCTTACTTTCTCATATGTTCCAAGCTTGATCTAGATTGGTTCTTTTAGTGATAGTCATATCATCTTCCAGCTGAGGTATTCTTTTTTCACTTCTTCTGTCCTCTCAACAACCTCTTTCAGTGTATTATTGATTTGAAGGAAGTATTTGTTTAAAGGAATTTTCTCAGATTTGAATCTGGGCTTCACAGCCTATTAATTAAGTCCATGCTAGTCTTTTGCAGACCAAAGTAACATCTATTAGGAGGTCCTGTGTGGGAGGGAAGGGATTGTAACTGTTAGCAAACCTACAGCCAGCTGATTCCTCCCACTTCCCAGTCTGCTGGCCTTGCCCCCATGCTGAGACATTTTGTGATGTCTGAGCATGGAGAGCATGGTTGTGCACTCCATAGAAGTGTAACCCCTAGGCGGCGCTACTCCAAGGGCTACTACCCCTGCCTACTACCCTGAGATGTAGGTTGAGGGGCCTGGGTTCCCAAGATTTACTTTAAACAGGTTCTCATCCAAGATATTATAATTTACGATGCCTCCACCCAGAGTTTAGCTTTAAGTGGGCTATAACTAACCTGGTACAACCCCCTGGGATGCTGTATCCACCCACTTTGACCATAAGCCACTGCAAACATGACCAGATAACATTCCTCACATTTCAATG
This sequence comes from Neoceratodus forsteri, assembly GCA_016271365.2. NCBI lineage: Eukaryota > Metazoa > Chordata > Ceratodontiformes > Ceratodontidae > Neoceratodus > Neoceratodus forsteri. The sequence goes on from CM028129.1 coordinate 1,318,976,810, forward strand.
CATTTTACCATTCACTGACTGTATCCTAATAATAAGCTCATGACACGGGTATCTGCAAAACCACAATGAACAATTTATTTACAGGGGGAAAGGACTTAGGATGGGGAAAGAGGAGCAGAAGTTATGCAATTACACTATATACATTTGATTCAATGGTTTTGATTAATGCTGGTGAAACCCTCTAGCTGGGTAGGTAAGTTGCATTTTAAATCACACATACTTATATCTGCCCACCAACCTTTAGCATAACCAGAGCCTTGGCTATCTAACTAAACTGCATAAATCAGATGACACAGAACACATTGCTTTACCCACACTGGTACCAGTTCACAACCTTCTGTATGAGACCCCACAGTTCCAACCTTAATCTGGGTACCCAGTAACCATAGTCCAATTGAAAAGTGCAGGCCTGATGAACGGTGCAGCTGTACATTGGCTGGATAGATTAAGAAGATTAAGGCTTGGACTTGAAATGTTAAACAATTGAACTATTTACACTTTTCTTTGGTTTGTGCAGGGGAGGCCCTGCATTTTGAAATATGTGCCCCTCTTCTGGGCTAAGAGCACTTGTGGAGTAATCAGCCGGTTACATTTTATTTAGCCATTTGCATTTCCTGAACATTCAGACCATCTATGTCTTCTTGAACATTCAGCACATTTATAACTTAAATTCTTCAACCATGGACCAGCATGGCCACCATGGTCTTTTTCAGCTTTAACTCTTTCTTTGGGTACTTGCTCCCTAGGGCTAGGGGGACCTGGTTCTTCACATTCCATATCGGACTATACTTTTCACAATCCTATTTCTCTCAACTTGGCAACTTAAACAGTTGTTGCAGTTCTGGCAGACACACATTTCAATGTCTCAGTCCCACGTGGCAATGACTGAATTTTACAGCTTCCACTGGACTTCACAACAATAAACAAAATCCTTTTGGCAATTTCTACCCATAACAGTTTCCAAAGAACAAACACTGGACCTCCCAGGCAAAGTCAGTACTCTCCTTACAGTCCTGTAGGCACTCAGCAATTCAAACACAATTCAGGCACATTTATATAAATTCACAGGATCATCCATGATCGCTATGTTGGTAAGTGTCCACCCTTTCTAGGCTTTTGATCAAGCTCTGAGTGCTGACAGCAAACAGTTCTAATAGTCTCTAGGGCTTTTCTACCCCATTAAGTTTTCTCTGTAGTTGCACTCTCAGGTACAATTTTACTCACACAGGCATCCTCACAGAAATGGTTCTCCATCATCAAAGGTTCCTGAAGTCTTCAGCACTCTCACTACTGAGGCAAGTTCAGTCCTCTCACAGCTGGCTTGTCATCAAGTTGCAGATTCCACATGGATTTCGCTAGCTCCTTGAGGACATTCTTCTGGCAACCCCCAGGCTAGCAAGGTTTACTTTTAACTACAGTGATTTGCTGGCAAAGAAGAACAAAGCTCCTCTCCCCTGTGGAGTGGCTTACACTGGATCTCCAGGCTCATTTGTATTGCTGGAGTCCTGAGCCCCCACTCCTATGGGGGACTCCCACTCGAATCTGAAAAATCTGCTGAAACACTGTCTTTTATGGAGCTCTGCTGAAGCTCCCTATTGGCTAAGGCTATGGGTTGTTTTGGATGTGATTGGCTGAAAAGCCTGTCAATCACAAAAATGAATTATTCATTAAGCTCCCTCGATGTACAGTTGGTTTGTTGTTTTGGTGCCTGAAATTAAGTCCCTGCAGTTCCCCATGAGCACTTGGAAAATCCCCATGAGCTTTGGCAAAAGTCCTGGCTTAAAGATTCCAGCTTTCTGATTGGCTGTTTCTGCTCTGTAATGGCTGTCTTTTAAGCAGAATTAACACAGTCCCAAACAAAGTTCTGGTGCCGCAAGAATAATTAAAATATTTGCCTAATTGCCCCACAATTCAATAGTCCATTGTGTGTCCTTTTTATTGCTGCCCAGCTTTAGCAATTCCCTCAGTCTGTTTGCCTGTCACTGCTGCCGATATTTACTGACCCCTGTTTGCAGCAGACTGGCTGTCTATCTGAGTCCCCACACTACTGATGCAGTCAGGATTTAATTATTTATTTAAAATGTTCCCCTTTTCTACATTTTTCTTTTGCCCACATGTACTTTCAAGCACTTTTCTTTCTGCCATCATTTATGTACATTTCTTTTTCCCTTTCTCAGCAGCCACCAAAACACTGTTCCCTCAGGGCAGACAGACCCTCATGAATATTCATAGTGATCGGGGCTCTGGCTGATTAATATTCATGAGCCCCGAGCTTTCTGCTCTGTGGATTTCTTTAAATATTTTAGAAAACAGGCTCTCATGGCCTGTGCTGTGGTCTCCGGTCCCCACTCTGGCCACGCAGGGACTGGACCACCAAACACTCTCCCGCTTGACTGCACGTTAAGTGGTTGGGAGATCAAAGGCACAGCATTGCACATGCATGATCTCTATAGCACCAGGGCTGCTGAAATGAGCAGCGGGGAGGCATGGCAGTTTCTTGAGCCCAGCTGGACAGGATTTATACATGGGGCTATGGTTTGGGGCACCAGGGGCACAAAAGGACTCAGGCTGAAGCGGGGACACCAAAACAAATGGCAGGCATTTGGAGGCGCTATAAGAAGGAGCAGAAACAGGAGCAAAATGGGCATATGGTAAGCCCCCAAAATGGGGGCAAGTGTTACTGAAATCTATGGGAAAAGATTTCAATACGTTTTTTCTAGGTGATTAAGCAAACTTGGAGAAAAATGAAAGCCACCACTCAAGTGTTGGTGTGATGTTTGTAATATCCAAATATCACGTGGGTGAATTTTACAGCTACTGTACATCATGAAAAGAGGCTGTTAGGCTTTATGGTGATGAATAATTTACAAAAGTTTGTTCAGGACAATATCAGAGGTGAAAACATCTTAGATCTGGTTAGATGTAACCTGGGTGATGACATACTAGATTGCAAGGCTAGAGAGTGACAGCAACCACAATATGGTACAGTTTACATTAAAAACAAGTTGGGAACCAATTGCAGGGAAAATGAAAGTAAGATGTTATGCCAAAGTGAATTTTGATGGCATTAGAAATTATATGAGAAACTGGGACTGGAAAGATGACTTTAAGGGACAGTCCTTAGAATCCAAATGGAAACTGTTGTACACTAAACTGTGTTACTGTATTAAGACCGTTGTACCAGTAAAACTTAAATATAATAATAAGGGAAGGATTCCTGTATGGTTTAATAAAAAAAATAAAGCAGATGATTAGAAAAAGGAAAAAGGTATACACAGCCTATGAAAGGAATCCATCTTCAGCGTCATGGTTGGCCTGCAAAGATGTTGGTAAAAAGTGCAAAAAAGCTATCAAAGAATCCAAAAAGAATTATGAGCTCAGATTGACCTCTCGCACCAAGGATAATAAAAAAAAATCCTTCTATAATTATGTTAATAGTACAAAGAAAGGGCAACCTAAAATTGGACCTCTTAGTATGGAAAGTACATTTATTAATGAGGATTCAGTGACGGCAGAAGTATTTAATAAACACTTTGCCAGTATCTATTAATCAGAGGATGCAGATTGTGATGATATACCAGTGGGCAGGAATACAGTCAATGAGATCCCTGAGATGGAGGTTAGAAAGAGATTGTCAAGACTAAACACCCCAAATCACCGGGTCCGGATGAGCTGCATCCAGCACTCTTAAAATAATTGGCCGTAGAATTATCTGGACCTTTGGCAGACATTTTTTCTTGTTCAATAACAGAAGACAAAGTATTACAAGAATGGAAGGTAGCAACAGTAATACCACTACATAAAAAGGGCCCAAAAAATGACCGCAAAAACTATAGACCCATTAGCCTCAGCTCCCTCTCTTGAGTAAAATAATGGAAGAATTTATAAGAGAAAATCGATGATCATGCATCTAGAAAAGGTCTGGGTGATATCACTATTTGTTTATTGAATTCTGGTAAGTGGGTAGGCCCACTGAGACAAAAGGACCCTTTTTCAGGGGCGACCCGGAATTAGTTACAGGCAGAAATTAACAATATACAGCAACAGCAAGACAAATCACAAATCATAGGAATTAACAGCATGATAAATCACAGGCATTGTACAGAGAACAGAGGACAACAACACAAGGGATAACATTAGTTACATACAGGAGGATCATACAACTACCAATAAGTAGAAAAGTGCATTTAAGGTAACTCAGCATGGCTTTAGGTCAGGTAGGTCCTGTTTAACTAATTTACTTCACTTCTTTGATCCAGTCAGTGGGGCATTGGATGCAGGTCTCCCTGTTGATATACTCTTCCTTGACTTCTCTAAGGCATTCAGTACAATGCCACATACACTACTACTTAGGCAACTGTACGACATGGACCTAGATCCAGATATCATTAACTGGGTTGCTTCGTGGCTGGATGGTAGGAAGCAGAGGGTTAGTGTGGCAGGTCACTTCTCATCATGGGCAAGGCTGACAAGTGGTGGTTAATGAGTTAGTTAATACCTTTAATGATTATTTCATTTCTGTTTTCAACCCCAAAGGTGCATCCAATATCCTGTAAAATAGCTCTCACATGGACTGCATTTGTTTCACACAGGAAGAAGTACTAACCTCCATTAAACTACTGAAACCAAATAGCTCCCCTGGCCCTGATAACATCAGTCCTAGGTTATTAATTGAGGTTGCATAAGATATTTCCCTACCACTAATGCTGTTGTTTAATAAATCTATGAATTCCAGTGAACTATCAGAGGATTTGAAAGCATCTGTAGTTGTCCCTATTCACAAAAAAGGGTCAAGGCACCATGTATCCAACTACAGACACATTAGCTTGACCTCAATATGTTGCAAAGTTTTGGAAGATTAGTCAAGTCAGAAACTGAATAGGAATTCTGTCAAGTAGGTCTAATTGACCATTTTCAGCATGGTTTCACTCCCAATCAGTCATGCACCACGAACCTTTTAACTTTCTATAACTCTGTTAACCACAGTTTGGATAATAATCTACCAGTGGATGTAATATTAATCAGTTTCGGAAAGGCCTTTGATAAAGTGCCCCATACAGAGTTAGTAGACAAACTAATTCTCCTCAGACTAAATCATAGACTTGTATCATTGGTGGACAGCTGGTTGACAAACAGATTGCAAAGAGTTAGAATCAGGAATAGCTTAATGGATCCAGGACATGTTACCAGTGGGGTGCCACAGGGCTCAGTTCTCGGACCAACTTTGTTCAATGCATTTATAAGTGACATAAGCACAAATATTAACAACAATATAATGTATGGTAGAATGCTGTTATATGTAGAAATCTACCTTTTTATAACAACATTTTACCATTGATGTGATGTCACAATGTTGTTAATCCATCGATGGTACATCACATCGATGAGTTTACAACTGGGAACGGTCTGCACATGTGCACGCCTTTTTTTCTCATGAACCGACAGAGGGGCACGGTGGTGAGAGAATGACCCTGAATGGCTGTGGCAGTCACTAATATTTAAAAAGTAAGGAGCCGTCTTCATTTTTTCTTGGGACCGTACACTATAAAATATAATGTATTGTCCTTCTATCTGTAACGGGTTTGTGTTAACCGTCTCGAGGATGCCATGGTGATATAAATCTTGTGAGCACCACTTTCGAGTTTTATGGTTGCCCTGGCAACCTCTCGATGGTTAACAAACTGGTTACCAATAGAGGACCATAAATTATCCTCTATATAATAACATTTGCCAGTGACACCAAGCTTGAAGGGGAGGTGGACACAAAAAACAAGTATGAATCACTCTGCAAAGACCTTGGTAAAATTGAGCAAAGGTGCAAAAAATTAAAATGACATTGAATCAGGATAAATGGACTATCCTCCACTTTGGGAAAAAATAATCCTAACCATAGCTATAAATTATATAATCAAGACTTAAAGTCAAACTTTAAGGAGCGAGACTTGGGAATCTTAATAAACAATAAACTCACTGCTAGAGATCATTGTAAAAATGTCAGCCAGATTGCTAATTCCCTATTAAACAAAATTAAATGCACCTTCAGTAACAAGAGCCAATCATGTATTATGCCAGTGTATAAAACTTACATTAGACCTCATTTAGACTTTGGTTCCCCATTCTGGAGCCCATATCTTGCTCAAGACAAAAAACTGACAGAATCTGGTCAATGAAGAACCACTAAATTAATACCAAATCTAAGGTGTATGACCTATGGACAAAGATTACAGAAAATTGGCCTGGTATCACTATTTGATAGGATAACATGGGATGATCTGCTTCAGCTTTATAAACTAGTACAAAATAAGGATCTAATGGAGCAATGTGGTTTAAAATACACTAATAGATACATTAGTCTCAGAAGCCATAATAAACAATTAATTATTCCCAAGGCTAAATAAACAAAGAAAGATACTTTTTTCCTTATAAGGGCAGCTAAGACCTGGAACGTTCTCCCAGAAGAAGTAATTAATTCCAAGGACTTCAATCAGTTCAAAATTAAATTGGATAAACATCTAAACTGGCCTGGGAATGAATCACCTGTATACACCTACTGGTAGTAGGAGACACTCCCAATGGGCTAACAGCCTGCTTGTGTCAAACCAAGTAAACCAAGTGCCCCTCAGGGCTCGGTCCTGGGAGCAACCCTTTTCAGCATTTATATCTGGTATGCAAATGTCAACAGGCCTATGGAGCTGCAAGTTTGCTGATGATGTGAAGTTAGGAGCAATTGTTAATGACGATAAATCTGTTGAACAATTTCAGAATGAAATCAGTAACTTAGATTTGTGGGTAAGGGAACACAAACTGTCATTAAACAGACAAATGCAAGGTAATGCACATTGGCAGCAGAAACAGGAGGGCATCTTACTTTTTACATGGGAGGAAGATATCTGTAACTGATAGAGAATGGGACTTTGATGTAATTAAAACTAATAAACTGACATCAGGGGAACAATGTAAGGAGCTGCTAGTAAATGTGTGATGGGATTTTAGTATGTATCTACAGGCACATTAAGAGTAAAGACAAGAAGGTCCTTGTACCATTATACAGTACACTAGCATGCTCACATCTAGAGTACTGTGTACAGTTCTGGGCCCCTTATTACAAGAAACATAGTAGAATGCTTGCGAGAACTCAGAGAACAGCTGCCAAAAAATTAGGCAATTATCATGCGGGTCTTATGGTGAGAGGCTGATAGACTTAAATCTGTACTCATTGGAGTATAGGAGACTGAGGGGGGACCTTTGCCTGGCATATAAGACCTTTAAGGATAGGAACCTTTGGGAGTGTGTTGGCTTGGAGAGCAAGGAACATGAAACAGAAATCAGGTTCCACTGTCATCAGTTGAAAGGAGAGTTTTATAAGACATCAAAATGGGGCACATGGTTCAGTCAGAGAGTGGTCAGCACCTAGAATAAACGGCCTAAGTAGGTGGTATTAAGCAGCATCCTGGATGTCTTTAAGATGTCACTGGAAAAGTACATGGGTAATAGGAAGGTTGATTTCTCAAATTAATACTGGTCGAGTCAAAAAGTCCTATGGCTTCTGACTTGTATATACTACCTATGAACTTATGATCCTACTGTATGTGTGCACATGAGTGGTCTGTCTGCACACACCTGTCGGCACTGACAGCGACACTGCTGGCACTCCCCTTGAACTTTCCAGGGTTCCCAAAGTGCTGTCATTTGGTCTCCAGCAGTGCTGCTCCACCAGACATTGGCAGACAGCAGCCAGAGTCAGCTGGTGGCATGACCTGACCACCTCACCCCATTATGGAAAAGGCACCAAGCCCACAGAAACAATGTGCTGTAAATTATTACTTTAGAAACAAACATTAATTTACATAAATACAAGTAAATAAAACACAATGGTATAATGCCGGCAGTGTTAAAGACTTTGCATCTTCATGCTTGATGTGTTCCTTATTATGAGACACAATAACTCTCTATTATTTTTCGACATTTTGAGTGTCTGTGTCCTGTAATTTCAGTAGCATAGGTGTGGAATTAGAAACAACAGCAAGAGTAGGGAAACAGCTTGGACTCAGAGCGGGAGCATCACTTCACCGATAACTCTGCTTTGAAGTGGTGGTGAGTGTTGTCGAATCAGTTACTTGTTATTTGAAAAATGTAGCCTCTGTCTCTGCTCCTGCTACCCAGCTGTGGGCCACAGCTACTGCAGTGATAAACTCTAGAAATGTTATACAAACTCAACCATTAAGACTAAGTGCCTGAATGAGTGTGTGCACGTGTGTCCCCACAGCAGGCCCTTGGGTTAATATCCCAATGCTGACACTGTAGTGCAGCATGAGAGGGGTGCTGCACTCCTGAGGTGCCATCTTTCGGATGAGACGTTAAACCGAGGTCCCATCTGCCTGTTCTGGTGGTAGTTCAGGTGGATGTTAAAGATCCCATGGCACTTCTCGAAAAGAGTAGTGGAATTTCCCCGGTGCCCTGGCCAAATTTCCCCTCGTTCACTAAAAATACCACCAACAGCTTAACCTGGTTTAAGGTCAGTTGGCATTCATCTGTATCCCCCCCCCCCGGGTCGTGCCTGAAAATAGGCAGGATTTGTCTAGTGCACTTACCCGGTCAACAAAAACTAAATAAATAAATGATGGGGGAGTATGACTATGGTCTGCCGACTGCACACACCACCCTACACATTTTGTGTTTTCTCTCATTCTGTATGACTCCCTGATGTTGCTGATTGTTTGATTCTGATTCCTTTTTCCTTTTTAAAAGTGAACCAAGTCCAAGAAGACTGTCCAAACTGAAGCTGTTACCACCAATAAAAATGTGTTCATTTCATGACTGCGGAGCTTAATCTGTGTCTCCTGCCTCAGGAGTATGCAGCCTGCCTGCCAGTACCCTGCTCCACTCACCTAAGGTAGAAGGCCCCCTCCACCCACCATGGCATACGAAGACACAGACAGATGCAGTTGCATGCCATTTTGGTAACTGGCAAGAAAAAGGAGTCAAAATGAAGCTAGCTGGGATGAAGGCAACCCTTTGCAGGTTGCAGTCCTGCCATTTGCACAGTTAAATACACCACAACAATGGAAATGATAGATGGGTGACATTGAGGGATTGGGCTGGCTGCACAGGACTGTTTCATCCTGAGTCCAGTCCACAGTAATTCAACAAGGTATACCTCCCCAACAGCAACACCAATACAGTGAACTATGTTGATGCTCACAACATTGACAGTTCACTGTATTGGTGCACCAGAGACCCAGGCGCGCTGTCTCCCAGTCCTGCACCCCCTTCCTGAATAAACTCCAACTCAGAGTTGATTATATTTAGAATGGGGGGTTGGGGGGGCAAAGCCCGCCATTAGAAAAAGAGACTGGGAGTCCTTTGGGATTTATGTCAACCACAACTTGCGGTCGACATAAATTCCATCACTGTGATGCCGGTTGACAAAATTATTGTTGAACCAGCATTGTAGAGCCATTGAACAGAACCCTTTCTGTTTTAGCAAAATTGCAGTTATTTTAATGTCCAAATAACTTTACAAATGTGGTGCAGTATTGTATTGAATGAGCCTGTGCACTAGCATTAGTGGTTCTTTTTTTCTTAAAAGTTCTTATTCCAGACAGAAAGGCACACAGAGACAATAGGAAGAGGAAGACATTTAGACCAAGTAATAAATTTGTTAAGCCAAGAAACAAGAAGAATTCAGTGCCAGGATGAGGGAGACAGCCAGCCAAACTGACTGGGCAGTGAATGCACACGTACAGCAGCACTAGCAGCTGAGCCGCAGCAATAACTTCTACTAGGAATGAGGTCTGAATGTCCATGATTGACCAGTATCAGAAAGTCAGACAGCAGAAAGGAAAAAGCATTTCAATTTAATTACCACGTCAGGCAAGAGACGCAGGCCAGTAAAAATGTCAATGATATTATTATTTTATAAATCTTTACTGTTTCAATACACTGAAGAACATTTTGATTTTTAAATTCAAATCAATACACGTCTAAATGTATATGTGGTTGTTATAACATTAAACAAGCCACCACATCTGTTGGAGTTGCTAACAATAGTACAGTAGTAGTGTGTGTGTGTTACTTTGTTAAGTTAAACACCTGGCTGACATCAGTCCCTTAGACAGTTTAAATGATCAGCCAGTGTGTCATATCTTTTGTTCTATACGAATGCAACAGTAGTACATCATAATTTCTTTCTGTAACTGTAATACTTGTACAAGTAATAATGTGGCCATACCAGTCTGTGGTGTGGAGTTACACTATGCACTTTAACAGCTAGCTAGACTACAATTTTTTAGTCATCCAGTTTCAGTGCGCAGTGTGAATGTCACTGTCAGTCAGATGAGTGTCACCCACCCCCCTGCTCCAGCAGCCTCCAGCCACACTGAATGTGCAGTGTTAAATGAAGGAAGGCTTGCAATCTGTTCTTAGGTACAGATAGTATTTTATAGTATATGATTTTCATTTACTGTAATAATTACAGTTGGTCTTATTTTATTGTATATCATAACGTTATTAAATCGTAAATAAGGGAACTAAGTAACATGCACAAATGAATGAAAACATAAGCCTAAACCCTGGGACTGTAAGTCAACTAGTTTAACCTATAAATGTACAATAGCAAACAGTATTTTTTTTTAACACAATTGCATGTGCATCCTTAAACAAGGTTGAAAAATTTAATTATAGGAACTGAAGCTCTATCAACCAGAAACATTTGAAATTGGATCTTCCTCCTCCTCTTCTTCCTCCTCCGCCACTACCAATACCTTATTGACTTGGAGTCATCATATGACTTCTACAACTGAGTCACACAGCCAAAGTGTCTCAGGTTTTCAAAAATGGTATTTGACAGAGTTTTTGTTATGTAAAATCTGAAAAGGTAAAATATTTCAGTTCTACGTAAGCTCTGTATGCCGAAAGTAAAGTTTTTGTCCACATCCAAAAATAGTACATCAAACCTGAAACAACACATGGAATGCATCCATTCTACATCTCTGGAGAAGTTCAAAAAAGTTAATTAGCAGTAAAAGTGATTGTCTAGCCAGGACACTCCTAGGTCAGAAAAGGATATAGGAACAGAAAGAAGAGGTGAAAAATGAAATAGCTAGCTCAACTTGCTCAAGCAGCAGTGGTATGTCATTGGCATCTCATCATTCATGAAGAAATCTTCTCTCCAACAACAATTATTTGATTCCACAAAGAGCTAATTTATCAGTCAGTAATGTGTTGACAAGTTATTATTCAGTTTGTAGTTGAGGATGTTGAACAGCCTTCATTTGTCAAACTAGTTACTGGTCTACAGACAAACAAAAAAGTTATGACATGAAAAACATTGACAGACAGAATAGATAAGATGTACAGAAACATGAAAAATACTTTGATTACTAAATTCAGCAATACCAGTCACATCTCCACAATTGCAGACATTTGGACTGTACATAATAGGAACTACCTGGGTGTTACAGCTCATTGGATTGATCTGAAAACATTGGCAAGAAAGTCAGCAGCACTCACGTGCATAAAAATAAAAGGAAGACATGTGTATGATGTTACTGCATCAAAACTTGAACAAACTATTAAAACTCTCACTGGCATTGGATCAAACTTTGCTAAAGCATTTAAGGAGTTTAGCTCAGATAATACTACACCCATGACTGCTACTAGCACTCAGGATGATGAAAATGATGATGATGAGGACTACTATGGTGGTGAGCAGTAGTCAGGAAGAAACAGCACTCTTGTTGAAGATGATGACAGCATCAGAGATGTGACTTTCACAGATGTATGTTGGATTTTAGATGAGGGAAATGAAGACATGGAGGAGACCTATAACCTTCCATCACATTAATGCTGTGCAGCACATACCCTGAACTTAATAGTTGTGAAGGATATCATTAACCACCAATTGAGTGAGGATTTCATGAGTATCCAATCCTGGATATCATCCCCCAAGCTGGTCCTTAATCTTAGAAAAACTCAGGCCATGCTGTTTGGATCCCAGGCTAAGTTAAAGGCCTCCCCTGTCCCTCTGTGCATCTCGAGTCTTGATGGTGTTCCCATTCTCAGCACCAACTCTATCAAATATCTTGGGGTGACACTTGACCCCCAGCTTGACCTTGGTTACCACATCCACAATGTGTGTTGAGCTGTTAACTGGAAATTGGGTCTCACTTACAGGGTGAAGAATAATCTTACCTCGGCTGCTCATCTTGCATTGGCCAGAGGTGTGTTTCTTCCATCTCTATGTTATGGGCTCCTTTTGTTTGCCCATCCTACTAAGGTCCACCTCACTAGGTGGACTGTAGCTTACAATAACATCTGCTGTTTTACTCTTGTAGCCCCCCGCCTTACTCACCAATGTGATCTGTATAGCAAGCTAAACTGGCTCTCCCCATCCAGCTACATGAACTTTGTCTTGGGCTGCTTCATGGTCAAGGTTCTGGGCACTGGCACCCCCTCTGGATTGATGGAGCTCCTCGTGCCTGCTGTTCCCACTGCCTACTCCCTAAGGTCACTGGGCCCTGCCAACCTTAAGGTTCTGTGTCACGTACCCAATTGGGGACAGGGATTTTGCATCCTGTGCCCCAGGATTATGGAACTCCTTTCCTGTCCAGGTCAGATCCTCCCCTTCCCAGGCATGTCTATGGACCTCCCTGTGGAAGCACTTGAAGCTCTCCTCAGTATGTGACTGTCACAGACCTCCCTGAGTACCCTGGTCCCTGCACTGGACTTGATCACATCATCTCCTGTACTTAGCTCCAGCCCTGCTGTTGTTGCCTGCCCGCCTGGGTGTGGCCCTGTGAAAAATGTGTCAATCCTGTACATATCTGTATATATTGCTAGGAATATTGCTTTAGAAAACCTGTACTTTTTTACATCTGATGGTGTCTACTGTTATAACCTGAGCTATCCTACTATGTGTGCTATGCCTCTCTTGACTTCAGTGTATCTGCCTTACTTGCTTCAATTTGTACTTTGCATGTTCTTTTAATTTCCTGTACTCTTCCAGGTCGTACCGAAAATAGGCATGTGTTTTGTCTAGTGTACTTACCTGGTCAACAAAAGCTAAATAATATGGACTCTGCTACTTCAAATACTGCATACAAGAAGATCTACCACAGCACAATGGCAAAATGCTCAGCTTTTTGGAACAAAATTCACCAAAGTTCAAAAGCAAGTGAAATAGTTTCTGAAAAAACTGGTAAAAAGCTTGTTGTCCCCACTGACACATGGAGGAATTGCTATTACAGAGCCATGGTTCCTGCTACAGAGACGTGGAAAAGTAAGATCCACTGTAGAAAACAATGAAGAATCTACATAACATCTGTGATGCACTTGGCCTTAAAAGGTTTAGAACAAGCGACATTGCTTTCCTGGTTGGAGCACTGCAAACTAAAGCAGCCTCTTGCAAACTCAATTGATACTCTGCAACAGAAACAGAATGCTGTGTAAGATATATTTTTCCAACATTGGTAGCATTGTAAAAGAAGTTGTTTGATATGGGATTGTGTTATTCATCTCCTCTTCTTGATGCAATTCTGAAAGCTGCGAACACTTGGTTCAGTACTAATTTTGAGCAGAGGGAGCTGATTCTATATCGAGCATCATGTTACCACAGTTTTGTCTATGATAGATTGCCAAGGAAGAAGAAGCACATGCAGCTAATAACTTGTTTGAAAATGAACCCCTGTCACACCAGGAAGACACTGGTCATGAAAATCCATCATCTTGAAGACTACCCTGAAGAAGATGGTGATGATTTCTTTAAATTTGACAGAAATCAGCAACCTAGTCATGGTGAGGTTCTCCATGAGCTGGAGCAGTACCTAAAAGTCACAAATAAAAGAGCTGGAACTTTGTTAACATTGCCAACAAATAAAGAAAACATCCTTGAGTTACAATACAGCACTACCAACTAGTGCACCAGTTGAAAGATTGTTCAGCATTAGTGGACAGGTCCTACACCTAGAAAAAAACAACCGAGTGATGAAATCTTTGAAGTGCAGCTACTATCAAGTTGCAACAAAACATACTTGGAATAGTTAGTACTGTAATTTATTTACTGTGTTGTGAGTCAACTTGAAGACTAGCCTAGGCTGAGGCTGATGATGAGTGCAGCTCAGATAATTTATTGTCTTGAAATACCTAAACTACGTCGTGATTTGTGATAATCCATTTTTTAAACAGCCCCTTGATAAGGAGCGTAAAGATGTAACAGTTGGTCTTTTGGCTGACTGATCAGTTTTTCCAACCCACTGACAACATCTGACTCAAGTTCATCTGTTGCTATTTTTGGTAATGGCTAATGCAAAGCTATCCGCACTTATTTTATGCCAGTTGTTGTCTCTGACAAGTTGAAGTTACGACAACAAACAAGGTTCACTATTTTGTTTGCCTTGCTGATTAGTCCTGAGGGTACTTATTCTTGCTATCTTGTAATAGTACAGCAGTTATTGATATCTTCCCCCAGGCAGTTTAATGTTGCTATATTTTATCCAAATCCAAATCTCATCCAGCAAACTGTGTTACTATAACTCTTCAAAACTTAAACAATAGTCTGGGTATTGGTAATAATAACTTGAATTATTACTTTATTAAGCATTTCTTAGCTAAAAAAGTCATAAATGTTATAGAAAGTACAGCAGCTAAAATATCTGTCGTCAGTTATTTTTTAAACTGTGTCACAGTCATCAAAGCATGATGACAAACCTGCAGTAGTACTTATGCTGAACAATAACTTTCAGTAATTGAAGCAGCAGTGTTTGTTAGTCAACAGAAAACATCAGGGGTAGCAGAAGAATAGGAATCTGCATTTATATAGCACTTTTCATACACATTATATCCCAAAAGTGCTTTACAAGCAATGCTGGATTGATAGTGAAGTGACTGAATGTGTAGTGGCAGCCATTTCGATCATAAACACTCACACACAGCCTTGGACAATTGCATGAACTGGTTTTATGGGAAGGAGAATATTGACCAGGACACCATGGAAATTTCCCTGCTCCGATGGTAGGGTGCACTGTGTCCAGGTGTCTGTGATTCAGTGTGTGCTATGGAAGCATTGAGAGAGGTCGTACCTGTGCAGCCGAGAGAAGAGGAGGTAGGAGTCTCCGAGGAATGAATTTCAGATGATAAGGAGCTGTATGAATCTGCTCCTATGTTGGGTGAGTCCGTGAGTGACCTCTCAGAGGAAGAAGGGAGCGGTGTGGAGGAAGGTATGGAGGTCAGGGAAGATTTGCAAGCAACCCCGGACTAAGACATCGGGATGGCAGCAGCGTAACTCGAACAAATAATGGAGGAGAAAAGGCAGAGTGTACAAAGGATTCTGGAGGGGACGATAAATGAAGAATGGAGGAGCGAAGGAAGCAGGCTACGAGAAAACTGAGTGTGGAACCCGGTAGCAGTAGTGGTGCATCCAGGAGGCTGAATAAGGAGGTAACAGTAGGAAGTGAACTGGACCCATTGTCTGTTGCACTGGGTGAAACAGCAAAATAAATGGTGGTGCGAGCATTTGGGCTGCCCGTGGGGGATTATCCATCAGAAGAGTGGTCTCCAGGTGAGACCTTGCAAGGAGCAGGCTGGATTCAAGGGCTGGAGGGAAATGGCAGCCAGTAAATGGATGGATGGATGGATGGATGGACCTCTCTCAAGGAGGTGTGGAAAACTCACATAGGAGTGTAAACAATGAAGAATGAACAGAATAGGTAACACAGAGGAATCCTGGATTTGGAAAAAAGTAAACATTCCATGACTATTGTAGGGGATAATGTAGTGGGTCAAGGTCTTTGCTCTCAGCCTGCAGAGATGGTGAGGGAACAAACAGAGGCACAGAGGGGAGCGGGAGTGCCAGGGGAAGTTGATAATGAAAGCAGTCAGCCTGGCTTGCCCAGCAATCTGAACAGAGCAGTAATGGATAGGGGCAAAATTGTCAGGCTGCAGGGACCACGTATGTTCCTAGAACAACCAGCAGGGTCCCTAGTCAGGAGCAAAGAAGTAACAGGTAGAATGTGACAGACTTTTTTCTGAGGTTGTGAAGGATACTACTACAGGAGCTCATGACCATGTGCCAGGAAGCTCCAATGCTCCCCCCCAAGGGACAGCGAGACCCTCTTATTCCTCTAACTATACAAAGCTAACTCCTAGATGGTATGCAGTATGTCTTAGATATAAAGGAGGGTTGGAAATATTCCCAGACAGGTTATACATTGGGAGAAAGCTGCTGAGGGACTCTATGAGATTTATTGCATCAGAGATCTATGCATTAATTCACCTATCTGGTGAGGATGTAGTCGATATCAGCTTTAGAGCAATGAGTGGTCTGGGAAGGTTCTGGCTGAAATACAACCAGCTTAAATTCTCCCCTTTATGGACCCCATTCATAGCTATTCCCATAATTAAGCCTATAAAGATTATAACAGTGATGTTTAGAAATGAGTGTGTGCATGTGAGTGACATAACCCAATGGCCCAACCAGAGATGTATGGTGCTAAGTGCCCAGAGGCTGTAATAGGCTTAGAGATTCTTTGGACTGGTGGCTGGTGGTTCAAGGTTAAGATGCACCACTCTGCAGAGAGGGTGGCTCACATCCCAAGTAGTTTCTTTTTGGGTAGGGGAAGAGGGGTATGCTTCTACCCCAGACAACCCAAAGCATACTACAGGTGTGGTTCTCGTGCACACCTCTCAAGCGTCTGTGACACTATAAGATGTGACTTGTGTGGGGAATGTAGACACAGTAATTCACAGTGTTGGAACCACATTCAGTGTAATATATGTGAAGAGTATGGCCATATGTACTAGAATTGTCCATGGGCCGCCAGAAACAATGCTCGAAGTATGAATCCTGATGGCCAATTAAAAAAGCACAACAGACAGATGCTGCCAGGGATCCAGATGCTCCACCTGAGGAGGCTGAGAGGTCGGAATCTGTTGTGCCCTCAACATCTGAGGCCCCAACTCAGGAGCCAGAAGGAAACCAGGTAGAGGATCATGTGGCAAGAGAAGATCCCTTGGCTGGGATAATGGCTGAGGCAGAAACTATGGACAGTCTCCCTCAAGAAAAAGAAGTTCACATAAATGGGGGTGAGATGCCTGACAAGACTGTGGGTCAAGGCAAGGAGGTCACAGTGCC
The DNA here is from genome assembly GCA_016271365.2 of Neoceratodus forsteri. Lineage (NCBI taxonomy): Eukaryota > Metazoa > Chordata > Ceratodontiformes > Ceratodontidae > Neoceratodus > Neoceratodus forsteri. The sequence goes on from CM028129.1 coordinate 1,318,993,938, forward strand.
CCCCCCCATAGTCCAGGATAGTAACTCTGGGGTGGAAAGGAAGAAAAGTCTGCGGAGCCAAAAAGGGGTATCAACAGACCTCCCCCTTTCGAATCCTTTTGACATTCTTGGCTCCCAGAAGGAAGGAGAGTTAGACATGGGTGATTAAGATTCAGACTCTGTTTCAGTACATTCTGTTCAACAGACTGTTGCAAATAAAGGAGAGAATTCAGGGGTAGGGGGAAAAGAAAAAGAGGAGAAAAGAATCTTGAATAAAAATGTAGTGAAGGCAGGAGGATTTTCATAAAAAAATGGTTTTATTTTCTTTAGCATCAGTTAACATCTGCAGTGTTCTGAATGGGAGGAAAAGGGAGGCTGTGTGGGTAGAGTTAAGGGATTTAGCTTCTGAAGTAATCTTCTTGCAAGAGACTTGGCTTAACTCGGTGCTTTTGGTCTCTCAGACTCAAAGGGGGTGGGTCTGGGGCCCATCGTATTGGTTCTTTGGACCAGATAGAGCAGATGGGGTGGGGATTTTGTTTTCAGGTTCAGGATTTAAGCTCCAAAAATTAGTAGACATACAACCTGGGACAGCTTTATTGGTAGATGGTTTGTGGCATAATCAGCCAAGTAGATTTGTAGTAGTTTATGGACCGCAGGTAAAGGCAGAAAGAGTCCATCTATATGAATTAATACAGCCATATTTATTGACTGCCAGGAATGTTTATTTTGGGGGATTTTAATTGCACTTTAGAAATGCAAGAACATATGAATATATGAAAGAAAGTTTACTGTGATTCTTTTGCTTTACAAAAATGCATAGAAACAGCAGAACTGATAGATTGTTTGGCTAAAGCTAGACCCCCGATTAAGTTTACCTTTAGGAAGGGAAAACTGTTTTCAAAGATAGATTATTTCTTTGTTTCCAAAAAGGATTGATATTGTGCAGACGTCTACTATTCCTCTGTTTTTTTCGGATCATCTGTTGATTAAGGTGGTAGTGAGTACAGAGACAGAGACTGAACAACCAAGGTCACGCTGGGAAATGAATACATCAAGTTTGTCGAAGGCTGAAGTTAAATTAGGATTGACATCCTTGTTTATCACCAGGGCTTCAGTAATGAGAGTATATGATAACATATTTCAGTGGTGGGCGGACACAAAAAAAAGAAATAGGGAAATGGATGCAGGAGTTTGGAAACTCCCAGGTAAAGAATACCTTACTGCAGTACTTGGGGTTGAGAGGGCAGCTAATGAGACTATTAGAGGCTTCTTACATAGGTAGAGATGACCTGACTGATCAAATTGAAAACGTAAAATGCAAAATGAAGAAGGTGCAATATGACAGATCTGCTTCCTTAGCGTCAGAATTAAAGTTTAGCACACAGAGAACTCCCTTTGCTGATCCATGCAAAGCCTGTAAGGAGAAGAAAAACAGATCCAGATTCACTAGTCTGAAGAGAAACAAGCATTTGTCAATGCCGAATGTTTGCTTGCTGGCATAGGCAGTGGTAGTGTAGAAGTTACAGAGCTGCGTAATAGGAATGGCAGTGAAGTATTGCACTGAAGCCAACCCCACCACCACCCTGCAGAGAGTGACAGGCATTGGGGTGTGCCTTTGGGTCGTCAGGCATAACGACCATGCCATTTCACCACACCCACCTGCAGACACTGACAAGTTGTCACGGTGTTCCTTGAGGTCTTTGGCCTTATGCACCCCATTCCATTAGGAAATACAGTGAGATGGTGCGATATGGGAGAATAGGGGTGAACTTTGGGGCCGAAGAGTCCAAGGCATACCTCAATGCTTCTCACTGGCTGCAGGGTGTGGAATGGTATGAGCATTACAGGCAAGAATCCCAAGTCACACCCCTGATGCCTGTCATTCTCTACAGGGTTGGGCGTTATGGTTGGAAACCCTAATACCTCAGGCATTCGTTGGTATTTTCACTCCAAATTTTCAACATGGTTTTTGTGACCCCACCTCATGAACAGGGCAATATCAGTTTGTTAGCCGAACGCTGCTTATGCACAGTGACTACGGCATTTAGCACCACAGGTGCAAAAACATTCTGAACAGGATGTAAAAAATGACAGCTGTACTGTTCATGGGGAGGTGTAAAAAATGGCAATGTTGCAAATCTGTAGTAAAAATATAAAAAAAATGGTGAAGTCACGAGAGTACATAGAAACTGTGCAACGCACACCCGTAATATAATTAGGTTGGGGAATTTTTACAGCAGATTGTCAACTCAGGCATTTTGGTGCCTCCGATCATGAACAGTGTCACTGTGATTTTCTTTATCTATCCCGAACAATGATTTCCCACAGCGACCACACACTTGGCCATGTTGTGAAAAATGACAGCTGTACTGTTCATAAGGAAGTGTGGGAAAATGCCACTGGTGAAAATCTGGACTTAAATATTACAAAGTCATGAACTTCTGAGGGTGCATGGAAACTGCACAATGCTCACTCGTAACACAGTCATTTATGGACTTTTGTCACCAAATTTTCAACATAGCCATTTTAAGACCTCTGCTCATGAACAGTGTCACTGTGATTTTCTTAATGTGTCCCATACATTGATTTCAATGCTCGACTGACGCCATTGTGCACTACATGGAGGAAACACATTTTGGGCAAGATGTGAAAATGACAGCTATATTGCTCATAAGGAGGTGTGGTAAAATGACAATGTTGAAAATCTGGAGTGAAAATATTGAAAATTTGCGAACTTCTACGTGCGTAGGAACTGCATAAACGCGCTTAGTAAACAGTCATTTAGGAATTTTTTCACCAAAATTTCAACATAGCCATTTAAGACCTCTGCTCATAGACAGTGTCACTGTGATTTTCTTAATTTGTCCTGTATATTGATTTCGCACACCGACTGCGCCAGTGTGCACTACATGGGCGGAAACACGTTTTGGGTGAGATGTGAAAAATGACAGCTGTACTACTCATAAGAACACATGGTAAAATGGCAACGTTGAAAATCTGGAGTGAAAATATTGAAAATTTGCGAACTTACGAGCGTGCATAGGAACTGTACAACGCACGCTCATAAAACAGTCATTTTTTGGAATTTTTTCACCAAATTTTCAACATAGCTATTTTAAGACCTCTGTTCATGAACATTGTCACTGTGATTTTCTTAATTTGTCCCGTACATTGATTTCGCACACTGACTGTGCCATTGTGCGCTACATGGGTGGAAACACGTTTTGGGTGAGATGTGAAAAATGACAGCTGTACTACTCATAAAAAGGTGCGGTAAAATGGCAATGTTGAAAATCTGGAGTGAACATATTGAAAATTCATGAACTTACGGCAAGTGAGGAACTGTTCAACGCACGCGTAAAAGTAATTTTTTCAAATTTTTTCGCCAAATTTTCAACATGGCCATTTTAAGACCTCTGCTCATGAACAGTGTCACTGTGATTTTCTTAATTTGTCCCGTACATTGATTTCGCACACCGACTGCACCATTGAGTGCTACATGGGCTGAAACACGTTTTGGGTGAGATGTGAAAAATGACAGCTGTACTACTCATGAGAAGGTGCGGTAAAATGGAAATATTGAAAATCTGGAGTGAAAATATTGAAAATTCGCAAACTAATGAGCGTGCATAGGAACTGCGCGTAATGCAGCTCATAAAACAGTCATTTTTTGGAATTTTCCACCAAATTTTCAAAATAAACTCTTGAGAGCCCTCCTTATGAATACTGGCAATGTCGTTTCGTTAATCGGTCCTGAAAGGTGATTTCATGCAGTGACTGCGAAATCACCCTTCGGGCCCGAATAATGCCATGACAGTGACAGCATTCATGAGAAGGGGTCCCAAAAACCCCATGTTGAAAATTTGGTGCAAAAATTCCAAAAAATGCCTGAGATATGCAACAAAGTTGAAAAAACCCTATCTATCCCATTATACAGCTTACTGGCATTTCCTCAGTTCGCGGTCGGCTTTGAAGAGTGCAGGCGTGTTCCAGTCCACGGAGATCGGCTCGCTGGAGTCGGAGGTAAGTATGGGGTGAAGGGGTGTGGGAGGCAGGGTGTGCAGTGGGTGGAGTGCGGGTTGTGGGGGGCAGGAAGACTACGTGGGACCGTTTAATTTACAGATTGTTTTTAATTATTGAGGACATTTGCCACGCTGGGGTAGGCTCCCAGCGTGGCACAAGGATAGCTGGTTGGGGCGTGGAGCCAACGGGGATTAGGCACCCCGTGGCTATAGCAACTATTGCCATGTTGGGGTGGCTCTGGCAGCGGCACCCTGTACTTGGGGGGACAGTGGAGCCGACAGGGATTGGGGCACCCCGCCAGCTATACTATGAGTTGCCACGCTGGGGTGGGCACCAGCGTGGCATGTGAAAAACTTTGGGGCGCAGCACAGCTGATGGGGATTGGGCACCCCGTCAGCTATACGTGTGTGCGTGGGGGGGGCAGCACGCAGTATGCGTGCGTGTGTGTGTGTGTGTGTAGGGGGAGCGGCGCATGAGCAGGCGATATCTGATTGCTGCTCACTGAAGCGTAGCTCCCCCTTTCAACTGCACGCCACTGCATTTTGGCAGCTCCAGCATGCATTGGCGGACTGGGGCTGCGCCTGCCAACACACTGACTGAATTGGAAGAAGGGGTGACACACCTCCGAAAACTCGGATGATGGCACTATGTTTCTTACACATGCATGCAAGCAAACATAAAAATGGGGAGGTAACTAGCACCACTGAAGGGATTAGAGAGATAGTGGATGAACATTTAAGAGAAGTTATGCAAGAGGTGAGGACACAAGAAGGGGATATGGAAAAGGTTTTGGAAGAGTTGAATATTCCAAGGATGCAGGACAGTAAAGTAACAGAATTACAGGGGGAGATTACTGAACAAGAAGTTTTGTATGTCAAGGAGTTAAAACAAGGGGTAGTCTCAAGAGTGGATGGAATCCCAAATGAATTTTATAAAACTTATGGCAGCTTTTTTAGTAAGAATATTTATTTTTTTGTTTAAAACAAATGTTATACTTCCAGAATTTACTTTAGACGTGGTGATTTTTCTTTTCAAAATGGGACAAAACAGATATAGGGAACTGGAGGCCAATAAACATGCCAAACGCAGATTTTAAAATTTTAACCCAAGTACTGCAGAAAAGGCTAAAAAAGGGTTGCAGCAGACTTGATTCACAATGTTCAGACTTATGCTATCCCTCATAGAAATATACAAGAAAACCTGGCTATAAGGAATGTTATAGAATTTTCTGTTAGAAAAGGGAGGAAAGGGTGTTTAAGATCCCTAGATCAAAGTAAAGCTTTTGATCGTGGGAGTCATAAGTACCTAACTCAGGTACTACACAACTATAGGATTCCGGAAGGGTTTATAAGGTGGGTTAACTTACAATATGAACATGCAGTAATAATACCATACATGGGGGGGGACCCCTATCACTATTAAAGCAGGTGTGAGGCAGGGGTGCCCCCTGTGCCCGCTTGGTTCCATGTCATAATAGCTATTGCAAACCAGCGATTGCTATTATGGTGTTTGTATATTGCCGAAAAGCATTTCGGTGATATACAGTTCTTGGTGACCCCAATTTCCAACACTTAATATTTTTGGCAGATGTGCCTCCGCCCCTGCTTTTAGATTGTCAACTCCGGGGTATGTCGAGGAGGGGCAAACTCAGCAGGGGGAAAAATAAGGCAGGCGCAAGCAGTAGCAAAATACTTTCCCCCGGTCCATCCTGAACCCAGTGCCTACTGCACCGTAGCCAACCACTCTCCCCACGACACCACAGGGCTGGCTCAGCTGCAGCAGGCTCTCCTTCCCATCTAAACCCTTCCTCCTATCCCTCCCCGCCACCTCTGTATCCCTCCCCTTCCAGTCATTTTCCTTGCTATTCCACCACTGCCTTTGCAAAGTAGCTGATGATGATAGTGCTATAAATGAGTCGCTGTTTTACAGTTGCTCATTTAGTATCGCCATCATCACTAAATACCAGCCTGCTTCTATATGTCTTTTCAATTGACCTGTTTAAAAGGCATATTTGTCAAAGTGAGGATATTAAGGGGATTAGTGGTGGTCAGGTGGGGGATGAAATCAAAATTTCTGCGTGCGCTTATGATTTGTGTATATTTCTTTCTACAGAGGAAGGAATTCCTGCCCTAATGAACATAATGGAAAGGTATGTAAAAGTATCAGGAACTGTGGTGAATGTGAATAAAAGTAGAGGGTTTGGGCTGGCCCAGCCTGCAGAGGGGGGAAAGAGGTAAATGGAATCCAGATTACAGAGGAACCAATTAAGATATTGGGTATCCAGTTTGGAAAAGAGGAAATGAGTAAGGTAAATTGGGAAAAGGCATTAGCCTCAGCTACAGGGAGGAATACCCTGCCCAGCAGCAACTTGCAATGGAAGTTTAGGCACCCAGTCATAAGCCTCAGCTATAGGAGGGAGCACCCTGTGCAGCAGCAACTTACAACGGAAGTTTAGGCACCCAGTCATAAGCCTCGGCTACAGGAGGGAGCACCCTACCAGCAGCAACTTGCAACGGAAGTTTAGGCACCCAGTCATAAGCCTCGGCTACAGGAGGGATCACCCTACCAGCAGCAACTTGCAATGGAAGTTTAGGCACCTAGTCATAAGCCTCAGCTACAGGAGGGAGTACCCTGCCCAGCAGCAACTTGCAATGGAAGTTTAGGCACTCAGTCATAAGGCAATTTCCTGATTTCAACCGACGTTCAAGAGGCACTCTGTTTGCCTTTGACTGCTGATTTGAACTTTGACACCCTTTTACATGGGACTCTAGCCCTGGGCCCCAGCTGCCAAACAAGCCTGCAAATTGCTTAACTTGATAAACCAGATTAAATATCCTAGTGTGTGCTCACCAGGAGGAAACCTTAAGGAATTTCTCTGTAAGGCTAATTTCATACTGTAGCGCTGCCTGCTCTGAAATGAACCTGGCACCAAATTTAAACCTGATCTCCCCAGTTAATGAATTTCTGCTGCATGTAGATACACACTGGAGCCAGCATTTCAGTAACTTAATACCTGAACTGCACTAGTCCCTCAAATTTAACTGCACAGACCTGAGATTTATTTCTCTTAATCACCTTGTTGCCGCCAGGGTTTTTGAGCGAGGACACAGCAGCCGAAAGTGCAGCTCCTCCCCTGTAAGGTTATCCCACTTGCTGTGACTGTGGGCTAAGCGCTTCAAGCTCCTTCCCGCAGCCACTCTGTGGCTACTCCCCACCCGCTCCCACCACTCCACCCTTAACCGGCATTTGTTATATAGTGTAGGCAAGCTCTGGACATGCCCAGTGGGTGTGTAGGTTTTAAACTATCTCCTCCTTTTTTCATTTTCAGCCTATGTTTCTTCACCACTAGGGGAGTCTGTACACTTTGTCCATAATCTGCTGCATCCTCTTCCATAAGCTATAAACAACACTGTATTACAGTGCCCCTGCCTAGTCCTCTTGACCAACCGTAAAAGCTTCCACTTAAGTGTAAGCCCATACCTTGCTAGACACCAATTTGTACTAATGGCACCCACAGTTCACAACCTACCAGCTATAAATCCATGCACATTCCTCCTTCTATGCTTCATTCTTGCTCCTCTCACTAGGATCCCTCTGTTATGCTGCCCACCTTCTCGGAATTCTCACCACCCATATCCTAGGGATTCTTTTGACTCCAGCATGGCTACACTAATCTTACTTGCCCTTAGCCAACACACCTCTCTTTGTTCCCAACACATTCATCTACCATGTAGCCTTCACCCTAAATAAATCCCTGTCCTGCAACCCCACTCTGCCCATCCCCTTCGTCCATCATAAACTGTGGTATCTGCTCCTACTAGCACTAATGTTAGCAGGGGATATTGAATTAAATCCAGGGCCTGTAGGAAAATTGCCTTACTCTGATGCAACCTGCAATGACACCAAGAGTCTCTGCATTGCTCACCTCAATATCAGAAGCCTGACCCGCAATCTAATTGAACCTGAGGCATGGATTGTTCTACATAACCCTGAAATTCTCTGTCTGTCCAAAACCTGGTTGAAAACATCCACCCCTGATTCCCAGTGCTCGTTACCTAATTATAAGCTAATAAGGCAAGACAGTCCCCTATCTATGCGTGGTGGTGGTGGTGCCATCTTCTATAAATCTCATCTATCACTATCATGGAATGTCTCACCCCCCCCCACTGTGAATCGATTCATGCAATCTTACAACTTGTCTGTAAGAAACCGCACATAGTGTGTGCCTATAACCCAACTGGCAGCGGCATCTCTGGTCTTGAGGAAGTCCATTCCCAGGTGGACACAACGATCGGATGAAATGAAGTACTAATACTGGCAGATTTCAACATGAACTGGACCCATAAAGCAAACCAGCCCTTCCACACCATGGTACAGGGCCACAACCTCTACCAGTTAATCACAGACCCAGCTTGGGTCATGGCTTCACCCCGGTCCAGCTCACTAATCGATTGGGTCCTTACAAACTGTCCTGACAGTATAGCCTTGACAGGTACTCTCACAGATGCAATACAAGATCACTCCCCTATCTTCTGCTTCTGGTACTCTACCAGTCAACCATCCCCTTCCCCAAAACTTATCACCTTCTGCAATCTGGGTAACTTTAATCAGACAAAGTTTATGCACATCTCTCTATGACTGACTGGTCACCAATTTTCACGACCTCTAATGCTCAGTCAGCCCTTGACTTCTTCCTCACCAGATTTGGATTTCTCCAGGATATCCACACTCCCTGAGTCACCCGCCGCATATGTGGAACTCAAACAAAGTGGTTAACCAAGGACCTTCTCTCTCAAATAAGGGCTAGAGACAAACGTTGGTGGTGTTTCAAGGCCTCAGGCCTTCAGTCTGATTACGATGCCTACAGGTCACTGAGAAATGCCTTCAAAAGGAATATCCACCTAGCTAAAAGCTCTTTCTGCAAAGACTTATTAATAAAAGCTGCAGGTGACTCAAAGAAATTCTGGTCAATCATAAAAACCCTCCTGGGAACTGATCACACGACCACTTCAAATGACATGCTGCTAAATAACATTCATTGTTACAACTCGGTGACCATCGCAAATTCCTTCAACCATCACTCCTCTGACTTATCAAGTCATGTGGCCTCCTTCCCCTCTGGAAGCACTACGCCGCCTCCCACGAATACAAAATCCATGCCCACCCATCCACCATTTCGGTTCCAGGCTATTACGAGAACTGAAGTTCTAAAGTTACTACTCGCCATCCCAAACAGCACTAGGTCTGGGTCTGATGAGTTTGAACCCAAACTCCTGAAAGTCGCTGCTCCTTTCATTGTCTCCTCCTTAACCAAAGTCTTTAACTTGTCACTGTGCCAAGGCACATTTTCTGATATCTGGAAAATAGCTAAAATAACACCAGTTCCTAAAAAAGGTGATCCTAAAGAAATTGCCAGTTATCGACCCATTGCCATTCTTTCTGTGCTCAGCAAAATCCTGGAAAAATAGTGGCTACCCAAACCATTGCATATCTTCAGAAATATAACCTCCTATCTGGTGCCCAGCATGGCTTCTGTAAAGGCCACAGCACCTCCACTACCCTCCTAAAACTCACAACTGACATCTATGCTGCCATGGATACTGGACTCTTGACAGGTGCAGTTTTCATTGACCTGACCAAGGCTTTTGACCTGGTCAACCACAGCCTTCTCTTCACAAAACTTTGTTCCCTTGGTTTCTCTGCTGAAGTGGTGGCCTGGTTTAAGAGCTACCTCTCAAACAAGAAACAGGCCGTAGTATTTGATTCTTCCATGTTGGATCTCTCCTCTATTCAAGTTGGTGTTCCACAGGGCTCTATACTGGGCCCCCTGCTTTTTTCTATCTTCATTAACAGCCTTCCGCTGCTCGCACCAACCTGCTAATCTCTTCTCTATGTGGATGACCTTGTCATCTACTATAGTGCCAAAAATATCTGAGATATAAACCACTCTCTTGCCTCTGACTTCCTAAGCATACAATCCTGGCTGACAGATAACAAACTTGTGCTCAGTGTCAGCAAAACACACTCTATGCTCTTTGGCTCTTCTGTCAGACTTAAAGGAAATCAAAATTCCCTCAAACTCTTGAGTGCAGATGGCTCCCCACTTGTCGCCTCCAGCTCCTTCAAATACCTGGGCATTCTTCTGGATGAATCCCTGGATTTTGATCAACATATTACCACCACTTGTAAATCTGTCAACGCGAAAATTGGAGGGGCCTACCATACTAGCTATGCCCTTACCCCATCTGCCAAACTTGCCATTACACAAGGCCTTTTGCTCTTGGCCCTGGCCTATGGCATGGTCACCTACCAAGTTGCCACAAAGTCATCCCTCCATAAATGGGACACTACCTATAATAACATCTGTCACTACACCTCTGCATCACCAAGGTATAAACACCACTGCCAGCTCTACGCTGACTTAAACTGGCCCTCTCCCACTGCCCATCAACTTCAGTCCTACGGCTCTCTAATTGACGGGATAGTTAGATCAGGTCTCCCACAATCCCTTGCCTCCATGCTTCACTCCCAGTCCCCCTCTTATGGGCTCCGCTCTACTGACCTAGACCCTTTCTATATCCCCAGATGTAAAACCTCTATGGGTGCATGAGCTTTCTCTCACACATCTCTTAAGTATTGGAACTCCATACCTCAAGCTATCCACCAAGTTCCCACCCGTGCTAGTTTCAAGAAACTTCACCATGATCATCTACATGCTTCTAACCCCTGCACTTGCTTCTACCCACCGTAGATCATTCATTCCCTTTCCTTATTACCCTCCAGCATCTACTCCTCTCCTATCCTCTTCATCACCTCTCTCTAATGACCCTCCCCTTGTACACTCTCTACCACCCTTCACCCCTTTCTCCCCTGCTTCTACCACATCCTCCTCCCCCTCTCTGTTTCTACTCACTCAAAGCTTAACTACCACTAAAGACACTTATTGTATACTGCATATATCATGTCCATTTCATCCATTTTTTTGTACTCTGTATTCATTTGTTTTGCACTTGCCTATACTTCATTAACCTTGTCTAATGCTGTATTGCTTGTATCCTGACCTTGTTCTAAATTGTATTTCTCCCAACCCCTAATGCTGATTGTTTTGACCCCCTCCCACTGTATTACGTGTTTCATGTACTGCGACACATGGTGTTTATGTATTGTCAACCTGTATTCTCCCGGAGTCATGCCTGAAAACAGGCATTCCCATTCCTAGTGTACCCACCTGGTTACCAAAAGCAAATAAATAAAATAAATTAGTGGAGGGGGAAAAGAAAGTGGCTAGGTGGAAAGGATGGAAAATGTCTAAGCTTAAAAGGGTATTTGTTGCTAAACAATTTCTTCTGCCTGTTTTCTTATATGTAAGAGCAATTTCCCTATACCAGTTAATATGGAAGCTAGATTTATGGGTTTAATTTTTCAGTTAATATGGGGGTGTCATTTGAACCCAATTAAAAGAGAAGTCACATACTTGGTTTGCAAAAAAGGAGGGCTGGGTGTGATTAATACAGTCCTGTTTTTCCATACATTGTTGTGGTATAAAAATGTATATATTTTATTGCAACAGGAAACATCCCTTGTTGGAAAGTGGGGGTGGAATGTTTTGGGTAAGTTTTTAGAAAATTGGGTGGAAGAAATGCCTAAAGGATTTACGACTCTGGAGGTTCCAGTTTATTTCAAGGGAACATTACAAAAACTACAAAAATGGAAAATTACAAAATCGCAAGTATTACAGTGTAATAGAAATGGAATGTATTACAAGATCTTAGGAGGAATAGGGTTGAGAGATCCTGAACTTAAGGGGTGTACCCCCAGTGAGGATAAATATGTATATAAAATACCGGGTAATAAACAAGTCTGGCAAAAAATGTTGGATGTACAATGGTTGATGGTGCATGGGAGAATAGGAGTAAGGGGAAATCACAAGCATAAGACAGTGGAGGAGAGGAATTGTCTGTATCCTAGCTGTTTCATTGTGTGTACACAAGAGGACTATGGGGTTTTCTGGCAGGTAAATGGGGTTTCCTGTGGCTAGTAAATCTTAACTATAAAAACTTGGTGTTAGGAATTTTTCCTGAGTTGATAAACCAGTTTCACAGTGGTAAACTGCATATTTTATTTGCTTGTCTAAAATATTATTTGAGGCAGAGTCGTTGCCAGCTATTATTGCAACAACAAGAAATTTCGTATAAAGGGGTTCATAAACTATGTGAACAAGCTATACAGGAGGTATGCAGGACAGAATGTAAAAGTCATCCGAGAAACAAGGTAACAATGTGGTGGAGAGGATTTGCATTTAAAAATAGAATATGCATGACTGAAGGATGTGTAGGGGATGGGTAGAAGCGGAGATAGATTCGGTGTAAAGAAGAGAAAAAGTATGTAAAGTGGCACTTGTTTGGGGAGTGAGAGAAGGGTTTAAGTGTTAATTTGTGTTGATGATGATTGTATATGTTGATTTGTCTCTGTATTATGTTTGTTGTGGTCATTGAATAAAAACTCCCCTACTCTTGCCAGTAGGGGGAGACTCTGCCTGTGCGCTCTGCTAGATGGCTGACCGAGGAGTTGGTGATGGCGGTGGACATGGAGGTGGCTTTCACGGGTCGGGGGAGCCCGTGCATTGTATGCCTTTGGAAAGTTCAACTACAACCACAGTTTCTGCTGCTTTGCATTTGTGTCGTATTATAGTACCTACAACTGCTGGTACTGTGAGTAATGATGACTTACAGGAATGTTTAGTGCCCCCAGCCACCTGTTTCAGTTGGTTCGAGTTTGGTTTTATCTTCGCCCAGGATTGTTCTGGATTTACCTTTGCCAACCTGTCCAGAGTCATATAATGCCAGTGATGTTCTGGCTGGCATCCAGAATCAATGCAGAAGACTTTTGCAGCTTCTTGCAGTGGAAGATTGTGCTTTGCATACTTTTTTAGTTACTCCAGCACCAAGCTTGAACTGTGCTCCACGAATGCAGTGCTCTGTGCCTTTGCTTGCATCTAGGTCTCCTTCTGCTCCATTTATGCAAAGATCATCACCTGAGGAGGTTGGTGTTTTGTGGTCGCCTGAATGGGCCTTGTCTGCAGTGGGATGGACGCTTTCTTCTGATGGGACTTTTTGGAATGCTGGCATTGCCCCCTTGGCAGAGGGATTCAGATGTTTGGCTCATACAAGTCCCCCATATTATGACAGCTTGGTTTCAGACTCTGCATCTCCTTTGTTGCTTTCAGTTGGTGCAGACTCTGACTGGGCCGCCTCCGCAATTTTGGTAACTGGGTCGGTTGCCTTGATGATGCAACTGCAGCCTCAGGTTCTTTCGATGGTGGAGTCTGTTGTGCAGCTTTCTACCTTATCCTCCTTGCCTGTTATGGTACCATGCATTCAGTCTCCAGTACAGTCTCAGGGACCTGAGCCAGTAGTGCCAGTGGACAGTTCTGCTCGTGATGATGACCTACCGACAGTGGCTTTGGGTCCCGGTTCTACCTCTTCCAAGTTTCCTACTTCAGGTGATGGTTTGCCTCCTGCTGTTGATGCTGTATCTCCTGTTGAGATGGTTTCTTCTCGGCAGTTATCTGTTGCTCACAGAGTTTCACTTTCCTCAGACTCTGAGGCTGCCTCGATGCTTGTTACTGCAACCAGGTCGCCAGTGACTTGTGGGTTGCCTTGCCCACTTATGGACTATCTCATTTCTGCTGCTGTGCAGGTATCTCAAAGTTTGGCATCCCCTCCACCTAGAGGCTGTCTATCCACTGTCCTGCAGTCTACTGCTTCTGATGTTACTTAGCCATCACTGGCTGCTTCACTCCCCACAGCTATCGTGGGTGAAGGTCTTGACTCCCCATCCTTGCAATGGGAGATTCCTGTGGTGACTTTGCCTTCCTCCTTTGATCAGCCTTCCACCTCCTGGGCTGACATGATGGATTTTGCAGATAACTGCACCACTACCCAGTTGCCAACTTTGCCTCAGACAATGGCTGCTGCCCCCAAGACAGGTGATGGGACAACAGGCTGCTCCGGGGGTTCCCCACATGGGGTCGGACATGGCTCAGCCTAGCAAACCTGCTCTTCTACATATGGCAGATTTATTTTCAAACTTGGAAGATCCTGCTAAGTGCCAGAATGCAGTTCATTTAAAGTACAAGGGAGGTCTTGAGGAACCCTTGCATACAGTTTATATTGCACGCAAACTGTTGAAGACTCCTTGCAGTTTTTGGCTTCAGAGATTTTTACCCTTATTCATACCTTTGGAGCTCCTCAGTTTGAAGTGAGTTTCTGCATACCACAACTCTTTGATCGTTTCTGGGTGAAATTCAGTTCTGTTAAGACTTCCCCTTTGTGGATACCTTTTACAGCAATCCCCCTGACAAAACCCTCCTTAAAAACCATCACTGTGCAATTTAAAAATGAAGGGGTCCACATCTTGGGGCATCTTATACTGAGTGAAGCAAAGGGCAGATGTATGGACTGCCCACTCCCAATCTTGAACACTGAACATATTTGGACTGGGGTATCGAAGATCAAAATAAAACTCAAGATGACAGAGGTGGGCATGCAGCATCTTCCCAGTGGTTTCTACATCAGCCAGGATTGGGGCTTCTGCTTCTATGCTGGCCAGCCTAAGACCTGTCACAGGTATGACTCCTTATTCCACCTCAGTAATGCCTGTGACATGCAGGTTTGTGATTTGTGTTTGGTTACTGGGCACTCAAATCACTATATTCTGAGCCCTGACAGGTGTAACTTGAGTGAGGAGTTAGGCCACTCCTACAGATCCTATCCTTGGGCAGTTCACAACAAGGGTTCTCACTGTGATCAAGACAGCATGGTTCAAGAAGCTCAACTGCAGACGTCCCGAGCCGAGAATGCTATGGTTGCAGACCTGGTTGTTCCTCAGGCTCAGTGCTCAGCCCTTTCCAACACTGCTGTGACTGTGAGGACCCTGCCTGACAATGCCCTCACTTCTCTTGTTGCTGATGTACCCACTGTGGCTGTTCTTCCTGCTCTTGGTTCCTTATTGTGTGCTGTGCCCCTCCCAGTGGCGGCCCTTTCTGACCCACTGATGGACTCTGCTCCTCTTCCATTACTTGATGTTCCTCCTGTTCAACAATTTCAGGTTATGCTTCCTCCTGTCCCTCCTCCAGATGGTTTCACAGTAGTCTCTGAGAAGTGTAGGAGCTCCTGCTAAGCCTCATGATCCAAGGTTTTATGCACATATTCCCTGTTGTCCACAACAGCTTTTCTGTTCTTCAGGATCAGACCGCAGAGGATGCTGTAGACTTGGATGCTTGGTCATCCATTCCTCCCAGAAGGAATCTTCAGATCTTGAAATAGACATGGCAGATGTCTGCTTTGCCCAGAAAAAGTCTTGAAAGAAATGGGCCTGATGATTCTGAATTTTCCCCAATGTTTCATTCCTTTTTTCCCTTTTCTCTGATGTCTCCTGGGTCTGCTCTTGTTTTCAGTGTTTTAACATTGACTGTTAATAGTATTAAGAATTTTAGATGATTGACTACCTTTACTTCTTTGCATTTGCCAGGGGCCTGGATCATCTTATTGTAGGATAACAGACTGCACACCATGTCTGATATTCATAAGGCACAGAGGGCTTGGCCCTGGGAACCATCTGTCTGGTCAATGGGGAGGACCACTGTACTGCAGTGAGGATTCTGTTTCACTCCCTTCATATTCATATTTACAGGGTTATGGATGTGGTCCTGGGTAGGATATTGCTCTTAGATGTCCTTCAGTATGCTTGGCCCATGTGACAAGGGGTGGTATATGTGCCCCAGACCAAGGCACCCAGGGCTGATTTGTTTATGTTATTGCAGCCCTACTTATATACCGAGAGATTGATGCTTTTGAGTGGGGGCTTTTATTGTCTCTGGGACTTGGGAGATGAGAAAGGCAAAACCCAAAAGCATTTTTGTGACACTTTTTCTGTAAAACAAATGATTGCTTCGTCTAAACCTCGGGATGCATACTGGAGTTTGTACCCTTCTGGGGGACTCACCTATCATAGGAATTCTCTTTCCACAAGACTATATCTTTGTTTCCCCAAGATGTGTGGTTCAGACTGCCTGAATGGTAGCCTCTGCTACTTCTGACCATTGTGAGGTACATGTTACTCTCAGCCTAGGGACACAGCAATCTGGGGGGAGAGGAGTCTGGAAGCTTAACTATTCCTTGCTAAATGACTCACTCATTGTTTCCCAATGTGGGGAACTTTTTAAGGCAAGAGGATCTGTTATTTGTTATGATTCCATAGTGGACTGGTGGGTGCACATGAAGGTGGCTTTTAAATTACTTTTTCAAGCTGCTGGTACAAAAAAAGGACGGACTGCTTATTTAAAAAATTTACAGCTTAGCGTCACCCCTAGGTGGCGACCTCTGCCTTGCCTGGCCACAACAAGGTTGAGGGGCCTGGGTTCCCAAAACTTACAGTAAAATTGGATCTTTCCATGCTTCTTCCTTTGCACAGTGCCTCCACCCAGAGTCTACCTTTTAAGTGGGCTGTTACTTGGTATAACCCCCTGGGATGTCATACCACCCACTTTAACCATTAGCCACCCCAAAACATGACCCAATAACAATTCCCCACATTTCAGGCATTTTTGTGACTAAAGACTCTCTCTAATAATAAGCTCATGACAATACATTTGCAAACTACAATAACAACAGTATTTATTTAGGGGGGCATAGGAACCTGGGTTGCCAGAGTGGAGTGAGGTGTGGCGTCCAGCGCTTCAACCCTCAGTGCCACTGGGCCAGCTCAGACTGCAATTATTTTGAGGAGAGATTATAAGTAGGGCCAAGGAAATAACAGGTAGTAACATCCTGGATACCCCAGACTTCTGGATACTAGGGGCACCCACTTGGTATTTCAGTGGAAATGCACGAATTATGCAGCTGACACACCAGCTCGTTATGGAGGCCAAGAGACTGATTCTCACGCAGTGGAGACAATTAGAGCCACCCATAGTTTTGGACCAGTCAGCTGGAGTGTTTCATTTGGTATCATACCTAAGAGTCCTGTACAAGGCAAGAGACAAAGGATTTCAGTATGAGGAGCTCTTGAAGCCTTGGCTCCAACACATAGGAACCCCTCTGGATGATACTGTGCCACACAAGGGGGAACAGGAGGGTCAAAGGACAGCACCACCAGGTAGGAGGGTCTGTTTGATACACGTTTTTGGAGCCTCAGCAGTGGGTGGTCCCCCCCCAATTGTCAGACATAAATGGGTGAATGGGAAGGGGTGTAGGAAGGAGGATCCATATGCCCCCACAAGGTGGCACTAGGTAGGGAACAAATGCATGCTGATAAAATACAAGGATGGTTGCACTATTGTGACAAAAAGTTAGTGGCACAAGGAGATTAAGGTCTGCAGGACAATTTGAATCCATGTAATAATCTATGTATAGGTACAGGTTTGCATTAGGTAGTGACCTTGGAGGTGGCCACACGGGTCATATTTTTGGAAATCTCATCCACCTCTAGTGGTAGTTGAGTATACAGACTCTGTCAGTTAACTTGTATTCCTAAAAGAAGATTTCTTCAGGCTCACAAACTGGTAGGCACGATGAGCTGTTTCCCATTACATTCTAGTCTGTACACTTTTCTTGCTTCTTGTTTTTTCCTTTCTCTCTAGTAGTTGGTTTTAGGAATGAAGTGTATTAGAGAAATAGGTTTTGATGTTAAATAGTTAGGAATCAACCCAGTGGTGCAG
This sequence comes from Neoceratodus forsteri, assembly GCA_016271365.2. Lineage (NCBI taxonomy): Eukaryota > Metazoa > Chordata > Ceratodontiformes > Ceratodontidae > Neoceratodus > Neoceratodus forsteri. Next base: position 1,319,011,660 of record CM028129.1, read on the forward strand.
AAGGCTAAGGCACCTTGAGCACTTTATTTCTCCCATGCTGGTAACCCAGGTTCAGGAATGAGCTTGAACCGTCATGGGTTGGCTGGGAGAGGAAGGGCTGGGAAAAGGATTGAGTGGCCACTTAGCAGCTCTCCTCTCCAGGATCGGGGAGGCAAGCTTTCTCGGCTCTCGGCTGCCACCGAGTGGAGACTTGGTGGTAATGTTGGGAAAATGGTGGGTGGCTGGTGCTAGGCTGGGTGGGTGGAACAGGGTTGCTGGTTCCAGCACACATGTGCACCTCCACGCGCATGTGCGACCATGTCACTGAGCCACCAGGGAGTTAGAGATGGGGAAGAAGCATGTCCCTCTGTTGCCAAGTGTGATGGCCATTGGGACTCTCAGGTCCCGCACCATGTGGATCCTGGCCAGCTTGATGACCAGGGAAGCAGCAGATGGGACTGGATGTCCCAAACCAGGGCCTGAAGGTAGGTATAGGTGGCAATAGGGCAGCAAAAAACTGTATAAAAAAATAGGAATGGGTAATCTTATGCTATGGTATGAGGCACAGTGTGTTAATGTTTTTCTCATTGCACCTTTTAGTTACCTCTGAGATTTGATGCTTATATTCATGATATGGTGGTTAATGGTTATTTGCCCTAGTATTTAGAGTCTATTTCCATGGAGCTTGCCCTTGCTAGGTGCTCTATTTGTAGGGGCAGTGCAACAATGTAAGACCTTGTATAAATTGTGAAATATGTGTTTGATGTTGAAAACTCAAAAAAATTGCTATACAAAATAAAAGAACTGAGGCATGATGGGGCCACTCATGTTACATAGGCAACAACAATGCACATCGATGTGGGCGTCCACAGCTAGCAAAAGTTTCTGGGTGGTCTCGATTCTGACAGCTTACAGTGCCAAGATGTGGTTTAATGGAGGGAGATATCATTGAAGAAGATCAAGGTTTACAAAACAATGCAGGCAAAATCATACTTGGATATAAAGTAAGAACGTCCAGGAGATATGTATTTGCCAACTTGGCTGACGACTATCAAACAGAAGAAGAAACACACGTCTATCAGTTATGAGGTACCACAGTCCAAATGGTTTAGCCCCTGATAACTTGACAAAAAAAGTTTCACCCTTTATCAAGTGTCATTTCCTGAGAAACTAGCAGCAGTAAAGATGGCAACCTATGCATTGCAAAAGTTAGAAGGAATCTAGATTCACTTTTAAACTCCCTATATTTAAAAAAAAACTTTGGGCAAAGATCTTTTTTGTTCAGGGCACCCACATTTTTTAATTCTAGCCCCTCTGATATCACTGAATGTAACTCCTTATGTTGTTTTAAAACCCATCTTAAACAATGGCTCCTAATAAGAAATTAATGTAATGGTGCAATGCATTGAAGAATGTTGTAGGTTTTTGTTTTGTGTATTTGTTGTGATTTAATTGTTTGTATGTTAAAATTTGTCACCGGTGAAAATGGGCATTTTACTCATCTGGTTTACAAGTATAAAAAATAAAAATGAAAAATGAAATGAAAAAAGGAAGAACAGTTACTCACTGTAACAGTAGATCTTTGCGAGAATCTCCCCAGTTGGGCCTCACTTTTGGAAATGTAAGCTGTCGGCATCAGGACCACTTGCAAATGTTTGCTAGCTGGGGGCTGTCCTCGATGACATGCAGTGTTGATGCCAGTATAATTGTGGGCAGCCCCATTGATCCTCAGTTCCCCAGCAGAGTTAAGCTCGAAAGGCCTGTTGCCGTGAGGAACCAGGAGACCAGACCAGTACCAAGCACACAAGAAGAGGAATGGGACTGGAAATACAGTATGCATAAGACACGTAACACAATCCTTCCAGCTTATACCTCAGAAAGGGGAAGAAGGTGGGTGTGCTGTGGCCCAATGGAGGAGATCCACTCAAAGATGTACTGTTACAGTGAGTAACTGTTCTGTCTTCCTCAAGGATATCTCCACTATTGGGTGATCCTGTTGAAATGATTCCCAAGCAGTATACAAGGTACCCAGGGAGGATGGCAAAGTCTGATATGCAGTCAGGACAGAAGGCTTTGCAAAACCGCAACACCAAAACCTGCACATGTATAAGAGATGATGCCTAGACTGTAGTGCTTAGTGAAAGTATGTACAATGCTTCCTGTGGAAGCAGCACATGTCAGCTGCAGAAACATTCTGAATGCAAGCAACAGAAGTGACCATACCATGTGTAGAGTGTCCACGCAGAGCACCTGGCAGTTCCTTACCATACTCCCTATATGGATGGAACTGTATGAATGTATGTATTAAACAGGATTTATCTGAAAATAGGCTTTGGCCAGAGTATGTAATTCCTGTATAAAAATAAATGTTACTTACTTACTCAGTAGAATGGGTCAGGTCATGTCTGAAAAAGCCGCTTCAGTGCCAGTACACTTGCATGGTCATCTACATAAATAAATAAATAAAATACATAGGGAGGTAGTATTGAGCAGTGGTTTAAGGCTCTGAGCTGCAAATCTGAAGACCTGGGTTTGAATCCTACAGCTCCCACTTGCATATACTGTGTGACCCTGAACAAGTCACTTAACTTCCCTGTGCTCCAAGGTTGCACCTGTAAAAAAGCTTTCAGCTTAGTGTGTCTCACCTGGTTAAATAATTGGAAAAAAAAAAAAACAAACATATAAGTAATAAATAAATAAATAATACATTTCAATACAGTTAGCCAGTCATTTGGACAGGCACTATTTAGACACAGCGTGCCATTTTTCCCCAGGGGCGGATGAAACAAAAAACTGAGAGTACATTCTATAGTCCTTAATGTGATCAAGAAAGAAACATAGTATTCTATGTACGTGAAGTGTATGCAGCAATGCCTCACCTTTCCTAGCGTGCTCTGGAATAGACGCAGAAAGGTGCATGTTCATATTTAATGTAAAATCAGACACAACGTTTGATAGAAAATTAGGACTGGTCCACAAAGACACAGAGCAGATAAGAAGGCTCATGCATTACAGCCTGAAACTCAGAAATCTTATGAGAAGAAGTCATGGTGCTTTTCCATAAAAGGAAACACATCTCACAAGTGGCAGCAGGCTCAACTGGAGCTAAGATCAATTTTTCCTAAATGAAATTGCAGTCCCAAGGTGGAACTGGTTAAGGATTAATGGACTCATACACAGAATACCCTTCCAAAATATATAGGATACCTCTAGCTGCACTACTGTGCATCCATCAGTAGGGGCATTGAAAGCTGAAACAGCAGCCAAGTGCACCTTAATGCAAGAGTTGTGAAGACCAGAGTCATAGGAACAGAAGTAATCCAATACAGTATTGACAAGGCTCAGTGTTGGGGCCAGTCCTGTTTAATGCTTTTATCAATAACATCGGCATAGGTATTCAGGACAAAATTGCCCTATTCGCGGATGATACCAAACTAGGAGGAAGGGTTGACAGTGAGGAGACAGCTAAGGACCTACAAAAAGACCTACAGAGACTGGAAGGATGGTCCAATGTCTGGCAGCTGAAGTTTAACACAAAAAAATGTAAGGTGATGCATTTGGATAAAGGAAACCCAAGGACAGAGTGCCACCTCAACAGAGTTCAGCTCAGCACCACGCAGGAAGAATGGGACCTAGGTGTCATAATAAACAGCACCCTTAAACAGACAAGCCAATGCAACAAAGCTTATAGCAAGGCCAACAAAATGCTGGGGTGCATAGGGAGGGGATTCGACAGTAGGAGGACGGAGGTTATACTGCCACTCTACAGGTCCCTGGTAAGGTCCATCTGGAGTACCGTGTCCGGATTTGGAGTCCACATCTGAAAAAGGATGTGAACAGGCTGGATGCTGTTCAGAAAAGAGCAACCAAAATCCAGGGCCTTCAAAGGCACTCATACGAGGAGCATCTGGATGCATTAAATATGTTCTCACTGGAGACAAGAAGGGAGAGGGGGAGATATGATTGAAACATACAAGTTCCTGAGAGGAATAAATAAGATGCCATCCTCAGATCTGTTCAACACTAGAGGGCACAAGTGCAAATTGGGGGGGGGCCTTCAAGAGGGAGCTTAGGAAACACTATTTTATAGAAAGATTTGCGGAGCCATGGAATAAACTACCATCTGAGGTAATGGAAGCAAAGTCTGTGACATCATTCAAGCTGGGATGGGACAAGGCTAAAGTGTAATCAGCATAATCAGCTAATAATCAGTGTAATAATGGGTCAGCAGGGTAAGACATACGAGGAAAGGTTGAGGGCACTGAACATGTCCTCCCTGGAAGACAGGAGAGAGAGGGGGGACATGGTTGGGACCTTCAAGTACTTGAAAGGGAGAAATAAGGTTGATGAAAGTCTCTTTAAGCTGAGTGGCAACAATAACATGAGGGGGCACAGTCTTAAGCTGGAGGGTGGGAGGTTTAAGAGGGAGGTCAGGAAGCACTTCTTCACAGAAAGGGTGGTGGACACTTGAAATACGCTGCCAGAAGAGGTCATCTCATTGAATACAGTGGGCAGCTTTAAGACAGGCTGGGATAAACATAGGGGGAAGGTAAGGATCATGTGTAAGGAGGATAGGAGGAGTGGGGAGGGAGGGCAGGAACATTAGCTCAAGCTGTGGATCCTGCAATATGAGCAGACTTGATAGACCAAATGGCCTTCTTCTGCTGGCTTCTTCGTATCTTTGTAAGTTCGTATGTAATCAAAAGCAACAGGAACAGTAGGAGGCATTAGGCAGAAGGGGGTTAGGTCCTGGGATCTGAGAAGGTCCAAGGAACACACAAGCAAACTAGATGGACCCTTGATCTCCTTCTGCTGTTTTTTTTTTTCTCTGTTTCTGTGTTTCACCACTGAAATTAGAACAGCTCCCCATCCTTGCAACTGCTCTTTTAAAAGAATGGTCACTAAACATTTGAAGCAGAGTAACTGTGTTTGAACCTGGAAACATCAAATGCCTGTGTAAACGTATAGTTATGCAATATGTCCTGTAATTCTGCATAATTGTCTGTAATTGTTAGTTGTCTTGGGCAGGACCCTATTGTAAATAAATCTTTGAGCTTGATAGGCTATTCTGTAAAAAGATCTTCAAATAAATAACATTCTGTTTTTTTCACTTTCATAAATTCTTCCACATTGCATCTTTCACCACCACTTGGAGCTCTGGGAAATCTTTATGGAACAATGTCAAGGAACTCTGTGGGAAACCCACCACTGCGGACCCAACCCAGCTCCTAGTTCAGGGTACCCTCTCTCAGGACCCCACCGCCATATCCAATGCCCTTAACACCGCCTTCTCTGACCTTAGTCACATCCTCCCTAAAAACTTCTTTGACCCCATTACCAACCCTCCCCACTGTTACACCTCCTTCCTCTACCCCCCCTCCTTTCAGGCTGCGTATCGTCTCCTGTAATGAGGCTAAACGCTACCTCTCTAAAGTCCTGCACAACTCACAATATAGCAGCGACTCCCTTGACCTTAAAATTCTTCGGCTTACCCTTGATGAGACACTGCCTCACCTCACCAAACTCCTCAACTACTCATTGTGCCTTGGCCAAATCCCTACTATATGGAAGAGGGGAATTATCACACCCATCCTAAAGAAGGGTGATCCAACGACCCCAGGTAACTATAGGCCCATTACTATCCTTCCCCCCCTGTCAAAAACCCTTGAAAGAATTGTGTCTGACCAACTCACCGAATACCTGGACAAATATAGTCTCCTCTGCCATGAACAACATGGTTTCAGAAAAGGGCACAGTACTACCACAGCCCTACTTGAATTTACATCATACATTCATGAAGCACTTGAACAGGGGTCAACAGTAGGGGTAATCTATGTTGATCTGACCAAAGCATTTGACACCGTCAATCATGAGCTACTTCTCCACTCCCTTGCATCCCTCCATGTTGCCCCTGAAACTATTTCCTGGTTCAAAAACTATCTTACTGACAGAACACAGCAAGTAAAAATTAGCAACACACTCTCCTCCAAGCAACCAGCTTTAGCTGGTGTCCCTCAAGGGTCAATACTTGGCCCACTGCTGTTCACTCTCTTTCTGAACTCACTACCCCAAGCCTGCAGTGGAAAGCTATTGCTATATGCAGACGATGCCGTGCTATATTGGAAACACACCAACCCCATCTATCTCCAAAATACCCTTCAAGGCTGTTTTAGAGAACTTGAATACTGGTTCACTGACCACCGACTAATACTTAACTACGACAAAACAAAATCCATGATATTTGCCCACCGCCAAAACCCCCTTAGTAATTCCCAGCTAACAATCTCAAACTCGCAGAGTACCCACATTGAACAGGTCACACATTTCAAATATCTAGGTATCACACTAGACACATCCCTCACCTACCACCACCATATTAAACTCCTCTCCTCCTCAGTTAACACCCGACTTGGCATTCTTTACAGACACAAACACTGCCTTACCCCACAGGCTCTACAGCTGGCTGTTACATGCTCAGTCCTTTCATTGGTCGATTATGGAATAATTATTTACGGCGCCGCTGACCAATCAGCCCTAAACAGCATCAATATAGCACTCAACAAAGCCTGCCGCATGGTCACAAGCAGTGATAGACAAACCCATACATGTGTGCTCTATAATCGAGCTGCCTGGCTAACCCTCGAAGGGAGGCTTAAATACCAAACCTGCCTCCAAGCCAAAAAGATACTTATGAAACTCACACCTAATTGTCTACACCCCCTCATCCAACCAGCCCCCCATAGGGGTACCCCCAGATGTCAGGCTGGGACCTCCTATACAGTCCCCCACTGCAGGACCTCTCTAGGGCAAAGGTCTTTCCGTTATCGTGCTCCCCTCTGGCTTAACAACCTACCATCTTCCATCTTACTTGCCCCTAATCTTGGCCAATTTAAAACTGGAATCAAGAGGCTTCTTCTTAACTCTGAGACCTGTAGCTGTTTCCATCATTCCCCCTAGGTTGTCGGTCACTTGTGCCACCACACCTTTATGACCCAGTGTCCCCCTTTCAACCCTCAGATGTTATCTGAGCTCTGTCAATATCTTATACTGTGATCGTTGAACACTTGTAATGTCCTGTTTTGGAAACTTTTGTACAACCTGTCTTTATGTAATGTTCTATTGTGACTGACGTGTAGCCTTTGCTTATACTATGATTTTGAACATTTTGTCAAAATGTAATGTTCTGTCTTGAAAACTTTTGTACAATCTGTCTTGATGTAATGTTCTGTTGTGACTGACGTGGAGCCTTTGCAAAGGAGTCCTTGACTCAAAGGTTTGTAATTCCAAAATTTTCAATAAATAAATAAAATAAATAAATCTTCTACTGTAAAATAACACCGTCTGCTTAAAATGTAACATGTAACATGTAGAAACATGGAAGCATACTGTATAGAAGGTTATATTCGTGTTCAGTTTATTTTCGCTATTTTCGCTTTTGAGAAAAATCATCGAAAATAAGTGGAACATGAAAATTATCAGGACATTGGCAAGCCAAGTTAGCAAGCTCAGTATATGGAGTTAAACAGAATTTTCTTTTCACTGAGATGCACTTCAGTCACTGTCTCGTTCACTGTTAGTCAGAACCTGAGGCTGACAGGCATATGCTGGGTGTCACTCTGGCCATGGCTTAGCATTTAAATAAATGACAGAATAAAAAAGGGTGCTGGCCGCAAACACATCACAACCTGCATGTCCTGTGTTCTACCCACCACGAGTGGCTGAATGGATGACAGATGCTCTGAACTTCGGCTGAAAATTATTTTTATGTACTCATTCCATGCACTGCCACTAGAAGCTGAAATGGAACACAGCACTGTTAAACAGTGCCATCAGTCTTGCCCTCAGCTCAGCCACTCAATGCATTCTGACTGCCTGCACTCACTATTCCATCCATAGAAACATAGAATTTGTCGACAGATAAGGACCGCCAGGCCCATCCAGTCTGCCCTTAAGCCTGATACCTGATGTTGGCCTCTGACCCTATCTGGTTTGTGGCTTCCCCTCCCTCTGCCCCACCTCTAAGGTTCCCTTATGCCTGTCCTAGGCATGTTTAAATCCCTCCACAGTGCTTGCTCCCACCACCTCCTGTGGCAGACTATTCTATGTGTCCACCACCCTCTCTGTGAAGAAAAACGTTCTCACATTCCCTCTTAACCTTCTCCCCTCCAATTTTACAGCATGCCCCCTTGTTCTTGTACCCCTCCTGTACTGGAAGATGTCTACCCCTGCACCTTGTTAATGCCCTTGAGGTACTTGAATGTTTCTATCATGTCTCCCCTCTCCCTCCTCTCCTCCAGTGAGTACATATTGAGGTCCTTTAATTTCTACTCATAAGTCTTGGGGTGCAAGCCCTGTACCATCTTGGTCACCCTTCTCTGGACTGTCTCCACCCTGTCAATGTCCTTACGAAGATTCGGCCTCCAGAACTGCATAGAGTACTCTAGGTGAGGTCTGACTAGTGTTTTATACAAAGGCATCACCACCTCCAGCCTTCTGCTAGTGATACCTCTGCCTATGCACTCAGCATGTTGCTGGCCCTCCCTGCAGCCTTTGTACTCTGCTTTGACATTTTCAGGTCATCTGAAATAATAACCCCTAGATCTTTCTTCCCAGGTGATTGTCGGCAATCCTTCCCCCCAATCCTGTAGCTCTCCCCAGGGTTTCTCTGTCCCAGGTGCATAATCTTGCACTTCTTAGAGTTAAACCTTAGTTGCCACTCTTCAGATCATTTTTCAAGCTTCCCCAGGTCCCTTCTCATTGTCTCCACCCCATCTGGAGTATCCACCCTGTTGCAGATCTTGGTGTCATCCACAAACAAGCAGACCTTTCCCTCCAGCCCTTCCACAATGTCGCTAATGAGGACATTGAACAGGACTGGCCCAAGGACTGATCCCTGAGGTACTCTGCTGGTCACCCCCCCTCCCCTGATTATATTCCATTTACCACCACCCCCCTCTGCCTCTTGTCTGTTAGCCAGTTCCTAACCCAGTTTATCACCTTATGCCCCATGCCCAGACTACCCATTTTGTTCACCAGCCTCTTATGTGGTATGGCGTTGAAAGCCTTGCTGAAATCAAGCTAAGCAACGTCCACCACCCCATCCCCTTTATTTACTTCCTTCATCACCCAGTCAAAGAAATCTATCAGGTTTGTCTGACAACGACCTATCCTCTGTAAATCCATGTTGCCTCAGGTCCTGGGCACCACTGGATTACAGATGTCCCACTATTCTTTCTTTCAGCAATGCCTCCATGATCTTCCCCACCACTGCTGAAACTGACATGTTCCAGCTGATCATGCTCACTCTGCCATGCCTCTTCCAACCTCACTGAAACTAGCACCTCAGAATTTTGGAAAATAGAGAGAAAACTGCTACTCTCGAGAAATGCTCTCTGCCAAACCACAGGAACGTGAGGACAAACCAGAAAATGAAAGTGAACTCAAGTTTTTTAAATATTCTCATTTATGTTTTTTTTATAATGGTAAAGTGACTGTCTGTTTTAATAAACAGTATTTTGGGGTAAGCCCGATGCACTAACACTACCAGATGCGATTATGTGCAGTAGGCTGAATTTTGCAAAATATGCCAGATGTGAATTCAACCTGCTATACATCATACTTTGTCTGCAGAAAAGGACGGTTTGGCCCACCCATTCTACCTAGATGTTTCCTGCCTAGTCTGCCTCTGCAGACCCTAGCTTGTCTCCAGTGACCTTCCCGCCTCCTTGCCCATTTCCAATATTCCCCTATGTCTATCTCACACGACTGAAGCCCACTACTGTTTTTGCCTCCACCACTTCCTTTGGCAGTCTACTCCAGGCATGCACCACTCTTTTAGGAGGCAGTCTAGCACAGTGGTTTAGGGCACTGAGCTGCAAACCTGGAGACCTGGGTTTGAATCCCACAGGCCCACCTACATACTATGTGACCCTGAGCAAGTCACTTAACTTCCTTGTGTTCCCAGGTCACACCTGGAAACAAGCTTCGGCTTAGTGTGCCTTTGTTGGTTAAACAATTTCCTCCTTCCCTTTCCCTTTTTAATGATGCAGTACTTCCTCACATCCCTCCTAAATTTTCCCCCTCCAGCTTCATTGCAGGCCCACTGGTTCTAATGCTGTTCCTCATTTGAAAGAGCCTCCCCTCCTGCACCATGTTCACCACTATGAGGTACTTGTAGATCTCTTTAATGTCCCCTCTCGCTCTCCTGTCTCCTAGGGTATACAGCACATGTTGAGACCTTTCAGTCTCTCCTTGTAGGGCTTTTGGTGTAACCCCTTCACCATTTTAGTTACCCTTCTCTGGACTGCCTCCACTCTGTCTTTGTCATTTCTGAGGTGCAGCATCCAGAACTGGACAAAATGCTCCAGGTGGGGTCTCACCAGTGAGCGATATAATGGCAACACCTGTTCCTTTCTCCTGTTGATGATACCTCTCTGTATGCAACCCAGAATCTCACTGGCCCTACTATTTACATTGTCACACTGCCCTGACACTTTGAGGTAATCAGATACGATAACCCAAGGTCCCCCTTTCCTGCATAGTGACTGGCAGTACCTCCCCCACATCCTAAACTTAGTTCTTGAGTTTGTGTGCTCTAGGATGGGTGCATGATTTTTCACTTTTTGGCACTGAATGCCAGCTGGCATGCGCTTGACCACTCCTTGAGTTTTCCAAGATCCCTACACATTCTTTACAACCCTTCCTTATTGTACACCCTGTTACTGATTTTGGCAGCATCTGCAAAAAGGCATACCTTCCCTTAGTTCATCTACAGTGTCACTTATGAAGGCATTGAACAGGACCAGTCCCAGTACTGAGCCCTTTAGCACCCCACTGATCACTCTCCCATCATTAGAGTGAGTGCCATTAATCACCACCCTCTGTCTCCTATCTGTTAAGTTGTTTCTAACCCAATTCACCACTTTAGATCCAACCCCATGGCTATTAAATTTCTTAATCAGTCTCCTGTGGGGTGCACTGTCGTAGACCATGCTAAAGTATAGCTAGGCCAATTCCACTGCCCTCCCCTGATGCATTACCCTGGTTACCCAGTCAAAGAACTCAGTCAGGTTCATTTGGCATGACTTCCCCCCTTCACCTGTGAATCCATGCTGCCTTTGATCTTGCAGCCCATTGGATTCAAGATACTATGCCAACTTTTTCTTTAGAAGTGTTTCCATTAATTTCCCCACCACCGAGGTGAGGCTTACTGGCCTATAGTTACTAGCCTCTTCCCTGCAGCTGCCCCTATGTAGAGGGACCATGCCTGTGCTTTCCTCCAGTCCTCTGGAACCATGCCTGATTCCAGTGAGCTGTTGTATAAGGCCATCAGCGGGGCAGCCAGCACCTCCCTGAGTTCTTTAGTACCCATAGGTGTATCCTATGAGTCCCATAGTCTTGTTCATCTTCAGAGCTGCAAGTCCTTTCAGGGCTCTTTCCACTGAAAATGGACTTAAAGGGGCACTGTCAGCTTTGCCCCTTCGTTTTTTGGCAAAAACAAGCAGTGTTCCTATTGGTCACACAACACTCAGTATTGTACTCAGAACACCCCAACAGAGTTAAAAGATCAGGATTTTACCTGCTTTCCCTGTTTTTTACATAAATATAGTTTCAGTCATTCTAATGCTAAGCTCCCATAAACTGGAAGTACATCCAGGTCGGGACTGTGCGTCTGCCACAAGTGCAGTCCCAAAGTACGATTTTTTCAGAAACAACTCTTGGAGTCATACTGTCCCTGTCCCTTGTGTTATTTTAAAAGGTTGCAGCTATGTGCCATCACAAAGCGAGTGCTAGAAGTGGCATTATTCGTATTTCTATGCCGTGGCTGAAATCCCGCGCATGTCTACAATATCCATGAACAAAATATCTTGTGCATGCGTAAAAGCATGCCATTAATACACATGCATGGGCTTTCAGCTGCAGTTTACAAATACAAATAATGCCACTTCTAGTGCTCGCTTTGTGATGGCAAATAGCTGCAATCTTTTAAAATAATACCAGGGACAGGGACAATATGACTCTACTGGCTGTTTCAGAAAAAAATCTTACTTCAGGACTGTGCTTGTGGCAGATGCGCGGTCCTGACCTGGATGTTCTTCTGGTTTGCGGGGGCTTGAGCGTCTGGACAACTGAAACTATATATATAAATATATATATATATATATATATATATATATTATCTATATATACACACACATATGTAAAACGGGAAAGCAGGTTATATCCTGATCTTTGAAATCTATTCTGGTGTTCTGAGTACAATACTGAGTGTTGTGTGACCAACAGGAACACTGCTTGCTTTTGCCAAAAAATGAAGGGGCAAAGCTGACAGTGCCCCTTTAAGTCTGGCTCCCGCCCCATTTGTTCCTGCTGATCACGGGTGGTCCCTCCCACCTCCCGCCACTGTACAGACTGAGCAGAAATACCTGTTCAGAATGTCTGCTTTTTCTTGGTCCTCTTCTGCACAGTTTCCCTCTTCTGCCCTCCTTATCCTCACTATCCCTTCCCTTGCTTTTCTCTTCTTAGTTATGCACCTGAAGAAAGTCTTATCTCCACTAGCTACCCCTTTGGCTATCCTTTGCTTTGTCTGTACCTTTGCTCCCCTCACTGCCTTACCTGCTTCCCTTTGTTTTACCTGGCACACCTTCCTGTCTTCCTCCTTCTGTGTTTCCTTTTAGCTCCTGAATATCACCCTTTTTTCTATCACCACTATGGCCACTTCCATTGAGTACCATAACGGTCTCTATTTCCTTTTACTCTCTTCCTTCATGCAGAGGCTGGTTACCTTAATTATGCCTTCCCTTATCCCCCCGTTCCACAGCCCCTACCTGGCATGCCTGTCTACTAGGCAGTTTTTCATGCAGTCTCCCATTTCCTTAAAATCTGCCTTCTTGAAGTCCAGGAACCTCATCCCTGTGTAGTTTGCCCCTACTCTTGTCTTACTATTAACCTACACTTTACAGTGATCACTGTGAGTGTTATGACCCAATTTTAGTTACCCAAAGGTAAACTTGGAAGCCAAATGTGTGGGAGGCAACCTGATTTACTTTATACTATCCCAAATGCAAACCGTAATCCCTGTGTAGCGGACCTCACATAAATCCTGCAATGTTGTGAGTTTCACAGGACAAGCAGATAACAAGAACCCCATATTGTGCCATTCAATAGATTTTATTCTGAGCAACAGACTTGAAAAGAAAAAGATGATATATACAGGGGTTCAGTTAATTTATTTTTAGTGGAAGTCTAATACTTCCATGAGTCAAAATCTGGAAGTCTTTCCAATTTTTTGGAAGTCAATATACTTCCCAGATCCCATGATTTGAAAGCCAGCATTCTAGGAAGGATCAATTTATGGATTTTAATATAACTATTAGTGATGAAATACAATTTCTTTTAGAAAAATCCATCATTTCTTAACTTCTGTGCCTTCAATTTTGGAAGTCATTCAATTTTATGTTTTACATTTGGAAGTCAATGACTTCCTCCCCCTTTATTTTGGAAGTTTTTGCCTTATTTTGGAAGTCAAATACTCCTAAAATGGAGTTATCTGAACCCCTGGATATATAAGCAACTAGCAAGTAATCAAGCAACAGCCTCTTTCAAATACATTTGTATCAGCAGGGCCAGCCGTAGCTAGGTGTAAACTGTGCCCCTGCACCTTGGGGGTCCATACTTTATGCCTAAATTTTGTTAGAGATGAAAATGTTTACCAGCAAATGAAAGTGGAAAACAACTGCCTCTGTTACTGCTACAAAAGGTGGGGGCAGCTTTGCTGCAGTGGGAAAGATTAGGTTAAGTAAGTGCTAATGGTGTTAATGGCCATACTTTACACGTCCTAGGTTGATTGCTTTCACAAACAAAGGGCTATATTGATAAGAGAACTTGTTTGAAACTTGGACATGTAACTGAAACAATGAATGATATGACATCTGTTTCAAAAGTATGTGAGCTCTCAAAATGGCTCAAAAACCTGACCAGCACAGAGCAAAACTGGATTTCCTGATAGAGACCTTGAAAATCTGATCACCAGGTAAAAAAAAACTGACAGGTGGCAACTTTACTGGTGTCCCATGATAATCCTCTCTATTCTCTCTCACTCACAGCTCCAGAAAAGTTAAGGTGTTTAACTTGTTTGCAGATCAGAGTATCAGACATGTGAGTGTCCAGAGATGATGTCTCTGTCCTTACAGAAATGAAAACGGTAGTAGTACCGTACTTACTTAAGTTCTTGCTCCAAGCTCAGTCAGATTCATTTCCAATGGTGAAGTAAAATAATTCAGTGCAGTCAATTGCACTAATTAAAAGATGCTGGTTAAACTAGCAGACTTGGTACTGCTTTATTAATACAGGACAAGAGGGTTAGCTAGGTGTAAATGTTGGATGTAGGGGTGGGCACAGGGAATGGAGTGGTGGGGCCCAGCAGGGGGCTACACAGGGGCCTAGAAAATGGTTAAGGCTGGCCCTGTGTATCAGTGCCTTCTGGTTACAAGAACATTACATTGCTGACAGTCGTTTGCTTCTCCCTGAAAGAGGGGGTGCTGGAATGACGTGTAGGAGTACAAAAGTCCCAGTTTCCATTTGGCATGAAACCAATCCAGATGATGACAGTTTATACAGTTCTTAGCCAAACATGCACACTCACATTCGGCACTCAATATATCTGCAGCTCGTCAGGTAAAATCTCACTCCCAGTCATTTTATTCTCTTGCCAAAGATGAGATGTTAGTAATGGAATCTTGTCTGGCAAGGGCTCATAGTCTTCTACAAACATTTGTTTCTACCTGGTCCATGGGGGAGGGTGCCGTTTGCTGGCATTCTATCCCTTGATGGTCCGATCCGGTGTAGTTGTTTAGAGCTGGTGGGAGTCTTGTTATTGAACAACTTGTTGCACCATGATTTTGAGGCATGGTAGAAAGCACATTTTCTTGTCTCTCTCCTGAGGTCCCGTAACTCTGAATTGCTGCAGATAGGACTTGTTGCTCACAGATGACATGATGATGGTATCAGATGTTGAAAATACCATCTTGATGGTATTAGATGTTCAAAATACAGTAATTGATGGAATTGTGTCAGATGTTGAGAATGTCATCTCTTGATGGCATTTTTATTGAGAAATACCACATCTCTCGATGGCATTAGATGTTAAGCAATATCACATCTCTCAATAGCATTAGATCTTAAGCAATACCATAGTTGATACCATTAGATGTTGGGCATTACTACATCTGCTGATGGCATTAGATGTCAAGTAATACCACAGTTGATGACATTGTTGTTAAGAAACACCATAATCTCTCTCAAGAAATGGTCATATTTTGTAAAGTACATTTTACAGAGCAAACATTTGTTGTCTAATGTCATCAGACATTAAGACGACTAAATTGAATTTTGCTTACATTTTAGTTCGAAATATTTGTAAAGTATGTTTTTGCCTAAATCAGCAAAGCATAGTTTGAATGTTCCATACATAGCAAACATTCCATCTCTTGAATTTAAACCCAAAACAAGTATCTTAAATCGCCTTCTTGGGTACTTTGCACTTTAATATCTTTGAAACCATGCAACAGATTTGCATGCAATTTCACGTGCATGGTCTTGGGGGGGCAGATCTCTTGATGTGGCAAGTTTTGGTTCGGTCAGATGTGTGACTTCTGACATTCAGATAGTGAAAAAGTTCAAAAATCACAGTTTTTTGCTGTTTTTTTTTGCCATTGTCTAGCCCCCAAACAGTTTGGAATTTTGGTTGGAAATTTTCAGGGTAGAAAGGGCATAGTCCACAGATGTGCCTTTCATTGGTTTGGTGAAAAATATTAATCTGTTCCAACAGGGAACAGATAGTCAACCTATTGAGCAAGGAGTGCAACCTCAGTCAAAGGTACACGAACCACTCTATTAGAGCCACAGCTGTGCATCTATCTACTGCTGGACTCCAAGAATGGGAAATTATGGCAGTCACAGGGCACAGACCGGAAGCTAGCTTGAGAAGCTTTTGGAGTGCCTCTGTCAAAGACCAGAAAAAAGTGGAGCGGAATCCTTGCACACAGTATGAAAGAAAATCAGCAGATGGAATCTTCAAGCACGAATCTAGAAATGGAGCCTACAAGCAAGAAACAGAAGCCAGAGCCTGAAAATGAGTTGGCTGACAATGAGCATAAAACAACATCAAGAGGAAAGAAATGCAGTGCTGGAAACATGCCTTTCAAGTTCATGAGCCCAGTATTCCATGGCAAGGTGCAATTCATTAATTTCAACAAGAAAACCTAAAATGTTCCACACTGTGGGGAGGTCATTTTCTGTTGTTATTTTGACTGGAAATTCCAATAGTGGTGGCTCAGGTTGCCAAAATGTATATGAAGTTCTGAAGTTGGGTCATCCAAAATGAGCCAGTCCAATAGCAAAACAAACACTATAAGGAAGAACTCCATTCAAACCAAGTTTTTCAAGCAAAAAACACACCTTTATTTTTCAAATCACATTAGTTCAGAAGGGCAATAGTTTCATGGCACACACCACTTCACCAGTCCCAACAGTGTTGTAGTCTCCTTTTTAGCTCTTCAGTCACTTTTCATAATTGTATTCAGAATTCTGTATTTAAGAGGTACTTCACAGCTTGTTACCCCTGTTCTGTTGCATATTTTATCTACTGTCTCCATAAGTCCTCATCTTTTACTCCCTCACGATCATATATTTTCCACTCAGTGTTAAAACGCACTTCAATATATTAAAAAGGGCAAATTCCAGCAGCAAACAGTCATCCCCTTAGGACTAGGAGCTTCCTAAAATATGCAACAGAATGGGGTTAACAAGCTGTGAAGTAGCCCTTTAATACAGAACATCCAAATAAAATTATAAAAAGTGACTGAAGAGCTGAAAAGAAGAATACAACATGCCATAAAAGTGCTGCCCCTCTGGACTAGTGTAATTTGAAAAATAAAGGAGTTTTTGCTTGAAAAATTTGGTTTGAGTGGAGTTCATCCTTATACTATTTGTTTTGTTATTTGAACCTCCCGCAAAAAAGTAGTGCGTCAAGTGATTATAAGTGATTTATTATATTGACCATCCCAAACAGTGTAGTTAGGGACTATTTTTTCTCCCATTTTTAAGAACTTTTCTAGTCTGTATTTAAATAAATGTTCCAAAATTTTACAAAAGCAAACTACTTGGTGAAATGTTTTCCTAATCATAACCCATTTTATAAGTGCAATAAAACACTCCAGTGTGTTGGTTATTCTGTGATAACCGCACGCCTAGATATGGAAAGGCACTTGGCCTTCGGCCTCATGCCTTACCATGCACCTAGGTGTGCTGTTATCACAGAACAACCAACACCCCATCATGTCTTATTGCTTACTTAGCACACAATGGTTTCATAACAAGAAATGCTAAAGGGGAATAATGTTTAATTTACCAAAATGGCAATCACAGGTAACATACTTGTTGATGGCTTGACCCACATTAAGCGCTGCTATCTGTGTGATGATTTTGAAAAACGTTTTAAAATAACACTAAATCTTACACTATACATATCCTTGAATAGTTGCAGATAATATGAGAAGCTAGCAGAAAAAAACAACTATACAGTCATTTCAACCTTAAAATGACAGACTGTCTTTTAGCAGAAAAGAAACAAAGCTGAAAAAGCATTACTTCCACTATAAGTGAATAAGGCATATAATTAAAATTTAAACTTGATCTGAAAATATGTATGCCCTCTCCTGGAATCGTTAAGATGCTAAAATCGTCTTCACGACTACAACCGCCTACAAGCGATACAAATTTAATATTAATCACATGTATTACTGAGAACAGTTAGACAACTTCAAAACTGCAACATGCAATATTAGTGGCGCTTAAACCATCTTGAATTTTACCTCTAGCATCCCCTGACTGACCTATGAAGACAGGTGACATGCTAGTTTCAGACTGGTTGTATTAGTACAGGTGATACCTTACTAGGCCTATCAATAGCAATTTCATCTAGGATAATTTTTTTATTCACGGTATTTTTTTTTTATTTAACTCATCGGAAGTAACCTCTGAGCTAGGAGCTCATTTACAAAGGTTCCACATCATGAGACAATAAAACAGTTACAATGGTACAGTTCACATAGACAGAAATATAGGTATCTAACTTAGGAATACTAGCTGGACAAGACCATTGTTAAATAGTTGATTACATGCAGTTGCAAAATTACAAGTTTGAGAGGTATAAATAGCTGCCTTCAGATCAGGGATTGTCACTTGTTTCAGGTCCTTATTCTACTAAATAGATGCAGGTAGAGGGAGGATGAAGAGGGGTGAGGGAGATCCACATGCTCAATCAGTCCCAGAAGTGGGTTGGAAAACTTGCAGCCAGGAGAGCAACAGGTGAATCATGGAAGGAAAGTGAGGTGAGTGTGAGGTAAGGACAGGTTAGGGTGGCGAGACAGATTAAGAGGGGGAGAGGAAATGAGAGGGTAGGAATGGGATAAGAGTCACAGAGATTAATCAAATTATTGGAGCTAGGGCAAGCAGAGAGAGGGGCAGGAATTAACATAAGTAAGAGAATGAGCTAGACTACGGGGATTTATATCATATGGGGAGGAGTCAGAGAGTCTAATTCCCCACAGTGGAGTACTTGAGTGGACAGTGAGTGCCTTTCTGAAGGATGTAAGTGCCATATGCATGTCTGCATTCACAGGTTCTAGTGTTGAATAGGGATTGCTTCAGGTCATGCTTAAAGGTAGGGAAGTTCTTTGAGCTGTTTACTTTGACCGGGAGCTCATTTAGCCAGGAGAGGAGCCCTGTAAGTGAATGAGCGCTGGCCAAGAGATGTCCTCCTGAAGGGGTTGCATTAAGTACCTCTAATCATGCCCCTTGTGTTATGTTGTGGGTGAGTTGGTAGGATGATTTGTTGGATGCAGGGGGGTGCCAGGCCTAGTTGGGCCTTTTTACCTAGTAAGCAGGTTTGTAATTTGACTCTGCCTCTGAGGGTAAGTCAGTTAATGTGTTCATACAGGGCGCACATGTGGGTAAGTTTATCTGCCCCAAGTACTAGTCTACATGCTTTATTGAGTGCCGTAGCCACCCATTTTAGGGCTGTTTCTGAGGTTGCACAGTACACTACCAGGCCATTGTCAATTATTTATAGGATTGAGCTGGCTACAGAGAGGCATAGGGCTGTGAGCGTAAGGTATTGACGGTGCCTATATAAAGCTCCAAGTGTGATGTTGACTGCTTTTACTACCTGTTCAATGTGCCTTGTGAAAGATAAGGTGTTGTCTATTAGGACCCCAGTTGACTTGTTCCGTGGAGACTGCCTTGTTGTTATTAATGATGAGTAGAGGATTTCTTGCCTTGTGTTGGTAGCTTGAGATGAGCATAGTTTTCATTTTTTTGTAGCTGAGTAGCAGCTTTTGTTGGTGAAACCAGTCTTCCAGTTTGTGAAAGGTAGACTGGAAATTTTGTTGGAGTTGAGCAAGCTGGGAGTGGCAATTTATAATGACTGCATCATCAAAATACAGAATGATTTTGCTAGTGCAGGCATCAGGAAGTGTAGTTAGAAATAAACTAAAAAGCAGCAGGAAAGTATAGACCCTTGGGGGACTCCCAGGGAGAACTCTCTAGTGGTAGAGACAGCAGTCCCTATTTTAACGCTCAGTGATCTGCAGAAGAGATAGTCATGGAACCAACTTACAGAGGAAGTTGATAGGTCTAGAGACTTCAGCTGCTGATTAAGAAGGGAGTGGTTGACTGTGTGGAATGCTTTGCTGAGGTCAATAAAATCTGACCCCACTAGCATGCCTCCATCCAGGGTCCTGTGCACAAAGTCAGAGAATTCGACCAAGGCAGCTGATGTGCTATGGCTCTTCCTGAAGCCATGCTTTTGTGGGCATTGTAGATTGTAGTTTTGCAAATAATCAGTGATGTGGTCGGCCACTGTTCTTTCCAGCACTTTTGAGAAGGGGGAGAGGATCAAGATAGGCCTAAAGTTTGAGATGCTTGTGCGATCCCCACTTTTATGAATGGGGTTCACTAGAGCAAGTTTCCAAGCTGAGGAGAATTTAGTAAGTGTGAGGGATTTATTAAATATTTTAGTGATGGGGGCAAGCACTTCTTCCAATGTGAGAGCAGCCATTTTCATGTCAAGTTTACGGCTACCGTGTCTGGTTTTGCCGAGTACCTTTTTTATATATTTCCCAGCCTTCTTGATGGAAATGCATTTAAAATAGAAGTTAGGGTGCTTGTTTTCCTTGTTAGAGGTGGATTGAGGAGATTCAGAGGCATTAATATAGTCTGGGGGGAGTAAAGAGCTAAGGTCTATAAAAGCTTTATTGAAGGAGTCGGCAATGGTGAGCAAGTTTTGGGTGATAGTTCCTTTTATGTTGAGCATTGTAGGATACTTTAAATCTTCCTTCCATAATAGCTCCTTTATGTTCTCCCAAAATCTCCTGCCATCGCCCCACGACCTCTCAAGTTGGTCCTTATAGAACTTTGCTTCGGCAAGTCTTATAAGGTTTGAACACTTATTCCTGGTCACTCTATATCTTTGATCATCATCTCTCTTGCCTGTGTCCTTGACCCTACTCCACAGATTGTCCCGATCCCTCATGCAGTCAAGCAGTTCCCTGGTGATCCATCCATTACAGGATCTCCAGGTTTTCCCTTCTTACTGGGGCAAATATGTCACAAGTTGCATTGAACTTGTCTATAACGTATTGAAGGGCAAAGTCTATGTCCTGGATTTTGTCCAGTGGTGTCCAGTAAATTTGGGCAAGTGCTGCCTTAAAGGAGTTCAGCAGGCCTCTCTTAAGTACCCTACTTTCAATCAAGGTAGGTGCAGCCTTCTTGATTTTATTTGACCAAAGGCAGGTGATAGGCGCGTGGTCACTTAGGGAGTCTGGGTGAACCGTGACCCTCACTATCCTTGATGGGCAGCTGACCAGGATCCAGTCTATGAGTGTGCTATTACCACTTTTGTAATTATGTTTAGTGGGTTCAGTTACCAGTTGAGAGAGGTACAGACTAGTGATCAGGGCCTTCTGGGGATCGGTCTCTTTACTGAGCCAATTGAGGTTGAAGTCTCCTGGTATGATGACTTCATTGTTCAATTTAAGCTGGCTGATGACCTCAATCACTTTTTCTAGTCCCTCTTTTACCCTTCTGGGAGGTAAGTATACTGCGGCTATGGTGAGAGATTTGTGTTGTGAGCCAAGCATTAGTTTTATAGCCAATAATTCGTGTTCACCAGAGCTCCTGGATAGGGGGAGCAAGCACCCTTGGATAGTATCCCTAACATAGATCAGGTACCCCCCCTGCCCTTTTTGCCAGTGCTATCTTGCCTGTATATTGCATATCCTTGTAATGAAACTGCATTATCCTTGATTTTAGGTGTTAGCCAAGTTTCAGTAAGACAGATAATGTCAGGGGTGTGCATGTGGGTCCAAAGCTTGAAACTGAGCCCATTTTGCAAATAAGCTCCCAATGTTCATAGATGCTATCTTCAGCCCAGATTGTTTTTTTCTAACTTCAATCAGAGCATTTGGCAGCCCAGGATTGGGATATACATTCCCTGATAGCAATAGTAGAATTAGTACTGCCTTTTTTCTAGTGATGTTAATACGTATCACAGTCTTTAACCCTCCTCAGGGTGTGTTTGAAAGATAAAGATAAAGTACAAAGGAATCACTTCTGTATTTAGCATTAGCATAGTGTGGCAAGACCAGCTTGCAGGAAACAAACTTCAAAAAAATAACTTTTCTTTCTGGGTACTCGGTGTACATGTTCTCTACCTTACTCAAGAGCTTTGCTAACTTTCACTATAACTAGTACCTTGGTTACACCAGTAACACAGAACTATACTAACATGGTGGTCAGTGTGACCTACCTCATGGTGTAACTGCTTACTCAACTGGGGGTTAGTAGTCAAATTGCCTGAGCAAACCTTGACTGTAGCTTTTACAGCAATGACCAGTCTTATAACATGGCATGATTTCTATCTGTGAAAAACAGCAGAACCATTCACTGAAACACAACCCGTGATGCAAGATGAAGTGGGTATTAATCCCCTGGTAATACCCACTTCATTTTGCAGTACTATACATAGCCACATTTCAATCACCAGCCAAGCAACACTTTTAATAGTTACCACCGACCCACCCGCCCAGTGTTCACTATTGTAAGTTTTGCTGTCCTCGAGATGAAAAATTACTAAACTTTACCTCTGGATTAAAAACGCTGGACATGACAAAGTTGTAATTATGTCTTCTGCATAAAAATTGCCCTCTATTCTTGTTGTAGCCATATCCACCAGTGGTATTTTGCGATCAGCAATGTTGGATCGCATTACGTTAATCAGTGATCCCAGAATTCCATGTACCTGAAATGGCGAGAAAACAAACAAATTACGAGGACATTTCCGATCTTAAATGTAATCTGTAGTAAAATGTAATGATGTAGCATGTCTTAGCGTGTGGTACTGATCCACATTTGGTATGTTTTAGTGATGCAACAGTATGCAGCAGACACAATATTAAATGATGCTGACTTTGTGAAAAAACAACTGCATGTATTAAAAAAAATTAAAAGCAGCAGAAATGTGCATCTCTGTGTTTCTTTCAAAACGTAATTGTGTCAGATCAATTTTTGTAGTGCTTGCCATGTTACAAGTGCATTAATGCACTCAGTCAGGCACTACTTGGAAATTAATGCCCGGCTGGTGGTTGGAGACACTCGGCCGCCCCCGGAACCGGCATTAATTCCCAAGTACAGCCCTCCTCTGTCATGCACTAATGCTTACTGGAACCCTAGTTTCAGGGCTGACCTCTGTTTAGCACATGCTCAACTGTTGCCACATTTGTGTATTTGTCAGTAAACTGACAGTGATCATTGCAGAACCCTGAGGTTATGCAACCACTATGTAGGAGTTCTGGGATTCAGAAAGGCCTAAGCCAATACTTCCTTGAGAACAGAGGCCCTCTGGACCAATCTAAAGGTCTGAGTAGTTCATCTCTTTCAGCAGCATGGACTTCCAATCAGAGGGCAACTTCACCTTGTCCTTGTGAGCTACTTTCACAGTTCAGATGTCATGTCAGACATCTATGGTTATGAAGTACCTTAACTTCTGCTAGCTTGGTCAGACTCTAATCAATACAGGCCATGAACCATTGGGATGGTGAAAGCTGTTTATAGTCTATGATCAACCTCCATTTACCTGTATGTTTACTTGTCCTTCCCAGAAAAGCACAGGCTTCCATGTACCATTTGTGAGTAGTTAGGAAAATATATAGGGTTGCTGCATGTAGACTGTCTTAGAATGTGGGAAGGTGTTAACCTTATTCCCATTAATGCTTGTTTGCTAAAGTTTAAGATATCCACATATGCCTTCTCCTGGCTATCTGGCATTCATTGCCTACATCAGTGGTGCCTAGGGGACTGCCCACTGTGATGTCTGCAGTGCTGTCCGTGTCTGCAGGCACTAGATCCAGCACTGCCCCATCCCTAGTGGGTTTCATTGACTAATTGCTTGAGAAAGGCCCCTTGTAGAGAGTCAAGGATGGTCCTGGTCAGCTGGCTCAGTGGTGTAGAGGGCAAGGTGCTGGCGCCTTACCTCGACCCATGCAGGTGGCCCGAGTTCAGGAACGAGCCTGAAGCATTGGAGGTTGGCATGGGGGGGAGGGCAGAGCTGGATGGAGCTTCTGACAGGCAGGTTCTCCTCTCCAGGGAGGAAGCTCAGCATCCCTTGGCTGATGGGTGACCCCCAGTGGAGGCTGGAGGAAGCTCGGGCCAGAAGGGGCCTAGGCAGTAGGCCAGGGGGTTGGGAAAGGAGGCCATTACTGGTGCTGTTCAGTGCATGTGCTCTGACTCCTAGGGTCTCTGGGAGAAAACCAGAGAACATGCTGGTCAGTAGGATGAAGACCGACCCCCGCAGGTTTCACTCCTGGGCCGGGCAGGTAAGAGCCGGTGATTCCGGGGGACAGGGCTGGGGGGGGTCAGTCAGATGGGGGTTGATTGGCAGGGAAGAAAATGTGCCTTGATAAAAAAGAAAAAGGATGGTCCTGGTCTTGCTGCAGCTAGAAGGCTCCAATCCACATCTGGCAGATTAAAGTCACCAACAAGTAACACCTCCTCCATAATTGCCATTCTGATGTTGCCCTTCCCAAGTGCCTTATCCAACTCCTCTCCCTGTGTCGGAGATATGTATAGCACCAGGATGACCCACAGCACCTCTAGTCCTTCCTTTTCCTCCAGGTGTCCCTGTACTTCCATAGCATTGTTTCTTTCCTTCACATATAGTACAACCCCTCCCTCCCTCCCTTCCCTGTCTCTCCTGAACAGAGAGTAGCCTGGTATACCACACCACAGTCATGGCATTCAGTGCACTATGACATTGTTGTTGCCACCAAATCCAAACAAGCCTCCTCCATGATGGTCTCCAGACCTGGAATTTTATTTTCCAGATTCCTTGCATTACGCACATAGCTCTCCATACCTTTGTCCACCCTTGCCTGCCTTTCTGCCCCCCCCACCTGTGCCATTTCCTGGAGCTTCCCCAGATCGCCTTCTTCTCTTGTTACCCTCTCTGTTACCTGTCTCCTGTACTCCTCTCTTCTTGCTATCCTGATTTATATCCCCCATTGTCCTCACCCCGGCCTTCCTGAGATCCTGCCCTAGGGAAACTTCTTCCTCCTCTATGGCTCTCTCTCCTTGTTGCTTCACTGTCTTGGGGGAGGCAATCTTTGCCCACTTTGGTATTGCAGCCCCCCCCCAGTAAGTTTATATGTTCCTCCAAGTAGCATTCATACCTCTCTCTAAGGACATGAAGTACATAAAATGAACAAACACTGAAACACAGAAAAAAACAGACATTACCTAGGTCAGCTTTGCTTGGTGGTGGTAATTCCCCCATGCCTTCCTATATCTATCTAAATGATACGGACATCTTACTTCCATCCTGAATTGAGGAAAAAAAAGCTGTAAATAAAGGGTTAGTGGAGTGGATTCTGAAAATTCCAGTTCATATGTTATGTAACAGAAGCTCTCTTCCTTCAGAACAGCTGGCAATGATTAATTTCAACACTGTGCAGACATACAACAGAACATTTTAAACAAGTCCTTCAGTATTCTGATTGGTTCCAAATAATACATTTTAAATATGCAACATTTAACTCTCATCAAAGAGAACCTTGGTTTCATAATATTAATGTTCATATGGGGGCAGTCTGAATTATTTATCAACCTCATAGAACACCTACCTAAGGAAACAAGATTAAAGACACACTGATTACAAGATGAAACTGTTTTTAATGTAAAACAAGACAGTACAGCACACACTTACTAACCACCTACTTGCTTTAGTATATGAATCTATTAATTATCTGGCAACAGTGACTGGATATCTCTCTCTAATAAAAGCAATATTCAGTAATGTGGTCCCCTTAATTTATAAGATCATCACTGGAGAGGCATCTGTAATAGTACTGCTTTCAATTATGTTTAGAATCAGAAAAAAAAACATTTACCAGATCAATGGATGTCTCCAAGACAACTTCACTTTAAGGACTGCACGTCATACTGCAACAAAGAGAATTCACTCATCTGCTTATTTGAGAACCTTGTTCTGAAAGACATGACGCACTCATCTCACTGCTGCTTTCTGTTTCCCGCTGATCATCCATTGACAGTTCTCACTTAAAAAAACCAACTCTGGCCAGAGCCAATAGGGTTGTAGACGAGGAATATGGTGTAAAAATATTGAAAATTACCAAAGTTACGAGCCTTCATTAGAAAAATGTAATGTAGACTCTTAAATTTGTTGTTTCTGTGATATTAGTACACCAGATATTCGACACAGCCTTGTAATGACCCTGCCTCATGAAGAAGGGCAGAGCAAATGTTCAAATCCTGGCCGAAAGGTGATTTCAAGCAAGTACTGTGAAATCAACGTTCGGGATGTAAAAACATGTTTTGGGCAGGAGTTGAAAAATGACAGCTGTCACATTCATGAGGTGCTATAAAGAAATGGCTACGCTGAACATTTGGGTAAAAAATATTGAATATTACAAAACTTACATGCCTGCATTTGGAAAATTCAACATAGGCTCATAACTTTGTTGTTTTTAAATAGTTTTTCACCAAAATTTCAACATGGCCTTCTCATGACCCCACCACATGAACAAAGGCAGAGAAATTTTTCAACTCCTGCCCAAAAGGTGATTTCATGCAGGGACCGCAAAATCACCTTTTGGGATGTGAAAAAAACAACATTTTAGCTAGGATTTGAAAAATGACAGCTGTAACACTCATGAGGTGCTGTAAAGATATAGTTATGGTGTGAATTTGGGGGGAGAATATTAAAAATTACTGAAGTTATGAGCCTGCATTCACAAAATTTAATGTAGGCTCATAACTTTGCTGTTTTTAAATATTTTTAAACCAAAATTTCAACATAGCCTTTTATGATCCCTCCTCATGAACAAGCGCAGAGAACATTTCCAACTCCTGCCAGAAAGGTGATTTTATGCAGGGACCACAAAATCACCTTTCAGGACAGATAATGACAGTCTAACTGTTCATGAGGTAGGGTCCCAAAGAAGGCATGTTGAAAATTTGGGCTAAAAATATGCACAAATGCCCAAGTTATGCCACTAAGTTCAAAACCCCATTGAAATACATTGAACTGCATACCTGTTTCTTCAGTTCACAGCCCGGCTTTGAAGAGTGACAACGTGTCTGCGATCCAGAGAGGATTATGGCATTGGACTTACGATCAGTAAGTAAGGGCTTGGGGGGAGTGGGGTGGTGGGTGCTGAGCGGGAGGGTCAGGTGGGGAGATCTAATGGCTGCAAAAAACATCAATGGATATTTTTATTTTGCCATATTTTTTTTTTTTTTAAAAAAAACCAAGGATTGCAGATCACGACACTGGAGGATTGGGCACCCCCAATGTCACTCTTCTGTTTCTGGGGGGGTGAGGGGGGTGCTGAGAGGATAAATCAGATGGGGAAATATGGGAAAAAAGGAGAAGTCCTGATTGGGACACTGGAGGATTGAGCACCCCCAGTGTCACTCTTATGGTTCTGGGGATCGGGACACTGGGGGACTGGGCACCCCTAATGTCAGTCTTATGGTTCCAGGGATCGGGACACTGGGGGATTGGGCACCCCAGTGTCACTCTTATATTTCTGGGGGGGGTGCTAAAAGAGAGGGTCAGGTGGGGGTATACATAATTAAAAGAAATCAGTGTGAGCATGACACTGGGGGAGTGGACACCCCAGTGTCACTGTTATGTTTCTGGAGGGTGGGTGCTGAGAGGAAGGGGAGAGTGGGGGGATGCACATAATTTTAAAGAAAAAAACCAAACAGTGGTCATGGCGGAGCGCAGCAAACTCCACCGTGACCAAGATTGTCACTGCACTACAATGCATATGTGCTAGTGCTAGCACATGCGCAGTAGAGTGCAGGACATGGCAGAGTGTTCCGTGTTCCACCATGACTGCCATTTGTTTTTTCTTTAAAATTAGGAATATGCACCCCACCCGATCCTCCCATTTAGCACCCACCCCCACCCTTCCAGAAACATAACAGTGACACTGGGGTGCCCATTCCCAATATCCTGATCAGGACAGACCTTTTTTTTTCCCAAGTAAAAACAGTGCACTGTGACCAGAGTGCTCCACAGACATGGAAGTGACTGTGGTGAAACTCCAACATGTTGATCAGTTGCAAAGAATGCAAGGAATATGGATTTCTTTTTTGAAAGCAATAGGTCTGCAGGGTTCTGCCAACTGCAGCCCTAAAAAATATTTTTGTTTATGGTATGCAGGGTATTATTTATTTGAAATTACTCCAACCAGGATAGTCTCATGAGATGCAGCACCTTGTTTTCTTGGGGTACCAAGGACAGCAGCAGTAAATGGGTTAGCATAGTCCAGCAGGAATAGTTAACATACAGGCTAAAATATACAAGGCAAAAAAAAAAGCAAATGAAACTGGAGGCAAGTTTAGCTTCAACAATAATTAGGCACCACTGGCAGTTTGATCTTTGAAACATATTGACAGTATTTATCAACAGAGTTTCTTTCTTTAAATGGTCAACTGTGGTGTCAGGATCCTGATCTCAGGACTATTCCAGGATGCACCCAATGCACATGAATACTTAATTTCTTCCTGGTTAGTATTTCTGTGCTGTGCTTTTTCACTGTACTATAATAAATCCTTTTAATCAGCTAATTGATTTTATATATATATATATATATATATATATATTAATGTACAGTATAATATACTTTGTTATCTCTGTAGAGAGAGTATACAGTATGTGCTGCAACAGAAATTTTGCAAGGGAGGCAGAGAGTTCTGCAGGGCATACAACAGTGAAGTAAGGACACATTTTCAGACTTCTGGAAGTACACATCAAGTTGAGTTGAAGAAGGGCTGCCAAATACTGTGGAAGGCCTACAGTTTGTTTATGGCATTAAGTCAAATTCTCTGTCTGGCCATGCCACAACTGGTGCCATTTTCCATACTCTTTCCTCAGTTGTAGACAGGTTTTCTTCTCTTCACTTAGACAACAGCAGGCATTAGGTGCTCAGAACCACTTCAAGCTCTTGTTATTTTTTCATCTTTTTAATCCAGCTATTTTTGGCCTTTGGTATGGCCTACCCCTTCAGGGTGGTAACCAACCAGTCCCAACACCACTCTCTAGTCCTGTGTTCTCCACGATTTGCCCTCCTGGTGAGGCTCTTCAGGGCAGAGCATTCCTGCGGTTCCGTCTCAATATACATCTAGGGTTGTGGGGTGAGTGTTGTAGCATAAGATCCAGGGATGAATCTGACAACCTAGTAGGCAGAGGAAGGAGGAGAAGAATGAGAAGCATGCAGGACTTACAAACAGGTTATAACAAGAACAACTTGACAATAGTCACTGGATACAGGAGGAAGAAAAGAGGTAGACCAGCAGACAGTCACCTAGTTCCCTTAGCTAACAGATTCAAGGCACTAGAATCCAGTGAAGAGCAATCATTTGCAGACTCAAACAAAATATCAACTGAATTTTTCTACAACCCTGAAGAACAAATTAGCATAAACCACCTAGGAGAGGAAACAGGACAAGGTGTGGAATCTGAGCACTTAAAAACAAACCCCACACACCCAGAACAACAACACATACTGGTACTGGGTGATTCAATAATCAGATTTACAGAGAGGGAGATCTGTAGAAGGAGTAAGGAAACCTCTACTGTAAGTTGTCTCTCTTGAGCAAAAATAAATGACATTAAGTGAAGTGACATTCAGGGATGCCTTGGCAGGGTGGGTGGACTTGGGAGGAGTGGAAGAACAGTTGGCGAAGCTAAAAGGGGCCATAGTGAAGGCAGCAAACCTCTGCGTCAGGCAGGTAAGCAAAAGGAAAAGGAGACCGCTATGGTTCTCAAAAGAGTTAGCTGGGAAGGTAAGAACTACAAAGCTAGCATTCAGGAGGTATAAGAAGACACAGAGGGAGGATGAAGGAGAGGCGTATCAAGAGAAGCAGAAGGAGGCAGGGAAAGCAGTCAGGAGCACAAGTGCACTAACAGAGAAGACAGCACAGGCAGTAAAGAAAGGCAACAAGAAAATTTTCAGGTACATTAGCAAAAGGAGAAAGACCAGGGGATGGATTGTAAGGCTAAGATGGGAAGGGGGGATTGTGTGGAAGGGACAAGGAAAAATCAGACATCCTGAACACATTTTTTTGTTCAGTTTTCACAAATGAAAGGGAGGGTGACAGATCTGTGTCAGGGGTATCAAAGGAAGAGGTGTGAACAATAGTCTATGTACAGAGGAGAGAGTCCTGAAAGAACTTGCAAATCTTAAAGTGGACAAGACAACTGGGTCAGATGGGATACATTCAAGGTTTTTAAGAGAGTTCAGAGAGGTGCTGATTGCACCTCCGACAGTCCTGTTCAACCACTCACTGGAAACACAAGTGGTCCCAGAGGACTGGAGGAGGGCAGATGTAGTACCACTTCTCAAAAGTGGGAGCAGGGAGGAGGCTGGCAATTACAGGCCAGTCAGCCTGACTTCAGTGGTGGGGAAATTAATGGAATTGCTACTGAAAGAAAGGATTGTGAAATATCTTGAATCCAGTGGCTTATGAGATCCAAGGCAGCATGGCTTCATCAGGGGGAGGTTATGTCAAACTAATCTTACAGATTTCTTTGACTGGGTAACCAGGGAAGTAGATCAGGGTGGAGCGGTGGATGTGGCCTACCTAGATTTCAGTAAGGCCTTTGACACTGTTCCACATTGGAGACTCATAAATAAGCTGGGTAGCCTAGGAGTGGGATTAAAAGTGGTAAACTGGGTAAGAAATTGGTTGAAGGATAGGAGACAGATTGTAGTGGTAAATGAAGTTCACTCCGAGGAAGGGAGGGTGACTAGCAGGGTGCCGCAAGGATCAGTACTGGGACCAGTCCTCTTTAACATCTATATAAGCAACATTACAGATGGACAAGAAGGAAGGTATGTCTTTTTGCAGATGACACAAAAATCTGCAATAGAGTGGACACTCCAGGTTGGGGGGGGGGGGATGAATAGAGATCTAGGTAAGCTTGAGGAGTGGTCTAGAAAGTGTCAACTGTTTTTTTTTTCTTACATTTTTATTACATATTTTATCATAGGCATACAGAGTATTTTAGAGAAAAATAAAGGAACATTAGCTGATATAGAGTACTGAATACATTGGGTCAATTTGCAACCAGTCACTGCTGTCTTGAACATTAGACTCACTGCTCAAGTTACAATTTACATTTTAACCAAGTAACATGTACATTTGTGAATGGTCTTTTGCTGGACCGGATTATTGTTGTTCAATGTTCCTATGTCTTTGTAGAGCCAGACTAGGCCTTCTGTCATCAGATAATTCCGTGACGAATAATGTTTCTTGGCTTGACCATTCTGTCTGCAATCTAGGATTACAAGTACCTTTGAGCGAAGGCTTTTTTACAAAGGTTCCATGTCAATTGAGGTACAATACAAACATCACATAGAGATGAGTAACAATAAAGAAATGGTGTACAGACATTTTTAAGCAGCTGAAATACATTACATTTAGGGAAAGTGGGTACCGGGGGGGGGCAGGGTAGCCAGATGTAGCTGAGGCTTGGAATGGACACAAAAAGAGCAGTGTAGCTGTGGACATTTGTCAGGCCTCAAAAAAGTGCTTGGGGTAGGAGGCAAAACAGAAAGGGAGGGTAGGCTATATGATGAGGGAGAGCTGGGGTAGGAGTAGGAGTAGATGTGCTAGGAGGGAGATCAGATTATGAGGGACAGTCACAGGAGCTAAAGGCAGCTAGGTGAAGGCGAAGGTTCGCTTTCAACAGGCCTAGCTTTTGAAGAGAGGAGATGTTATTGTTGAGTCCATTAATCCAGCTAGGAACTTGGTACACAAAGGATCTTTGGCCCTGTGTGGTGCGACACTGAGGAATGTGCAGCATTTGATTTTCTGAAGCCCTGGTGAGGTGGAGGTTGTGTGCTGTCTGGAGAAGAGTTTGGACTCTGGGCAGAGCAAGATGTAGCATAATTTTCTTAGCCATTAGACAAGTTTGGTACCTGATACGGTTTGATAACTGGAGCTACCCTGTTTGTGCATAGAGGTCACACGTATGGGTGAGACGGTGGGATCCTGTGATGAGTCGGCAGGCTTTGTTTAGGGCCAAGGATAAGCGCTTGAGGGCTGTGTCAGTTGCAGAGCCATAAATAATCAGACCATGGTTGATTAGAGAGACTACCAAGCTCTGTACTGCTATCCTTAAGGCATCCAAGGTAAGGCATTGCCTGTGCTTGTAGAGGAGACCAATGCATGTGTTTGCAGCTTGGGCGACACTATCTATGTGGATACCGTAGGATAGGTTGCTGTCTATGGTGATTCCCAGATATTTAAAAGAGTGAACCTGTTCAAGGACAGCACCAAGGCAGTTTGTAATTTTAAGGGGGTGAAGCCTATGTTTGTTGTGGGAGCCACAGAAAAGCATTGACTTGGTTTTGTTATAGTTGAGAACCAATTTTTGACTACTAAACCATGTTTCAATGGAGGTGAAACCCTTCTGAAACTTGTTTTGGAGTAGGTGGGGGTCCTGTTGGGTTGTGTGAATGACAGCATCATCAGCATAGAGTAGGATTTGTTCCAGACAGGATTGTGGAAGATTGTTCAAAAACAGGCTGAAGAGGAGTGGCCCAAGAATGGATCCTTGGGGGACTCCTGAGCATACAGGTCTAGCATCTGAGAGGACATCAGCAATTTTCACTCTTTGGGAATGGTTTTCCAGGTAGCTCTTAAACCAAGCTGTAGACTCAGGGGAGAGCCCAGCTTTTAGCAGTTCTGTGAGGAGTATTTGATGATGGACAGTGTCAAAAGCCTTGGTCAGGTCTATGAAGACCGAACCAGTGAGGTAATTATTGTCCAGGGAGTTGTGAATTGCTCCTGTGAATTCAAGGAGGGAAGATGTGGTGCTGTGACCTTTTCTGAAGCAGTGTTGTTGTTTACAAAGGATGTCGTACTTGTCCAGATACTCTGTTAGCTGGTCAGAGACCAGACATTCAATGGCCTTGGGGGGGTAGTACGGATATTGTCCTATAATTACCATGAAGGGCCTTGTCCCCACTCTTATGGACTGGTGTCATGGTGGCAGATTTCCATCTGTCCGGGAACTGGCTAAGGGTGAGGGAGAGGTTGAAAATCCAGGTTAGAGGAGATAGCACTTCATCAAGAATAAGGGACAGCAGTTTGACGCCAAGTGTGTCACCACTTATTCTAGATCCAACAATTGCTTTACAGATGTATCTATGGACTTCATGTGCCCTGACTGCTCTGAAGTAAAAAGGGGGCAATTTGAAAAAGGGGCTGGGGGTGGAGGAGTGTGCAGGAGAGAGGTCTTCATCAAAGAAGTCTGGAGGAAGAACACTACTGAGGTCAGTGAACACGCTATTGAACATGTTAGCTATAGTGGAAAGGTCAAGAGTTATAGTCCCATCCACGTCCAGCATTGAAGGTGATGTTTTGGGCAGTTTCCCTGTAACTTCCTTGAGATTATTCCAGAAGGGCTTCCCCTTTCCCCAGGTGTTTGTGAGGGCATCTTTGTAATAGTTACTTTTCTTCAGGCGTATTTCTTTGGTGCAGTTAATTCGGGCATGTTTGTAGTTTTGTATATCTACTTGCCTACCAGTGTCCCAAGCCTGAAACCAGAGGTGGTCCCTAGCTTTTAGCAGTGAAAGGAGATCAGCAGTGAGCTATGGATTGCTATAGCCTTTTACTTTCCTCTTTTTGCAGGGGGTGTAAACGTCACAGGCAGCATTGAAGGAGCTGATGAAGAAGTCAAGTGCAGAGTTGACATCCAATGCATGTAAGATAGGTGACCAGTCTTGTTGTCTAATGTGTGATTTGAGGTGCTTCAATTGACCACATGGAAGGATTCTGCTGTTTATTAGTTTGGGTGGTGGCGGGCTGAATTTGTTAGACCATTCACAGGTGACTGGGGATTGGTCACTTAGTGTATGTGGAAGAACAGAGACTTTTGAGATGCAGGATGGGTGGCTGGTCAGTATCCAGTCTAGAAGGGTGCTTTTCCCAGTCTTATAGTTGAGTCTAGTGGGGGAGACGACCAGCTGGGCGAGGTTGGCAGCTGAGATGGCATCCTTATAGCCACTCGTATCTAATCCAAGCCAATTTATGTTAAAATCGCCCATTAGGATTATCTCAGTGCCTGGTGGTTGGGAATGGACAAGGTCAAGGACGTAGTTGAGACCTTTACCTTGATCCTTGGGAGGGATGTAGACAGCTGCAATAGTCAGTGCCTTGTTGTGACCCCGAGTAGAATTTTGATGGGAAGTATCTGGGTGATAGAGACTGAGGTGGCGGGTTGAACATGGTGCCCAAGGAGAGAGTCTTTGAGGTAAACAGCACATCCACTGCCTTTTTTAGTGGTCCTGTCAATCCTGAATACATTATATCCTGGTAAGATAATTGCACTGTCGGGTATTTTTGGAGTGAGCCAGGTTTCGACAATCACAAGGACATCAGAGTTGTGTTGGTGTGCAAATAATTGCAGGGCATCAAGTTTGGGTAGAAGGCTACAGATGTTAATCATTGCAAAGGTGAGTCCCCCAGAGTGACTCTGCCGGAGGTTGGAGCTTGGGATTGTGGGGCCAGGGTTAGGGTGAAAATTGCCAGACATAAGTAGTAGTAGAAGCAGGAGTTTCAGGGTGCATCAGCGTAGGTGTTTGAGGGAGATTTTATTTTGACTGTTTCATACTGGAGAGAAAACTACTCTGTAAATGATGATCCCAGTCAGTGGTGACATAGGCCAGACGTGAGAGTGGGAACAGGCAAATGTAAATCACCCCATCTTGATTCCAGGAGTGGTGCAAGCCTGTCCTAGAGAAGGTCAGATATGGAGGGCACAAGCCCAGTGGGTATGGTCCCTGAGTGCCAGTAGATGTTGTTCAGCTGGAAGCACAGTGGGAGATTGGGATAGCAGGCTCCAGGCAGGAATGCCATGGGAAACAGGGAGGAGACAATAACCCAGAAAGAGGGGCATAGTGGATAGAGAAGTGAGGGTAGTAGAGGCAAGAAAGGTCTGAGGGAAGGGAAGATAACCAGTCAGGAATGGAGGTGAAACAGGGGAGGGGGAGAATTGATGGGTGCAGTAGGAGATATGAGGAGGGTGTCAGGCACAAAAACGAGGCAGGGGCAGGGAGGGGACGGAGTTGATTAGTAGAGGGGCAGAGGAGCAGGGAGGAGGGAGAGTGGGTGGTAAAGAGAGGAGGTACAGGAGAGAGAGAGAGTATCCAATAGGAAATGAAAGGGCGGGTCCCTAAGCAGAAGTGGGCAGAGCTAAGGCCTATTTAATTAAGTTGGGGGAGGGGAGGTGAGCGAAAATATTCTTCCGAAACCCACTGAAGTCTATGGGTGCAGAGCACAGCAGAACAGTTTGAATCAGTCAAGACTGCAGGGCCAATCAGTGGCTGCACAGAGCACAACAGTCCAATAGGAGATGCAAGCAACAGGTGGCAGCCAATGGGAGCCTTTCAGCACTTCCTGGTTTGGCCTGAGAGCTTACCAGCAAGAGGAGGGGTCCTTGGTGGTGAGCAGTGGTGGCGTGGGCAGCTGGCCCAGGTAGCCCCGGCCACTCAGATGTTTGCCCGATCAGAGGCTGAGAGATTTAAGGGAAGGAACAGAGTAACAGATTGTGAGTCACAGTAATAACAAAGGGTGACACTGGAGAGTAAATCAGGGGCATGGGCAGTGGAGAGACAGGGGAATTAGCAATCTTTGCTGCAGTGCTCTTAGTCTTCTGAAGGTGCTTACTGTGCAATGCATAAAAATTGCACAGTGTTGACTGAGGGTCAAAGAAAAAGAAGGGAGGGTAGAAGAAGAGAGATATCAGTAAAGGAAAGAAGGGTAGTCAGGAATGGTATAGATTGGTCATGATCAGTCACACCTCTTGGTACAACAATTATGTAAGTCTTGTTTGAGGGCATGAGGAATCCTGTTCTAGGTAACAAAGTCAGGGTAGTTGTCTAGTTGGTACATTACCCACCTGTGCCACCTAATCTCAAATGTATTAACACTGTTCTGCAATGTTGCTTATATTCTTTCTAGGGAACAGAGTTACAATATAACAGCACATAAAGTCTCTCTTGTGGGTATTTGGCAACTAAGTTTCAGTACAAAAAATTCAAACTCATGCACTTGGGGCATAGAAACCCAGGATCAGAGTACAAAATGGGGGGAGTGATACTGGTGGCCACCCAACAGGAAAGAGACCTGGGTGTTATTATATTTGATGACCCAAAGGTGGCCAAACAGTGTGACACAGCAGTGGGGAGAGCCAGTGGGATGCTAGGGTGCATAGGGAGGGGTATCACCAGCAGAAAGAGAGAGGTGGTGATACCTCTGTATCAACCTCTGGTGAGACCCAGCCTAGAGTACTGTGTCCAGTTCTGGAGTCCTCATCCCCTAAAGTACATAGACAGAGTTGAGGCAGTCCAGAGGAGAGTAACTAAAATGGTGCAGGAACTGCATCAAAAGCTCTATGAGGAGAGACTGAAGGACCTCAATATGCAGACTAGAGGAAAGGAGGGTGAAGGGGGAATATGATACTTTCAAATACCTCAAGGGTATAAATAAGGTTCAAGAGGGAAGCCTTTTTTCAGAGAAAATGATGCATAAGAACAAGGGGTCATGCAATGAAGCTAGAGGGGGTAGAATCAGGGGAAATGTAAGGAAACAATTCTTCACAGAAAGGGTGGTGGATGCCTGGAACAGCCTCCCTTAGGAGGTGCTGGGAGGAGCAAAAACTGGAATGGGATTTAGGAAGGCATGGGCTAGGTGTAAGGGAACCTTAGAATCAAGTAAAGGGGGGTAAAGTAGACCAAGTAGGGTCTACAGTGTGACAATAGGTAGGGAACATGAGAAGATTAGGTGGACCAAGTGGTCCTTATCAGCCATCAAATTCTATGTTTCTATTAAAAACAACTCGGAAGGGCTAATGAAAAAACAACGTTGAGTCACCGTTAGTCCTCATCGATTCTGGAGTAAATAACATAGGTATGACAGCTGATGAAGCTATACAACACGACCTTCAAACTGTAGGCAATATACTAAAGGAAAAATAGGCTAAGTTACTCATATCTGAAATTCTGTCCCAAGGTCTCCTTAGTATGGCCGACGACTGAAAGCAGTGAAAAAAAATGAATGCCTGGTTGAGAAATGGGGTCAAAAAAATAAGGTCATCCCTTCATAAAAACTGAGACTCTTTCCTCAACAAAAACAATCTATACAGAAAAGCTGGGTTACATCTTAACAGGCACAGGGCCAATATCTTGGGGGATGGGGGGGTAGACTGAGATTCCATATAGACAACCATTTGAACTAATACCACTAAGAGGGAAAGTAACTGTCCACTCCGTACTAACAAAATCAGTTAATACATCAGTTTTCATGGACACGATACTAAATAAGTTAAAAACCAACATGACAAGGGTGTCACAACCATCTAATGGAATTGCAGATCATCCAACAACAAAAGATAATAAGCCCAGTAATTTTAAATGCTTATTGATTTATTGAGTAATCCATGCAGTATGAATAAAAATTAGACTTACTTGAGGTGATAGCACATTCTGAAGAAACTGACATTATAACAATCACTGAGACTTGCTGATCAGCAGGGGATAAATGGTCAGGGTCCCTTTAGCCAGCCCAGTGGTGCAGTTTAGTCGGCCCGGTGGCACAGAGGGTTGAGGTGTGGATGCCTTACCTCATGCTATGCCAGCGACCTGGGTTCAGGAATGACCTTGGATCATTGGGGTGCCAGCATGAGGGGAGGGGAGCAGGATTGAGCATGCTGGTGGGCAGCTCTCCTCTCCTTAGAGTGGAGGGGTGGGTTGGCACCCCCTTCCTGTAGTTCCGCTCCCACTGAGTGGAGGTCCAGTGGGTAACGTAGGCAGAGAGGGGGTGGCAAAGTAATGGGAGGTGGAAGGGGCTGAGCTGGCACCACGGGATGCGAGGTGATTTCCCTGACTCCCATTCGAGGCCATGTGTCAGGCCTCAAGGGGGTCAGGGAAAAATTAAAAAAAATGCATATGTGTTCCCATCGTCAGCAGGCAGGAAGAGGTGACAGGGACCAAACAACTATATATAAAAAAAAGAAAGAAAAGATAGGGTCCTAAGAAAGGAAGGAGGAATCATCTTATATATTAAATCT
This sequence comes from Neoceratodus forsteri, assembly GCA_016271365.2. Taxonomy (NCBI): domain Eukaryota; kingdom Metazoa; phylum Chordata; order Ceratodontiformes; family Ceratodontidae; genus Neoceratodus; species Neoceratodus forsteri. The sequence continues at coordinate 1,319,049,362 of CM028129.1, forward strand.
GATATTTATATTTATGAGATCAGTCTCAGTAGTGAAGATCAAGAAATATTAGTTGTGGATCTTCAAAATAATCATACAAATCCAAGTAAATTTATAATCCTATGTAGGCCTTCAGATACTGACCTCCAAAAAGGCAAACTCCTTCTACAAAAGGTCATTGAAATTATGCAGTATAAGGATATAATCCTAATAGATTATCTAAATATGCCACGTATAGACTGGGCCTATTGTATGTACAAAACCATGAATTAGAGAGTTCCTATATTTCAGTTTATTATATAATTAAACACAATACATGAAGAAACCAACTAGAACCCAACTAGAGAAGAAGCTGTGCTGGATGTACCTGTAGTACTCTCAGTCACACAAAATATCATAAAAAACTGTAACCCCAGAGAACCTCTTAGAAACAGTGACCATTACATAGTCGGCTTCACCATAAATAGGAAATTTATAAGAAAAAGGGGGAAAACAGAAATGATAGATTTTAAAAAGGCAAGCTCTGGTGCCATTAGAAATGAATTCATAAACTGGAATTGGCACAATGAGCTTAACAGCCCAACAGAAGACAGACAATGGTGCTCATTCAAAACAAAAATCCGTAACTTAACAACTATATATATATATCCCAATCAAGTGAAAATACACAATGAAGGGTAAAACCTAGAAATAGATAGCAAGGAAAGTAAGAAAATTATTGAAAAAGAAGTACAAACGGTTTCATAAAATGAAAATAAACAAAACACCACAAAGGGAGTTAACTTATAAAAAAACTCACCAAAGATTGCAGAACGATATTAAGGGGAGAGAAACTTAAAAAAGTGAGAAATTTAGCTATCAATATTAAAGACAACTATAAACAATTCTACACCTATATAAATTCCAAGAAACAAACTGAAAAGACTGTTGGGCCATTACTGGTAAATAATAAAGAGATCAAAAATTACCTAGAGCAAGCATTAGAACGCAACAACTACGTTTGCTCAATATAGCAAGATAAAAGCTGTCAGATAGAAGGACCAAAAATGGATGGAGAAAAGCTGATTATTACAGTACCTCACAATGAGATTCTAAGTGGATTAAAAAAAATTATTTATTTATTTATTTATTTATTGAATTTTGTTGACCGGATAGGCCCACTGAGACTAAAAGTCCCTTTTTCAGGGGCGATCTAGTGGGGGGATACAGATGGTAACCAACTGAAACTGAGCCAGATTAAGCTGTTGGTGGTATTGAAAATTAATAAATCTGCAGGTCCAGACAATATGCATCCTAGGGTTTTGAAAGAATTGGCAAAAGAGATTGTTGAACAACTCATTGAAATTATAAATAACTCTGTCAATACAGGAACAGTAACAGGAGACTGGAGACATGCAATAGTGATACCTATACACAACAAACTCTGGTGAGAGCCAACATGGCTGCTACGCCATTTTAAGAGTGCTCATGGGGCTTCAAGTACAAAACACAGTTTTGTTTCACTTGAAAAGGAGCCGCTGTGCTCAAGATGGCCACTGTCGCCAGCCGGTGGCGTAGGGGTTGGGCGTGCTGCCTGCGACTTACCACACGGCGACCCGGTTCGGGAACGGACTCCGGGTCTCGGGGTCGGCAGGGAAGGGCAGGATCAAGCGTCCGACGGACTGCTCTCCTGTCCTGGGTGGGTTAGGGAGCATCTTCGCTCATGCAGCGGCCCCCAGTGGAGACTGGAGGTACTGCAGGTAGGCGTAACAAGGGCAAGAAAAATGAGAAAATCCGCTCCGGAAGTTAACCGGATGATGGACGCCGGCCCCGGACATCCCTGAAGACTCCCTGTGAGCCGCGATTGCCTCAGCAGCTCCGAGGGTCCGAGAGAATAGTAGTGTGCTGGTTCCGCCCCCGCTGGTGCCTTTCCCCTCGGAGCAGGGTTACACCGGACTAGCCCGAGGAAGGCTGCAGATATGAGGTAGGTGGCTGAGGGGAGCTAATAGGGGAATGTCCGGGTCCATGGCGGCCTGAAGGAGAGGTAACTCTGGGGCACAAAAACAAACAAAAAAAAAAAAGATGGCCACTGTGAGCTCCATGCGCTTGTGCAAATCCACCGCTACTGCAGAAGTGAAACTGCTCATGTGCAACTGCGGAAGTGAAGTTGTGCATGGGCACTGAGCTCACGGTGGCCATCTTGGGCATGGCAAGCCCTTTTTTTCCCCCAGCAAAAATGAAAATGACATGCAGCAATCAAATAGTGTGCCTTCGGGGGGGGCTATTGCAGCTGCAGAGGGGAGAGGCAGTGGAGAAACAACAGTAAAGCATTGACCACAGCATAGCGGGAGAACAGGGGGAAGGAATATGATCATGTGCTTCCTCTGCCCCATCTCTCTTCTGTGTGATAACAGTATGCCAGCATGGCTCTGCCTGTGCAGCTGCAAAAAGGGAACAAAAACCAATATAGGAAATTATGCAGCAATTAGCCTAACAAACATAGTGGATAAACTGGTAGAGGCCATTATCAAAAACATCTCAAACTGTGGGTAACAAGAAATCTCTGAGATGACACAACACATCATGGATTCACCAGAAACAAATCATGTCACATAAATACAATAAACTTTTTGAACCCATTATCAAAGCACTTGACACTGCTAGATCAGCAGATATAGTAAACATGGACCTGAATAAGACTTTTCACACCATGCCACAGAATCTACTGATTGAGCAAATGCACAAACTCAATACTTTGTACACCTTCATACACTGGGTTCAAAATTGGTTTCAGAATAGAAAGCAAAAGGTTAAAATAAAAGATACATCATCTGAGTGGGGCAGTGTCACCAGTGGAGTTCCCCAGGGTTCCATCCTGGAACCCTCTCGCTTCACATTTACATTAGAGATGTGGATGATGGAATATTAGAGTGGTCTGCAAAATTTGCAGATGATGTAAAAATTGGAGTCATTATTGGCTCACGACTGTAACACCATGCAAAAAAATCTAGATATATTAGAAAATTGGTCCTGGGTTTCTGGTATGAAATTTAACCCTGATGAGTGTACTGTAATGCACTTTGGCAAAAAGAATCCCCAGAACAAATATCGCTTCCTAGACACAATACTTAAAAGTAGTATGAAAGAAAGAGATCTAAGTGTGATGGTCACAGATGAACTAAAGTGGACCAAACAAACAAATGTAACAGTAGAAGAAGCAAATCAAGTTACAGGCTGCATTAAAAGAAATATCAGGAGAAGGGATGAGGAGGTCCTAATGCCAATGTACAAGGCTGTGGCTAGACCTCATTTGGAATATGCAGCACATGTCTGGAATTCGCACACACTAGGTTAAATATACAAAATCGAGAAGGTTCAAAGAAGGTACACCAAACTGATTAGGAACTCTGAATTTAGCAGCTTTACATAGAGACTGAAAGCCATGAACCTGTACTCGCTTGAGAGAAGGAAGCACAGAGGTGATATGCTTTTGGTTTATAGAGCTAGTAGGGACAAAAACAAAAAAAAGATATTACACTTGAAACTCAAAGAAAATAATATTAGTAACAGACCACATAATCTCAAGTATGATGAAGAGTTATTCAAATCCAACATAAGAAAATATTGCTTCACATAGAGAACAGTCTGTGGCTGGAACACACTACCAAGTGATCTTGGCACATGTAATTCAGTTGATAGCTTTAAACACAAACTAGACAGCTTTATGGACAAACACTATAAGTCAAGACCAGTTCTATGAGAATGGACAGACAATAAGGGCATAAACCTAATTTTGTCTGTATCTGATAACTACGTAACTATGTATTGAAGTGTACCATGGAGATATCTCCCTTCTATAGACTTAAGGTGATGGTGCAGAGTAACATTGTGCCTGTCCCTCCTAGTCCTGCCTACCACCCCTAGGAAACACTCATAGCTCTCTGGTGAGCTTTGCACACTGTAGTGGGTATGTCATGTGTCAGTGATGTCATGATGCCCCATCACAAGAAAGCAGGCTACTTAGCCCCCTAAGAAGAGCAAATAAGGTGCTGGGTCGTGATGCTTACCCTACGCAGGCTAGCTCACACTGCTTAAGGTACTATTCTTCCCAGGCCTGGCTGTCTGACTACAGACTTCCTGAGCTCACTACCAAACGTTGGTCATCCTCATAGAAGGACAACAGCTGTCACTGAGCTACCAGGTGGTCCATGTCTTTACATTATATGCCATTGGGGGCTATAATGTGGGTATCTCCAAGATATTGGCCTCCAAATAGACCAGGAGTGGTGGCCTAATTGCTTCCTGTAGTGCATCCCACACCTCATTTAAATATTATATTACTTTGTGGCAGGGCTATAGGATATAAAGTCTGTACCTTCCTGGTCATACCTGCAACATTTGTCAAGAGACAATAAGGGCCTTTTTCTGAGAATTGCTGGAATGCAGTACCACCAATCTAAAATTTTAAACTGGATAATTTACCTTGAATATCTCTGAGAGTTAGTGTTGCCTAATGGTTAGAGCTCAGTGCTATAAACATGAGACCCAGGCCTAAATAACACAGCTGACACTCACTTAGAAACCCTGAGCAAGTCACTTAATCTCCCTGTGCTGAATCTCATTATAATCTTGAATCTATTGCTGTCTTTCCTGAATCCCCCATAGGCTTTAAATGGCAGCATCATTCTCTTCTCGATTGTAAAGCTCTTTGGGATAGTGTGAGTGAAAGGCACGATATAAAACAAAATTCCTTTCCTTCCTTTCTAGATTAATATTTAGTTACCATTTATCTAGAGATGTTGCCAAGTTTTAATTCACTGGCAAAGTTAAGGTAAAGTCACCAACCTTGAATTAGAAAATGTTTGCCATTTACTAGGAAATGCACCTTTGGTAACTTCACCAGTAACTTTGCCTTTAGGCTACATTTCGGTGAAGCTTTGTCAGCTTGAGGGTATTGGTAAATAAGTACCTCAAGGTCACATGGACAAGCTTCTGCAGGTCACATGGTATGTCTGTACAGTGAGACTGTTTCACTTTCAGGTTGCAGTGTGAATTAGTGGAGGAGTTTGGATAGTGATAACTTTGAGAGCAAGATATAAACATCATTTTTGAATACATCAGCAGCTTATTTTTGAATCTTCTCATTTTTATTTAATTTTTTGACTTATTAGGAGTACTTTAGTTTTTGCTTCTGCATTATTTTATCTATATGTCTGTAGTTATAACTTCAGCTTGAGAGAGCACTATTTTCCCTTTGTTTCTGACTGTTCCTTTCAATTACACTTTTGTCTAGTCTTTATATATGTTCATATATTTTGTTTATTTAAAAAAAAGGATGCGGAAGTGGATAGAGCAGGGCCATCTGGGAGGGGTCACTGCAGACCAGAGGAAGAGATGCAGGACAAGCAGTTGTGGAGGATCCATCCATCTTTGCTGGACAACACTGAGTCCCAGTGATGGAGCAGGGGAGCAGCAGGAGTAGTGATCCAGCAGCCCCCCCAACTGCTACAACAACAACCCTCAGTTCCAAATATATCAAATCCAATGCATTTTCCTCTGGTTGTAATGGACAGAAACAGTGCTTATAATGTACACTTTGAAGCATTTATAGGTATTTGTTATGCATTTTTGGGTACAGAGCTGGTAAGGAGATTTGGCAAATGTAGAATTTTGATGGAGGTGCTACAGGGATTAAATTTCTTACAAAATAATTCTCCACAAGCTGCAAAAACTTTTATTAGTTGAGTACACGTAACCACCCAGTCCTCTCGGGTTACTAGAATCCCATCAGGTTAGCCCTAGGAAGGTAGTGGGCAGCTGTGTAAGGAGCTTATTAGGAGCTCTTTACATATGACATCATTATTTACTCAGCTAGGCTGGTCAGAGAATGGATTATGTCATTTAGAAGTCATGCAGCAGCATAAGCCACTTTGGAATCAGCTGCTCGGGGAGGTTTAGAATATTCAGACGGGAGTCAGTAATCTGTAGTCAGCAATAGTGTGAAGTGGAGCTCTGAGCAGCAGCAGTAGTGCTCAGAGTGTGGGGGTGCCTGCCAGTCTCCTGTGACGTTGGGTAAAGGACTCCCAGCGGTTTCTCACCCTAGTGTGTAAGACCCAGCAGAACCAGAAGAAGTGGTGGAGACCGTTCGTCTGCAGGACCCTACTGGGTAATTTTCCACAGAAATTGTGGTTTGGATTGTGTTTCAGTAGGATCCAAGGGGCAGCCCCCCTGAAGATCCTGAAGAGTTTCAGCTGCCTGGAAGGAATGGTGTCTGTGCTGAAGCTATGACAGAGCTACCTGTGAAAGGAAGAGGATGTTTTTCCTTCACATATTCCATGTCTGTATTAAAAGGACAAACAAAGCCGTGAGTACAGATTCATGGGACTGTTCTTAGGGGTTGGTCTGAGATGTATGTGCCCAGAGATAAGGCTAGAGTGCACCTGTCAGGGCCCCTGTTTCACCACAAAAATGTGCTGAATGTTTCAGGTTTCAAGTTTCTGGAGTCCTTTAGCATTTCAAGGGGAAATGGTGGATCCATGTTGGTGTAACCCAGAAGAAATGGCAGAGACTAGGCATGGGGTAGGGTTGGGCATAACCCCAGTTCAGTTCCTCAGTCAGGGCTAACTGGTTCACATATGGGCACCAGGCTAAACTGGGCATGTTAATGAATCTCATCGCTCCACAGGAAATGTTTTTAAAGCATGTGGCAACTACCACAGTTTACACTTGTTTTGGAAAGTAAAGTCCAGAGATTCCTAGTACAGAGGGATGGACAGTTCAAAATGTGTGTGAGGAAAAGTTTGATCTAATGTGCCCAAACAGTTTGTTGTTCTGGAAAGAAAAGCCTTGCTTCTGTGTAGACAGTACCAAACCTGGGGGACCACCCCATTCTGCCTGTTCCAACTTGTTGTCAGAATAAAGCCATACTGTACAATCCCAATTTTCAGTCGTGGACATTGCTTTTATGCTTCCAGTGTGAATTGTTATGGGGCTCCCCACAGAAGTTAGACCTAGTGTAGCCCTGGCACCTCTCTCTCCCAGGACCTGGAGTAAATATAAACGTTATTTTGTGCCCTAAACTCCTGATCCCTTTAGACTGCCAAGCCTGGTATTCACCTCAGAGCTAGGGGTGGTGCCTTTTGTTTTTGCCAACTTGTGGCCTGTTGCCTTTTCTGTGGCACGAGTTAGGGGGGACCCAGTCTGTGCTTGGCCGAGGCATGGGTTGCATATACTAAAAAGGAAGAGACTTTATTTTTTAATAAAAGCATTACAGTACAATTGCCTTTGTTCATACAGTCTCAGAACCCCTATATCCAGCCACTAGAGTTACTATCTTCTTACCTTCTGCAATAAACTTCATAAAAAGACTCATGCTCCCTGAAAGTTAAATAACTCTAAATAAACACACAAAGTACAGAAACATATATGCTAGGCAGGATTCTGAATAATCTATAAAGTTTTATAATAGGTTTTCAATCACTCTGAGCCCCCCGTTGACACACACAGACACACCTAACACATAGGCTCCACCTCCTCTGGATAAAATGGATGCTGGATATAATGGACAAAAGTTGTGTGCACAGATGCGTCCATTATAATAGATTTGCACTGTATATTATAAGATAAATGGCAAGCCAAAGCCCAACTACAGATGACCCCCAAGGAGTGGGAGAAAATGTGGCTATCAACATTTAAAATGTCTTCCTTCCCCAGACTGCATGAGTTTGCCTGGAATGTACACACTAGGTAGTTTATAACCCCTGTTATAAAGGCAAAAGGGAATACAGGAGCTACAGCCAACTGTTGGAGAGGGTGTGGTGACTCGCGGGCAACTCACAACCATGTATTCTGGTCCTGTCCAGCACTGCAACCATATTGTCAGGCAGAGAAGCGTAAATTGCCAAAAGTCTTTATTGTGGAAGAACCCCTCTGTTTCAACAACTGATTCTTAGGCTTACTCCAAAAGGAGTTGCAAGGGTGGATTCTTATTACTTATGGAATATTTGCATAGTGGCAGCTGTTAAGGCTATCACTAGAAAGTGGTTGCAGATACTACCCCCATGATAGGTAAATGGGAGGAGGTAATCACCCATTGATGTTCGCAGTTCAGGACAGAACACAAGCATACCACATTAAGTGGATTAGGTGGGAATTGACACATGCAGAGGAGGGCCTGGATTGGGATCTTGCAGTCCCAGAAGCTTCCTCCTAGGGTCTCAAGCATCAGCAGGGTCCCGGCAGGTTTTTTTTCTGTGTGTGGGGGGCCTAGCATATTTGGCTAACTGACTTCTCTAATGGGAATAGTGGGTGTATTCTATATTTAAAGATATTATAGGGTGAATGGACATTATAGCACTTCAATTAGAGCAGTTCATCAGAGTGTTTATTGCACTACACATAGGCAATTTTGACCTGAGTCCATATTCTCAGGGAGGCAAATACTGTCACTCCATAGATTATGTATTAGGTTAGTTGTTTTTCTTGTACAAAAATTTGTAAAAATGGAATGTTCTATATTGAAAGCTGTACTATTGATACAATAGGTGGATCTCTGTTTCTGGCATACTGGCTCTATGTGCTGTACAAAGTCTGTAAATTTGGTATATTTTAATAAAGCAAGTATGAACAAAAAGAAACTCGAGAAGGAACCTGCAACAATGATCCTAGTAACTCCAGACAGCGCCAGACAGACCTGGTATTCGATTCTCCTGTCCCTGTCCAGCAAGTCTCCAATCAGTCTGCCACTTAGTTACAATCTGCTGACCTTATCCCAGGGCAGGATAACATTCCCAAATCCCAGGACATGGCATGGGATTGTAATATTGCAGTCAAAACTGTACACATCAAGAATGCTGCATGCAAATCAGCATGCGGCAAAATAACATTGGCACAACACACCGACCAGGACAGAAAAGTGCACACAGGAGGAATATCTTTGTTTTTGCAGGGGGCTCTGCCTCACACACTCCCAAAGCCCCCACACCCCCTGTAATAAAAAAATATCGAACTCCGAGGGGGTGTGGACTTAGGGGATGGGTGCAGGTTGGGAGTGGGAAAATTGTGTTTTCAAAACAAAAAAAAAAAAAAAAAAAGCATGACAAAGGGACCTGGGGAGAATTGAACCACAGCCCCAGGTCTCAGGTACTGCACCGTCAGCATACCTCACACTCCTCAATGTGAAACTACAGTGACAGGGGTAGCGGTTATTACCGCATGTTTAGAAACCCCTGTCACTGTAGTTCCTTTTGAGGTTTCTCATGCATGGTTTTTCATGTGCTGTTTAGGCAGCGCTATATTGACCCAGTACCCCAGAAGGCCACGCCTGAGGGCATGGTTCTTGAACAGTTAGAACACTCTGGATTGAATTTCTCAAAGGAAGTCCTGAAGGTGTTTAGGGTTTCAAGGAAACCAGCAACTAGGATTCTAAATTCTGCTAATTAGAATATGGTTCTGTCTCTGTGGCATCTGTCTCCTAGGAGATTATATCTAGAGAGTAACCATAGCGAGCAATCCCTGAGAAGTAACATTATACAGTCAGTAATTTTTTCTTTCTTTCCATAGGTGCCCAGAGTGCCACAGGAAGGTGGCAGGACACCATACTGCAGGAGGGCTGAGACGATTTTCTGCACTGCCAGCAGCTATCATCCAGAGAATTTTGATGACAGCAGCAGCCACCACCACCAGTTCCTGCTGCTCCTTGATGGGGAATTGGACAATTATGTGTTGATTTATTAATGAGTGGGTGCTCTTCTTTTTTTTTTTGTTCTTAAAGGGTGGGTGCCCTTTTCATTTTATGTCTTGGTTCTCCAGTGCCATTTATTTTTTTTCTGATGGGCAGGTGCCCTTTATTTTGCTTGTACTGATCTATGGGTGGCCTTGTTTTTTTATTTATTTATTGATGGGTGGGTGCCCTGTTTTATAATATTCATAGGCGGGTGCTCTGTGGTTTTATTTTTATAGGCCGGTGCTCTGTTTTTTTTTTTTTCATGGTCAGGAGCCCATTTTCTCTCTCTCCCCCAATATGGGTGATTGCCCATTTTCTTTTGACCCCCCCCATATGTGCAGGTGCCCATTTTCTTTTGTTCCCCTTTACATTGGCGGTTGCTCATTTTCCTTTATATGGGCAGGTGAGCATTTCCTTTTGTCCCACCTTAGAGGCAGTTTGTTCCCCACTCACTTTATACAGGCAGATACCCATTTTCATTTGTCCCCTTTATATGGGTGGTTGCCCATTTTCTTTGTTCACCCTTTATATGGTCAGGTGCCCATTTTCTTTTGCCCCCCTTTATATGGACAAGTGCCACTTTTGCCCCCTTTATATGTTCAGGTACCCATTAATTTCTTCCCTTTATATGGACTGGCACCCATTTTCTTTTGTTCCCCTCTTAATATGGCCAGGTGCCTTTTTCTTTTGTTCCCCCATTTATATGACCAGGTGCCCATTTTCTTTTGCTTCCCCCTTTAAATGGTCAGGTGCCCATTTTCTTTTGTTTCCCCTTTATATGGCCAGGTGCCTATTTTCTTTTGTCCCCCCTTTATATGGCTAGGTGCCCATTTTCTTTTGTTTCCACTTTAAATGATCAGGTGCCCATTTTCTTTTGTTCCCCCTTTATATGGCCAGGTGCCCATTGTCTTTTGTTTCCCCCTTTATATGGCCAGGTGCCGATTTTCTTTTGTTCCCCCTTTATATGGCCAGGTGCCCATTTTCTTTTGCCCCCTTATATGACCAGGTGCCCATTTCTTTTGTTCCCTTTGTATGGCCAGTGTCCATTTTCCTTTGCCCCCATCTGGCCAGGCTGCCATTTCTTTTGTTCCCCCCTTTATATGGCAAGGTGCCCATTTTCTTTTGTTCTCCCTTTATATGGCCTGGTGCCCATTTTCTTTTTGTTCCCCATTTATATGGTCTGGTGCCCATTTTCCTTTGTTCACCCCCTCTGTATGGCCAGGAGCCCATTTTTTTTGTTCCTCCCTTTATATTACCAGGTGCACATTTTCTTTTGTCCCCCTTCCCCCATCTGGCCAGGTGCCCATTTTCTTTTGTTCCCCTTTATATGGCCTGGTGCCCATTTTCTTTTGTTCCTCACTTTATATGACCAGGTGTTCATTTTCTTTTGCCCCCCCTTATCTGGCCAGGTGCCCATTTTCTTTTGTTTCCCCCTTTATATGGCCAGGTGCCCATTTTCTTTTGTTCCCACCTTTATCTGGCCAGGTGCCCATTTTCTTTTGTTCCTCCCTTTATATGGCCTGGTGCCCATTTTCTTTTGCCACCTGCTGTTTTACTTTAATTTCCCCCACATGCACAGAACCGAGCACCTCCCCTAAAATGTCTTCTGTTGTTTCATTTAAAAAAATAGAACTCTTTCCCTCACCAAGTGAGTTTTCAGCACCTGTGTGGGGGGTGGGGGTTCTGTTTTTTTTTATAATAAAAATTAAACTGAAGATTTCCTTGAAGTACAAAAGCAGAATGTATTAGCTATGCAAAATAAGACATGAGCAACCACGCACAATTTCATTGTGTCTCCACCTCGGGGTCTGATGACATCGGGGACCTCTTGAGTTTTGCTCTCAGGGTGCCTAAGGTGTCATCAGAATGCCTTGACTGAAACTCAGGATTGTTGTGCATGGTTGCCCATGCACTGTTCTCTATATAGAACATGAGATGAACACTTGTAACAGACTGCAAGAACATGTGGTATCTTCTGATACTGTAGTGACTGTTAAAGTTAGATTTGACAAGTACTTTGATGGTATATTTCCACTGAGCTGGTGGGAAGTAGAAACTCAGTGGCCTTTCTTCCTCCCTAAATATTTATGTATGTATATACATACAAACATACATACAGTACATATATGCATACATACATACAGTACATGCATACACACATACATTACATACATATATTCATACTGTACATACAAACATACATACAGTATGTAGGACTTGCCTAATAAAGGTTAAATATTGAAAACTGTTTAAATTTAATCCAATTTGGGTAGTTGCTCTAATAAGAAATCTAAGATACTTGGAATATTGATAATAGTAACTTACTTTTTATGCATCTGGGCCCAGATATTCACAAATGCGCCAAAGGCCGACGCAAGTCCGGTAGAGCGCAAATCTGATGTGTCGTGGTGCAACAGGAGCCATATTCAGAGGTTGTGCCGGCTGCACTGCAGCAGTGCAACCCAGCTGAATATAGCACACTTGCGCCATGGTGCAAATGTGTTTGCACCATGATGCAACCAGAGGTGCACCATGGCGCAAACACAGTTGCACCATGGTGCAGAAAGAGATGCCCCAGAGCAACCGTGGGAGCAGAGCAGCAGAGCAACAGAGGGGGGGCATGACACAGAGAAGTGACCCATGGACAGAGCCAGGGAAGCACAGTAACAGGCCACAGGAGGCCACCACCAGCTGGGCACAGCAGGGCGCACACAGGAACCCAGACCCCCACCCCAGAACACAACAGTGGCACAGATAGTAGGCAACAGGAGGTGCCAATGGCCAATGGAGGGCCACCGAGGGGGCCTCCCTCTGCAGGCTGCAGGATGTGCCCCCCCTACACACCCAGACCAGAGCAGGCCACGCCCAGGACCACACAGCCATGCACACACACATGCCACACAGGTACACAGGTGGCCCACACAGTAGGTACGGAATGTGCCAGGAGGCATATAGCGTGGCAGCCCACATGGGACAGGCTGCACATCACCAAGCAGGGGCTCCAACACAGCGTGCAGCCAGTACCTGACTGAAGACCATGGCCGTGTGCCATTGCCATGCACACACCCACAACACACCCCTGACAGCCGCCCCATGGACACCCCAAGCCACAGCCACTGACCTAGAGGAGGGACACCACCACCACAGTGGGACACACCACAGCACACAGCAGTGAACCACAGAAGCACAACGTGTGCCCTGACACATGCACACCACACAGACACACGGACAGGCACTGGGCCACTGCAGCATGGCTCCTCACACCACCTGCAAAGCAGATACAGACACAGGCAGGTATGTCAAATGATAGATATGTTAAAGAACTGAACTATGTACTAAACAAGGGTTTGGGAAAGGGTAGGAAAGCGAGGGAAGGGGACAGGGACTGTACAGTGGGAGGGGGACTGTAGGGGGAGGTACAGCTGGGGAAACAGGGGATTGCAGGGTCCCAATGACCAGCGACCTCGCCCTGCCGCCCCTTGCTGTCTCCACTGCCTTTGGTCGGCAAGCAACATCCTCCACACCTGCAGCACTGCCTCCATGGTGGTTGAGGTGATTAAGATAAGCTGCTGGAGCAGCCAGCAGTAAAGGGGCATCCTACGCTTCCGACGGACACCTATGACAAGGGATAGGACAGGTGATCAGTGCAATGTCCAAAGGAACCATGCCCACCCACAGCACCCAATGGGCAGTGGGATCGCACACCCCTGGAGGGCCCATATTGGCCATCCACAGGGGGTGGGCCAAAACCTGCCAGCAACGCGGCACACCATGATAGTGCACAGTGGTGGTCCCCACCGCACAGTGGCCACCCGACTGTGCAATGGCAGTCACATGGCACAGTGCACCGGCAGCACCACAGCAACATCAGTGGCAGCCGGGCACACACCCACCCCACCAAGGCTGGCACACGTGTCCAATGGCTGTGCCACAGTGGCACGTACCACACACAGTGTGACACACACAGCTGCCATGGCACACAGCACAGGTGGCCATGCCCACACCCATGCCCCCGCCACCCCCCATGTACAGTGCGAAGGACCATGACAGTGCCTACCTGTCCTCTGTGGCCCTGCTGCTGCCGAAGCCACTCATGCACTGCCACCCCGGCCCACTGCAGCCTGCCGTCCTGCCACTGCCACTCTCCTTAGATTTTTCATGCCCTTGGAATGAAACATAGACAGGTACACATCAGTAAACAACCACAGCAGCTGCCCACCACCCCCCCTGTGCACAGGGTGAGCCCCTGCCCGACACATCCTGCACAGCTGTGCTGCAACACAAGTGGTGGCTGTCAATGCCACCCCATGATGTGCACGATGGCAGTGCACCACTCTGCAGGGCATGCCAGGCAGCCTAGCCAACACCACAGTACAGCACCAGGGCACACATGCAATATGGGCCTATTCACCTGGCTATGGCACAGCCCCACACCTGACTCACACCTCCAGCCTCCTCAGGTGCTCTGGGTCCCTCCTCACCAGGTCTCCATAGTGGTGGCAGCACTGCTCCCCATTCTGGTCACCCTGGTCCACTGCTGCAGTGTGGCAGCAATGCCCTGCCACACCGCGACCCTGGGCTGCTGCAGGGGCACCTGGCCAAAGAGTTGGGGGTGCATGGGGCTGGACACACGTAACCAGGTTCACCAGCTCCATTTTCATTCAGTTTTATGCCCTTGGTGCCCTTTGCTGCACCATGCTATGAGTAGTAACCGGTGAGCAACATGGCAGCGGTAAGCACACATGGCCACGGCATGCACCAGATGTGTGATCTGAGGGAACATGCGCTGTGTCCACCCATTGCGCAGTCTCAGAGATGCGTGGCATGGGCGTGGCTAGGTGGGGTCATGGGTGCAGGGGTCACCCAGGGGCAAAGGTCATAGCAGGGGTCATGGGTCGGCTACCTCCGCCCAGTGAGCATGTGCATGATAGCAGGCCTGACGCATCATGCGCCATGGCCCCCATTGCACAGTCGGTGCACAGTGTGCAATTGATGACATGATACCGTTCGGCACATGGGCACTGCGGGCCTGTGCACCGCGCATGCATGCGCATTGTGCTGCGACTTGCTCTGGAGCAATCTCATTGTGCACAGAGCAAAATCGTGATATTCAGATGCCATATGCAAATAAGATCATCAGCCAATGCGTGGCGCACTGGGGGAATTAGCATATCATTACCGTTGCACCAAAGCTCATTTGCATGCGATGTGCTATATATGCACCAGGGAACAGCACAGGCCATGGTCCGATATTGCATCCTTTGAGGTGGGCTGCGCATGCCGCTGCAGCTCCCTGGGAGCAGACGGCACAGCAGGGTAGGATGCTACAGGGGGATGCTGCACTAACACACTGTGCTGTCTATGTCCACAGGAGGAAACATGTCCGGACATGAGGAGGGTGAGGAGCGTGAGCAGTGTGGGCCTGCCCGCAAGCACAGGCCCAATTTCACTAATGATGAAACAGAGGCCCTGTTCGATGTCTACCTTGACAGGGAGCCACTGTTGAGTGGTGCCACGGTCACACCACAGGCCAGGGCTGGGGCCTGGGAGGAGGTGGCAGACTACGTTAACCAGCATGGTATCCATCAGCGGTCAGTGCAGGAGTGCCGTAAAAAGGTGGGCACAGACAGGAGGTGCATAAAGGAGAAAGTGGCAGCCATCCATGCCTCCCAGAAGGCCACCAGAGGGGGTCCACCTGATGCACCACCGCTCATGGCGCAGAAGGAGTTGGTGGCAGCCACCATGTGCCACAGCACGGTGGAGGGTGTGCCTGGAGGAGGATTCCAGATGGGCGGTAGCCCATCACTGCATGGTAAGTATGTCAGCCACGCACAGCTGGTGGCATGGAGGGTGCGTACAGGGGCATGCTGGTGTGCATGCTGCCGGAATACATGGCCTGTGCATGTGTGCGCACCAATGCACATGCCATGCTGCCGGTCACATGCAGTGGCAGTTTGGGGGGCACATGAGGGCATTGCATCACTGACACACCTATCTTCTCTTTCAGCACCTGCATGCCTGTGTGCGGAGGGTGGGGTGCCGGCAGTGGCCATGGATGCAGGACCGGCCCCGGAGGACCAGCCTTCCACCTCCACTGGCATCTGGGGGCCTGATAAGCTGCAGCACACCACCACAGTCCAGGAGGATGTCCTGGGCATGAGGTTGGACGAGGCCCTGGATGTGTTCCTGCGGGATGCCAGTCTTGGTGTCCTCTGCGCGGAGACACAGATCAGGGCAGGTCTGGCGCCGATGGCAATGTTACCATCATCCTGGACAGCACGGGCGATGTTGTGGGGGAGACGCCCATGCCAGCCACCAACACAGGCAGCATGCCCAGTGCCCTGCCAGTGGGGGAAAAGCTGCCTGCCACCACTGTGGGTGCAGCTGAGTGCACTGCCACGGCTGTGCTCTGTGGTGGTGGTGATGCCACGCAGGTGCTGGGCAGTGTTCAGCTGCCGGATGGGTAATGGCAGCAGGCTGCGGGTGCCACAGGGCAACCAGATGTGGGGTCCGCTGCCAGGGCACCAGCTAGGGACATTCCCCATGAGGACCCCACTGTGCAGCATCCACCAGAGAGGGGGGCTGTGCAGCATGGCTGGTCACCACAGGACAGTCGGCATCCTAACCGGGTTCCACAGTACGCCGACCCACTGTCTGAGCGCACCCGTTTGCTGTGGGCTTCCATACAGCAACAGGTGCTGCTTGCTGCTGGGCTGGGGTGTGTGCACTGCACATGGAGGTGAGCCAGTTGGCCGAGCAGCATGATAGGGGCACTGCGCAGCTCCTGGGGGGATGCAGCACATGCAGGAGACCATGACTGCATTTCTGGATCGCCTTGCCAATGCGGTCACGGATGGCTTTGTGATGCTGGCTGCCACAGGGTGTGGCTGGGCACCACTGACCCCATGCAGTGCACTGTCCACCCCATGAACCCAGTGTCGGGCGACACCCACGTTTTCAATGC
Source organism: Neoceratodus forsteri (assembly GCA_016271365.2). Taxonomy (NCBI): domain Eukaryota; kingdom Metazoa; phylum Chordata; order Ceratodontiformes; family Ceratodontidae; genus Neoceratodus; species Neoceratodus forsteri. The sequence goes on from CM028129.1 coordinate 1,319,066,008, forward strand.
CGGGCTCTGATGTTGGCATCCCAGGCATGCCTGGGGCAGGCCTATTTGGGCACCTATGCACCCATGCGCGGACCCGGTCATGGTCCCGCGGTTCAACCACTGGGGGGCTGTTGCAAACACCCCCTGTGGCTGCCGATCGGCCCTGGTGCTGCTGCCCCCATGGCCACAGTGGCCATGGTTCCATGCAGCAGCCCTGATGTGCGTGCCGCCCTGCCTGCAGTCCACAGCTGCTGCCCTGTGCATGCATGGGTGGCATGTGTGTGCATATCACTGGTATGGCACCTGTGTGTCACACTGCATGCTGCCTGAGTCCGTGCTTGCCCAGCCGCTGGTCCATGTGGCATGGGTGTGATGAGGGCAGTTCAGCACCGGTTGCACCTGTGCACTGGTGTAATGCATCTGATCCACGCCGCATGCCAATGTCTGGGTGTGTGGGTGCGTGTGTGTGTGTGTTGCTGTGTGTGGTTGTGTGTCACTGACTCCCCTACCCCTGCACCACACCTCTGTGTGTGCATGCCCATTGCTACGCACGTCCCTGCATGTGTGCTGTACCTGTGTGTGTGGCCCATGCATGTGTATCGCGCCACCTACTTGCATGCACCATAGCACTCCTGTGCGATGGTGTCCCGATGTTGGCACACCTGCCATTGCAGCCGGGGATCCCTCCACCTGGGGGGGCTGTCCACCACCCTTCGGCCCATTGCATCCATCGTCCCCACTATTGTCACCCTCATCAGCCTCGACAGCTATCCCATGGTCAATGGCCATGTTGTGCAGTATGCAGCAGGTCAGGAATAGGCCACAGGCTTTTGAGGGGCTGTACAGTAGGAAAATGCCAGACCTGTCTAGGCAACAGAACCATGCCTTCAGCATGCCAAATACACGCTCAATGATGTTGCACATGCTGGTGTGTGCCTCGTTGTAGCATTCCCCTGCTGGGGATGATGGGTGCCGGTAGGGGGTGAGCAGCCTGGGCCTCAGTGGATAGGCACTGTCTCCTGTGTGGATGCTGACATGGTTAGCCCTCTGCCATCCTATGCTGTGCCCCTTGCCTGTACCTGGTGCCAGCATGCCCACCCTGCCATCCCCCATCCCATGGCCTGCTCTGCCCGTCACCTCTTGCCCATGCCATAATCACCCACTAGGTGGCCCATGGGGATGTCCCCACATTCAAACATGTGGCACAGTGCAGAGCTGTGCCAGATGAATGCATCATGTGCACTCCCAGGGTGTGTGGTGCAGACATTGGTGATGCGCCCCATGGCATCGCACACCACCTGGCAATTGACACTCGGGCTCCCCTTCCTACTGCTGTATGCCACACCATCAGGGCCAGATGGCATGCGGATGCCCACATGGACGCAGTCAATGGCCCCAATCACACCAGGCATACGTGCTACCTTGTGGAAGTCCTGTATGGTTTCTGTACGCTCCACCTGTGTGCTGGGGAAACAGATGTATTCCAAAGCACATGGCAGCAAAGCACTGAGGAACTGTGTGAGGAGGCAGGATGTGGCCAACTGGGTTATGCCTGTGGTTTCCTCTGATGGTCTCTGGAAGGTGCCCGTGGTGAGCAGGCAAATGACGGCTGTCACCTTCATCTCCACGGACATGGCATGGCTCCATCTGGTGGGTGCCTGCATCTCCTCACTGCACAGCTCACAGAGCTGCCTCAGAATGGCCCTGTTCAGGTGGTACCAGCCCACTATCTCCGTGTCACTGTAGTTCTCGAAGGTGATGTGGGCACGGTACCACCTGTGTTGGGCATACCACCGACGGGCCCTTCCTCGGCCATGTCACTGTTCCTCCTGCCCCCTCACACCCCTCATTATGGCCTCCAACATGAAGGGCACACTATCCATGACCCCTGATGTCCACTGTCCCCCTGGGCAGTTGGCTGCTGTGGGCTGTGTGCCACCCTGGTGCACTGCCTGGCAGTGTGTCTGCCTGTCTCTCACACTCTCTCTACCCCCTGTTTCCCTCTCCATTGCCACCTCTGACCCTCTCCTTCTGTGTCTGCCTTGGTCTGTCTGTCTATCACTCTGTCTCTGTCTGTCTTTCTTTCTCTTTCTCCCTCTCACCTGGCACAAGTGCTTTCTGTGTGCTTGTGCCCTGTATTTATAGGAACAAGTGTGCTCAGTGCATCTCTGATTTGCTCTGCACTTGCGCCATGGTTTCACGGTTGAATATTGCACTGCACTGGATATTCATGGGCATGCCCCCTGCACTTGAGCCTGCATTCATTATAGTTGTACATTGGAGCAATGAGATTTGCACTGTGTCCTCGCTCCTGTTGACTATCGCTCCTTGACACAAGTCTGCACTTGTGCTGGTGCAACTCAGTTGCGCCATGCGCAACTGCTTTGAATATCCTGGCCCTTGGGTCTTAGATTTCAGCCTATGTCTTCCAAAAGACTCATGCAACTCAGATAAGGGCAGTTTATTTTACAAATATTACTTACCAAAAAAGTACAACAGCGGCCAATCACAAAACTAAAAATCATGCATTATTTGGTCAACAATGTGGACACTGCAATATCCTCAAGAACTCTATGTATTTGAAAATTTTGTCCAGGAAAAGGACACTGAGCTAAATTTCTAATTTCCAGGTGGGTCCTGGCAGTGGGGACAAAAAGCAGAATACATCAGCAACAGTAAGCAATTAGCAAACAGTAATATAAATAGGAAATATTTAAACAAATGTGCAAAAATACAAAGTACAGTAAGAAATACAGCAGGAATCAGGGTGTTATAACAGTTACTGTAACAGCAGTAAACTAGGTAGTTGATAGGTGCACCAAGAAAGACGTTGGAGGGGGAAGGGGGATAATGTACAATATGAAAATCAGTGAATAAGAAAAAAAATTACACACCTAGAAATGTTTCTTCTCAGTGATCCCTAAGTTTACACAAAGCATCGTCATCGGGCTCATGAGTGATGCCCCGGAGATAGAACTATATGATAATCATGAAACTTTAGAATAGAAGTTCAAACTCTGCAGTGTGGTTATGTGCCCCCCCCCCCCAGCTCTCCTATAGATTTATTTCTAAAGCTAGGAGCTATGACCATGAAAACTAGCTAAATGGCTGCCAAAAACTTCTAGTAACTTGAAATACAATTTGAAAAACATCAAACAAATTTAAGACAGACATTGTGTGGAAAAAATATTTAAAAATATTTAACTGATCACATTTTATAGTTGTCAAGGAACTGCAGTAGTAATGTAGGTAGGTAGGTAAAATTTATTTTTATACAGGTAATACATGTCATTTGGACATAATCCAGTTTACAACAGACCTGTGTAAATTCCTAACTAGTCACATACAAATAAGTTCCATGTTAAATACATATAAATACAAACACCACAATATACAAACAACACGGTATACCTAAAAGACTTACAATAGCTAGATTATAAAATCTCAAAATCCCAAGGAACCTTAGAGAAAAAAACAAACATTTAACACTCACAAATGTGAGCATATAACTCCTTTATAGTATGAGTAAACAATGAATAATTTGGAATTTCTCTTACCTCATCAGGAAGAGAATTCCAAAAACTAGCAGCCTGATATAGCAAAGACCTGTTTCAATATTTATTATAATGTTTACCTACAACTATCTTATTTAAGTGAACCGATCTTGTCAATATCCATTTTTGATAGTTGTTCACTGTAAATAATATTAAAGAAATTGGATGATTTACAGATGAATATTCCATTTTGTGTATTAAAGATAACCAATGACACTTATGATTTATGTCTAAAGGTGACCAGTTCACTTTCTTCAACAATAGACAATGATGAATCTGATAGTTTCCTTGTAATACATATCTTGCTACGCAATAATAAGTTCTATCTAATCTAGACAATAGAGTTTTAGTTGCATTTCTATATATTAATTCTTCATATCTTAGCACTGGAATAATTAACTGATCTGCCAGTTTTTTTCTATCTAAAAAAGATAAACAATCAGTACTTCTTCTTAACGCCCCTACCCTTCTATTTACTTTTTTAATCAGTGCAATAATATGATTTGAAAAGGACAGATATTCATCAAATATAATCCCTAAATAACTATATTCTTTAACTTGTTCTAGTTTAGTTTGATTTCCTGTATAAATGGATAAATCATAAACAAGTTAACCACTTTTTTCCAAAGGGAAATACATACACTTTGTTTTTTTGTGTTCATTAATGCTTAAGCAACCTCAGTGAAAAGAACCGATTCTTGAATTAACCCATTTTCAGGTTCTGGTTGAGAAGGCATGGTTAGGGAGTGTAAACATAGTGAGGGACCCCGAAGAAGAAACATTACTACAGTGAGTAATTTTTTCTTTTAATCCTGAAATTCCTCATTAGTGTTTTTCAGAAGGCAGACTGCAGTAGTACCTTGGGAAGCTGGGTCCTGAATCTACTTAGGAAAAATGTTCTGCAAGACAGCATTCCGAAGCTGGTATCCCTTCTGGACTGTATGTCCAGGCAATAGTGCTTTGTGAAGGTGTGCACTGTTTTCAAGGTAGCTGCTTTGCAAATATCCAACAGTGGGATTGTGCTATAGAAGCAGAGGCACTCCTTCTGAAATGTGCCCTTAGCTCGTGGGGGTATTTTCCTAGCTTTTCCATATCAAAATTGTATGTAAGAGACTGTCCAGCAAGCGATAATCCTCTTGTTTGCTGGTTTACCTTTACCCACATCACCAGAGGTAACAAAAAGCTGAATGTCCCGACACCTGACATCCTTTGTCCAGTCCTGCTAGATGCCCGGTACTCGCTTCAGATCTAGGCTGTGCAATTCCTGCTCATCTGGGCTGGAGTACTCAGAGTAGAGTACAAGAAGGGCAACTGACTGGTTCAGGTGGAATTCCGATATCACTCTCGGTAGGAATTTCCTGTTGGTTCTAAAGACTACCTTGTCCATGTGGAAGATTATGTACTTTGGTTCTGTGCAGAGGACTTGCAGCTCGCTTACCCTTTTACCAGATGTCATGGCAATAAGGAAAATGGTTTTCCATGTGATATATTTTAATTTAGCAGTAGCTATATGCTCAAATGTGGCCTCTATCAGCTGGATAAGGCAGATGTTCAGGTCCCATGGGGGAAATGGGTCCCTCACAGGTTGGTATAAGTAACAGGCCTTTGAAAACCTTTTAAAAATATGTTGCAGGTCAGTGGTACTGTATTAGTCTCAGCAAAATCCAGTACACTTTTTTTGTGGTAATGCCTTTTTATCAGTCTGAGGAAATCTTTACACAAGCTTTTGAGACCTCTCAGGTCCTTTCATCAGGTGCAGAGATTAGTTTTCTGTGCACCTAATGAAGGGACATGAGATGTCTTGAAAACTTGTGTAAAAATTATTTAGTTAGTCTAATAAAAAGGTATTACCATATTTAAAAATAAGTTCAGAGGCCACAGTGACTTGTCCTTGCCTGCTGATGATGTGTAGACCAACACTGCTGCTAGAAGTACCTTTAGCGTTGATGGCCTCAGGCCTAAGGATTGCATTTGTATTAAGCAGTCCAGGCAGCCCTGCCTGCATTAGAATTGTCTTTCTGGGGGGACAACAGTATGATAATCTCTTCCACTGAGATGAGTATGCTGTCTGGTCACTGGATTTCTGGAAACCTTAAAGGGGAATGGTCAGCAATAAAAACCTCACACCCAAGTGTGAGGCTTATCCCAGTTTGCACTTTGTGTACAAAAACACTTATTTTTACTTGCTTTTACTGCAGTGTAGTAGAATGTGTTAGGCTAATTTTCCTGAATTCTAAGATGCCATTTAGTGTAACCAAAAATCCCAGAATGCCCTGCAACTGACATCAGAGGAGGGCTGCAGAGCTGTGAGATTCAATAGCATTCAATAGCCCGCAGTATACATGTTAAAGATTTTGTAAGCTAAAACAAGAGGTTTGCTGGCCCTGCTGTGCTCATGGGGCTTAGTACAGTCCTCTGTGACTGTACCTAGTCCCAGGAGAACAGCAGACCAGCAAACAAAAGGTTACAGCTTATGAAAAACTCTGACGTTCACTGCAGGCTATTGAATCTCCCACTGCTGCAGCTCTCCTCTGATGTCAGCAGCAGGGGAGTCTGGCATTTCTAGTTACCGGAAATGTCAGCTTACAAGTCACTGAAATTAGCCCAATACAATTTACTACACTGCTGTAATCAGTAACTAAAAAAAGTGTTTTTGCACACAAAGGGCTAATTACGATCAAGTGTGAGGCTCTTACTGCTGACAGTTCCCCTTTTAGCACCCTCAGGACCTCTTCTGATAGATTCAACCCAGAATACTCTAGCTCTTCAAGAACCATGCCCTCAGATATAATGTCCTGGGATCTGGGAATGTTATCCTACCCTGAGATAGGGTCAGCGGGTTTTAACTCAGGTGGACGGGGCCAGGAACATTGAGTACCTGGCCTGCCTGGCCCAGTCTGGGGCTATTAGGATCATTGTTGCTGGCTCTCTCATGAGCTTTAGAAGCACTCTCTGTATGAGTGGGAATGGGGGAAGACACACAGAAACCTTCCTGTCCACTTCAAGACTAAGGCATCCTCTTGGACAGTGCCCTTGGCTGTTGGCCCACAACAACATTTTGGGAGCTGATTGTTCTCCCAGAATGCAAACAGCTCTATTTCTGGAGTGCCCCATCTTCTGAAAACAATGACCAGAACCTACTGGTTCAGGGTCCATTCATGGTTTCCCTGGCTGATTCTGCTTAGGGAGTCGGCCAAGACATTGTTGTCCTTGTCTGGCAAGTGTATTGCAGAGATCTTGCATCTAAGGAGTAAGCCAGATCCCAGATCCTCATTGCCTCTGTGCACAGTCTGTGCACAGTCTTGGCGATCTTGTACATCCCTGCTTGTTGTGGTATCTGTTTTTGTTTTTGGCTCAGTTTTATTCTGGTCTTTCATGCAGTACAGAGATATAATAAAGAAAATGCATTCAGTGATACATACAGGCAATCTCACACATTTCTACAGCAACATAAACAGTACATGACAAGAAATGCACTGATTAATGTTTCTAATACAACATGTTGGCTAACTGCATATGTCTTTCACCTGTCACAGTTATTTCTGTTTAGATATCTACAAGAGGAATATGAAAATCTGGTCTTGTGTGCAAGAGTCTGCATATGTGTAGCCATGCCTTGCTGCCCATAAGTCTGAGTTGCAGGTCTGGAGATGAGAAGAAATTGTAACCTGCATTATAGACCAAGGAAGGATAAAACTAAAACTGTAACTATATTAAACATTCTCATAAAACCAAACCTCTATGCACTTTTTTATTTGTGTTTTGTTCTGGAGTTATTTTATTGTATGGGTGGGGTGGTTGCCCCTTAAATGTGTGTTAGGATTCTTCCTGTATGTCTGGGAATAAACCCCTCTTTTTGTGTTTATTTTCTGCCAAAGTCCTATTTTTGGGTAGAATAATGCAATAAGTTTACCCCTAGGTGGGGAAAGCAGGGCTACCACAGGTGTGCTGATAGAGCCCTTGCTCTGGGACTTTCTGAAGGGGGAATCCTCACTCTTACCCCTGTTGGGAACCACTTTCTGTAGGCCTTTGTAGGTCCCCTTGGTGCCATGCCAGCCATCTGGAGTTATGCTTCTCCTCCTGGAGATTCAGTTTTGCAGACAGTAATTCCATATCATGGATCTGTTGTTCCCTGTTCTGCCACTCTTTTTTTTTTCCCAATTGTTTAACCAGGTGTGAGACACTAAGCTGAAAGCTTGTTTACAGGTGCAACCTGGGAGTACAGGGACGTTAAGTGACTTGTTCAGAGTCACACAGTATGCAAGTGGGGACTGTGGGATTCAAACCCAGGTCTCCAGATTTGCAGCTCAGAGCCTTAAACTATTATGCTATACTGCCTCTGTAGGTGGCTCTACCTGCAACCTGTGAGCCATGATGCATTTGAGGTCAGCTATTAGGAATATGACAGCTGTCATGAACCCACTCCTGGAGGTCCAGTCCACTGAGCTCACAGTGCCCACCCTTAAGTGCAATCCATGATGGGGGGGACAGGGATACCCTCCTTGTCCTTTTAGAATGCTTGCCAAAGAAAACAATGGTACCTCTGCCATGAGGATCCTGAGTATCCCTCTAGCTCTGGATAAGGGCACAATACCAGTCTCGAGTCTTGTGGACAAATATGAACCTTTCCTTGGCTATTACACAAAGAAGGAAGACCCAGGCATCACCCTTTCTTTGGGGTAGCAGTGAAACACCTGATTTGGCTTTCTCCCTACATGACAAGCAACAGCCAGATTCAAAATCCCTGCAGACTCATCCCCGAGACTTTGGTATTCTCCCTATCCTTCCAGATCCCTTACAGATCCTTTTCTTAATTTGGTTGCTTATGGTGGCCGCTTTGGAAATAACAGTTTTCACAGATTATTAATATTGTTTTCACAGTTCACACACAAATATTTATAAACCTCACACAGGCAGGTATTCTTTAAGAAAACAAAAGTTTTTACTAAAATAATTAAATAAAAAGCAGTTACAACTAAAAGAGAACATATAATAATTTAGGTTACAGTATAAGAAACAAAATGAAAAAATATACAGAAAAACTCACTAAAACATGTTAGCTAAGTCTGTCTTAGACATGAGATTTCAAAGTCCAGAAAATTGCTAGTTTGCAAAATATTTCAGTCTTTCTGTAGCAACCTTTGGTTCTCAGGCAGTCTCTGTGCTGGCAGCTGTTCACTTGTGGTCAGGAGAAAGTCAAAACAGAATGTCCCTGAGTGTCTGTGCTGGACAGCTTAAATAGAAGACCACTCCTAGGTCTGCAAATAGAGGTTGGCCTTTCTCTTTTTAGGCCACCGGGTATCACTCTTACACCTCCCCAAAGTCTTATCTTCCTGGTAATCTGTGATGTCAGATTCCCATAGCTAACACAGGGTTTATAATCATAACCCCTGTAAGGGAAGTTTCAAACAGGTATGCTGTAAAGATTTTTTTTTTCCGTTACCTCACACAGGCCTGTTAGGAGGATCTTTCCTGGCTAAAACACTCTGGGCTTTTGAACTAGCTTAATTTAATTAGTTCTAAGGAAGATCCTGTAAGTTATATGATTATACAAGCTGATTGTATTACTTCTGTTTTACTTGGCCAGTTAACTTAGAGAAATACTCTTTGATCATGTATCCACAAGCTTTTTGACAAGAACATGTCAGATTCCTGCAAGCAAGGCTGACCTTGTAGGTCAGAGGAAGGCCAATCCCCTTTTTAAACAAAATCCTTTCTTTTCTCCAGGTGCCTTTGCTGACACTGGCATGTACATGTACATTTACTTAGGATTACATAAAAAACATATATACAACAGAATAATATCTACAAATAAGGGGTAGCAGCCAGGCAGCTCACCACAACAGCCACCTTGTGGTGATCTGTCCTGAAATGAACAATGGTTAGGAACCCCAGCACCCAGTCGGTGAATGTGTTTGGAATTTATTTTTGCAGCACTTGGTGGACGTGTGTCTGGACCTCTGTCCAGAACTGTGAAAGCGTGGGGCGACCCCAGAATGCATGCCACTGGAAGCCCTTCCCTCGACATTTTCTCTAGCAGTCTGCTGTATTGGTAACCTGATAATGCTTAGTAATTGTTGGAGTTCTAAAGTATCTAAGATTTTCCAGAAAAATTCCCTTCAAGTTGAAGATGAAGTTACTTTCCACCCCTTTTGAACTCGGAGTGACCAGTCCTCTTCTAGTATGGTACATTGGTCTTCTATTTCCCATGATACCCTTACTTTTTCTAAGGAGTCTTTCTTGGCCTTGTGCAATAAATGGTATACACCAGAAATGTATTTTTGCTTGCCTTTCAGCATTATCACCTAGTATATGTAGTCTTCTTAGGGTGCTAAATGAAGATCTAAACAGTCGTTCTTTGTCAATGTTGCTAATAAAATGCCTGACCTGGAGGTATCTATGGCAAGCATGATTCGCTAGAGATTAAATGTAGTTTTTTCAGTACTTGAAATATCATACAGGACCCATTTTCAAACAGCTGAGTAAATCTGGACAGCCAATTGCGTTCCCATCTCGCATATCCCTTACCTAATCTGGGTGGGAGAAAATCCTCAGTATATCTAATAAGTGAGGTAGGTCCCAGTGGATTGTTAGATTGTACTGTTTTCCTGACTTTACTCAGCATTGTCAGAGTATGTTTGACCCAGGTGTTATGTTCACCTCTGGTATAATCAGAGGGTGTTGGTGCTAGTGCAGGGGTGAACAGTGGCTGGCTCCCAGCTGATGTTTTCTCAACTTCATACTAGCCCAATGCAGATCTCTGTTTGGCCCAGGTATATTCTGTGGTTATCTGACCAGCCAGATAGCACAGGTGTACATCCAGCAAAGACAGTACTCCCTCTTTCTGGTCAAGTGTTAGAGTATTCTGAATAATGCTGGCTCTCCACCCAAATAAATTTGTGTGTGCCCTTAAGTAGAGGGTTCCAATATGCTGCAGGTATGGGTAATGTCATATTCTGGAACATAAACAGGTATCTGGGGGGCAGGTTCATTTTAATGGTGTCTATATGACCAGCTAAGGAGAAACAAAGTAGGGACCACCTTACCGGGATTTGCTGTGCCTTGCGTGTTCTCTGTTCTGATCTGGCCAGACTGACCTTGTAGCTGGGATGAGAAGGCCTGCATTGCCTGAAATACTGCCCTAAGTTCCAGGAGACTGATGTATTCCTGGGTCTTTTGCAGGCTCCTTATGCCACTTACTGGATGACTCATCTGAAATCTGGCCCATGGGACCACAGCTGTAGATGAAGTCACATGGGCCCAGTAACTGTAGAAAATCCCTTGTTGGCTTTGGCTGGCCCACAGTGAAGAATTTTGCTGTGGCAATCGAGCTGCTACCCTTCCATGGGGAAGGAAGACTTTCCCATGCAGGGTGTCCAGTTGGCACCTCTGAAGTCCAGCACCTGAAAAAGTTTCTGTTTGGAACTTCAGCAGGTTCATCAGGAACCCCAGTTTTTTCAGGGTGCTTTTTAACTTCTGAATAGAGCACCTTGTCTCTTGTTCTGTTCTTCCTTTGACTAGCCAGTCATCCAGGTAGGGAAACACCACCACAGCTTGTCTTCTGAAGTGTGCTGCCACCATGGCTTAGCACTTTGTAAAGACCCTTGATGCTGAAGTGATCCCAAAGGGAAGGGCTACAAACTGGTGCTTTCCTAGCCTGAACTTGAGATATTTTCTGTGGGTAGGTCTAACTGGGATGTGAAAATATGCATCTTTCAGATCTAATAAACCCAACAAATGCTCTAACCGTAATGATGGTATCACTGTGCCCAGCATGACCATCTTAAACCATTCTTTTTTGATGTGCTTGTTCAGTTATCTGAGGTCTAAAATGGGTCGTCACTCCCCATTTGTCTTTTGGGTCATGAAGTACCTTCAAAACAAGCCCTTGCCCCACAGTGAGACAGGGATCTGTTCAACTGCTTTTGCTTGTAGCAGCGTGTTTACTTCCAGTTCCAGCAGGCTTCTTCCTGTGGAAGAATCAGCTGGAAAACATTTGTATTTCTGCACTTTGGGGAATTTTTTTTAACTACAGGGAGAACCCCTGGTCCACTTCTTCCAGGACCCACCTTGTCTGTAATAATGCTTATCCATTCCTTGAAGTAATGGATAAATCTTTCTCCCACTGGCAATGCTTTGGTGACCTGGGCAGAACTGTGAGGGAGTTTTGGTTGCAGTGTGGGGGCTGGTGATGCCACAGCATTCTGGAGCCCCTCCTGCCTCTGCCCCTGTAGTAACCTCTTTGGGGTTGGTACTCATAGGGGGTGTAGGGGGCATATGCTCTTGGAAAGAAGCCCCTTCCCTTGCCTCCCCTACCCTAAGGCCTGTAGGAAGTGGAGGCTGTTTCTTTATCAGTGTTCTTGTAAGTGATTTAGTATTCATACACTTTTTTCCTGTATGCCTCTGTTTTGTCACCAAAAAGTAAATTACCTTCAGATTGGAAATCCATTGCCTTGGTCTGACTGTTTTGGGACAGGATTGTTTGCCCTCAGCCAGGAGAATCACCTCAATGAAAATGCATGAGCTAAGACCCTTGAAGCAGTGTCATTATTGTCCACAGCCATATAGAAATGGTATTTGGTGTCATCCAGGGCTGACTTTACTGTGGTAGTCAGTTCCTGTGCCAATTCACCATCTGACTTATCAGTTAGTGCCAGCATTGTATTCCACAGTGCCTTCTGGTACTGGGCTACATGAGCTGAGTAAGCTACCTGCCTGATGAGCAGAGAAACTGATGTAAAAATGTTTTTGGCCATAGTATCCAATTTTCTGGAATCCTTCCCAGGGGGCAGTGCAAAGAAATGAAAATTACGTGCCTACCGTAATTCTTGATCTTCTCTTGTATCTTCATCATTCATTACTGGTGTGTATAAGCTGGAGGCGTGCACCCTCCATGGGAGGTTTTTTTTTAATTTTCAGAGGAGTCAGCACCGATGGTGCCACCCTGAGAGTGACGCATCGCGTGATGCATGAGGGGCGGCCATTAGGGATCGCAGACTCCTCCTCCTCCATCCCAGTTCTGTTAGCCGGAGAGGCAAAATAAAGACAAAGAAAAAGAGATCTAGGCAAGAAAGCCGAGGGATAGAAAAAAGGCAAGGATATAAACTGAAAAAGGAATAAGCCGGTAGAGGACAGAAAAAGAAGGGAATGCCTACCCTAAGGGATCTCAGGGCCTCACTTCTGAGGCGACTCCAAGGGAGGAACAGATGGGGGGAGAGGGGAAATTGTTTAACCAGGAAAGGCACACTAAGCTGGAGCTTGTTTCCATGTGTGACCTGGGAGCACAAAGAAGTTAACTGACTTGCTCAGGGTCACGTAGTATGCAAGTGGAAGCTGTGGGATTCAAACCCAGGTCTGGTCTGCTGGATGTCACCAGATTTGCAGCTCAGAGCCTTAGACCACTGTGCTATAATGCCTCCTAGGAAAAGGAGGAAAGGGAAGAAGAAGAAGAAGAGAGAGAAGAGAACAAGGGATGTTGGGAGGGGAGAACTCTGCCCACTGATATATCGGTTTGTGGCTTATAAGCTCAGAACCAAAACAAGGGAGCAAGGATCCCGCTTGATAAGACTGAAAGAAGGTTTAACCAAACTGCTTGCACAGATTGGACAGAAGGGCAGAATCTCTAGCCTCCCATCATCCCAACTGTTCAAAATCTAGCTGAGAGCTCACAGACTGCTGAGGCAGAAATCCTGTTCTGGAAAGAGAGCGCCCAACTAGGAAGAGGAAGAGGTCCTCCAGCATCTTGTTAAGCACTAACACAGATGTGTGTGGGGAGGGAGTGAGCTCTACAGAGGGCACCCCTTTTTTGAAAAGGATAGAGTGGAAACTCAATCAGAGTCCCTGAAAGCAAGACAACAGTATCAGCTCAAGGTAATTGAAGTGCCAGGAAAAGCACCAACCAGAAGAAACTGATACAAGAAGATTAAGACCTGCCAGAGAGACCAGAATAAAAAGGACCTGAGCCATAGAGGGACGGTCCTTAAACTGTGAATTGAACAACATGGTTAAGAAAACCAAGAGGTCACCCCTAAGGGCAAACAGAAAGAGTTCCCTCAGGATAGAATAAATTCCACTTGTTCCCCCTTTTCCTTGAGGATATAGGGTCCGTTCAGAAAAGAATGGAAAAAAAACAAGATATTTTTTTTTTGGCTTAAAGGCCAACGAAGAAGGAGGAGGAATGAGCAGGGAGGAGGAGACGCCGAAGAAGGAGGCCCGTGAGGGAAAGGTGGGTGGGAATCAGTAATGAATGGTGAAGATACAAGAGAAGATCAAGAATTATGGTAGGTACGTAATTTTTATATCTTCCCTTGTCAATCTTTACCATTCGTTACTGCTGGGTGAGTACCAAGCACCCTCAAAGGGGGCCTGGATAGACCCTGAGGGAACAGATCCCTCAGCCTCCTACTGGTGTAAAGTAGGAAGGGGAGACCCTAACCAGCACACTGGGGCAGTCTAAGGTTGGTGAGGACGAGGAGGTGTCCCCAGTGGGCTGGGAGAGGCAGGTTCCCCCTGAAGAAGCCTCCTCACCCAGCAGGAGAACAGGCGGGTCCCCCAGAAGGCAGAGCTAGTCACCCTATGCCGGGCAATGGGTGACAGTCTGGAGAGACGAAGCCATACCATCCGCCTGATGCAGATCGCTGTCCCTGCTAGTCTGGATGCCACCTCATTGGCATCATAGGATGCCCTCACTTGGTGCCTTGCAAGCTCCAGACCTTGCATAGAGAGGGCAATGGCTTGACTAGACTGCTCTGTGTCAGGCAAAGATGCTAGGACTTGTGATAGCATCGACCACAGATGCCTGTTGTAAGCAGCATGGTGTGCCTGATGTGAACTGATGCACATTAACACATGACTTGAAGAGAAAACCCTTCATCCCCACTGGTCAAATTCAGCAGAATCCGGATCCAGGGTCTGTCGTGCGCCAGGTGCCGAGGCCCGGAAGAAGTGACCAGGGATGGTAAGCTCGAAGGTGGGTGAGGCAGAGAACCTAGAGACTCATGGGGGGCACAATACCATCTCCTGCAGTCTGCAGGGGCTGGAGAAGGAATGGCTGGAGACTGCCAGGTGTGGATAGATGCTTCCTGGAAAGGGATCGGCCAGGAAGGCACCACCAGGAGGTGAGCACTGAATTCACTAAGGAATGCATGCATCTGCCACTCAGTATTGTCCCTACGGATGTAGGAGATGTGAAGCTCTGAAACTAGCCTCAAAAGGAACCACTGATAGTCAGTGAAATCAGCGTCAGAGGAAAGGTGGACAGAAAGTTCCTCTTCCACAGATGAAGAAGTCAAGGAGGAAGTGGAGCTCAAATGTTCAGAGGACTCCTGTGGTGGCGGGGACAGGTGGAAAACCTGTTCGTCCATGGCCCTGACATAAGATGGGAAGGCCGACACAGTAGCTCTGAACGTCTCCCAAGTTAACGGCCCCGTGGGACCCACATGGCCTGGAAGAGAGGGTGGTGATTGCAGAGGGATGGGCGAAGGGCACCTAACAGCACATGCCTGGCCACTGCCTGGGCTCTGAGATCCAAGGAGTGATGCTGCCAGGATTGGGGACCCTGCGATCATGTCGGGTTGCAAAGAAGAAAGAGAGGGAGGCAAACCCGGTAAGGGCCCTGGAGGGGAATCTCCCCTGTGACGCGCCTGGGATTGCATGAGTCCAGAAGGGCAACCCTCAGAACCGACACAAGAAGGCGCTTTAGAGACTTTGAGTGAAAGGCATGGATCAGCACTGCGACTCCCCCCACACCCCGCAGGGTGGTGGGGGTTCGCCGCCGCTCTTCACCCCGACCTCTCAATCCCTCAGACTCTGAAGCAGCCCTCTTCCTCGATGTCAGTGGGGGAGGTCCCTGCTGAGTGTGCCCCCGAAGAGAACTCACTGTGGCAGGGTCCTCCACCCTCTCCTGAAGGACCCTAGCAGCACCAGAGATGGCAGTTGCCCGGGACCTCTGGAAAGAGGGCATCCCTCTGGATCTCCTGAAGGGTCCACCACAGAAGACTCCAGGCCACCCCTAACCATGGAATCATCTGGGATAACCAGCTCCGGGGACTCGGGGAGAGGAATACTGGATCACCTGGTGCTACGGCCTACAGGAGGTTCCAAGTCAGAAGACTCAGATTGCTGGTCCGGGCCCCCCCCCCCGAGTCATTCTCCTCCGAAGAGGGGTCGGCCAGGGTAGACTCCATCGAGGCGACCACGGGAACCTCACCCAAAACAGCACCAGGCCTGGTCCCGCTGAAGGCTGCAATGCCAATGGCACCAGAAGAGTCAACCGCACCTCTGTCAGCCCCGGGAACCTCAGCAGCACCGCGAACAACACCTCCCAAGTCACCATCACCGTGAACGGCACTGAAACCCAAGACAGCACCACGAACGGCACCACCTGAGTTCCCGGGCCGCAGATGGCGCCGGAACCCAAAGCAACACTGCGAACAGTGCCCCCCGAGTCCCTGGCACTGCGAATGCCACTGAAACCCACAGCAAAGATGCTGACACCCGAGTCTCCGGCACCGTGAATGGCGCCAGAACCCAAAGCAGCACCCAAGTCACCGGTGCTGCGGACGGCATCAGACTCCACGGCGGCAATGCTAGGTGAAATCGAGGGTCCACCAGAGCTGGGCCCCGCAACCGGGGGCCACAACACGGGGGGAGCCTGCACCTCCTAGGAGGTGACTGCCAGGACAGTGCAGATGGCGCGACCCCGAAAGGGATCACACCGCTCCTCCAACGCCAAAGAAGAAACCTCCTCCTTGGCAAGGCTAGAAGTGGAGAATATTCACTCCTCGCTGGGCCGTATAAACCCGGGAGGGGACCTGGAGGAAGGGTCGAGATATCTGGCCTGGGAAGCCCATGGGCGAAGTCATCCTCCGAAAGTCGGCAGAGCCCTTCCGACTTTAAATGCATGGATTTCCAACACATGGTGATCCATGGAGAAACAGACATTGCAATGATCCATATCATGGTAGGGTCCCAGGCACTGAAGACAAAACATCATGCCGGTCCGTGACGGAAAACTGCCGGCTACAGGGGCACCGATGCATAGGGGCACAGCCATATGGGCACCATTTGCCCCAAACCTGACATGATGCGAAACAAATAATATAAACAGCAAAGCTCCTGGCGTCGTCAAATACAAAATAAAGGGAACGGTCTTACCAGCAGACGATGTCGGGAAATGACTAGGATGAAGGAGCGGCGTCAAAAATTGACACGCGGTCTATGACGCAGGTACTAAAACTATAACTCCGCGCAGCAGGTGCAGCCTTGACAGTGGGAGAAACAGAACTGGGATGGAGGAGGAGTCTGTGACGCCTAACGGCCGCCACTCATGCATCACGCAATGCGTCACTCTCGGGACCTGTGCCATCGGCGCCGACTCCTCTGAAAAAAAAAACTCCCATGGCTGGTGCGCGCCTCCGGCTTACACTCAGCAGTAGTGAATGGTGAAAATTGACAGGGGAAGATAGGGATTTTATCCCTCTCAAGGCAGCTGCTTACAATTCACCTTGGTGATCAGGGTGGGCATACAGGTATTCTACCACCTGTATGCCCACCAGATACTTTCTTTCAATTTTTTTTTTATCTATGGCTGCAGCTAAAGTAAGTGCAGACATGAACTTTGAAGTGGCTTTTTGTAATGATTGTGTATGGGTATCAGCATCCTCCTTGTAAGAGATAACCTCATCATATCCGTACATTCTGCTTCCTTCTCATCCTTCTTTGTTTCCTGAGCAGGAATATTGAAAGTGTTCATCGTTTGCCTAATGAAAGAGGAAAAAGATGAGTAATCCTCTGTAGGCCAAGGAGGAGAGCCAATTCCTGTTCAGGTGAATCATCTGGTTTAATATGTTCACCTTCCTCCTCCTCTTCACAATACATCTCCTCCTCCTTCACAGACACATATGCAGGAGTCTATGCCTGGGTGGGGTTGGGGGTGGCATATTCATTACATTTCCCATGACCTGGTAGGCCTGGAAAAATGATACATTTCTGTCATGTGCTCTGTTGAGGGCATTTGTCTTTGGTTCAAATCCAGCTACTTTCCTTTTTCAGGAGTAATGGTAAGGACATGCTTTCCTTTTTGTTTCTTACTAGCAGACACTATTTCCACTGTCTGGTCTGAGGCTCTTTACATAGAAACGTAGAATTGGATGGCAGATAAGAACTGCTTGGCCCATCCAGTCTGCCCATTCTTCCATAACTACACTATTACCGCAGACCGTACCCAATCTACAGCTCTTTCTCCCCCCTTTCCACTATGAATCCCTTGTGCTTCATTCCATGCATTTTTGAACTCCACCACTGTTTTCGCCCCACCACCTCCACTGGAAGGCTGTTCCAAGAATCCACCACTCTCTCTCTGTGAAGAAGGACTACCTCACATCTCTCCTGAATCTACTCCTCCAGCTTCATAGCATGTCTCCTTGTTCTTGAGCACCTTTGCTTCTGAAAAATACTTCCCTCCTGCACCTTATTTACCCCATGAAGTATTTAAAGGTCTCTATCATATCCCCCCTCTCCCTCCTCTGTTTCAGGGTATATGTATTGAGGTTCTTTAGTCTCTCTTTGTAGGGCTTTTGATACAGACCCTGCACCATTTTAGTTGCCTTCCTCTGGACACCTTATGTCCTTCCGAAGATGTGAGCTCCAGAACTGGACACAGTATTCTAGGTGGGGTCTTACCAGTGATCTACACAAGGGAAACACCACCTCCCTCTTTCTGCTGGTAATATCTTTCCTTATGCACCCCAGCATCCCACTAGCCTTCTAACTGCCTTGTCACACTGCCTGGCCACCTTTAGGTCATCTAATATGATTACCCCAGGTCTCTTTCCTGCTTGGTGGTCATCAATACCACTCACCCATTTTGTTTTATTTATTTATTTTATTTATTTAGTTTTTGTTGACTGGGTAAGTGCACTAGACAAATCCTACCTATTTTCAGGCACGACCCGGGGGAGGGGGATACAGATGAATGCCAACTGACCTTGAACCAGATTAAGCTGTTGGTGGTATTTTTAGTGAATGAGGGAAATTTGGCCAGGACACCGGGGAAATTCCCCTACTCTTTTCGATAAGTGCCATGGGATCTTTAACATCCACCTGAACTACCACCAATCCAGGCAGATGGGACCTCGGTTTAACGTCTCATCCGAAAGACGGCACCTCAGAAGTGCAGCACCCCTCTCATGCTGCACTACAGTGTCTGTACTGGGATATTAACCCAAGTGCCAGATGTGGGAACTGAACCCACAGCCCTCTGATCTCCCGGCCTCAGAGGTGAGTGTGCTACCTACTGAGCCACTGACACTGCTGTACTGCTCCTCTGGGTTTCTATGCCATAAGTGCATTATTTTGCACCTTTTCACATTGAAACCCTGCTGTCATACCCTTGACCAATTTCTCATTTTCTTAGGTCTCTGCTCATCCTTTCCTTTTTTTTGATCAGAAAGGGTATACCAACATCTACTCCAAACAGAAATTTGTTTTTCTATTTGATTTACTGTCAGGTATATAGTGCCCTTCATCATTTCAAAACTATAATAATTTAGTTTTATATAGAGTCCAAGAAAAAGTTACAGCTGCAGATGCACTCCTTGCTTTTCTTGATTACACCACCATTAATTTATTTAAAAAAGAAGCCATATTTGCTCAAATTTGTCATCCGTGTATTCTATTTTATAATATATCCTCTCAAGTTTTGCAGTGTCAATCATTACTGCTTTCCATTCTTCAAATAAAGGAAGGTTTTCATCCTTCCATTTTTGTAGGATTAGTTTATTTGCTACCATAATGGCAACTTGTATAAAAGTAATTTGATGTCCAGTACATGATTACTAGTTTTAATATACCCCAAGAAAAATCCACCTGGATCAAACAGGAATCTAATTCCCAGTGTGAGTTCAACAAGATTCGTAATTTTAGTCCAGAATGATTTTAATATTGGACATACTATAGACATATGCATATTCGTGCCTTTGTCCTTTCGACATCTAGGACAGAGATTTGAGATTGAGAGACTAAAATTGTTGAGTTTGTCAGGTGTGTAATATAATCTATGCAAGATACTGAACTGTATTTGTTGAAATCTTACTGATTTAGAGACAGCAGTGGGATTATTCAGCATTTCCAGCCACTCTTCTGGGATTACTTCAGAACTTAATTATTTTTCCCAAGCCGTTTTTAATTTTAGCATATCTAATTGTAACACTTCTTTCAATGACAGATATGTTTTACCTATTGTTTTTTGTAAATTTTCCTGTTTCTGAAAACATTAGGATTTTCCAGTTCAGAATTACAATTTTTCTTGATATAACATCTTAACTATAAATAGGGCATATAGTTAGTTTTACTAATACAATTTTTTTTATCAAATCATTAAAATTGGTTAATTTACCAGTTATATATAAATCCCCCATTGTACATATTCCTCTCTCAGCCCATTCTTTCCAGATCTTATTTAATTGAAATTCTTTTAATGATGGACTATTTTGAAGAGGCATTGATCTTGCAATTTTAATTTTATAGCCCAATGTTTTATTGAGGTCCTGCGAAATTGAAATAGAGTTCAACAAAAATCTAGAAATTTGATTTCTAGCAAGCAGATTTTTAAGTGGAATTTCAACTATTTCTTTTAGGGATTGATATACTGTTGTATTTAGTTCGAGTTGCTGCAAATGGGTAGGGTCATTTTGCTGTTGGTAAATGTCCCGTAAGGCTTCTATTTGTGCTGCCCAATAGTACCATTTGAAATTTGGAAGATCAAGGCCTCCCTTTTCTTTCAAAACATATGTTTTATCAATTTTTTATCTAGTTTTTTTTTATTTTGCCATAGAAAGTTTTTAATCTTTTTTCTCTATTGTTGAAAAAAATATTTTGGGAAGGCAATGGGCAATGTTTGAAAAAGAAACAGGATTCTTGGTAAGATATTCATTTTTACAATGTTTGCTCATCCCATTAAAGTTAGGGGTAGGTGAATCCATCTATTTATATCATTAGAGATTTTTGTTATTAGTGGGGTATAATTTGTCTTGTATAATTCATTTAATTTTTTGTAAGAATTATACCTAAATATCTAAAAGAATCCTGTGGTGTAAAAATTAGTTCTTGATTTGGTTAAACTAGTCTCTCCAAGTAGCATAATTTCTGTTTTTTGGATGTTAAGCTTATAAACAGAGACGACTGCAAATTTCCTAATTGAGTTAAATAGTTTCCTTATTGACTCCTTAATATTTGAAAGATATATTAAAATATAATCTGCAAAAAGTGAGATGGGATAGGTTTTACCTCCTATTTTTATTTCTGAAATGTTTTCTTTTATATACTGAGCTAATGGCTCTGTGTATAAGACAAACAAAATTGGTGGGAGGGGGCAACCTTGTTGAATTCCGCTATGTACAGTGGTTGTTACAGAAATGTTGACAGTACTGCGGTAATTCCCGCTACCGCGGTAAAAATTACCGTGGTAAAACCCCCAATGTTATTCAATGGGATTTTACCGCGGTACCGCTGTAAATCATGGTCATTTTTAACCGCGGTACCGCGGGAATTACCGCAGTACCATCAACTTTTCTGTAACAACCACTGTAAATTGAAAGTAGCAGAAAGCTTTGCATTGGAATAAATCTTAGCATTAGGTTTAGAGTATATCATTCCGATCCAATTGAGCATTTTTTCTCCCAAACCTGTCCTCAACAGGCTGGACATCAAAAAAGACCAGTCCACCCTGTCGAAGGCCTTTACTGCATCAATACAATCATGGCGGTGTCTTTTTGTTTAGTCAATTCCATAATGTCTAAAGTTTTCCTAACTGCCTGCGACAGTTTCCTTCCCTGTATAAAACCTTGATCTAGGGCTATATAAGTATTTATTATCTTGTTTAATATGTTTCCAACACTCTCATAATGATTTTATAATCACTATTTAATAGTGAAATAGGTCTGTATGATGATGGCATTTCTGGGTCTTTATTTGGTTTTAGAATCAAAATTATATGTGCATCATTGAATGATTTTGGACTTTTTTTGCAATTAAGTTAAAAATTATGTTAAGTTTCGGAATTAGGATATCTTGAAATTTTTTGTAAAAATTTATTATGAAGCCATCTGGCCCCAGTGAGGAATTTACTGGCAGACTTTTAATAGCGTCATATATTTCCTGATTCACGATTCTTTGCTCTAAGTCAGATATTTGGTTTATTGTTAACTTTGGTAAGTTAATATATTTGAGGAAAGACTCAATGTTATATTTCTCTACTGGTTTCTCCTGAGTATAAAGATCTTAACAGCATTCTTTTAATACTGTTATAATTTTATCTGGATCTGTTAAAATAATTCCATCCTTGTTTTTAATTTTAGCTATACGTTTGTTTGCCTCTTCAGTGTTTAATTGCCAAACTAATAGTTTATTAGGAGTTTCCCCCAAGTAATAATATTTAGATTTTGATCTACAAAGTGCCACCCTGGATTTTTTTTCTATTAGTGCATTATATACATTTTTAGTTACTAATAATTTATGTAAATCTGATTCTGCTTCTGAGAGAATGTACTGTACTCCTGTTCTTCCTTTCTTAATTTTGTTCATTATATTTTTTATTTCTATATGTGGTGTATGTGATGACATGAGATGTTATAGTTAGTTTCATAGCTTCCCAGATACTAAAGAGTGAGTATCATCTTCTTTGTTCTCAAAAAAATTATTGTAGAGGATATTTTTAAACTTTAGGAACATCTCTTGGTCTTGCAATAACGTTTGATCCAGTCTCCATATTTTGTCTATATAAAAGTTGCTCTGTAATTCCAAGTCCAAGGTCATTAAAGCATGATCTGAGAGAGTTATGGGAGCATAGTTTATGTTTTTAATGTAATGTAAGAGTGTTACTGAAGTTAGCATAAAGTCAATATGAGAGTGTACTCTATGGGTTAAAGAAAAATAGGAGTAAACTTCTTTTTTAGGCTCATTTATTCTATATGGGTCTACTCAATTTACATCTGTCATGAAATTTGTAATAATTTGGGGAGCCCTCTTTTTTGATTCCCGGCTACCAGGAGACCTATCTATTTTATTCAATGTTAAATTGTAATCTCCTACTAATATGTAAGGGGCAGGAAACTGTGTTAGTGTTAAGAAAAGTTCTGAGAAGAAATGTGAATCTTCATTAGGAGCATATAGCCCCATAAGTGTACTTTCTTGATTTTTGAGCTGTAAGTTTAACATGACATATCTACCATTAATATCAAGTTTTATCTTTTTACAAATAATTGGTGAGTTCTTTCTTACAAAAATTGCCATGCCTCTAGATGAAGAATTGAACAAGGCATAATAACCATGCACCTTCAGTAAATTTGTGCAATATTTTGCATCTCATTGATCAAAATGAGTTTCTTGCAAAATTAATAATTCAACATTTCTATCTTTATATATTTAGGCAGTACTCCTCATTTTGACTCTATTTCTGAGGCCTCTTACATTCCAGGATGTGCATCTGCAGTTGCAGGACTCATTTAGTTTAGCTGAATTAGCCATATTTAGTGATGTCGCTATTAAAACATTTGAGACACTTTGTGTTTTTATTTTCAAAAACCCTGGAAAATTCCTGGGCCCAAATATTTGTTGTAGTCTTGTTTTGGAGTGGAAAAGTTACCATTTTATTATTTTTTTTTTTTATAGTTTTAACCTGATAACTATTAATAGATTCCCCCTCCCTCTCTTAACTCTACTATGACTCATCAGACAAGAAGTCACTACTATTCTAACCATCAAGGTGTGAGAGTGGGCAGAAAAACTGCCCAATAGTCAAGAGTCTGAAAGCAGAATTAATCTGCCCACTTCCTGGTTTGATCTACTGAATAAATTTAGAAGGAACACAAGAAAAATTAACACACTATGGTAGACATCCCTCTCTCTACGTAGTGCCTAGTTCTATACATCTATTATTATTCATTTTTTACAGCTACCTCTTATTAATTCGAGTACTATTCTTATAACTCTTTGATCACAAGTTACGACTCCTTTTCTTCTATCCCAGGTCTTAATAGCTCCACTCTCTCGTTCACTTGTTCTCTAAAGTCATAATTCTAAGTCACCTTTCCATACTTCAAAGGTCAACTTGTTTTTTTTTAGCCTCATTCTTCCACCTTTTTTTTTTGTTCTTTTAATAATTTTTAATCTTTCATTGGAGGAACTTCTTTTGCATCTATGTGCATCTTTATGCTGGGATTAACTGATTGTTTTCCAAAAGTAGGGTTTTCTGCATCAACAGTGCTGGAGGGAGTAGGATTCATCTCATCAAAGTTAGAGCTTGCGTCCAACCAGTTCTTGTTATCAATATGTTTTGTGTCTTCTTTTTTTCTAGGAGGTGGATCTTTTGCTGATTTAATATGTCTTGCTAAGGAGTTGTCTGTTTCAGATAGAAATCTTTAACTGAGATTTCTGCCTCTTGGGGAGGTGAAAAAATTCCAAGTTTTCCATTTAAAGTAACTTTTAATTTGGCAGGGGGCAGCATTATAAATCTAATGTTATTCCTCCATAATAGATCTTTTACTGTTTTCATTCTTTTTGTTTCTGGAAAACTTGCTGTGGTAAGTCAGGAAAAACCTGTATATTCATGTTTCTGACTTGAATTCCTTTATTTATCCTTGCTTTTCTTAAAAGATCATCCTTATCCTGATAGCGTAATGGTTTAACAAATACAAATCTTGGAGCATTTCCTTTATAGTTGGAGCTTTTATAAGCTCTGTGTGCCCTATCCAAAGTAACTTTATTTATAGGATATTCTTTACCCAGAGCCTCTGACAGCAGTTCTTCAAAATATGAAGTTGGGTTGGAGCCTTGTAAACCTTCGGGGATACCTCCCAGTTTCAGATTCACTCTCCTGCCCTTGTTTCCAGATCATCCATTTTTGCTTGTAGGGTTTTAAGTTATCTTGTGTGATCTTGAATCATTTTAAATGTAGGGCTTGTTTCATCTTCTACTTTACTAATTCTTTTTTCCAATTCAGTTGTTCTTATATTTAGTGACTCAGGCTGTTTTGCTATTGCTGAAATCTGGCCGGAAAGATCTCCAGTCACATTTTTCACAGATTCAAAGCCTGTTTTCATTTCACGCAGTAAAGCTGCATTTTGTTCATCTTTGCTTTCTGTTTGTTCATTATCACTATCATTCATTGATGGTAAAGCTGTTTTATCCTGTTTTTTTAAAGTTGTCTCTTCATTTCAGGCATTATTTTACCCCCTTTATTTTCTGTCATAACCATTAGATTTTCTCTTCTGCAGGGGTAAAGATGGATTAGGAGGAGCAAACTGCTGTCTTAAAATATAGTTAGTTATTTTATTTGCCAGTTTTAAGTCTCAGACTTTTTATTTTTTGACAAATATAGTCTATGTTGTATCAGTTTTCATCTTTTCTGTTGTTCTTCAACTAGTTTTCTTTCATTAGTAGTGATATGTTCAAAGGTGTTTTTTGCATTTGTGCAGTCTGAGTTTTTGATCACCTGCCAGATTCTCAGCTGATTCACTGAAAGAAAGTCTTTTAGCATGCCCCTTATCTCCTTTTACTCACCCTACTTAAAGATGTTATATATATATTTTCCTCCCTTCCCCCTTAATCCCTTGCTTATTTATTTATTTCATACATCCAGATAGTACATTTTACTACATTTGAACTTTAGTTAGCCAGACACAGCTAAGCAAAGACATTCAATATGTTCAAGTTTCACAACTCTGTATAACATTAGTAATAAGTTCATCCAGTATAGCGGGATATAACTGATGTGTATATATGTACAGCAAAAGCAAAGGAAGAAAGGATTTTACTTAACTTTAGTAAAATACTTTGATGTTTCTGTATTTTACCTGTTGTCATTGGGAAGAACTCTAAGGGCTATTCAAAGATATGTTGAACTTTCCATAATTAAGTATTCACCATCCGTTTCTTTCTGGAGTGAAAAAAGAATATAAACATACAGATTGATCAGCTTATCTAGTTCAAAAGAAAAACTATTTTTGCAGCATCTGATTACTTATCTGTAAGGCCTTAACTGGCCAGTGTGTTGCCTTCTATTTTTATAGAAGTCCTCGATGGTTCAAGTTTCATGCATTTCACTGTGCGTTGCAGGAAAAATAAGTGTAGGCGAGTAGGGACTGAGCCCTTGCTGCTCCACACTACCTTCTTAGAGAGAGCTGAGTGAAAAAAAAGAAAAAAACTTGAACCAAGCATACACTGCTCAATCGAATAAGCAGCTCCCTTAGCAACACGTCCCCTAGCTTCAGCCCAAGCAGTCATGCGACACGGCAGATTAAATGTCCAACCACAGGGAGAAGAAAGAACGTCATCCAGTTCAGCCCCTGCACCATTCACTGCTCACCGCTGGGCATGACGCTCGACTGCTCTTCTTCCCTGAACTTCAACCACAACCACAAAGAGGAGCACCTCATTTAACCAAGCAGTCAAAACAGTGCAACCGACTGAACACAAACATGGATTGAGGACCGACAGGAACCTGTGATGACCAGGGCCAACAAATGCCATGAGGACGCCAGAAAAGGAGACAAAGGAGAAAGGTAAACAAAAAAGTACGGCAGCTGGTAAAATAAAAAGACTTCTTCTAGATGATTACTAATCTATTTATAAGCTTAAAGAGAAACCTTTTTACTGACTTTCATAGAATTTGTGAGAGAGGTGACTTCCCATACAGAGCAGACAAACAAGCTTCCTCTCATTCGACCAGCATGTCCGGATTCAAGCTGCACTGTTCTGCTCCCATCTGCTCATCCTTTCCAACCCCCCCTTCAGAGTGTCCTCCCTGTTGCAGATTTTGGTGTCGTCTGCAAAGAGGCAGACCTTCCCTTCCAGTTCCTCTGCAATGTCACTTATAAAAACGTTAAAGGGGACTGGTCCTAGCATTGATCCCTGAGGTACCCCCCTGGTCACCCTCCCTTCCTTGATTACCACCAACCTCTGTCACCTATCCACTAACCAATTTCTTATCCAGTTTAGCACCTTTGGATCAACTCCTAAGCTACCCAGCTTGTTTACTAGCTTCCTCTGTGGAACAATGTTGAAAGCCTTACTGTAATCTAGGTAGGCCACATTCACCACTCCACCTTTATCTAAATCCTTTGTCACCCAATCAAAGAAATCTATCAGATTTGTTTGACATGACCTCCCCCATGAACCCATGGTACCTCAGGTCTTGTAACCCACTGGTTTCAAGATATTCCACAATCCTTTCCTTCAGCAGTGATTCCATTAACTTTCCCACCACCAATGTCAGGCTGACTGGCCTGTCTTTACCAGCCACCTCCCTGCTGCCACTTCAGTGTAGTGGGACTACATCTGCCATCCTCCAGTCCCCTGGAACCAGTCCTGTTTCCTGTGAGCTGTTAAACAGGACTGTCAGAGGTGTAGCAAGAACTGAGCTCCTGCAATACCCCTGGATGCACCCCATCTTACCCCATTGCTTTTTCCACCTTCAGATTACCGAATCCAATACAGGACTCTCTACTTCAAAAAAGGATTAGTGTCCACATCTCTCCATCCAAAGCTTCTGCTACTTTTTTGTGGCCCCTCTCCTTCTCTTTCCTTTGTGAACACTGAACAAAAATATTTATTCAGAATGTCTGCTTTTTCCTGCTCTCTCTCTGCACAGTCCCCCTTCCCCCTCCCTTTTTAACCTTACAATCCCAACCCTGGTCTTCCTCTTTTCCCTTACACACCTAAAAAATATTTTGTCCCTTCTGTTACCTCATGGGCAATTTTCTACTCAGTTTTTCCCCTTTGCACTCGTTACTGCTTTCCCTGCTTCTCTCTGTTTTCTCTGCTATACCTCCCTATCTTCCTCCCTCTGCATCTCCTTATACCTTCTGAATGCTACCCTTTTATTTGTATTTTTGCCATCACTGGACTCAGGGTTCCTCCTTTCGGACATCCTGGTATCTTTTTGCTTATTTGATGGCAGGGTAGCTTTATCTTTTTTTCTGTCACCTCTGACAGGGACTGCTACTGTATTTGAGAAGATGAACCCTCTGATGCATGCTTTCCACAATCATTAGGAACTCCCTTAGTGCCTTTATTATGTTTTAGTGATATGGAGGTAGAATGAGAAGCCATAAACTCTTCTCTTTTCTCAGCCCTTTTCTTTTGGGTTTTAGGGCAAAACTATACAGGGCTCACAACTGGTAAAATTGTGATTCAAACCCAGACACCTTAAACAAATCTACTGTATGGTAGACTGCCTTTACTAGAAGCAGGAAACAATTTTTAAATTTTTTAAAGCCTATTGGTTCCGTTTTCTTTCTCTTGGGTCTATCAGTCATGCCAAACACCGAAGACCTTTTTCTTTGGTCTATCAGTCATGCCAAACATTGAAAAACACTATCGGTTCCAAAAAAAAAAAAATGAATGGTGAGACCATGAGCCCACAAGAAAAAATTACTATAGTAATGTTGCTTCTTCTTAAGGGATCACTCACTATGTTTACACTTTATGCAGTCATCTTAACTGAGAGTGATGCCATGGAAACAGAATCTACACAAATTGTAGAATTGGGAATGTAGGTTCAAACTCTGTATCCACGCTCCACTCTCACTATTGGTCAGATCTGTTTTCAAGCCAGAGTGTAGCAGTGGCTAGTGAAACTAGTTAAAAGCTACCAAGAAATGTTTAGAAAAACATTTTTATAGCATTTTAAAACACCAAGCAAACTGAAGCAAATTTGTGAAATTTTACCATATGAACAATAACAACAAGCTTATAATCAGGGCCCCGATTTTTCTGCGGCACATCAGAGCAAAGTTCTGTGGCAGGGTTCTCATTTGCCATAGAACTTCTGCGACACTCAACACCAATTTCTGCGGCAATTCTAAGCACATTTTACCATAATTTTTTCCTTTTTTGTTTTTTGCCAAATCTGACACAATACGCTTCATAATACAGTCATTTTATGGGCGTTTGTCACCAAATTTTCAACATAGCCAGTTTAAGACCTCTGCTCATGAACAGTATCACTATGATTTTATTAATCTGTCCAGAACATTGATTTCATACACCGACCGCGCCATTGTGCGCTACATGTCGAAACACATTTTGGGTGAGATGTGAAAATGACAGTTGTACTGTTCATAAGGAGAATAGGTAAAATATAGCAATACTGAAAATCTGGAGTGAAAATATTAAAATGCTCGAAGTTACGGTGTGTGTAGGAACTCGCAACACACGCTCGTAACACAGTCATTTTATGGCGTTTGTCACCAAATTTTCAACATAGCCAGTTTAAGACCTCTGTTCATGAACAGTATCACTGTGATTTTATTAATCTGTCCGAACATTGATTTCACACACCGACCGGCGCCATTGTAAGCTACATATTTGAAAACACATTTCGGGTGAGATGAAGAATGACAGTTGTACTTTTCATAAGGAGGTGTGGTAAAATAGCAATACTGAAAATCTGGGTGAAAATATAAAAATGCTCGAAGTTACGGCGTGCGTAGGAACTACATAGCACACACGCTCGTAAAACAATCGTTTTGGGAATATTTTCAGCAAATTTTCAACATAGGGTTTTGAAGCCTACCTCATGAACTGTGACACTGTCATTTCGTTAATCATTCCAAAAGGTGGTTCCGTGCAGTGACTGCGAAAACACCTTTCGGAACCATTAACGAAATAACAGTGTCACAGTTCATGAGGTGGGGTCCCAAAAACCCCATGTTGAAAATTTGGTGAAAAAATTCTCAGAAATGGCTGAGATATGCACTAAAGTTGAAAAAAATCCATTTATGCCATTATACAGCTTACCGGCATTTCTTCAGTTCGCGGTCGGCTTTGAAGAGTGCAGACGTGTTCCCGGTCCACAGAAGATCATCGCGCTGGGCTCCGGAGGTAAGTATGGGTTGAGGTGGGGGTGTGGGGAGGTGGGTACGCAGAGGGTGGGTGCGGGTTGGGGAGGGGGCAAAAGAATCAACGATGGAAGGTTTTTTGTTTCAGGTTTTGTTTTTTGGATTCCCACACAAGGAGGGACTTTTGCCACGCTGGGGTGGGCTCCCAGTGTGGCACCAGGCAGCTTGGGGGTCAGTGAAGCCGACGGGGGATTGGGCACCCCCGTCGGCAAAGGATTTTGCCACGCTGGGGTGGGCTCCCAGCGTGGCTAAAGATATCGGGGCCAGTGAAACCGATGGGGAATTGGGCACCCCCATCGGCAAATTAAGCTCTTGCCACCAGGCAGCAGGGGGAGGGGACAGTGGAAGCTGACAGGGGATTGGGCACCCCTGTCGGCAAATGAAGCTTTTGCAACGCTGGGGTGGGCTCCCAGCGTGGCATACTAACATTTGCGAGGGGGCACATTTGTTCCGCGGGCAGCCGCGAATTCCGTGGGCGACGGCAAATTCCGTGGATATTTCCGCGGTTTGCCGCACCAGCGGAATCGTGGAAAACTCGGGGCCCTGCTTATAATTGTAGAAGCTGCAATAGTGATGTTCAAGCAACCTCAGTGAAAAAAGGAACTGACTATTGTGTGAACCTATATCAGTTTCTGGAAGGGGAGGCAGGGTTAGAGAGTGTAAACACAGTGAGTGATCCCTTAAGAAGAAACATTACTATGGTGAGTAGTTTTTCCTTCCAACTCCAGGAATCACTCACTTAATGTTTACACTTTATGCAGACTCAGTAGCAGTACCTTGGGATGCTGGGTCCAGAGCCTAATTAGGAAAAAGGTTCTGCAAGACAGCAGTTCCAAAGCTGGCATCCCTTCTGGACTGCATGTCCAAACAGTAGTGCTTTGTGAAGGTGTGTACCGATTTCCAGGTAGCTGCTTTGCAAATGTCTAACAATGGAATACCCTTGAGAATGCTACAGAGGTACCCCTTGTGGAGTGTGCCCTTAAGTCTCTTGGTGTCATCTTTTTCATAGCAGAACTGAATGCAAGAGACTATCCAGTGAGAGACAGATCTCTTTGCAGCTGGTTTGCCTTAGCCAACCTCAGGTGACAAAAAGCTGGGTACTGTGGGATCTTACATATTTTGTCTGGTCAATGTACTTAGTCAGAACTCACTTTAAGTCCAGGTTATGCAACTTTTCTGACCTGGACTGGAATGTTTTGGATAGAGTACAGGAAGGGTCACTGACTGATTCAGGTGGAATTCAGATATCACCTTAGGAAGAACTTTTCTGTTGGGTCTAAGAACTACTTTATCCCTGTGTGGGATTATGCAATTTGGTTCTGTGCAGAGGGTTTGCAATTCACTTACAGTCCTGGCAGAGGTCATTGCAACCAGGAATATGGTTTTCCATGTGACATACTTCAGGTCAGCAGTTTCCATGGACTCAAAGGGAGCCTCCATAAGCTGGGAAATGCATATGTTAAGGTCCCAGGGTGGGACAGGTCCCTCACTGGTGTATACAAGTGGCTTAAGCCTTTAAAAAAACTTCTGAAATAGGTTGTGAGACCAAAGACTTTTCCTTGCCAGCTGATATGTATGCTGATACTGCTGCTATGTGACCTTTAATGTTGAAGGCTATAGGCTTAATGACTGTAGATGTTCTAGGTATTGCAGAATTATGGGCAACCATGACTCTGCTGAGTTTATTTTTCTGGGGGCACACGAGTAAGAAAACCTTTTCCATTTAGAAGACTAAGCTTTCCTGGGAGTGGGTTTCCTTGAAAACTTAAGCACCATCAGGACTTCTTCTGAGAGATCCAGTTCTGAAAATTCTTACTCCTCAAGAACCATGCCCTCAGGTATAGGGTCCTAGGGTTCAGAAATGTTATTGTGCTCTGGAACAAAGTCAACAGATTGTGACTGAGTGGCTGGTTGACTGGATTCTTGTTGGACAGACGGAGCATTGAGTAGCTGGTCTGTCTGGCCCAATATGCAGCATTCATGATCACTGGTGCAGGTTCCCTCATGAATTTCAGGAGTACATTCTGAATGAGTGGAAACGGCAGGAAGGCATACAGAAACTTCTCTGATCAGTCCAGTACCAGGGCATCTTCTGGGACTGTTCCTCTGGCTGGTGGTCTACAACAAAACTGTGGGAGCTGATAGTCCTGCTAAGATGCAAACAGGTTTATATTGGGAGTGCCCCACCTTCTGAACACTGTGCCCAGAACCTGCTGGATTATGGTCCATTTGTGATTTCCCTGGCTGATTCTGCTTAGAGAATCTGACAGGACATTGTCTTTGCCTGACAGATGTGCTGCAAATATGTGTGTGTGTAAGCAGTATGCCAGGTCCCAGATCCTCATCACTTCTGCACACAGTTTACAGGATCTTGTTCATCCCTGCTGGTTTATGTAGTACATTGTTGCAGTGTTGTCTGTCCTGATTTGGACAGTCTGACCTTGTAGCTGGGAGGAGAAAGACTGCATTGCTAGCAATACTGCTCTGAGTTCCAGGAGGTTTATGTGTTAGTGATTCCTGTGGGCTCCATGTGCCATTGACTGTGAGGTCTTGCAGGTGGGTGTCCCATCCCCGGAGTGAGGCATCCATAGTAAGAATACTTGTTGGTGACTGCTGAAGGAACGGAATGCCCTCGCTGAGGTTGCTTTCTAACTACTACCACTCTAACGATTCCACTTGTGCTTTTGTCACTGGCACTAACTTTGAACGTGGATCCCATTTTTGGGACCAGTTGTCCCTTAAGTGGTACTGGGTATCTGTCATTTGGAGCCTGGCCCATGGAACCACAGCTGTGGATATGGCCATATGCCC
The DNA here is from genome assembly GCA_016271365.2 of Neoceratodus forsteri. Lineage (NCBI taxonomy): Eukaryota > Metazoa > Chordata > Ceratodontiformes > Ceratodontidae > Neoceratodus > Neoceratodus forsteri. The sequence goes on from CM028129.1 coordinate 1,319,098,250, forward strand.
TAGTAACTGTAGGGAATCTCTTGCAGGTCTTGGCTTACCTGCTATGAAAGACTCTTCTGTTACTATCAAAGCTGCAATGCTGGCCTGTGGGAAGAAAATTTTCCCCTGCAGGGTGTCTAGTTCTGCTCCCATGAAGTCCAGCAATAGAACAGGCTCTAGCTGGGACTTCTGCAGGTTTATCAAGAACCCCATGAGCTCTAAAGTGCTTTTCACAGAATGAACCAAGTATCTTGTGTCTTGTTTTGTTTCCCCTGAGACTAGCCAGTCATCCAAGTAGGAGAAAGATACCATACCTTGTTTTCTCAGCTATGCTGCCACCACAGCCAGGCACTTTGTGAAAACCCTTGGAGCTGAGGTAAGACCAAATGGGAAAGCTGTGAACTAGTACTAGCAGTTTCCCAGCTTGGATTTGAAGTGTTTTCTGTGAGACTGACTAGGATATGAAAATAGGCATCTTTCATATCCAGGAATCCCAGCCAGTGATCTGTTTGCAAAGATGGTATCACTGTCCTTAGTGTGACCACCCTGAATTTTTCTTTTTTCAAATGCTTGTTCAGAAACTTGAGGTCTAAAATGGGTTGCCACTCCCCATTGTTCTTGTGGGTCAGGAAGTATCAGGAGAATAGGCCCTTGCCCCACTGGGAATCAGGGACTTTTCCAATAGCTTTTGATGTTAACAGTTTTTTACTTCCAATTCCAGCAGACTTTTTCTGTGGAAGACTGGAAAACTTCTGTGATTTTGCAGGTTTAGAAAATGTTTGAACTAGACACAACCCCTTCCCACTACTTCCAGTACCCACTTGTCTGTGGTCATTTTTACCCATTCCTAGAAGTAGTGTGCCAGTCTTCCACTGGCAGTGGTTGGGTGACCTGGGCAAAATTGTCAGTTTTTTTTGGCTGGAGCTTAAGTGCTGGGACTGCAGCATTATGCCTGGAAACCCTTTACCCCCCCTTTCCCTAGAGTAACCTCTTTGTGACTGGTACTCATAGGGGGCATAAGAGACAGGGGCAGCTAAACCAGGGGGGGCTGGACTGGCCATGGCCCACCCACTCTTATTCCTGGGTGGGCCACGTATGTATTTTGGCCCCCCACTTTTTTGACACTATGTATTTTTTTTATTATTGTACACATGGCCTGTGTATATTGCTCTCAATCAATATATGCTGTACAGAAACTGAAATTTGAGTTGTGCAGTACCATCAGCTGCTTATGAACACCGATTGTATACTGATATCATGATAGTAATACCATCTGTGCAGTTTATCTGCCTGCCAGTTACTATGTAAGTTTGAATATAGAATTTGTTTATTGCTTTTCCCAGTATTACTATGGCGACAGGTGCAATCTGCAAGTAATACTGGGGAACCAATACATGAATTCTTCATTCAAGTCAATGAAATATCAGCACGCAGCAGCTGCTAGTTAGAGCAGGAACACAGCATACTGGTAGTCATACTGAGTTGGTTGGCAGGCAACAGAAGTGTCAGATCTTGAGTGACTGAGGTAATAAATTCATGGTCAAATCCTGCCTTTTTACACAGAAGTATGATCTGTTCTGCATCTGTTGCCTATTAATTAAGAGTGGTATGATTCCGATTTGTGTTTACTGCCTAATATTTTTATTTATATGTGGTAATCAAAGTTCCAAATCCTGAGTGACTAAGGTAAATTGTCGAATCCTGCCATTTTCCACAGCAGTATGATTTGTACTGCCATTGTTAACTATTACCTCAAAGTGATTCAAATTAGCTTTTGCTGGCTGATTAATTTTTTTTTTCATTGTGGGTATTCGAAGTGCCAAATCCTAGGCTGAGTGACTGAGATAAATTGTCAAATCCAACCATTTCAGTCTGATCTGCACTGCTGTGGAAAATAGGTAGATTTGACAATTAACCTCAGTCACTCATCTACTGCCTATTAAATAAGAGAGGTTTTGAATTTAGTTTGCTAATATTTTTTTTATTTGCGGGTATGTGTAGACAGTGGCTTCATGTGGCCTTGGGACTTACTTTTATTATTTTAAGCCCTCACTCCTTCCACACAGTGTGTTTTGTGCTCAGAGCACATTTAACTGTCACAAGAGCTCATTTGTGTAGCGTGATGATTTTGTAATGTTCATGAACTATAACCTATTTGGTCTGGATGTTTTGGTGGGGTTACTGCAACAAACAATTCCATCTGACCCACTGCCAAAGGGCTAAAATGTAGTGATTGTCGGTGGTGCTGGTAGTTGATTATCAAGTGTGTTTGCTAATACATATGTGTCAGTGCTGCTCTGGAGTGAGAGGGACTGCCTTCTTCATAATTAAGGAAAAAACAAATCTGACACAATTGCTGGTTTTGAAGCATCCTCTATCCTCCATTTTCATCTTGAGGCACACTATGTTCATTGACACCAGCTGATATAATGTTTCTTCCTGTGTGGCAGCAGCCTATAAATGATGACTGTGGCGGGCATGGGTAGGGTAACCAGGAGTCTAGGACAGACACTGACAACCCAGTTTACCTGGGAAACAAAAACCCAGGGCAAGAGTACACAATGGGGGGGTGAGATACTGACAACAACAAAAATGGAAAGGGACTTGGGGTAGTCATATCAGATGACCTAAAGGTGGGACAGCAATATGAGAAGGCAGTAAGGAGGGCTGGGGGGATACTGGGATGCATAGGGAGAGGCATCACTAGTAGAAAACAGGAAGTTGTTGGCCCTCTATACAGATAGTTGGTAAGACCACATCTAGAGTACTGTGTACAGTTCTGGAGACCCCATCTCTGCAAAGACATAGACAGGGTGGAGGCTGTCCAGAGGAGGGCAACCAAAATGGTGCAGGGTCTGCACCAGAAGACTTATGAAGAAAGACTAAAGGAGCTTAAGATGTATAGCCTCAAGGAAAGGAGGGAGAGGGGGGACATGATAGAAACTTTCAAATACCTCAAGGGAATCAACAAAGTCCAAGAGGGTAGCATCTTTCAGAAAAAGAGAAGTGCAAGAACAAGGGGGCACAATTTGAAGATAGAGGGGGGACAGCTCAGAGGTAATGTGAGGAAGTATTTCTTCACAGAGGGGGTTGTAGATACATGGAACAGCCTTCCTGAGGAGGTCATAGAGTCAAAAACAGTGGGGGAATTCAAGAATGCATGGAACCAACATAAGGCAATTCTAGTGGGGGTAGGAGGAAGTAGGCTGTTGGTTAACTAGGATCTGCAGCTTAACCATTAGGTAGGGAAATGGGCAGACTAGGTGGGCCAAGCGGTCCTTATCTGCCATCAAATTCTATGTTTCTATGTTTCCGTTTTGAATGAGTACTGTCCAGAATTTTCTGCCATCATTGTACATGCATCCTTGAGTTTGCTGTTTCCATTGTGGTGTACTTTAAAAAAAAATCTGAGATGGAGACAGTTTGCAACTTTTTAACTGTGGCTGCTATATATGCCCATTAAATGTTAAAAGCTTCTCCTACCCTCTGGCTGTTGTGTGTGGTATCTGGTAGGAGTTTTTTTTTTTTTACTTCAAACACTGATGAAGTTAGGAAGATTCTAATTTATTTACTAATGTCATTGTCCATTTTCTTGTCTCTTCTCTGCCCTTGCGCTCTCCACCCTTTCCCTCTTCCATGGATCAGGTTATGTTGCCCAAGCCCATTGACAATGCACCCCCAATCTGGTCTGTGATCTGGTCTCAGAATTTAGGTATCTTTATGGACAGACTGGATGGACCTTACAGTCCTTTTCTGATGTCAGGTTCTATGTTTCTATGTTACAGTATATCTTGAAATTAAAAGAGGGGCAGGGAGGGAGTACATGTTAAGAAATGCATTGGCTCTGAGATGTTGTTGAAGCTCGCCAGCTCGTCTTCTGCGCACCTACTATAAAAACACTCAACCTGGCATTACTGGTCTCACCTGGTAGAAGAGTAATGCAAGCAATATCAGTTAACTGCTGCAGAGGGGATTATGTGAAACAGCATTTGTGCATGCTGGTTACAAGATGGAATGTACTGCACAGTACCTTTCAAGGTAATGAGCCTAATTAGATTATTTAAGAATAGATTCTTGACATGACATAGTCTAGTTATATAAAGTAAACACTATGAAAGATCAAAAGAAGACACCAAAACACTTCATAAAGTGTAAAATTTTCTGGGGGCCTAGGCAGCCCCCAGACCTCCTGCCATTTCAGTGAGGATTTAGTGGCCCCCCCACATTGAACCTAGTTGAACCACCTTTGATAAGAGACATAGACTCTTGGGAAGTTTTGTGTTTATTTTTGCCATCACTGGATTCAGGGTTTCTCCTTTCAGACACCCTCACATCTAAATCATCTTTACCAAGCCTGTCTGATGGCTGTGAAGCTTTTTCTCATTTCTTGTCACCTTGTACAAGATTTGCTGCTATACGTGAAGAAATGGACCCTTCTGTTACATGCTTTCCACCATTGTTGTGAACACCCACAAAGCCTTTTCTTTTCCTATAGGTTTTTATCACTCCTTGGCAGGTTGGGCAACTGTATCAGCCCTGTCCCATATCACTTGGCTGTCCTGAGTCTCTGCTACTCCTCTGAGACCAGGTGGGCCATCAGTGCTTGTGGGGCGGGCTTCATTATTTAGTTATTTATTTGAATTTTGATGATTGGGTAGGCCCACTGAGACAAAATTGTCCTTTTTTCAGGGGCGACCAGGGGAACCTAAACATTCCATCATGAATATAATGCAAACATAGGTACTACAGTATAACAGTTCCAGTGTACAAAGTCATAAATATCAAGCACAGGTAAGGTCCAGGCTTACAGGACACACAGGGTTTTCACACATATCTGAAATTAGAGGCACAGTGGTGGTTGTAGTTACACAAGCCCAAACTACATATTCAACAAAACAGAGGATAAATAGTGTTCTTGCTATAGGTCTAATAAAAAATATATACACCTAATTACAAGCTATGTGTGGAAAGGAGTCAGAGGAGGTAAAGCATAAGAGATGGTTGGGAACTGACTGTTAGTTCAAGAGTACGGAGAGTGAGGTAAAAATAGATAACCATCAATGAAAGTAAAGGTTAATAACAGTTACAGGACGAAGGGGGAAGAAAACTTCCTTGAACTGTTCTGGAAGGGACGTACATGAGTGTATACCCCGAGGGAGGCTATTCTATTTTTCGGTGGCTGCAAATGAGAAGGATCTCTTACCAATTAAGCCCTGACCTCCATTGTTTTTCTTCCTGATTTTCTCCCTGGGCATGGCAGGATGTGCAATGAATGCGGCATGCATGCTCCACCTCCATGGAGGTGCCCTCTGCACTCTGTACAAACCGGCGTGGCAGCAGGGAGGCATGGATGCTGCAACCCGCCATGTCACTGGGCCAACCTCCCTCAAAGCTTTTTTTATTATTTTTAGGTGACACAGAGGCAGACTAATAAGACATGCTTTTTAAGATGATCAACCTTTTAAATGAGGTTTTTGACCAAAAAATATGACAGGACTTACAGTTTGTAAAGTCGTTTTGTGGACCTATACACTTTAAACACAGCTCAGGACAGTCTGCCTTTGCTGGAGGCTGAAAACAATCTGTACACTTTTTTTGATGGCCCAGAAGGTCTCTCTTGATGTACCAATTTGTGAAAACCTTGAAATAAAACAATTCCTGAAAACTGATGCAGTAAAAGAGCCTAATGGTAAAAAATAGCTCTGGTACTGAACAAACTGTGACAAAGATCAAGTCGCGGCTCCTGTATCAGGCACTGATTAATTAAGGTGCAAGGGCACAGACCAAACCAGTAGGTGAAAATGCTCCATTCTATGTAAACTGGTGTATACTGTTGTTACAGTGACATTGTAACAGTGAATCCCTTACAGTGACCACACTTGTAGTGAGCTGTATTCGTAATTGACAGGCTGTGGCGACTGGTGTGCGGGCAGCAGGAATGGTCATTTCTCCACTGTCTGTGCAATGTGGAGTTAGTTATCATAAGTAGGGGGGTGCTGGGGGACTGTGAGGACACACGGGGAGCACAGCCTCCCCCTGTATTGAAACTGGGTCGGTGTCAGTGTATTTCCCAGTTGGTGTGTGGCACTGTCGGTGGCATCGTGTAGCTGTAGAGGATGTCAGTGAACTTTCTGTCACCGCGGCTTGGTGGAACCATAAGCTGAATAGCTAAAAATAGTAAACCACTAATAATAGTGAAGAACAAATGTGGTATACTAGCCAAATAGTATAAAATAGAAACAGTAGCCAAGAGGATGTTCTCTGGTTCCCAGAAATCAAATGGAACTGAAGAAAAAGTAATTTACAGAAAAAAATTAAATGCAGACAGACCCTGATTAGTCTTATTCTAAAAAAAGGGAGAGAAAGCATTAGATGTTCTCTGTTCCACCCTATCTCTCTCTCATTAATGTGGATGCAAAAATATATGCTAAACTAATCGTGAAGGATATGAAACCCTTGATGGGAGACTTAATGCATGCTGATCAGGTGGGTTTTATGCCAGGCCATCAAGGTGCAGACAGCATTAGATGAATGCTGGATCTCATCTGGACTGTAAGAAATGGAGGGCCACCCACAGCCACCCTGTCCCTTGATGCAGAAAAAGTGTATATTTGGCATCCTGGCCAGGTTTGGATTTCCTTCTCACTTTATCCAACTAGTGAAACTCCTTTACAAAAACCCCATGGCATCCATTCTCACCAAAAAGAACAGGCGATGACAAACGCCAATTGAGGGGCCAAAACCAGAAAAAACAGTACTCACAAGACACTTGTAGGTCGGCACCTCATCACAGTCCACATTAGTAAAAAAAAACTCCACACCAGATGTAGACGGATAAAAGCCTTTTAATCCACAGTAAGCAAGCCAGCTAGCAAAGCAAGGTACATGGTGCCCCTCCCCACAGAGCCGAACATTTTTGTGTCACAATTATGATTTTTCAAGGCTATGGTAGTAGGGGGTAATACACCTTAAATACACACATTTAAAGGTAAAGATTAAAGGTAAGGTGCTCTCAACCTTTTTTTTACATAAAAAAATGATCATGATCCAAACACCCCCCCATGTAAAAAATCTATTGCCAAATCTTATACAAAACTACCTTCTAAAGTACAGGTATAGAATACTGTATTTAAATCCAGTACAAAATACATAAATAAGCATTGAAAAACCATGCTTAAAGAAATGCCACTATTGCAAATAATAAATAATAAAAAAAATTAAAAACCTACCAATAATACCTAGAACCATCCTATACATACAGATCTGCAAAAAACTGTATTGTCATTATAAATAGGACCCATATATATATTTAAACTGAACAATCAATAAAACAAAATTAAATCCACACATACCATATGGCACATATATATATATATATATATATACACACACACACATACACATTCTGATACATATATCTATGCATGGAAAATGCTATGCTATAAAAATGGAGACAGCTGGAAAAAATCATTAAGTCCTGGAGCAACATACGATTTCATAATGTACTGATAATATGTTTCTCTCTTGTGTAATTTTAAATCTAAATCTCCTCCTCTAGGTTTTTAAAAACCTTTTCCACAATCTTAAAGCAGAAATAGTGTTCCTCTCCCTGAGACTGTATATGCTGTGAAAGAGCACTTAAACCATCAGCATGAGCAATATTACATACATGTTGCCCTATTCTTTCTTTATATTTTTGGGTGGTTTTTCCCACATAGAAACTAGAACACATCTTACAGCTAGCCAAATACACAATATTGGAAGCACTGCAATTTCTGAAAGTTCTAATGTCATATCTCTTCCCTGTAACTGGATGCTGAAAATCTTTACTAAGTTTAATAAATTTACAGAAACGGCAAATGCCACATTGAAAAGTTCCCTTAGGTAAGGTGCTATTTTTATCTTTCTCTATTTCTGTAAGACCTCCACAAAAATGACTATGCACCACAATATCCCTCAAATTATTATTTTTTTTTTATTTTATTTCAATTCTAGGATTACAAGTTACCTTTGAGCCCAGGGCTCTTTTACAAAGGTTCCACGTCAAGACATTGGTATCACATAACAATAGACAAATTGTTTCACAAATAAGGGTACAGGATCACAAATTAAATTTGAACAGACAAGGGTGAGGGTAAAATGGAAAGAAAGAGAACAAAAAGGGGAAGGGGTGGTAGAATGACATGGGAGGGCAAAAGCGGGAGGTAAGAAAATGAGGAGAGGAGGGTAGGTAAGGATGAGGGGAGGGGGAGGGGGGAGTGAGAGCAGCCAGGCAGGTGGCATTGTCAGGTGCTGGACAGCGGATGGGGCAGAGGCCAACTAGGGCAAGTGCATTATGTAAGCAGATAGATATGGGAGAGCAGTAGCGGAGTGGTGTTGCATAGTTCCCCTTTTATAGATAATTCTAGCAGGAATTTTAACCATCTGTTGAAATTTATTTTCAGCCGAAAGAATATGCCAATGTTTTTTAATTATATTATTAAATAAAAAAGCATGTGGACTGAAAGTGGTGATAAATTTGGGAGCATCATTTGTATGTACAGCATTTTTATAATTCATATTCTTTTTCTTTCTCTTTTCCTTTTCTGTATCGTAAACTTGTTCAGATATATTTCTGTCCATTTGTTCTGATTTTTGTTCTGCTTTTTCCCATCCCTTTTGTATTATTTCAAGTGTTGTAGCCCCATTCTATAAACATTATCACCAACTTGTTGATCTCACCCCCCTTTTCCCTCCATTGTGGCACATGACAAGGCTGCCCCTATCTTCTTATCTGTTTCTATTGGTGAGAGAGCCACTTGCTCAGAAGATACGAGCAACCTTGATGTTTCCAGGCATTACTACTGGAGATTCCACTCATAAACTGTTCTTGTTCACTGATGATATTACCTTATTCATGACTGACATTCTGTGCTACCTGAAAGTCCTAATGAACCTCATAGCACAGTATTTGGTACTCTTGGGCTATAAGCTTAACAGTACTAAATCCTAAATTCTGCCCCTAACTACCACCTGTACACAGCGCCTTTTTCAAGACTTCCCTTTTCAGTGGTCACCGGCAAGAATCACCTGCCTTGGCATACAGTTACACTCCTCTATACTGGCAATGGTAAAAAATGTTCAGAAGATGCTGGATACTTTATCCAAAGTAAATGGAGAAAAAGACAAAGGCAGTAGGGACAGGGATGGGGCAAAAAGAAATAAAGCCATAAAAAAATGGAGGGTAATGAGTACCAATGCCCGTAGTCTAGGTAAAAAGCTCCCTGAAATGGTGGCCTTGATGGAAGAGGGATGCCTGGATATTGTGGCAGTCACAGAAACATGGTACACGAAGAACCATGACTGGGAAGTCAACATACCAGGGTACACAATCTACAGCAGGGACAGGGAGGGAAGAAGAGGAGGAGGAGTAGCTCTCTATGTAAGGGAAGGAAGCAAAGCAACAGAACTAAAGGGTAAACAGGGAGGAGAGGAGGCACTGTGGGTCACCCTGGAGACTGGAAATGGCTCCACAATCCGCACAGGGGTTGTATACAGACCCCCATCTCGGAGGGGAGGAAATGGACAAGGAAATGATAGAAGGCATCCTTGGGATGGCAGAGAAAGGGGAGATATTGCTAATGGGGGATCTGAATATGCCAGATGTTGACTGGAGCACCTTTCCTGCAGCCACATCCAAGAGCAGGGCCATTCTCGATGCCCTACAGAGGGCATGCCTCAGACAGCTAGTTTTGGAACCCACTCGGGAGAGAGCAATCTTAGACCTGGTACTCTGAAATGGGGACAGACAGAGGATCTCTGATCTTGAAGTGGGTAGCCATCTGGGAACAAGTGACCACCAAACAGTGTGGTTCACGATAAACTCACCTGTAGAGTCAAGCCACACAAAAGTGAAGGTACTGGACTTCAGGAGGGCTGATTTTGTCAAAATGGGAGAGTGCCTCAGAAAAGCATTAGCAAATGGGCAAGAAGGTGGGGTGGAGCAACAGTGGGGAAACATCAAAACCGCCATCACAGAGGCAACTGGCCTTTGTGTGAAGCAAATAAACAAACCAAAACGAAAGAAAAAAACACTATGGTTCTCAAAAGAAGTGGCAGGGTAGGTAAGGGAGAAAAAGATAGCATTCAGGAAGTATAATGAAACACAGAAGGAGCAGGACAGAGAACTGTACCAGTTAAAGCAGAAGGAAGCGGGTAAGGCAGTCAGAATAGCAAAGGCCCAAACCGAGGAAAAGATAGCCAACTCAGTTAAGAAGGGGGATAAAACATTATACAGGTACATTAGGGAACAAAGAAAGACTAAGGCAGGGATACTGAGACTGAACAAAGAGGAAGGTGGTTGGGCAGAGAGCGACAGTAAAAAAGCAGGGATACTGAATGAATACTTCTGTTCAGTATTAACAATGGAAAAGCAAGGGGAAATACTTAATCCAGTCAATAGAAGCACTCTGGATGGGGGTTGATATTAGTCCTTTCACAGAAGAAAGGGTTCTGAAAGAACTCTTAAAACTTAAGGTGGATAAAGCAATGGGGCCTGATGGGATTCACCCAAGAATTCTAAAAGAACTAAGGGAAGAACTAGTAACACCACTGACTACCCTTTTTAATAAACCATGGGAGGATGGTGTGGTACCTGAGGACTGGAGGAGGGTGGATGTGTTTCCCTTCACAAAAGTGGGAGCAACACAGAGGTAGAAAACTACAGACCTGTCAGTTTGACCTCAGTGGTAGGAAAATGATGGAATCACTTCTGAAGGAAAGAATTGTTGAGTACCTAGGGCCAGTGGGGCACAGGACCCAAGGCAGCATGGACTCACAGTGGGAAGGTCATGTCAGACAAATCTAATTGATTTCTTTGACTGGGTGACCAAAGCAGTAGACCAGGGAGGGGCTGTGGACATGGTCTACCTAGAATTTAGCAAGGCATTTGACACAGTCCCGCACAAAAGATTAATAAACAAATTAGCCAGCCTGGGAGTGGATCCCAGGGTGGTAGCCTGGGTAAAACACTGGTTAGACAACAGGACACAGCGGGTAATAGTAAATGGAGTCCACAGTGAAGAAAGGAGGGTTACTAGTGGGGTACCGCAGGGTTCAGTACTGGGGCCGGTCCTTTTTAATGTCTTTAAAAGTGACACTGCAGAGGGACTGGAAGGGAAAGTATGTCTCTTTGCAGATGACACAAAGATCTGCAACAAGGTTGTTACACAAGGTGGGGTGGAAAGGATGAAAGGGACTTGTGAGGTTGGAGGAATGGTCAAATGTATGGCAGCTTAGATTCGATGCAAAGAAGTGCAAAGTAATGCACCTGGGAAACAAAAACCAGGGGAAGAGTACACAATGGGGGTGAGATACTGACAACAACAAAAATGGAAAGGTACTTGGGGGTAGTCATATCAGACAACCTAAAGGTGGGCCAGCAATGTGAGAAGGCAGTAAGGAGGGCTGGGGGGATACTGGGATGCATAGGGAGAGGCATCACTAGTAGAAAACAGGAAGTTGTTGGCCCTCTGTACAGACAGTTGGTAAGATCACATCTAGAGCACAGTGTACAGTTCTGGAGACCCCATCTCCACGAAGACATAGACAGGGTGGAGGCTGTCCAGAGGAGGGCAACCAAAATGATGCAGGGTCTGCATCAGAAGACATATGAAGAAAAACTCAAGGAACTAAAAATGTATAGCCTCGAGGAAAGGCGGGAGAGGAGGGACATGATAGAAACTTTCAAATATCTCAAGGGAATCAACAAAGTCCAAGAGGGTAGCATCTTTCAGAAAAAGAGATGTGCAAAAACAAGGGGGCACAATTTGAAGAAACAGAAACATAGAATTTGACGGCAGATAAGGACTGCTTGTCCCACCCAGTCTGCCCATTTCCCTACCTGATGGATGAGCTGCAGATTCTAGTTAATCAACAGCTTACTTCCTCCTGCCCCTCACTAGAATTGCCTTATGCCTGTCCCATGCATTCTTGAATTCTCCCACTGTTCCTGACTCCACAACCTCCTCAGGAAGGCTGTTCCATGCATCCACAACTCTCTCTGTGAAAAAATACTTTCTAACATTACCTCTGAGCCATCCCCCCTCTATCTTCAAATTGTGCCCCCTTGTTCTTGCACATCTCTTCTTCTGAAAGATACTACTCTCTTGTACCTTGTTAATTCCCTTGAGATACTTGAAAGTTTCTATCATGTCCCCTCTCCCTCCTTTCCTCAAGGGTATACATATTAAGCTGCTTTAGTCTCTCCTCATATGTCTTCTGGTGCAGACCTTGCACCATTTTGGTTGCCCTCCTCTGAACAGCCTCCACTCTGTCTATGTCTTTGTGGAGATGGGGTCTCCAGAATTGCACGCAGTACTCCAGATGGGGTCTCACTAACTGTCTGTAGAGAGGGATAACAACTTCCTGTTTTCTACTGTTGATGCCTCTCCCTATGCATCCCAGTATCTCCCTCCCACCAGCCCTCCTTACTGCCTTCTCACATTGCTTGTCCACCTTTAGGTCATCTGATGTAATTACTCCTAGGTCTCTTTCGATTTTTGTTGTTATTAACTCACCCCCCATTGTGTACTCTTCCCCTGGGTTTTTGTTTCCCAGATGCATTACCTTGCACTTTACATTGAATCTGAGCTGTCACGTATTTGACCATTCCTCCAACCTTGCCAAGTCCCTTTTCATTCTTTCCACCCCACCTTGTGTATCAACCCTGTTGCAGATCTTTGTGTCATCTGCAAAGAGGCATACCTTTCCTTCCAGGTGCTCTCCAATGTCACTTATAAAGATATTAAAGAGGACCGGTCCCAGTACCGAACCCTGCGGTACCCCGCTAGTTACCCTCCTTTCTTCACTGTGGACTCCGTTTACTATTACCCTTGCGTCCTGTTGTCCAGCCAATTTTTATCCAGGCTACCACCTTGGGACCCACTCCAAGGCTGGCTAACTTGTATATTAATCTTTTGTGTGAGACTGTGTCGAATGCATTACTAAAATCTAGGTAGGCCATATCCATAGCCCCTCCCTGGTCTACTACTTTGGTCACCCAGTCAAAGAAATCTATTAGGTTCATCTGACATAACCTTCCTGCTGTGAAACCATGCTGCCTTGGATCCTGTGCCCCACTGGCCTCTAGGTACTCAACAATTCTTTCCTTCAGAAGTGATTCCATCATTTTCCCTACCACTGAAGTCAAACTAACTGGTCTGTAGTTTCCTGCCTCTGCCCTGCTTCCACTTTTGAGAAGTGGAATCACATTTGCCCACCTCCAGTCCTCAGGTACCACTCCATCCTCCCATGATTTGTTAAAGAGAGTAGTCAGTGGTGTTATTAGTTCTACCCTTATTTCTTTTAGTATTCTTGGGTGAATCCCATCAGGCCCCATTGCTTTGTCCACCTTCAGTTTCAAGAGTTCTTTCAAAACCCTTTCTTCTGTGAATGGACTGGTATCGACCCCCATTCAGAGTTTCTCCCTTGTTTGGTTTAGGCACCTCCCTCTCCTCATCTGTTGTGAATACTGAGCAGAAATATTCGTTCAGTATCCCTGCTTTTTCACTGTCACCCTCTGCCCACATTCCTTCCCCTTTATTAAGTCTCTGTATCCCTCCCTTGGTCTTTCTTTGCTCCCTAATGTGCCTATAAAAGGTTTTATCCCCCTTCTTAACAGAGTTGGCTATCTTTTCCTCAGTTTGTGCCTTTGCTATTCTGACTGCCTGCCTGCCTCCTTCTGCTTTAACTGATAAAGTTCTCTGTCCTGCTCCTTCTGTGTTTCCTTATATTTCCTGAATGCTATCCTTTTCTCCTTAACCGTCACTGCCATCTCTTTTGAGAACCATAGTGTTTTTTTCCTTCATTTTGTTTTATTGATTTGCTTCACACAAAGGCTTGTTGCCTCTGCGATGGCTGTTTTGATTATTCCCCAGTATTTCTTCACAGAGAGGGTTGTGGATACATGGAACAGCCTTCCTGAGGAGGTCGTAGAGTCAAAAACAGTGGGGGAATTCAAGAATGCATGGGACAGACATAAGGCAATTCTAGTGAGGGGTAGGAGGAAGTAGGCTGTTAGTTAACTAGGATCTGCAGCTTATCCGTTAGGTAGGGAAATGGGCAGACTAGGTGGGCCAAGAGGTCCATATCTGCCATCAAAGTCTATGTTTCTATGTATCAAAGACCTGTCGAACTGGGGGGATGTAATGATTTCCCTCTGGGGTAAGGTAATTGCACTCAAAATGGTACTTCTTCCGAAGGTCCAATAAAGACTCCTCAACCTACCCATACAAATCCCAGCATCTTTTTTAAAACGCTGAACACAAAGATTTCCTTCTTCATCTGGGGGGAACATACCCCAGATTGAAACTTCAGACACTATAGATCCACTGGCAACAAGGTGGCTTCGGTCTACCTGACCTGAGGGCCCTTCATGAACATTGGTTACTATGGCACACGGTGGCCTGCTATAAACCTGAACTCAACCACCAGGCCCTGAGATAATTGCCCTTAGAATAAGCCCAAAGCCAGGCTCCCCAGGCAATACTCTCCCCGGACTGGGGGCTCCCCATGTCTGCTGCTCCATGTACCAGAATAATTAAATGTATGTGGCTGAAATATGCACCAAAGCTAGGCTGGTGTGCAACTGCTGCCCAGAGCAGACACATATGGTGGAAACCCCATCTTACCATTGACTGCAGAGTAATAGACTGGGAAGATTGGTGAACAAAGGGTATCCTCACTCCACACAGCACAGTCATGGAACTCACCCAGCATAAACCATATAGAAAAAACTGCTGTCCACACAATGGAGTTGCATCAAATCACAGTTTTACTGGTAGCAAGATAGCGCTTTGTCATCGGGTGAAACGTCAGTCTGTTGGACTTTCTCTGGTCGAGGAGTTCTCGTTTTCTTGCTACCAGTAAAACTGTGATTTGATGCAACTCCACTGTGTGGACAGCAGTTTTTTCCATATGGTTTATGCTGGGTGAGTTCCGAGACTGTGCTGTGCAGAGACTGTCTGTGTCACGCTGAACCATCTCTCTGCAGGCGGCTCTTTCTTTGTATCGGGTATCCTCAACTCCTGGGTACCTGTACTACCCCCAGACAGGTCATTTATACCCATTCAAAGAACTATCAGTGAAATACCAAATTCTTTGTTCCCAATTTTGAAAATACCTACAACTGCGGGACCTTCCACGCACTAGTGTCTCCAAGACACACACTTTGACTACTCAATCCCTTATAGAGTCCTGGATAGACCGAGTAGACTCCCTTTAGAACTTTACCACGAAATAAAAAAACTGACAAAACTGGTATTCCCCCTTTCCCAGTGGCCTACAGTAAACAAGTGTTGGAGCAGGAAAGTACAGTTATGCAAGTACTTACCGTAACAGTAGATCTTTGAGGGGATCTCTTGCAGCAGACCATCACATGTAGGACTCCACCATCAGGCACTAGGACCACATGGAAACTTTCTAGCTAGCAGTCTACCAGAAGTGGCCGTCCACCTCTGACGTCACTCTCTGATGTCAGCTAACCTATACAGGTGGGCAGCCCCCATGTCCTCCCCAGTTCTCCTGCCGAGGATCCCAGAATGCCCAGTTGAGGGAACCAAGGAGGAACACAAGGTTCAAAGAAAAGAACAGGAAAGGGAAGACTGAAGGTCTCCTCTTGAAGAGGAAGCAGAACAGGTTAACAGACCGGGGTGGGAGGAGCAAGGCCTGCTGCAAGAGATCCCCTCGAAAATCTACTGTTACGGTAAGTTCTTTTGTAACTGTGCTATCTTACTTTAGGAGGATCTCTTGCAGTAGGCCATCACACAGAGGATGAGCACCAAGCAGTTCCAAACCTGACAGAACTAGCAGACTGGGTGGAGGTGAAATCACCTAAGAAAGAAGGCCCTGTAACACAACCAGGCCAAAATTGGCTCTGCGCCTTGAGGCGATGTCCAAACTGTAGTGCTTGGTGAAAGCGTGGACAGAACTCCAAGTGGCTGCTGCGCAGACCTCTGCAGCTGAAAAGTTATGGAAGCATGCTACCAAGGCAGCCATACCCCTGGTGGAATGGCCAGGAACTATTCCCTGAAGGTCCCTGCCATACTTCTGATAACAAAAAATAATGCAATTGGCCAACTATTTGGACAAGCACTGCTTAGAAACGAGTGAGCCCTCTTTCCCTGGGCTGAACGAAACAAACAACTATGAGGACTTCCTAACCTCTTTAGTCCTGTGCATATAATCATACAAAATTCTATGCACATCCCAAGTGTGGAGCAATGCTTCCCCTGGATTGGCATGCTCTGGATAATATACAGGGAGATGAGTGAATTGGTTCAAAGTAAACTCTGATACCACCTTAGGGAGAAACTGAGGATTAGTACGTAAAGACACCCTATCTTTGTGAAAAACTAAATAAAGCTCCTTACACATGAGGGCCAGAAGTTCAGAAATGCTCCGAGTAGAAGTAACAGCAATAAAAAATAATGCTTTCCACAACAGAAAGCGTAGCTCGCAGCTTGCTGCCTGATAAAAGGAAGCAGGGTGAGCTTTTCCAACACAAAATTGAGGTCCCAAGCTGAGCCGAGATAACAGATTGGGGGTTTCAAATGCAGAATACCTCTCAAGGAGATATGGGTCACGTCTAGCTGAGCCATTGACTACCCATCAACAGGTACATGATATGCAGAGATGGCAGACAGATGTACCTTAATGGAAGAGTATTTCAGGCCTGAGTCTGAAAGGGACTACAGGTACTCCAGGATCTGATTAAGTGGACAAGTGAAGGGATCCAGGCTATGCGAAACTGCCCAAATGGTGAAACGTTTCCACTTCATGGAGTAAGTGGCTCTAGTGCTAGGCTTACGAGCTGCCATCAAGACCACTGCCACCTTGGGAGAAACCCCAAAGCGAGAAATTACTATGTCCTCAGTAGCCACGCATTAAGATGGAGCAACTTGAGGTCCAGATGGATCAGGGTGCCCTGATCCTGGGACAGCAAGCCTGTGCACAGCAGAAGGGGCACCTGAGGTTTCACTGCCAGTTGCTGGAAGCAGAGAAAAGAAGATCTGGCAAGGCCAAAACAGAGCAATAAGGATCATGGTCACCCCCTTCACGTG
The DNA here is from genome assembly GCA_016271365.2 of Neoceratodus forsteri. Classification (NCBI taxonomy): domain Eukaryota; kingdom Metazoa; phylum Chordata; order Ceratodontiformes; family Ceratodontidae; genus Neoceratodus; species Neoceratodus forsteri. The sequence continues at coordinate 1,319,115,328 of CM028129.1, forward strand.
CAGCTTGATGAGAACTCACTGAAGAAGAGGGAAGGGAGGGAGGAAAGCCATATAGAAACCTCCCTTTCCAGGAGTGGGACAATATGTCTCACCAGAAAACTCCAGGCCTGGGAGTGAGCAAGCAAAAAAGAGTGGGGATGCCAAAAGGTCCAACTCTGGGTGACCCCAGTGGTCGAACAGATCTGCTGCCGTGGAAAGCAGGAGCTTCCACTTATGAGCCCAAGATTGGGAGTGGCTTAAGCTGTCCGCTAAGATGTTTTGCGCACTGGGGGCATGCACAGCTGAAAGATGAAGGCTGTGATCCTGTGCTCAATACCAAACTTGCATTGCTTCTCGACACAGAGATTAAGAGTGGGTCCCTCCCTGCTTGTTGAAGTAATGGACCACACTGGTGTTGTCCATCTGTATCAGCAGTGGGCCTTGGGAGAGATGGGTCTGGAAGACCTGAAGGGTGTACAGGAATGCTCGCATCTCCAAAACATTTATGTGAAGGTGTCCCTTGGCTGTGGACCACACTCCCTGGGTCTGGTAAGCCCCAGATGAGCCCCCCCCCCATCTTGAGTTGGATGTGTCTGTGGTCAGAATTTACTGAGGAGGGGGGTAAGGAAAAGCACCTACCCCCGGAGGAGATTGCTGGGCTCCAGCCACCATAACAGGACCCTTTTTATGGGGCCAGAGATCAAAAACATTTGGTCAAGATCATCTGTATGCTGATCCCACTGTACCCTGAGTGTCCACTGAGGGATTCTCATGTGTAGCCTGGCTAGAGGGACAGTGACTATAGCGGCCTCCATATAACCCAGGGCATAGGAACAAATGAACTGGGATAGGATGAGAGGAGTACAGCAGTCTGGCAAGCTCCATCAAGTGGTCTACCTGGTCCTGGGAGAGAAGGCCATACCCTGGGCCATGTCCAGGACAGCCCCAATATACTGAAGGCATTGGGAAGGTGAAAGGAACGACTTGGCCAGATTGATGGTCACTCTGAGGTCCTGAAAAAGGCAGCGGTGTGCTACAGGGTTAGCAGGAGATGCTCCCTGGATGGGGCTGCTCGAAGTCAATTGTCCAGGTAGGGAAAAATGTAGTAACCCTGGTACTGGAGGGCAGCTACTTCCACTGCCAGGCACTTGGTAAAAGCCCCGGTGGGGGTGGAGGACAAGTCAAAAGGCAGAGCCCAGAAATGGAAATGAGCTCCCTGGAAGTGAAAGCATAGAAAGCACCTGTGAGATGCGCATACCTTGATGTGAAGGTACACATCCTGCATGTCCAGGGAACAGATCCAGTCTCCCCGATGTAACAGGGGGAGAAAGCCCTGCAGGGTGACCATTCTGAATTTCTTGTACCAAATGGATAGATTGTTTGCTGAGGTTCAGGATTGGCTTGAGGTCTACCGTGCGCTTGGGGACCAGGAAAAAAATGAGAGTAGTACCCTTGTCCCTGTTGAGAAATGGGGATCGGCTCTATAGCCCACTTTTGAAGAAGCATGTGGATTTCCTCCCAGATCAGGGGGACGTGATGGGGTGGGTAATGGGACTGAGACGAGGGGTTGTCTGGAGGCCATTCCAGGAGCTCCAGAGAGTGACCCTGTTCGATTAAGTGAAATACTCAGTTGTCTGATGTCCAAATTCTACAGTTTACACAGGTTCTATCTCCAGGGCGTCACTCTCGGCCGAGATAACTGCATAAAGTGTAAACATTAAGTGAGTGATTCCTGGGGTCTGAACCTGTCAAAAGTGATTCTGAGGAGAAATGAAGCGAAACAATGTGGTTCTCTTAACCAGGAACTGCTAATAATGTAGCAGAAACCACTAATAATATAGAAGATACAGTGGTTTAAACAGGAACTGTCAACAGCCTTTTCCAATTTCGGTCCTGTTCCCGAAAGGCAGGAACCACGACCATCAGAAAGGAGGAACCAGTTCAGAATGGTAAAGTGGCAAATTTAAAAATAAGCACCTGTTTTTTAGTCAAGTTGAACAGTTCCCAAAAGGTGGGAACCATGCTGACCTGTGGCCTTCTCCAGTTCCTGGGAAACAAAGAAATCAAAGAGGAATCAGTAAAAATATCTATTGAATTATAAACAAATCCTATCTAATGCAAAGTATCGAAAGAAAATGACCACTTCAAAGTAAATAAAACAAGTGAAACCCGCTCTGGAGAGCAGAGCAGACTTTGGGGCAACTGCTGTCTTCAGAGGAAAAACAAATCCATCACTGGAGAGCTAGGGGGCACATGACCACAATGCAGAATTTGAAGTACCATTCTAAAGTTCCATCATTAGCATAGAGTTCCGTCTCTGTGGCATCATTCACAAACCAGATGATGATGCTTGTGTAAACATCAGTGAAGGGATCCTGGGGTTAGAAGACAACATTCATGGAAAACACATCAGGGAACAAAGGTGTGCAAATCTCGGTTAAAAAAAAAATGATATGACAAGCTACAGTTTCTAGATAGGCTGGTAGAGACCAGAATGGCATAACAAAACCAAAAGGTGATGGGAAGGGAGGGAATACGTGAAGACCAACAGAAGGGAAGATGGCAAAAAGGATGTCCGTGGCTTGTAATTAACAGTGACCTAATTGCAAAGCAGCTTCTGTGCAAATCTCTAGTGATCAACGCGAGGTGGGGGACTGGAGGAGGATAGGAAGAGAGCTTCATTGGAATGGTAGTCTCCAGGAGAAAGCTACCTGCCCAATTAACAGCTGACATCTGAGGGATACACTAACCAATACCCACAGTCGCCCATGCTTATTTCTCCCCCTTCCTCACCAACCAACCTGGATCCTGTGTAGCTACATGTCTGGTCCAAGGTGGGGGCGGGACGGTGGAATGACTACATTAGGCATACCAATATGCCTATGCACCAAGAAGGATATCTGCTGCTTGGGTACATACCAGGGTGCTGAACTATGCTAGGGGGAAGCAGCAGTAACAGCTGCCTGACCCCTGACATAGTATCTTTTGGGGCCCATACAGTCTTGATATGTAACTGCAGGATGTGTCTGGCCCTGTCCTTCTCCTGGGGATAGAGGGCTGGAAACTACTCTGCTGGCAGTAGTTATTTATTTATTATTTTTTTCAATGATGTGGCAAATTGGGGATATGGCAGTCCTGGCCACAGACTGCCGTATCCCACGATGACTTGATCCCACAGAGGAGGGGATCCACTTCAAAGCTAGACTGGTCTTCGGAATGTAAGTTTGGTGTACTGGCTGACCCCTTCCCTTCTGTATTGCTGTGCACTTGAGAGAATGGTCTGTGGGATGAATGCTGGCCATAGGTGTCCAGCAGGGATTGGCTTCACAGTGCCAAGCTGCATGTCTCCGTATTGGCCTTTGCAGTCCTGTATCGAGCCCCTGAGTGCACAGAGCCAAAAATGAGTAAATAAATTCAAGTTTTTATGAACATATGAACATACAGTAGCAGCCACAGATACTGCCAGCCATTTCCCGAAATTTCTGATATTTCCAGAGAAATCTCCTGCTTTCTCCATTTCCACAGTAGGGGCAGCAGAGAGAAACTCTTAAGAACTTTTGCAAAATATCTGGAAATAGCTGGCAATGTCTGTGGCTACTACTGCATGAAAGAGCCAGTAGAAAAAGACCATTTGGTCTATCGAGTCTGCTCGCATTGCAGAGTCCCTAGCTTATGCCACTGACCCTGGCCCCCTTCCCCGGTCTCCCCTTCCACCCTATGTGCCCCCCCTCAGTCCCATGGTTTCCCCTTATGCCTATCCCAGGGCCTCTTAAAGCTGCCCACTGTTTTGGCTGAGACCACTTCCTCTGGCAGTGCATTACAATTAGTCACTGCCCTCTCTGTGAATAAATGCTTCCTAATATCCCTCCTAAACCTCCCCTTTCCAGCTTTAGATTGTGCCCCTTCATGGTACAGCTGTCTTTCAGCATGAAGAGATCCTCTCCATCTACCCTATTTATTCCCTTCAAGTATTTGAAGGTCTCCATCATGTCCCTTCTCTCCCTCCTCTCCTCCAGGGAGTACATTTTCAGGGCTCCCAGCCTCTCCTCGAAAGACATACCCTTGATCATCTTGGTTGCTCTCCTCTGGACCTTCTCAGTAGGCTGATGTCCTTCTTAATATACGGACACCAGTATCTTACTCGGTACTCTAGATGTGGTCTCAACAGTGACCTGTATAAGGGCAGTATAACTTCTTTCTGCCCACTGCTGATTCCCATGACTATACACCCCAGCATCCTGTTTGCATCTGCTGCTGCCCTTTTGCGCTGTGAGGAGTTCTTCAGGTTGCTAGTTATCATCACTCCCAGCTCCCTTTCCTCCTCCGTTGCTGCTACCCGGATCCTCCCCCTTCCTGGTAGTACTCGGTCCTTGGGTTCTTGGCTTCAACGTGCATAATTTTGCATTTCTTGGCATTGAAGCCAAGTTGCCAGATCCCTGACTAGCTCTCAAGTTTTCCGAGATCTTCCTGCAGGTCATGTACCCTGTCCATTGTGTCCACCATGTCCACCCTCCCACAGAGCTTGCTGTCATCCGCAAAAAGGCATATTTTGCCCTTAATGCCCTCCCCAATGTCATTGATGAAGACAATGAACAACACTGGCCACAGCACAGAGCCCTGCGGGACCCCACTGGTGACTTCCCTGGTGCTGGATAGCTCGCCCCCTACCACCACCATCTGAGTCTTGTCCCTCAGCCAGCTTTCTACCCACCTGGTCATTTTCTCCCCAATGCCAAGATCCACCAGGTTCCTGATCAACCTCTTGTTGGACACAGAGTTGAAAGCCTTGCTGAAGTCCAGGTAAAGGATGTCCACCACCTAGCCCCTGTCTACTGCCCTGGTGACCCAGTCAAAGAAGTCAATCAGGTTCGTTTGGCATGATCTCCCTCCCACAAATCCATGCTGCCTCTTATTGTGGAGGCCATTCAACTCCGTGTATCTTACCAACCTGTCCTTAAGTATGGTCTCCATGAGCTTGCACATGATTGAGGTCAGACTGACAGGCGTGTAGTACCTGGGTCATCCCTGGAACTGCTCATGTGAAGAGGCACCACACGTGCCATACTCCAGTCTTGCGGCACCACACCCGACTCCAGGGAACTACTGAACTGGTCCACCAGCAGCCCCACAGGATCCTCTGCCAGCTCCCTTAGTGCTCTTGGATGTATGCTGTCTGGTCCTGGTGACTTGTCCCCCACCTAGTGGGGGAAACAAAGCCTTTTTTAGGTACATAAGATAAAGAAGAAAGACTAAAGGAGGAATAGTAAGGCTAGCAGTTTCGGAAGGGGGACTAGTAGAGAAGGACAGTGAGAAGGCAGAAGTCCTAAATAAATATTTCTGTTCTATATTCACTAGGGAGAACACGAGAACAGTCCAAACCTGCAAAGCAGTTGCACCCAAGGACCAGAGGTAGACTTGAGCCCCTTCAGAAAGGGACAAGTCTTGGAAACCCTAAATAAATTAAAGGTGGACAAGGCCATAGAGCCAGATGAGATTCACCCAACAGTTCTCAAGGAACTGAGGAGTGTGATGGTAGTGCCCCTGGCCGAGCTCTTCACCAAATCACTGGAAAGCGGGACAGTGCCTGAAGACTGGAAGAGGGTGACAGTGGTCCCACATCACAAATCAGGGAGCAGGGAGGTGGCTGGAAATTACCATCTAGTGAGCCTCACATTGGTGGTAGGAAAACTGATGGAGACACTTCTCAAGCAAAGAATAGTAGCACATCTGGAATCCAGCGGGCAACATGACCCAAAACATCATGGTTTCATGGCTGGAAGATCGTGCCAGACAAACCTGGTTGACTTTTCTGACTGGGTAACAAAGAAAGTGGACCATGGATGTGTGGTGGATGTAGTCTATCTGGACTTTAGTAAGGCCTTTGACTCGGTTCCACACAGAAGGCTGGTAAAGAAGCTGGACCACATCGGTGTAGGTAAGGAAGTGGTGGGTTGGGGGAACAACTGGCTGAAGGGAAGAACACAATGGGTGCAGGTAAATGGAGTGGTAATAATAGAGAGGGAAGTGACTAGTGGAGTGCCTCGGGGGTTGGTGCTGGGGTCCCAACTCTTCAATGTGTTCATAGCTGACATCAGTAATGGATTGGAAGGGAAAGTGTGTCTGTTTTCAGATGACACCAAGGTCTGCAACAGGGTGGACATCCCAGAAGGAGTCAAGAGCATGAAATCAGACCTGAGGAAACTCGAGGAGTGGTAAAACACCTGACAGTTGAAGTTTAATGCCAAAAGGTGCAAGGTCATACACTTAGGCAAGGGAAACCCCAAGGTGGGACACTACCTGGGAGGGGAGCAGTTGGCATGCACCAACCAGGAGCAAGACCTAGGAGTCATTACATCAGATGACTTAAAGATGAGGAAGCAGTGCAAAAAGGTTGTGCTAAAGGCCAGTGGTATGCTGGGCTGCATAGGGTGGGGAATCACATGTCGCAGAAGGGAGGTGGTGTTGCCACTTTACAGGGTGCTGGTGCACCCCCACCTGGAGTACTGCGTACAGTTCTGGATGCTGCACCTTAGAAAAGACATTGATAGGATTGAGACGGTGCAGAGGAGAGCCACAAAAATGATTCAGGGCCTACATCAAATGGCATATGAGGATAGGTTGAGGGAGCTCAACATTTACTCCCTGGAGCAGAGGAGGGAGAGGGTGGACATGACTGAGACATTCAAGTATATCAAGGGTATAAATAAGGGAGGGGTACAGGAGCTCCTTCAGGAGAAGAAAAGTGTCAGAACTAAAGGACACAACATGAGGATCAAGAGTGGGTGATTCAGGAGCAATGTTAGGAAGTTCTTCTCTGAGAGGGTGGTCGACCCATGGAATTGCCTGCCCCGGAAAGCGGTGGAGGCCAAAACATTTAATGTTTTCAAAAACGGCTGGGACAGACACAAAGGTATAATTTCACAGAAAGGATAGAAAGGGGGGTGGTAGTTACCCATATCGGGCAGACTAGATGGATCTTGTGGTCCCCTTCTGCTGACAATTTCTATGTTTCTATGTTTCTTTAGTGCTAGCAGCCCCTCCCTCACCCTATCCCCTTCTATCACTACGTTTGTGCTCCCTTCCCCACCTCTCGGCACCAGCCCATCTTTTTCCCTAGTGAGGATAGAGCAGAAGTAAGAAAAAATTACTCACCATAGTAATCTTGTTTCTTCAAAGGGATCACTCATTATGATTAAACGAATGCAGTCAGCCTCCTGTGTTGGACTGCCCAGAGAGAGATGGAATTATATGCAAATGATGGAACTCTCAATTGGCTCATGCCACTTTCAAACTGCTGCCCTAGCAACTGTTGCACTCTGAGTGCTTCAGATTCTTATGTAGCCTAAACTGGGTGTAAGACCCATTAACTATGATAATATTTATATATAATAATTTTTTGTCCTCTCGGGTCAAAAAAACATCCCAATAAATAAACCTAAAAAACTTGAGACCACAAGGGAGCCAACTGGTTAACAAAAGGTGAGTCTCTAACTTAACCTATATGCAAAAAAATATCCTAAAACAGGGATGCAGAACAACGTTCATAGGTTTTTTAGTAGGGGAGGCAGGGTGGGTGCTTTAATCATAATGAGTGATCCATTTGAAGAAACAAGATTACTATGGTGAGTATTTTTTTCTTTTAACCCCAGGAATCACTCATTATGATTAAACAAATGCAGACTACCAAGCAGTACCTTTGGAGGTTGGGCAGAAAACCTATTTAGGAAACAGGTTCTGCAGCACTGCTGTACCAAACTTGGTATCACTTCTGCAGATCCAGGCTGTAATGCTTTGTGAAAGTGTGTACTGTTTTCCATGTAGCTGCTTTGCAGATTTCCAAGAGTGGAATATCCCTTGAAGCTGCCACTGAAGCAGCTGTACCCCTAGTGGAATGTGCTCTGAGGCCCAGGGGAGCCTGTTTACTCACTTTACTATAGCAAAACTGGATACATGCCACTATCCAACGAGCAATTGTCTGTTTTGTGGCAGGTCTACCCTTACCTACCTCTCCATAGGTAAGAAAGAGTTGTGTCTGGCCTGGTCTACAAGACTTAGTTCTGTCAATATAGTGACTAAGTGCCCTTTTGACATCAAGGGAGTGAAGCCTCCTTTCTGGAGAACTGGAGTTCTCTGTGAAAAAGACAGGTAAAATGATGGACTGATTTAAATGGAAATCAGACACCTCCTTGGGAAGAAATTTTCTATTGGTCCTGAGGACCACTTTGTCCCTGTGGAATGAGATGTAATCTACATCTGTACACAGGGCTTGTAACTCACTGATTCTTCTGGCTGAAGTAATAGCAACCAAAAACATAGTTTTCCAAGTGATATACTTCAAGTCTGCTGTTGCCATCGGTTCAAATTGGGCATCCATGAGCTTGACAATGCAGATATTCAGATTCCAGGCCAAAACTGGTTCCTTCAAAGAAGGGTACAAAAGGTTAAGGCCTTTAAAATATTTCCTGAAGACTGGGTGAGAGGACATGGACCTCTCTTTACCTGCTGACAGGTAAGCTGAAACTGAAGCCAAATGAACCTTGAGTGTGGAAGGCTTCAGAGCTAAAGAATGCAAGTGTGTCAAGTAACCCAGAAGAATGGCAAGATCAGCCCTGGATGGGTCGATACCCTTACCTGCACACCATATGGAAAACCTCTTCCACTTGGCAGAGTATGTCTTTTTAGTGGAAGGTTTCCTGGAACCCCTAAGTACTGCCAAAACTTGTTCTGACAGTTTAAGATCTGCATACTGTAAGTCCTCAAGAGCCAGGCCTTGAGCCTTAGTGATTTCAGGTTGGAGTACAGTATCTTGCCCTGAGAGGAAGTCAGCAGGTTGTGCTTCCTGGGCAGATGAATTGCAGGTACCACTGATAGAGCCAACAGAAGCGAATACTAGTGCTGCCTCGCCCAATCTGGTGCCACCAGTATCACTGTTGCTGGTTGGCACCTCAATTTCAGCAGGGTCCTGAATATCAGTGGAAAAGGAGGGAAGGCATACAGAAACTTCCCTGTCCAATCCAGTGCCAATGCATCCAGGAGGAGGAAGCGGCTACAGAGAGAGAGTAAGGTATAGAGAGCCATGTGCACCAATGCAAGGAGTCTGGGCAAATAATATTCCTGACCCGGAGGACATCATGGCAGAGGTTAGCCTGAATTTGGTGGCCATAATGAGTCATGGAGGAGACCTGCAGCAATATATTGGTAGCTGGTGATTTTCTGCAGAGGCGAAGAGATCTATCTCTGGAGTGCCCCAATGCCTAAAAATGGAGCTGAGAATTTGAGGATTCAGACACCACTCATGGTGATCCTGACTTTTCCTGCTGAGGGAGTCTGCCAGTACATTGTCCTTTCCTGGAAGATGTATGGCTGAAAGGGATACTTTCTTGGAGTAGGCCAGGGACCACAGCCTCATTGCTTCTGTGCACAATAGGGCTGACCTGGTTCCTCCCTGTTTGTTTATGTAATACATAGTAGTGGTGTTGTCTGTTCTGACCTGTAGCACTTTGTTTTGAAGATGTGGAGCAAATGCCTGCAGGGCTAGGTACACTGCCCTGAGCTCCAAAAGATTTATGTGCAACATGGATTCTTGAGTAGACCATGTGCCACTTGCTGTATAATCCGACATGTGTGGTCCCGAACCCAGAAGGAATGCATCTGTTGTAATAACTATGGAAGGTTGTTCCTTTGTGAAAGGAACCCGTACCCAAAGGTTTTGTTCATCCAGCCACCACTGCAGTGCCTGTAGGAGAGTGTGGGTGGCTGGAACCAGTTTGGACAGAGGATCTGTCCTCTGTGACCAGTATTGTCTCAGGTGGAACTGAATGTCCCTCATTTGGAATCTGGAACCTAGTACTACTATTGTGGCAGCTGCCATGTGGCCCAAAAGCCTGAGGAAGTCTATGGCTGGTTTGGGCTTTCCTGGTGCAAATGAGCTTGCAATTTGTAGAATACTGTTTACCCTGTCCTGTGGCAAGAAAGCTCTGCCCAGACTGGTGTTCAGTCCTGCTCCAGTGAACTCGAGTACCTGAACTGGTGTTTGCTGTGACTTCTGCTTGTTTATGAGGAAACCCAGGGATTCCAGAGCAGACTTTGTTAGTGCTAAGGCCTGCTCTGTAAGATGTAGAAATGGACCCACCACTAACCAGTCGTCCAGGTAGGGAAAGACTGATACTCCTTGTTTTCTCAGAAACTCCACTACCATGGCCAAACACTTTGTTAATGCCCTTTGTGCAGAAGTCAGGGCAAAAGGAAGGTCTGCAAACTGATAATGGCCTGAGGCCAGTCTGAACCTCAGAAACTTTCTGTGAGAAGGTCTGATGGGGATGTGAAAATAAGCGTCCTTTAAATCTAGGGAGGCTAGCCAGTCTTCCTTTTGTAAAGTGGGAATGATCAGAGCAAGAGTGACCATTCTGAATTTTGGTTTCAGGATATGTCTGTTTAGAAGTCTTAAATCCAGGATAGGTCGCCAATCCCCATTTTTCTTCTTTGTAAGGAAGTATCTGGAGTAGAAGCCTTTTCCCCACTGATTTAGGGGTACAGGTTCCACTGCCTTGATAGCCAGCAGATGTTTTACTTCTGTATCCAGTAGTATCCTGTCTGCAGATGTGACTGGTGCAAATGTTCTTGCTCTCAGCTTGGGGAGAGATTTGAAGCCGATTGCCAAACCCTGGCTCACCACCTCCAGGATCCACTTGTCTGTGGTGACGGTATACCAATCCTGGAGAAAATGAGCCAGTCTGCCACCCACTGGTGGATTTTTGGCAGGGGATGCGACCTATACTAGCCCATCAGGGGTTCTGAGTGGGCTGTGCCTGAATCACTGGGGAGGGAGAAGCTCTCATGGCTCTCCTGCCCCCCTCCTCAGAAGTATCCTCCAGGCTGTTGTTGCAGCTGAGAGGCCTGAGCTTGGAAAAAAGGTCTGGAGTAGGATCCCCTACCCCTGCCTCCCCTGGTCTGGGATCTATAGGATGAGGAAGGCCTATCCTTAGAACTGCTTCTGTAGGTGGTCTTATATTCCTCTACCTTCTTCATATAGGCCTCTGTTTTATCTCCAAATAGGGAATTTTTCTCAAAAGGAAAGTCCATCGCCTTGGCCTGGGTGTCCAGGGTCAGGTTTGTGGCCCTGAGCCAGGCAAATCTTCTAAGGGAGACAGATAGTGACATCAACCTGGCTGCAGAGTCATTAGTGTCCACAGCCATGTGGAACTGGTATGTTGTGGCATCTAAGGTGGCCTTTGCTGTATCCTGCAAGTCCACTGTCACCTCACCTGGCACTTTGTCAGCCAGAGCTAACACTGCATTCCAGAGTGCCTTCTGGTATTGCACTGCATAGGCCATATAACTGGCCTGTCTAAGGATGAGAGAAGCAGCCATATACCCTTCCTTTCCCATTGTATCCATCTTCCGAGAATCCTTATCTGGAGGATGGGTAGCCAAGAGGATTCTGGCATTGTTACAAGCAGCAGCCTGCACAACCCCTTCAGGGTCAGGGCGGTTGAACAGAAAATCAACTGTTGTCCTATCAAGCTGATATTTCTTATCAGCTTTTTTATCGACTCCTGGAATAGAATTTGGAGTTTGGAATACTTGCATTGCTGCCTTTTTTAAGAACTTAGTAATAAACGTTTTGTTGGGGTTAACCCCATCATATCCAAGAATTCTGCTTCCTCCACATCCTCCTCATCCTCCTCTGTCTTCTGCAGAGGGAGGTTGAGTGTTTCTACCATGCTTTTAACAAAAGCATAGTGTGAGGAATAATCCTCTGGGCCCCTGGGTGGGGAACTGAACTCTTGTTCTGGAGAAACCTCTGGGTCTATCTGGTCCTCCTCAAAATCATTATCCTCCTCCTCAGGAAAGGAAGCCTGTGGCTCCTGAGAGGGTGGAACCGGTACAGAAACTGGGGCAGTCGGTATTGGAACCGGGACTGCAGCTTGCAGTGCTTGCAAGATCTGTAAGGTCTTGCAATGTCCTCAGCCGAGGGCATACCAGTTTTGTCAGCTGGGAGCTCCTTAGCCTTCTTGGCCAGAGGCACAGCAACATGCTTTTCCTTACATTTTTTTATTCAGTGGCACAGGTTCAGTCCCTGACTCCACTAGCCTTTTTGGCTTACCCTGCTCAACTTTATCTGATCCTTTATCAGGATCCTTAGCTTTACCTCCGTCCTTTCTTGTGCCAGAGGTGGAGGAACCAGTTTCAACAGTATTAGTAGAAGCAGAGGCCATATCTTCTAATATTTTTGACCTTTTCTGAAGAGTTTTAGGGCAAAGTGTTTTACAAATGTCACAATTTGCAAAAATATGGCTAGTACCTAGACAAAAAAATACACAATGAATGTCTGTCTGCTTTAGCTATTATCTGACCACAAGACTCACACAATTTAAAACCAGTGGGTCATGTGCGTTTTTTAGGCTTAAAAACAGGAGCTTCTGACGTTGAGCAGGAATCATTGAAGAAAATATAATGAATTATCGGTTCCTTAGAACCAAATATAACAACTATAAACAACCGCTAACAGTTCCGGGAACCGAGCGCTACTTGGTTCCTGACACTGAGAAACTAAGAAATCTATATAAGATTTAAATAAATATATACGGTTAGGAACCTATCGCAAAAGATTAACAAATATAAAAGATTGAGGTAAAAACCTCACTAGAAATAGCGGAACCCTCGGTTCCAAGGAACTGTGAAGGAACAGTTAAATACAATAAAAATTACACAAACTACAAAATAAACCAAAACTAAGGCAGCAATCTGAAATATAAAATAAAAACACTACTTATTGATCAGATAATTAGTCTTTGAAGAAATTGAAGGAGAGCTCTCTGGGATGTCTTCACTAGGCAGGCGGAGTAAAGAATCTGAAGCACTCAGAGTGCAACAGTTGCTAGGGTAGCACTTTGAAAGTGGCATGAACCATTTGAGACTTCCGTCATTTGCATATAATTCCATTTCTCCGGGCAGTCCAACACAGGAGGCTGACTGCATTTGTTTAATCATAATGAGTGATTCCTGGGGTTAGAATCATTCAATATCTCTGCCTTATTCCCTCCCTCCTCCACCCATTCATCCCCTTTCCTAAGCCTAACTATCCCTTCCTTCTTGTCCCTTTTCTCATTTATGTAATGAAAGAAGACCTTCTTCCCTCTCTTAATCCATTCAGTTATTTGGAGTTCCTTTTGTGCCTTAGCCTGCTGCACTACCTTGCATGCCACTTTGGCCAACCTCAAGTAGTTTTCTTTATCTATCTCACTCGCAGTCTTCCTATACCTCTTGTAGGCCATCCTCTTGTCCCTTACCATCTGAGCAACCTCAAAGTTGAACCAGCTGGGTGATTTGGCCCCCGATTTCTTTCCTGAGTCTACCACTCTGCTCTGTGGCAGCCAGTATTGCCCCTTTTGTGATGATGCATTTTTGTTCCAGCCCCATGTCCACTCTGATGCCTCTAGATGTGTCCTTAGCACCTCTCCCATCTTCCTGAGGTTCACCCTCCTGAAATCCAGGATTTTGGTCTTTGTGGGGATGTTTTCCCTGCCCATACCCAACCTGAACCACCTATGCTATGGTTGCTACCTCTCAGAGGTTCCTTAACCATTATTTCTTGTACATGCTCCCCATTTGTGAGCACTAGAACAAGGATTGCCCCTTCCTGATGGGCTCAGTGATGCCTTGAGCCAGAAACCCACTCTATTGCATCCAGGATCACTTGATTCCTGGCACGGGATGTGGCCAGTATACCTTGGGCAGATTAAAGTCCACCACCACTACCAACCCCTCCTTGCAGCTTCCAGCATTTGCAAACTCAACTTCCCTGTCTCTTTCCTCCTCCTGGTTGGGTGGTCTGTATACCACCTGCAACCTCAGCTTTCTCCCTCAATTGGTCTGGAGCTGAATCCATGGTGTTTCTACCACCCCCCCCTTTCTGTTCCCTCCCTTGTGCATGTTATCTCTTCCTTGATATAAGCTGCCATCCCTCCCCCCTTTGCCTATCAACCTGTTTTTTCTATATAGCTTGTAACCCAGGATTGAGAGGTCCCAGTCATGGTGTGGTGTTGCCAAAGTCTCAGTAATTGCTGCTATGTCTACTTTCCCCTCTGCTAAGAGTGCCTGCATGTCTACCATCTTGTTGCTGAGACGAGTGCTGAGTGACACCACCCTCTATCTTGATTCTGTGCCTTCCCTTTCTTCTGTACTTTTCCTGACCTGCCCTCCTCCTGTACTCTCCCCCTCGTCTCCCGTACTTAATTGCCCCCCTTCCCATCCACACCCATTTCCCGATTAGTACTACAGTTTCAAGATGGGCGAAGTGCTAAGGAGCCACCTGGCAAGCATCGGAGCAGATTAGGGGGTGGACCAAAGGTGGTTCATCATTAAGGAAGGAATACTGGTTGCCACAGAGGACTGCATTAGGCTCAGGGGGAAGAACACAAGGGTCAAAGCGCCCAGCTGGTTCAGTTCTAGGGTCATGCAGGCAGTAAGAGAAAAGAGATAGCCTATAGAAAATTCAGGAAGACCAAGAGAGAAGTGGACTGGGAAAATGACCTAAGGTTGGCTAATGAAGCAAGTAAGGAAGTCTGGTGAGCTAAGGCACAGAAGGAGATGCAGATAGCTGCAGGAATTAAGAAGGGGGAGAAAGCTTTCTTTCGCTACATAAGTGAGAAATGGCACAAGAAGGACAGGACTGTTAGACTTAAGAAAGTGGAGGAGTAGGTGGAGGATAATGGGGGGGGGCAGAGATACTAAATGAATACTTCTGTTCCGTCTTCACCAGGGAGAAAGATGGACCAGTGCCTTCAGGAGGGAAAAGAGGAGCGGGGGGGGTGGAACACAGGTGTAGTGATAGAGGAGGACAGAGTGGGGGGGCTGCTACCATTGAAGGTGGACAAATCACCAGGCCCAGACAGAGTACATCCAAGGGTACTAAGGGAACTGGCTAAGGAACTGGCAGGCCTATTTAATAGCTCACTAGAGTCAGGCGTGGTATCACAGGACTGGAGGACAGCACATGTGGTGCCCCTCCACAAAAAGCGGTCCCAAGGATGACCCAGGGAATTACAGACCAGTCAGTCTGACCTCAACCTTGTGCAAGCTCATGGTGACCATACTTAAGGAAAGGTTGGTAGAATATCTAGAGGAGCATGGTCTCCAGGATGCGAGGCAGCATGGGTTCATGGGGGGGAATCGTGTCAAATGAATCTGATTGACTTCTTTGACTGGGTCACTAAGACAGTGGACTGGGCCAAGCAGTAGTTCAATGGCCTACGCAGCCAGTATAGTGTTATGCTTATGCAACTGTGTTAGTTTGGTTTTGGCCATTTGCACTCTCTATTCCAAAGGAATTACCAGCCTGTAGGGGTACCAAAGGCAAGGAACCCTCAAAGAGGGTTCTACTTCTAGAGGTGCCATGGGACGATTCCCGTGGCTAAAGGTACCTTAGGAAGGATCCCAAAGAGAGAAGTGCTGCCGCTGGAAGAGGAGGGGAGGATGGTGGAGCAAAGAAAAAGTGCTTCAGAAGGCAGCTGAGAGGAACTGCTTATACAGCTCAGGAAGTGGGAGTGGCTGGCTGCTTGTCCATTGAAATACAGGTCAAGCCTTCCAATTCAATGGCCTATACAGCCAGTATAGTGTTATGCTTGTGCAACTGTGTTAGTTTGGTTTTGCCCATTCACACTCTATTCCAGAGGTATTACCACCCTGTAGGGGTACCAAAGGCAAGGAACTCTCGAAGAGGGTTCCACCCCTAGAGATGCCACAGGACGATTCCCATGGCTAAAGGTACCCTAGGAAGGATCCCCAAAAAGAAATGTTGTACGAAGCATATAAGTAAGCGGGAGCTGTGATGTAGCAGTAGAATAGTGCATCGGGCAGCTTGATAATGTAATGAGATGTTCGGGTTTGCGTTGAATAATTCAATGTTGCATTGAAAGTGAGGGGACCTTCTAAGGAGAGAGGGAACAGCAGAGACACCATCCCTTTCCATCCAACAGCGGAACCTACGTAAAGAAGCTAGGGACCACTACTATGCTAACTAACAGTTATAACCTGAGGCATAGAGGAGAGGAAAAAAAAAAACCTACGAGGAGGAAATCTCTGGGGATCCAAGGCCTAGGTCGCCTTCCCTCCAAGCTTGGGATATTTTATTTAGTGACAGCTCTGCTGCTGCAATTTGGAAACCCAATTAAGGGAGGTAGAAGACATTCCAATTTGGAGGAAAGTTCTCACTCAATCCCTCTAGCGGGAATGCTGTGGAAGGTTGCAAGAGCGCTCTGCAACATCGGGGGCAACCAAGGCGGGAGGAGGACAGCAACGACTGCTGAGGCACTTACCTGGCATACTCACCCTAAACACAAACCAGGTGAACCAGAGGCAGTCATAGGGAGAATGCGGTGAAGGTGCCTTGCTCGGGAAACCACTAAAGCCAATGGATAACTGTTATAATGTAACCACTAGAGCCAAAGGAGATTGGAGTAACCACACTTCACAGCTAGTCTTAAATTCTACACCAGGAGCTGCTGTCATGTAGCAAACAGCTAAAGCCAAGCCCAGAGTGAGGACATTCCCAGCTATGGGCCAGGTGAGAAGGACCCCGGCCCAAGTCGGGCACACTCAAGATGCGGACTTAAAATGCAGAGCGAGACCATTGGCTGCAGGGAAACCCTGCACCAGAATGGTATGGCTGGCATGCCCCAGAACTGATAAGGAGCTGAATGAGCATTAAGTGCTGAGACTTTGCAAAGGTCAGATGCAGTAGTGAGCGCAGCAGACATCCCAGAGGCTGAAGCCAAGGGGATGGCGGTAGGCATGAAGCAAAGATTGCGTAACCAAGAGTGGACCTGCACATAGGTCAGTAACAGTATAGCAACAGTCAGATCTGCACGTAGGTCTGGAAAACATAGTAGCAATGAAGCAGCACTGTGAAAATACTGGGGCAAGCCAGCCAGGCATTCAAAAAGCCAATAAAGGTGACACATACTCTGAGGATTTGCCGGCGGCAGAGACAGGATTAAGAACATAAATAATTAGTCACACAGGGCCACGACTCCCCAAACACCTCCAAGTCCCCGCCGTAGGAAAAATAAGAAAGTGATGGAAGGGATGAGACCCCCATGCAGGTATTGAAACTAATTTACATCAGCAGTAGCTTTAGCTGACCTCAGAGTATAACAGGGTGTACAAACATAGAAGCAGCATCTGTATTGAGTACATTGAGTTGTAAACTGCGATGAACATAAAATAAAGGAGGCACAATGCTCTAAATGCAGCTGTCACCAGCAGTGCAATGAAACAGCAGCAATGAGGTAAGAGAATGAGTTGAGAGTGTATGACTGAGCTGCATAGCTGGGGTTCAGAGTGAGTCTGAATCAGGTGAAAACAATTAAGTATGCAACATGGAGAACAGCTTTAATTGAGCTGAAACACACACATTATGTTTGCAGGTGCACTGCAAGTAATTTGAGAGTTGTGAGTAACTGAAAGCAAGTAGTATGAGCTCTGGAGTAGCAGTATGCTAGGAACTTAGGAAACAAAGCCCCAAAAGACAAAACCAAAACACATAAACACAGAAAACAGAGAACAAGGCCCAAAACAAAAACAAAGACACACATAAAGCAAGGACAGAAAGAAGCACACAGCTGGAGGTAAGATACAAACCAGAAGCAGGAAAACAAACACCGAAGTCCAGCAGAGACTAAAAGAAACAGCAGGTGGGGGGGGTAGGCCCCAGCCAGCTCAGAGGACAGACAGACAGAGCATCTGGCCAGCAAAGAAAAAGTGCTTCAGAAGGAGGCTGAGAGGAACTGCTTATATAGCTCAGGAAGTGGGAGTGACTGGCTGCTTGTCCACTGAAATACAGGCCAAGCCTTCCAAATATCCTGTCAGAATTTTAGCAAGACTTTTGACTTTGTGCCCCACAAAAGGTTGATCAGGAAGTTGGCGGATCTCGGGGTTGGGGATAAGATGTCCAGATGGGTGGAAAACTGGCTGATGGACAGAACCCAGAGGGTGGTTTTGGGCAGAGTCATCTGGCAAAAGAGAGGTCATCAGTGGGGTCCTGCAGGGCTCAGTGCTGGGGCCGGTGTTGTTCAATGTCTTCATCAATGACATTGGGGATGGTATTGAGGGCAAAATGTGCCTAGTTATGAACGACACCAAGCTCCGCAGGAGAGCGGACACAGCTGAAGGGATACAGGACCTACAGGATAATCTGGAAAAGCTGGGGAGGGGGTCAGAGATCTGGCAGCTTGGCTTCAATGCCAAGAAATGTAAAGTTATGCACCTTGGAGCCAAGAATCCCAGGACAGAATACTACCTGGATGGAGTCCAGATATCTGCATCAGAGGAGGAGAAGGACCTGGGAGTGATGATCACTAGTGACCTGAAGCACTCCATGCAGTGTAAGAAAGCAGCAGCAAGGGCAAACATGATGCTGGGATGCATAGCTAGGGGATCAGTAGTAGGAGACAGGAAATTATACTACGTTTGTACAGGTCACTGATAAGGCCACATCTAAAGTATGGAGTCTAGTACCTGTACCAACACCTCAAAAAAGACATTAACCTGCTTGAGAAGGTCCAGTGGAGGGCTACAAAGATGATAGTGGGTCAGCAGGGTAAGGCATACGAGGAGAGTTTGAGGGCACTGAACATGTACTCCTTGGAAGAAAGAAGCGCGAGAGAGAGAGGGGTACATGACTGGGACCTTCAAGTACTTGAAAGGGATAAATAAGGTGGATAAGGAGGGTCTCTTTAAGCTGAGTGGCAACCATAACATGAAGGGATACAGTCTTAAGCTGGAGAGGGGAGGTCAGGAAGCTCTTCTTCACAGAGAGGGTGGTGGACACATGGAAAACACTGCCTGAAAAGGTGGTCTTGTTGAAGACAGTGTGCAGCTTCAAGAGAGGCTGGGATAGGCATGGGGGAAGGCAAGGATCATGGGTAGGGAGGATGGGAAGAGTGGGGAGGGCAGACAGGGACAATAGCTCAAGCTGTTGACCCTGCAATATGAGCAGACTTGATAGACCGAATGGCCGCCTTCTGCTGGCTTCTTCGTATGTTTGTATGTAAAACCGAAATGACTCCTGCTGTGTCCAGACTTTTAAAAATCTGTCAGTGTACCGCGACTCATTATGGCCACCAAATTGAGGCTTGCCTCTGCCATGATGTCCTCTGGGTCAGGAATATTACTTCCCCAGACTCCTTGCATTGGTGCACATGGCTCTCTGTACCTTATTCTCTCTCTAGCCGCTTCCTCCTCCTCCTGCTTGTGCTGTTCCCTGAAGCTTCCCTGGTCCCCCTTCCCTTGTCACTCTCTCCATTGCCTGTCTCCTTTACTTTCTTCTTGCATTCCTGATTCCTTGTCCACTGCCTTGTCCCCATCTGTCTTCTTGTGCCCCTGCTCTGGGAGAATGTACTCCTCTCGAGCTCTCCCTCCCTGCTTCTTCATCAAATGAGTGGGGCGGCAATTGTTGCCTCCCGTGGGTTTACAGCCTCCTCCATGGCTAGTTTAAATGCTCAGTCAAGAAGCATTTAAACCTCCCACTAAGGTCTCCGGTTCCCCTCCTGGAAAGATGCAGGCCATCTCTCCATAGAGACCCACATCCTCCCGGGTTGCAGCCCCCATTTCCTATGTAGCCAAAGCCCTACTCCATGCACCATGCCTTCAATCAACTGTTGAAAGCCCTGTTGAGGAGTGTCCTATCCTCTTCCCCAGTTTCCAGTTAATTTATTACTGCATCACAGCAGAGTCACTGGTCACACTTGCTCACATTCCAACATGTTGCTGCATGGACTAGCAGCATAATCAGGAGACTGTGGTCCACAATTTAATAATAAATTCAGTATCTTCTCATTCATATAATTAATTTTACAAAGTATGTTAAACATTTCATTTTCAATTTGAGTGGATTTGCTTACGGTATGAAGTAACTTCTGCAGCCCTCTTAAGCACAAGTGCTTTTTCACTTGAGAATGTCTCCTGAAATGGTGTTATCATGTGATCTAGCTGCATTTTTGTGTGCAGCTCCTAGAAGCTCCACAGCAGCTGACACTCCCAACATGACCAATGAACATCTGACACGTGATATTTGCTCATGGAGTAACACAGTGCCACTCTCACCTACACGCAGGGGGGGCATCTGCACTCCTAACACCATGTTGCTGTGTCTCACAGAATCTGTGAGATGAGCCCCCCCAAAGCAATTTTATTACATTTCAATTCTGTAATTATGCAAAATCTGTTTAATATATCCAGCCATTATATAACTTATTTAACCATGATCACAGCGAGTCTCTTCTGCGAGTTTCAATGTGACCACTGCAAATATTGCTTCGTGGATGTTAGGCTTAACCCCTTAAGTGCACCTGGATGTACAGTGTATGTCCTGAACTTTATTATGATGTTTCTGACTAATATTAGCGCTTTTTATTGTAATATCTGTTACTGTGCATCCATAGGACACCATATAACATGAATATAATAACAAATCAGAAACTCTTAAGTAAAACATGTATACAGTTACAGTCAATGTGATTTTTTTTTTTTAACTGGGAGAGAAGCAATGGCCACCAGATGCCACTGCAGGATGAAACTTGTCCCATAAATACACTGTATATGAAGAAATTGAGAACTACCGAAACTTTGTTCGCTTATGTTCAAATAAATATTTCTAGCACACTCTCCTTAGCAGTGAAGGGGTTAATAGTGGAGGTCACCACGTGCACATTATGAGCTCAATTCAGTGTATGAACACTTGAACATGGAAAACTAATATACTTCAAACAAATTAAATACTTTATTGTGTAATAAAAATCGATTTAAAGCAAAAATAAAAATGAAAATAAAAATAATCACAAATGTAAAAAAAAATGCAGTGTCATACCTTTTCTGGGGCGTCATAGAAATTGATGGCAGATAAGGACCACTTGGCCCACCTAGTCTGCCCAGTTTCCCTACTTGATCTCCAGCTTTACCCTCCCTTTCCCAACCAATAAGGTTCCCATAAGCCTATCCCATGCATTCTTGAATCCCAATACAGTTTTTGGCCTGACCACCTCCACTGGGAGGTTGTTCCAGGCTTCCACCGCTCTTTCAGTGAAGAAATACTTCCTCACATTTCCCCTGAATCTCCACCCAACCCCTGCTTCATAGTATGATCCCTTGTTCTTAAGCATCTTTTTTTCTGAAAAATGCTTCTCTCTTGTACTAAAGTCTCTATCATATCTCCCCTCTCCCTCCTTTGGGGTGCACATATTGAGGTCCTTCAGCCTTTTTTCATAGGGCTTTTGATGCAGGCCATGTACTATTTTAGTTGCTCTCCTCTGGGCCACCTCAATTTGTGCATGTCCTTCTGGAGATGTGGTCTCCAGAACTGGACACAGTACTCTAGGTGAAGTCTCACCACATGATTTATACAGCGGTATCACCACCTCCCTCTTTCTGCTGGTGATACCCCTCCCTGTGTACCCTAGCATCCCACTAGCTCTCCCCACCTCCTTGTGATACTGTTTGGCTACCTTTGGGTCATCAGATATGATAACCCCCAGGTCTCTTTCTTACTTGGTGGTTGTCAGTACCATTCCCCCCATCTTGTACTCCGCCCCTGCATTTTTGTGTACCAAGTGCATGATTTTGCACTTATTTACACTATATCTTAGTTGCCACATTTTTGACCACTCCTCAGACTTTCTTAGATCTCTGTTTTTTTTGCACTCACCCCCCACAGAGTGTCTACCCTATTGCAGATCTTTGTGTCATCTGCAAAAAGACATACCTTCCCTTCTAGCCCCTCTGCAATAAACACATTAAACAGGACCGATCACAGTACCAATCCTTGTGGCACCCCGCTGGTCACCCTTCCTTTCATCAGAGTGAACTCTGTTTACTACCACCCTCTGTCACCTACCCCCAAACCAATTTCTTACTTAGTTTATCACCTTTGGGCCCACTCCCAGGCTGCCCAGCTTGTTTATGAGTCTCCTATGTGGAACGGTGTTGAAGGCCTTACTGAAGACTAGGTAGGCCACATCCACGGCTCCACCCTGATCTAATTCCCTAGTCACCCAATCAAAGAAATCTATCAGGTTTGTTTGACATGACCTCCTTGTTGAAATTCCATGCTGTATCAGATCCTGTACACCACTAGATTCAAGATACTCCACAGTCCTTTCCTTCAGTAGTGATTCCATTAATTTCCCCATCAACGAGGTCAGGCTGACTGGCCTGTAATTTCCAGCCTCCTCCCTGCTACCCACTTTTGTGAAGTGGAACTACATCTGCCCTCCTCCAGTTTAATCAATTAATGTCCTTATTCAGGCCAAGGTCTGGTGATAAGGTTCTAATCTTTGAATCCAGAATGCCTTTCTGGTGAGAAGCAATCATTCCAGCCCCCCACCCCTTTTAGGCATATTCACCCCAGCAGTACAATAAAACCTGTATGATGGAATCAGGTGTCTCCCAGTATAAAAATGCACTGCAACACTAGACTTCTTATCTTCTCTGTGAATTGCAGATGTTTGTTCAGATACTCTGTGCTTTAATGTTTTTTTGTTTTTTTTATTCAATATACTTTATTAAGTTTTAAGCAGCAGCCGGCCCAGTGGCACTGAGGGTTGAGGCGCTGGACGCCACACCTCGCACCACGCTGGCAACCCGGGTTCGGGAACGAGCCCGGGTCATTGGGGGTCGGCAGGGGAGGGGAAGGATTGAGCATCCGTAAGACTGCTCTCCTTCTCCAGGGAGGAGGAAGGATTGCCATCAGTGTTCTGCTGGCCCCTAGCGGTGGCTGGGGGCGAGCACTGGAACACTGGCAAGACTAGAGGGGATGTGCTGGGGCTGATGCCTGGTTGGAGTGCGAGTGCGCGTGCTCAGGACCTTAGGCGTCATTGCATGCCACAGACGTCAGGGGCAAGAAAAAGCAGAAAATAGGGCACTAGTTGCGGTGGCATGATGGCCGTCTCCACAGGGGGAAGCTTGTTCGGCGACGAGGGCATGCGGCAATACTGGATCATGACTAGGGAGGGTAGAGCTAGGGGAGGAGCTCCCCTCCACCCTGCCGCGTGAAGCAAGTCGTGGGGGTAGCTGCGGGACCTGAATAGGAGCCAAGGAGAATTCCCGGAGATGGCGGCCTGAGACCCAAGGAGGATGCCTGATGCACTGAGATAGGCAGACTGGTGGCCCAAGGGGGCAAAAAAAAAGAAGAAAAAAAAAGTTTTAAGCAGCAGACAGTACTGGATACATCAGAAATATGGCAGGAAGCTACATATACTTTTAATAAAACAAGAAGACAAACAACACTAAACACCCCTCCCTCCCTCCCAACCCCCACCCCAAAGTCTAATGCGTCAATGAAAAGGAAAAGGGTTATAAGGGAGCAGTTGGGGCAAATAAATGGTTTATGACTTCCAAAGGGACAGCATGGTCAAAAGGGGCTCCCATGTGTCCTGGAAGGTGTGAAGTCTGTGTTGCATAATTGCTATATGCTTATCTAGCTGGATTGCAAGCAAGGCTTCACTGTACCACTAGTACTGAGGGGGGGGGAGTCCTTCCAGTGCCTTCACATTACTAACTTTGTTGTGGAGGCCACCAGGGCAAGGTGAGCTTTTCTTGCCCAGGGTGTTCCATGAGGATATAAAGCTGACAGGCAGCATTCCGGAGTGAATAAAGGTTCCAGACGCAAGAGAGGATCTAGAACTTGCTTTATGGAGCTCCAGAAGGCTTGAGACTTAGGGCAGCCTCAGAAAATGTGGTATAATGACCCAGGGGTGTCTTTACAACGGGAACATACTGGAGATGTGAGGTTGCCTATTTTATGTAGCTTTATCGGAGTATAGTATAGGTTGTGCATAATATTGAACTGAATCAGGTGTAGTCTGTCTTGTTTGATAAATTTATAGACAATGCTCCAGGCCTTCTTCCAGAAAGCAATCTCCACTGGGAGAGACATTTCTTGGACCCAGTAGTAACAGATTCTGGAAGGAAGATGCCGGTCCAGGGCTTGCAACTGTTTGTAGACTCTGGAGACTGCATGTGGTTGGCCCGTAACTCTAAGAACAGAGGATACATCCTCTGAAGGTGGAAAAATCCAGGGTTTGGGCCCGAGAAAAGCAAGTATTGCATTTTTCACTTGCAGGAACTTAAATATGTCTTCATTGCGAAGTTGTAGCTGGAGTTGGAGAGTAGGAAAGGAGACCAATTCGTCCCCTTGGAGGAAGTTAGCCAGAGTACAACTCCTCAGGTGTGGCCAGAAGGAAAGAGGGACAGGGTGGTGACCAATCTGAAAGTCAGGGTTATTTAGTATGGGCTGAGCAGGTGAGTGGTGCCAATTCAGCAATAAGTGGGTCTGCATTTGATGTAGGGCCCTAAGTGACCAGCCAATTGGAGAATTCTTCAGGGATCACGGAAATTGGGAGGGAAGCAGGTATGCCAGGGCAGGTAGGGAGCTGAGTGACTTATGCGCAAGGGCTCTTTCAGTTTCCAGCCATATGGGGGTATAAATGCCGGTACTCAGTGGGGCTGCAGCTTTCATCCAAAGGGCTAACTTGCTCATGTGTTGAGCCCCATGATAGGTAAAGAAGGAAGGAAGGGCTAAACCACCTTGCAGCTTGGGGGTAGCGAGTTTGGCATAAGCCCTACGTACCATCTTGTTCCTCCACAGAAATGCATTGAGCATTTTTTGCAGTCGAGTGAACCATAACCTGGAGAAAAAGAAACCCAGCATGCCTAATGGGTAGAGTAGCCGAGATAAGACATTCATTTTACGAATACTGATGCAGCGCTAAAGGGATAAAGAGAGCATCCCCTATCTGTCCAAATCAGATTTCAGTCCTTGCAATAATTTGGTGAAATTTTTTTTAATCATAGTTAGAATGTCCCGAGAGATTTTAATACCCAGATATGTTAGGATTTTGGGTTCCCAAGAGAGGCCCAGATCACTAAGGTCCAACCTGACAAGTCAGTTATTAAGAGGGAATATCTTTGTCTTGGAAAGGTTTAGCTTATAGAAAGAAACTTCAGAGAATCGGTCTAATTCTGTCAGCAGGGTGGGGATAGTGACACTTGTGTCCTCTATATGCAAAAGCAGATCGTCAGTATAAGCAGAGAGAGAATATCTTTTCCCCCCTAACTGGATACCCTTCAGAGTGGGGGAACTGATTGGCCTGCATATCAGGGGCTCAAGATAAAAGTTAAAGAGGAGGGGAGATGGTGGGTAACCTTGATGGGTGCCTCTCTGAAGGGGGAAGGGTTCGGACAGACAGCCATTACACCATACCCGAGCTGTGGGAAAGGAGTACAAGAGTTTGACCCATTTAATAATGTCGTTAGGTTCCCCAAACTGGCGAAGGGAAGCGAATAAGAATTCCCAGGAGACCCGGTCGAAGGCTTTCTCTGCGTCAAGGGAGACCAGGGCTGCTAGTACCCCAGACTTCCCCGACACCAAGATCAAGTGTAGCAGCTTCCTCATATGATCCCCTGAGGCCCGCCCCGACATGAAATCCACCTGCTCCTGGCCGATAACCTCACCCATGACCAGGGCCAGGTGGCTGGCCAGAATTTTGGCCAGGATTTTAACATTCGAATTCAGTAGAGAGATCAGGTGGTAGTTTCCAGGATGTAAAGGGTCCCTGCCAAGTTTAGGAATAAGAGTAATCAGGGCCTCCAGGAAGATAGGGTGTCCCACACCTTCCTCAAACCAAGAGTTAAAAACCTCCACCTAAAGGGGTGTTAACTGGGGAAGACAAGCTTTATACAGATTGTTGGGAAGGCCATCTTGACCAGGGGCTTTATCTATGGGTAAGTGCTTAATGGCTTGTTCTACCTTGCTAGGGGAGATTGGAGCACCCAGGTGCCCAGAGGAGTAAGGGGGTAAGGTAGGGAGAACAGTGGAATTCAAGTATGCGGTGATATCTCGATCGGCTGGGGTAGATGCCTCCTCTACTGAGTAAAGCCTTCAAAAGTATCCCTCAAAGATTGAGGCTATCTCTCTGGGGTCCAAGACTATTTTGTCTTCTGAGGATTGGCGCAAGCCTGGTATAAATCTTGCAGCCTCAGCTTGCCTTAACCTGAGGGCTAAGAGTTTGTGAGCTCTCTCCCCTGAGTCCAGATATTTTAATTTAGTGCGAAGCAGAGCAAGTTCAGCTTTCTGTGCCATGACATCGGCAAACTGAAATTGCAAGCAGTGCAGTTTAGCTCAATCTGAGTCAGGGGAGGAGCGCTGGAGGAAATGCTCAAGTTGGTGGATTTCCCCTTAGAAGAGAGTCTAGTTGTTCCCTGCTCTTGCGGGAATGGGTTGATGTGAGGCGAATGAATTTGCCTCAAAGGGCACACTTAAGGGCAGCCCATACGGTATCCACTCTGGCCACAGAACCCATATTGGCCTCCAGGAAAGTGGAAATGAAGTCTTGGATGTGGGTCAGTGTAGAGGGGGCCTGCAATAGCTTGACGTTGAGACAGCAGAAGGAGTCCTTTTGAATTCCTGGGCCCAGTAGGTAGGATATGCTAAAGGGGAATGGTCAGACAGCACCCTGGGGTGAATGGTGGCATCTAAGATACCTGGAAGGCAAAAGGAACGTGTCAGGAAATAATCTATTCGGGATAAAGTACTGTGGGGTGGAGAGAAATAGGTGTATTGCCTTTCCGTAGGGTTTAGAGTGCACCAGATGTCTACTGTCCCCACACCAGACATGAGGTCTGTCAAAACCCGCTGAGCTGGAGTTAGCCCCACTCTCCTGTTGTCTGACCGGTCTATGTCAGACTGGGGGACTAAATTCCAGTCTCAACCCAAAACAGGATAGGAGGATCAGAGGCTAGCAGTGAGAGCAGGTGAGTAAAAAATTGTGTCAAATCCATGTTTGGACCATATACTGAACCCAGAAGGATTGGGAAAGATTCGAAGGTACCCTGAAGGATGATATGGCGCCTGGAGGGGTCCCACCATTCACGTGACATGGAGAAGGGGACTGATTTGGCAATCAAAATTACAGTACCTCCTTGCTTTGAGGAGGCTCCAGAACCAAAAACTTGCCCTACCCAACTTCTCTGAAAGAGAGATGTCCTCTCTTTAAAGACGAGTCTCCTGTAAACAGACTATCCCAGCCTTCAGGTGTTGAAGATGGCACAAAATCACCAGTCTTTTGTGTCTGTCTTGGGCCCCTTTAATATTCTACCTAATAAAAGTATATGGCCCTCCCATTCGATCTGGGAAATATAGGTTTAGAAGGACACATTAAAAACTCAGGTGTTATCAGCCACTTTTTACCCCATATTGTATGCAGCCAGATCTCTTGTACCATTAGTACGCAGAACTTTCCCACCCTACCCACCCTGAAACTGAAGGTAAGCATTATGACAAGTAAGCAATGAGGGACCCAAATCACCCCAGAAAATCTGGAAGCCCAATACCCCACCCCGTCCCTCCCCACATTTAACAAGTTTGAACAAACCCAGTAACATATAAAACATATTGATCATCCAATCCCAGTTCTAGTAACCAAACTCCTAACAATATCAGAGCAAGTAACTACTCATCCACTGCCTAAGTAAAGAACACAATCCAAGTCCCCCCTCACCGCCATCCCACCATACAATTAATGAGGTAAATAAAACAGCTAAAGGAAATCCACAATGCTGCAAAGTCCAGATAACTGCCAAAACCTGTAACAGAAGAACAGTAAAATTAGAACAGTTATGAAACAAACCTCTAATCAGCACTGTACCCATTAATGTGTGGGGTCCCCCGAACCATGCACCAAACAAGAGAAAATACAAGTCGGGGCCTCCCACAACTTTTTAGGCCCTCAGCAAGAAATAATATAATATTTACAGTAGTGCCCCGAAAGTCAACATGTAATAGACTGGCTACTGTTGAGGAGTAGTCCATTCTGGCATACAGATCTGGCACAGTACATGATGTCCCAAGCAGAATGACCCTGAGGCTCCACATGACACCAGATATGCATCCAGATATGCCGGCAGGCAACCCAGAGCTGGAGTTTAGAGAGGAGGGTCTGAGGTAGGCCGCTCACTGAGCTTTCCCAGTAGTCGTGGAATTGCAGTCCTGAAAGAGTGCACCGATGAAACCAGGCTCCAACCCACTAGGCATACTGAAGAAAGTCCAATTTAAAGCAGTGCTGCTAAGCCCCGTTGTGGCACCATGGAGGCATGTCTTCATACCTTTACTCGATCGCTGACCTGAAAAGGGAAAAATTGGGGCCATAAAAGGCAGTACAACAAAATGTCCCTAGGGCCTAGTCCAGCAAACAAAAAATCCAGGTAAATACTCACTGCGTCCACCCACACCATTATGCTGGCCATTACAAGGCAGAAGCATGGCAGGAGCTTCACTTAAAGAGATCTGGGAGCAGGGATTTGAGCTCCATCGAAGCTTGTGCCGACGAGTCAAAGACGATCCACTTGTCATCATGTTTGATTTGCAGCGTAGCAGGGTAACGGACCCTGAAAGGCTTCCCGGCTGCAATCAATTTAGAGACTAAAGGGTGCAGTTCTTGCCGCTTAGCCCGCACAGACCGAGGGAGATCCTGTGTAATATGCAGGTGATGTCCTTCCCATTGTAGCTCTTGCACTTCTTTCACTTTGGCCAAAATGTGCTGCTTATCTTAGAAATTGAGAAGTTGAAAGATAAGTGGTCATGGTGAGGACCCAGGTGGTGGAGAAGGGCGCAGGGAGCGGTGGGCTTGCTCAACAACATAGGTAGCATTATTAGGAGAGGGACCCACTACCCTCTTGCAAAGTTTTTGAATAAACAAAACAGGTTCGTTTCCCCTCTTCCTTCTCTGGGAGGCCAAAGAGGATGAGGTTATTGCGCCGACTGCGCCTTTCTAAGTCCTCTAGCTTGTCTTCTAGCCGACAAACCTTTTGCCGGAGAGTGGAAGCATTGAGGTCTGTTTTCTCCTTCCACTTCTCGATGGAGATAAGTCTTGCTTTTGAGTCTCCCATCCTAATATTCAAGGAATCCACAGAGGAGTGGATTTGCTGGATATCTCCGGAGATCGCAGTGATGGACTCTTGCAGGGGATGCATGATCTCCAGAAATCACTCCTCCGTAAGGGCTGTGCTTGTGGAGGATGGTTTAACGGTGTTGGTAGGCTGCTGTTTAGGCCTTTTTGTGGCCTTGTCTTTCTCTGGCATTGGTGGGAAAGAATGCCGTAGCAGTGCATTCCGCATTTCAATTTCCATTCTTCTTGCCCCTAGACATTACCGGAGCTGTTGTTAGTGGTAGATACGCTGAGTTGAGGCTAATTCACCAAGTCAGAGATCTTTTAAAATGAATTATTTAGTGAGAATGGCGAGGAGCAGTGAAAGACAACAGTTCTCCCTCAAGCAGCCATCACGTGACCCCCTGTTTTTTGTGGTTTTACCAACACAGGCGTTATCACAGGGACATTCTAACATATATACAACGTGAGTTATAGAAAGAACTGTTACATATGAACTTACCGTAACAGTAGATCTTCCGAGAGAATCTCCTCCATTAGGCCACACTTTTGGAAATATAAACCATAAGCATTAGGACCACATGGAAACTTTTGCTAGCCGAGGGCTGCCCACAATGACGTGCAGCATCCAAATGTATATAAATGTGGGTAGCCTCATCACTCCTTAGTTCCCCACCAGAGATCAGCCTCAGAAGACCTCCAATCGTGGGGAACCAGGAGGTGAGACCAGCACCAGGCATACAAGGAGAGGCATGGGGCTGGATACAGGATGCATTGAGTGGGTTTTAAGCACAGCATCTAGTATAACCCTCACTGACAGCAAAAGAGGAGGAGGGAGGGATGGCATGGCCTAGTGGAGGAGATTCTCTCGAAGATCTACTGCTACTGTTATTATGTAACCATCTTCTTCACTGATATCTCCTCCATTAGGCCACACCTTTGGAACAATCTCCACACAGTGCAAAGTGAACTGGGAATATGGCACAGTCCAATATGCGATCAGGACAGGAGGCCTTGCAGTACAACAAGCCCAAAGCCAGAATGTCTGCCAGAGTCAACGTCCAGATTGTAATGTTTAGTGAAAGTGTGAACACTGCTCCCTGTTGCTGTAGCACATATGTCAGCAACAGGGACATTTTTGAAACAGGCAACAGACAATGCAGTTTTTATCAATAGGCTAAGTGGCTGCAGCCTCGGGGCACCAGATCTTAGGGGGCACCTGAGAAATGAAAGGCACTAAAAAACTTGGGCTGGCTCAGTGGCTCTGGGCATCACTCCCCTCCCCTCGGAATTCAGTGTCAGTCTGTGCCCCCCCCAGGAACTCAGTGTCAGTTTGTGCCCCCCCGAAACTCAATCTGTCTTGCGCCCCCAACCCCAGATACACCAGATAAGTCCAATCAGCGTCATGCACCGATTTAAAATCCAGTGTGTGTGCACTGCACATGTGCACCCAACATCTGCACCAAACTGATGAAGAGAGCAGCCATAGAATGCTTGCTGGGCAGGGCAGGTAAGGCACGGTGCACACCACACAAGTCACGGATGTTGTCGTCAACCAGTCGACAACAGTACTAGCAGTAGAGGCGCCAGCGTCTGCCACACTAGAGAGTCAAGAGAGAGTGAGCACTCACAGCTGGGTCTGGGTGGAGGTTGGAGTGGAAGTATGGTGGTTGGTGTGGGTTAGGGTACAGTCTGGAGACCGTA
Source organism: Neoceratodus forsteri (assembly GCA_016271365.2). NCBI lineage: Eukaryota > Metazoa > Chordata > Ceratodontiformes > Ceratodontidae > Neoceratodus > Neoceratodus forsteri. Next base: position 1,319,145,951 of record CM028129.1, read on the forward strand.
CTTGTGATAACTGTCAGTCACGTTCCTCTTGCTAGGAGTCAGCATCATGTGTGTGACTGTCTCCAGCCACCTCACATCCGACCAGCCAGTGGCCACCATGGCCGACTGATGAGACTACTCGAGTGTCCGAGAGAGTGACAATCATCAGTGCCGAATGCCTTCAAGGATGAATGAACGAGAGGACACCATACCAGATCAGACCTGAGACAGTGGGTGAGATGGAGACCGGGTCACACCAGCACCGGGTGACGGTGAGTGTGAGTGAGATTTGTGATGACCACCACAGTCAGTAGTCCAAAAAATTGCCTAAAGAGGAATGTGGTCCCCACTGAAACCTGAGGGGGTGGCAGGGCCAGGGGCCCTGCCCTGACTAAACAAAGTTTTTTGGGGAACAGAAAGGCTTCAGTTCAGGCTTGCTTAGCTTGGACTTGGCTTTGGAGCACTGACAGTGACTTGCCTTAATTTCCCACTTACTGTCTGCATTCTCTGTCGACAAAAACGAAAAGCTTGTTAGTCAGCCTCTTTGTGAAAAAAGGCCAAAGTAATGAATATGTGCAAACAGTGCAACCAGGAATTATAAAAAATAAAGTGAGTCTGACTCTGTGTGTGCAGTAGGCAGTGGCAATTCATTTTTTACACTCTGTCATGTAATGTCAGTGTCACAGACTCACATTCAATAATTAATTTTGCAGAGCTCAGCTCTTAAATGATACCTAAACAACATTTTGACAACAAACTATTCAAAAATCTGACTCCGTAGGTGACTAAAGGAAAGGCTGCTGTATTCATTAATGCTAAAATTAAATTTACATAATGTACCTAAATGTAGTTCCAGAGCATTTGAAAATTGTAAAATCAGCCTTCTGATTTAAAAAAACTGTCTTACCTGCTTCCTAAAATGGTCATCAAATGTGTTATGTGATGATATCATCGGAGCCAAAGTCAGACAGATATATATGGCTCTCCATAGTGCTAACTAGTTCTTTTTCTCCTTTGTATAGAATTGTTTCACCCAAATGGTCAAAACCATGTGCATTATTTTGTATAATACACGTTAGGCTATGGTTCTGTTCATTTTGTTTACTTTAACATGCTGAAAATGTGTTTTAATCCAACCTACTTTCTCTGTGGCAAACCACAGTGCAGTACAAGTCTTGAATAACCTGGTGGTCTGGTGGTTATGGTGGATCCAGAATGCTACTATGGGGGTGTTGGGGTGGTATGCATGCTTAATATGCACTTTTTAACATTTTTATTAAACCTTTATATTTTGTGCTATTATTCTTTTCTAGTACGTTTTTGACAGAACCTACAAACGTAATCCATAGTTTGAATGTAAATAGTTGTACAATCAATAAATCAGACTTCTTTAACAAAGTGAAATGCAGCAGCAGCAAGCAAATACATTACTATGTGTGTGTGTGTGTGGGGGGTTGCAGCCATACCCTTCACCACCCCCTAGAGCCACCACTTTTTTGTAGCAAAGTTCTTGTGCAGTCCAATGTTAAGAGTTCTTACCTTCTCGAAACTCAAATATATGCTTGTCTTGTCTTCTTTTTCCTTGGGAAATAATAATAATAAGAATAAGAAGAATCAGGATTTATATAGCGGTTTTCATACACATTGTATCCCAAAGTGCTTTACAAGCAATACTAGACTGATAGTGAAGTGACTGAACGTGTAGTGGCAGCTGTTCCATACATTAATATCCACACACAACCTTGGACAATTGCATAAATTGGTTTTATGGGAAGGGGAATGTTGGCAGGACAATAGGGTCAGGTAGTGATCAAGGTGCTAGCAGCCCCACATCTTATTTCTCACAGTAATCTGCTCATATTTCTCTCCTTCTGTCTTCCCCCTTCCCTGAATATAGCAGTACCTTGCAAGAGTGGCCTTCTCAGTCCCCCTCTGGTATTCATTCTTCACTATTCCTAATCACACCGAAAACTGGTGAGCTCATCACCCTTTTGCATCATGAATTCAAGTAGTACAGTCCCAGTTTTATTTTGACATATCAAATATAAACACATCTTTCCTGTAAGTCAGGCTTATAGCAGTAGGGAACAAGAGGAATGATGGGCTTTCCTATCCTTAAAAGATCTAGGCTACCTTTGATTAGGCACTATTAAATGATGGGTGTGTGCATCATTATGCACGTCATTTAATAGTGCCTAATCATAGGTGGTTTAGATCTTATATGGGTAGGAAGCCTATTTTTCCACTTGTGCCATGCTGCTATCAGCCTGGCTTACCAGAAGATCATGTTTATTATTAATATGTAACTATAACACGGGAGACTGTACTAACCACATTCATGATGCGGAAGGGTAGTGAACTCACCAGTTTTTGGTGTGGGGAGCAGGTGAGAAGAACGAATGCCAGAGAGGGACTGAAGAGGCCATTCTAGCAGGATACAGCTATATTCAGGTTAGTTGACGACATGGAGGAGGATGTTGAGCAGATCACTGTGAGATCTGAAATGTGGGGCTGCCAGCATCATGATCACTACCTGACTGTGGATGAGAGTAGACAGCAATGGCAAATACTCAGAGTGGAAGGGCTGCACCTAAGCTATTACTTGAATGCAGTGTAGGGAGATTACCCTTGGGTGGGGGGGGGTGTTGACATTCGTTAGGACAGTATTGAGGGAGTTGTGTATAGCTCATTCAAGATTTAGAAGGGTGATATCCAGCCAACTCACACTGTGGAGTAGAGCACAGAAAAGAACTGGAGAAGAATTGCTGGGAACTGTCCTGTGGGGTTCTGCAGACCACAGATAAAAGAGTAGACTGACACTGGAAGTCAGGTTGATTCGCTCAAGGTATTAGTATGCCTCTCCTGCTAATAATATTGTTATTCATTGTAAGTGCAGTCCTTATGAGGGCATGAACAGCAGTTTTTCTGGTGGGTCATGATGTTTATTGCTTGGCCCTCCCAGAAAGACCTAGTTGTTGGTTAATGAGGTGAGAAAAAAACACAACAGGGAACTGTACATACTACCATCACTGTGCAGAAGGGTGGTGATCCACTCAATGTTTACTGTGGGAGCAGAAGTCAAACATTGAGAATGTGAACTGGAGAGTGATTTGGGAGGCATTTTTAACAGTGCCAGCTGACAATGCGTATCAGTATAGGTGTGCACGACCCTCTGAGGTACAAGATTACAATCTGAGGTGTGATAATTCTCTTCACAAAACCGCAAGCTCATATGTGGCCCCAGACAGTACTAAGGACAGGGTATGGATGGTGGGGTGTTCAACAGAAGGCAGGCTAGGTGCAGGGGGTTCACATGGAAAAAGAAAGCCTTATTAGTGGATTAACAAGAGAACACGAACTTTGGAATGGAACAAGACCAGTACTTTGCTGTGTGATCCTGAGCAAGTCACTAAACTTCCTTGTGCTCCCAGGCCATGCCTGTAAACAAGCTTTCAGCTTAGTGCCTCTCTCCTAGTTAACAAAAAACAAAATTCAGTGCATCATATAACCACTCATCAGATATTTGAAGTGTTGTACTGTAATGCAGTTCGACAAAGAAAAAGTCAGCTGGATAGCAAAACATTTTCTGCAAGTTAAAGTAAACAAAATGAACAAAATCATAGCCTAACGTATACTGATCAAAAATAATCCATGAGGTAATACATGGTGTTGATCATTCTGGTACAACAATTCAAAATAAAGAGGGAAAGAAGAACTAATTAGCACTATAGAAATATATGTGGATCTCCGGCTCTGGCTCCAATGATATCATCATGACTCACCACTTAACACACTTGGCAGACATCTTAGAGAGAAGCCAAGGCTGTTTTTTGAAAGTGAAAGGCTGATGTTTAAATTTTTCAAAAGCTATGAAACTGTATTTATGTTATTTACATAAATGCAGTTTTAGCATACATGTAAACAGCAGTCTTTACTTTACCTCACTATGAAGCCAGATTTTGGAGTTTGCAGTTTTAAAAAACTGCTTGTTTAGGTACCGTTTAAGGTTTATGGACATCGGAGATCACATACTGTAACTCTGGAGTGTAAAGACAGCTAATATAACACATTGCCTCCTATGCATTATTCTCTATTTAATTTCTTAACACCACAAATAATGGTCTATATTTATTATTTGGGACTGGACATATAACTATTGGTCTGGCAATATATCTTAGACGCAAGAGTAATGAGCTGTGAATTAGCCTGATACACCCAGCAGACCTGGGTTTGATTCACATAGCCTCCGGCTCCACTTGTATACTGTGTGACTCTGGGCAAGTCACTTAACCACCCCAACAATGCTCATAGGTCACCCCTAAAAACAGGCACTGGGTCTAGTGGTCCTTGCCTGATTACCAAAGAATTAAAAAAATATATATATTAAGAATATTTATACAAAAATAGTAAACAACAAAAAGCTTGAAAAAGAACCTGTTAGCCTTCTCTGGGTAGTCATGGCTAGTCCTTTGTTCCTTTGGACCCCGCAGTCATCACCCCCAAGTCCTCCCATGCAATCATATGTTGATAAATCTCCTGCTGGTGTCTTTCTTGCCAGCACCTTCCCACTTGCCAATAATGTCTTCTACAAGCCCCCCACCCTCACCCTGTCTCCCTAGCTTGACTCCATCTTGCTCCAAATGATCATCTTAGTAAAGTAGGGGGGCCCGGGGCCCCACCCTGTGCCCTTATTTATAATAAGGAATAGTATAGACAATTTATCTAGCTGCTCAGTAGTCCCCATCCCAAACCTGCAGCACTCTGCCATCTTTCTTCAGAAGCTCACAGAAAAAAACAGAGGTGGGGAGAGAGCCCAGAAACGGCTTGGTGCAGCAGATAGCCTTGACCCTGAGCAAAGACTAAACACTATAAAGAACGCATGTCTGCATATTCTGCAGGTGGATGTGTTTCATTACATAAATTCAGAAAGTGCTAATTATTGCAGGAATGAATCAAATTATGCTGCTTGGTGAGACAAACACACCCCAGCATTTCACCTCACTTGAAGGCTTCGGCTAGGGGTAAAGTGCAGTTTATTGGAACAGCATTTTATACTCAAAATTTTAATGGTGCAGTACATTCTTAGCATTCTTTGGACTGCAGAATTTATAGGTATCCCCCATCTCCTCTTGTACTAGTTGCAGGATAGGAAAGTAATTTGTTTTTCCATTAATCATCTTTACAGTGACAGCAGTACTCTGTTTTAAATGCGTATTCCTGCATGAGATTTTGTCTATTGTTATTTTTTATTAAACTGACAAACAGAAAGTACAAAAAAGTCAGTATTCTAATTAATTGTTCTTTTGTGAATGTGTTGTTGCCATCCCCTGAACTAAGCCGTGTTTGTCAGGGAGGAGGAGAGTGCCTCAAGTTCCCAGCCTGGGGTGCCATGTAAGTTAATGTGGCACTGGCAACAGAAGTGGCCATACCCCTTGTGAAGTGACCACAAACAGTACCAGGAAGTTCCTTATTGTACTTCCTGTAACCAAATGTGCCAGCCATTTGGATGGGCGTTGTTTAGACACAGAATCACCCTCTTTCCTAGGGGTGAACAAAACAAAAAGCTGAGAGGACATTCTGCATTCCTTGGTGCGAGTAATATAGTTTTGTAGTAGTCTATGTACATCCAACGTATGGAGCAGTGCCTCACCCTGCTTGGTATGCTCAGGATAATATACAGGAAGGTGTATCATTTGATTCAGTGAATACTCAGATACCACCTTCGGTAGAAAAGAACAGTTACATACTTACCTTAACAGTAGACCTTCGAGAGAATCTCTTTCGTCAGGCCACACCTATGGAACTTATAGCCGTCAGGCACAAGAACCAAATGAAAACTTTTGCAACCAGCCCACTAGGGGTTGCCCATGATAACGTCCTATATTGGCTCTTCCCATATAAATGTGGGCGGCCCCTTTTCTCTTCAGTTCCCCACTGGAGATCATGCTCAGAGGACCTCCTATTAGGGGACCAGGAGAGAACCCATGGCTCTGCTGACCAGGCAAGGCAGAAAGCCGCAGGTATACCTTCCTGGAGAAGGCGACAGTATTTACAGAGCTCTAGATCCTTAGGAGAATAGGATGACATGGCCTGATGAAAGAGATTCTCTCTAAGATCTACTGTTACAGTAAGTACATAACTGTTCTATCTTCTCCAAGGAGATCTCTTTCATCAGGTCACACCTACGAATGAGTACCAAGCAGTAATAACAGTTTACAGTCTGGGTAGATGGAGGCTACAGGCCGTAGAAAGGAGGCCTTGAAGCACAGCTAGGTACCGCAGATCTCAAAGCTAACTTCAAACTACTGGAGTCATGGTTCGAAAAAAACAGGCTCCTGCTAAATTATATATATAAAAAAAAAGCTATGCTTTTCACCCTTCCCCATAATGAGAAAAGATGTGGGCCTCTAATAGTCATGAGCCAAAAAAATGAAACACTAGAGCAGGTCTCCACCTTCAAGTATCTCGGAATACACATTGATGACACCCTGACCTTTAACACGCATGTCGAACATGTCATAAAAACAGCCAACACCAAGCTAGAGATCTTATACAGGCACAGACAGGCTATGACATTGGATGCTCTGAAATTAATCACCAGTAACTCCATACTGTCAACAAAAGATTACAGACTGGTAATCTATGGGGCTAGTATCAAAACCACCCTGAGAAGAATAAAAACCCTACTCAATAAGACCTGCAGGCTGGCCCTGGGGGCTGACTATATGACCCACACCTGCACACTCTATAAGGACACTAGACTGCTCCCATTTCAACAAAGACTGAAATGCCAGACCTGCATTATAGGAAAAAAAAGCCTTGCTGGGCCACATCCCTGACTCCACAAGCAAGGTCTTTAAAATGGCAACTTCCACAAAGAATACCAGGAGTACAGCTAAGGAGTTGCTACAGGTACCCTTGATGTGCACTGCCTTTGCCCAGAGATTGTTAATCTAACGTGGTCCTAAATGGCACAATGGCCTCCCGGCTGTCCTCCAAGAAAGCATGAAAATAGGACCTTTTAAAAAGGCTCTCCACCCCTGGCTATTACCAGGAATTGACTGTGACCGCCAACTTCTACACTATGTCTCTCCTACATTCCATGTAGGTCTCATGCCTTGGAATCTACCCTGCTCTTTAATGTTTCTCTCCTGCACACCCCTTCACCATTAAGACAAACCCCTGCCAACTGTCCCACGGCTGTGACTGACAGTGCCTCCTGTGGCTGCTTTCAGGCCTCTGTCCTATCATAGAAACACAGAAACATAGAAGTTGATGGCAGATAAGGACTGCAAGGCCCATCCAGTCCGCCCATTTGTTTTTCTACCTTATAAATGTGCCATCGGCCTTTGCTCTGTCAGTGGCCTATCTATTCATAGTCATTTGTATTGCTCCCTTATGCCTATCCCATGCCTGTTTGAAGCCCTGCACTGTATTCATAGCCACCACTTCTTGTGGTAAGCCATTCTATGCATCCACCACCCTTTCTGTGAAAAAGAATTTCTCACATTCCCCTTAATCGGCCCCCCTCTAATCTCATGCTGTGTCCTCTTGTCCTGCTATTTTTCTTGTATTTAAACATGTTAGACTCTTTCACCTTGTTAGTGCCCTTAAGGTGCTTGAATGCCTCGATCATATCACCTCTCTCCCTCCTTTGCTCAAGGGTATACATACTGAGCTCTGTTAATCTGTCCTCATATGTCTTCTGATGCAGTCCCTGCACCATTTTGGTTGCCCTTCTCTGGACTGCCTCAATTTGGTTAATGTCCTTGTGAAGGTGGCGCTCCAATACTGCACTTAGTACTCAGACGGGCCTAACCAGTGTCTTGTAAAGAGGGATTATTACCTCCCTCTACGGCTTGTGATACCTCTACTAATACACCCTAACACCCCCCTAGCCTTACCTACTGCTTTAGAGGTCTGCTTGGATGATTTCAGGTCATCAGTGATGATGATACCCAAGTCTCTTTCTTCCTTTGTGACTGCTAGCAACTCCCCTCCCAGCCTATAGGTGGCTTCAGGGTTTCTCTTCCCTATGTGCATGATTTTGCACTTCTTTGCATTAAATCCCAGTTGCCACTCTTCTGACCATTTTGTCAGTTTATCCAGATCTCTTCTCATTCTGCCCACCCCATCTGGATCATCTACTCTGTTGCAGATCTTGGTGTCATCTGCAAACAGACAAGCCTTACCCTCTAGTCCATTTGCAAGGTCACTAATGAAGATGTTGAAGAGGACTGGCCCCAGGACTGATCCCTGAGGTACCCCACTTGTGACTTGCATCTCTTCTGACTGTATACCATTTACCACCACTCTCTGTTTTCTGCCTGTCAACCAGTTTGCCACCCAGTTGACCAACTTCTGACCACCCGAGCCTACCCAGCTTATTTATCAATCTTCTGTGTGGAACAGTGTCAAAAGCTTTGCTGAAGTCAAGGTAGGCGACATCAACCTCTCCCCTTGGTCCACCACTCTGGTTACCCAGTCAAAGAAATCTATGAGATTAGTTTGACAGGACCTTCCTTTGTAAACCCATGCTGTCTTGGATCCTGTGCCCTATGGATTCCAGGTGTTGCACTATCCTTTCCTTAAGGAGTGCCTCCATAATCTTGCCCACTACTGAGGTAAGACTGACTGGTCTGTAGTTTCCCGCCTCCTCCCTGCTACCACTCTTGTGGAGCGGGATCACATGAGCCCTTCTCCAGTCTTCTGGGACCTCTCCTGTGCTCAGAGACTCACTAAACAGTTCTGCTAATGGCTCCGATAGGTTCCACCTTTAGCTTCTTAAGTACCCTGGGATGTATGCCATCAGGTCCCATTGCCTTATCCACCCTGAGCTTAGCAAGCTCTTGTAGGACCCTTTCTTTTGTGAAGGGTAGTGCTCACCTCCCCCCCCTGTGTCCATGATGCTGAGCTGTGGGCCCTGCCCTACCTTCTCTTCAGTAAATACTGAGCAAAAGTATCTATTTAGGATAGATGCCTTTACAGGGTCCTCCTCCTCACATGCTCCCTTTTCTCCATTAAGCTTAGCAATACCCCTCGGACTTTCTCCTTTCACTAATGTATCTATAGAAAGTCTTGTCACCTTCTTTACTGTTCGTGCTAGTGTTTCCTCAATTTGGGACTTTGCCTGCCTTACTGCCTTCCCTGCTTCCTTAGGGCAGTTTGGTATGCCTCCCATCTCTATCCCTGCTGTGTTCCTTATATTTCCTGAAGGCCAGCCTTTGGCTCTGACCTTTTCTGCTACTGTATTTGAGAACCAAAGTGGTTTCCTTCTTCTTTGCACTTCCTTTTCTGTCTAACACAATGGGATGTTGCTTCAAGTATTGCATCCTTAATGCTTGCCCACTTGCCTGTACCCCTCACCAGTGTTTCTTTTGCCAGAGCTAGCTTAACTCTGTTGGCCATCTTATCAAAGTCATCTCCTCTGAAGTCCCATATTTTTTGCCTTGGAATGGGATGATTTAGATGTAGTAGCCAAATTGAACCATACCATGTGATGGTCACTGGTCCAGGTGACCTTCTACCTGGAGATCTGTGATCTCTTCCTTGTTAGTCAGTACTAGATCTAGGATAGCCCTGTCTCTTGTGGGTTGCTGTACCAATTGTTTGAGGCCCTCCCTGCAGGGAATCCACTATGTGTCTAGTTCTGGCAGACGTTCCTGCTGGTATTGACCAATCTGTATCCGCATGTTGAAGTCTCCCATTATCAGAACCTCCCCTTTGGCTGTCATGTTTTGTATATCTTCTAACAGTAATGTGTCTATGTCCTCCCCCTGGTCTGGGGGCCTGTAGACAACCCCAGTTCTTATGGCTGTCCCATTTCCTGTTTCCAGGGTGACCCACAGTTCTTCTGGCTCCTTATGTGCATTCTGAATTTCTGATCTAACCTATCCTAATCTAACATCTACTCTCCTCCTTTCCCTGCCACATCTGCACTTATACTCTAATAAAATGCTCTACCTCCTATTTTCCTCAGCCCCGACACTTACTGCACTTAGAAACTCTGTCCTGAACTGTTATTGTTTGTCTAAATTGACCTGATTACTGAGGTAAATCACTACTCCGTTTGTAAGTGTACTGTATCTGTGCTCCGTAACCTAATGAAACTGACTAACTACTTGTACTTGTTTTGCCCCACTATTTGACTTGAAGCCTTTACAAGAAAGCCATGTTGCCTGAAAGGTTGTAATCTGAAACTTTAGATAAATAAATAGGCCCAAATCAGCCCTTTTTCAGGATGCAATGTCCAGACTGTAGTGTTTAGTGAAAGTGTGGACAGTATTCCAGGTGGCTGCTGCACAAATTCCTGCAGCAGACACATTTTTGGAACATGCAACAGAAGTGTCCATGCCTAAAGTGGAATGACCATGAACAATACCAGGAAGCTCCTTATTGTACTTCTTGTAACACAACATACTACAGTCGGAGAGCCATCCAGACAGGCACTGTTTAAAAACAGAAGCGCCCTGTTTCCCAGGGGCAAATAAAACAAAAAGCTGCGAGGACTTCCTGCAGTTCTTCATATGGTGTATATAACATTTGAGTATTCTATGTACATCTAGAGTATGGAGCAATGCTTCCCCTGGATTGGTATGTTCTGGAAAATAAACTGGCAGGTGGATGGTTTGATGTAAAGTAATCACTTTTGGTAGAAACTTGGGACTGATATGCAAAGACATCCTGTCTTTGGATCTCACAACAAAGAATCTCTGAAATTCTTCAAGCAGAAGTAACAGCAACTAAAAACAAGCATTTGTCAATGCTGAATGTTTGCTTGCTGGCATTGGCATTGGTAGTATTGGAGTTAGAGAGATGCATAATAGGAATGGCAGTGAAGTATTGTACTGAAACCAACCCCACCTCCACCCTGCAGAGACTGACAGGCACTGGGGTGTGCCTTTGGGTCATCAGGCATAATGCCCATGCCATTTCACCACACCTTACCCTGCAGACTCCGACAAGTGTCACGGTGTGCCAAGGGGTCTTTGGGCCTTATGCTCGCCCCATTCCATAAGGAAATACGGTGAGACGGTTGCAGTATAGGAGAATGGGGTGAACTTTGGGGCCGAAGAGTCCAAAGCACACCTCGATGCCTGTCACTGGCTGCAGGATGTGGGTGGGGGTGGAATGGCACGTGCATTACAGGCGACAATTCCAAGTCACACCCCTGATGCCTGTCAGTCTCTACAGGGTGGGGCATTATGGTTGGAAACCCTAATGCCCCAGGCGTTCATTTGTATTTTCACTCCAAATTTTCGACATGGGTTTTTTGTGACCCCCACCTCATGAACAGTGGCAATATCAGTTTGTTAGCCAAAAGCTGATTTTGCACAGCGACTACACCATTTGGCACCACAGGTGTGAAAACACATTTTGAACAGGATGTGAAAAATGACAGCTGTACTGTTCATGGGGAGGTGTAAAAAATGGCAATGTTGAAAATCTGGAGTGAAAATATAAAAAAACTGGTGAAGTCACAGGTGTGCGTAGAAACTGCGCAACACACACCCGTAATGTAATTAGTTTGGGGATACACTATATTCTCAACACAGGCATTTTGGGACCTCCGCTCATGAACAGTGTCGCTGTGATTTTCTTAATCTGTCCTGAACACTGATTTTCCACAGCGACCATGCATTTCTGCGCTGGAAGTGCGAAAACACATTCTGGCCAGGGTGTGAAAAATTACAGCTGTACTGTTCATAAGGAGGTGTGGAAAAATGTCAGTGTTGAAAATCTGGACTGAAAATATTACAAATTCGTGAACATACGAGGGTGCGTGGAAACTGCGCAATGCACTATCATAACACAGTCATTATATGGACTTCTGTCACCAAATTTTCAAAATAGACATTTTAAGACCTCTGCTCATGAACAGTGTCACTGTGATTTTCTTAATCTGTCCCAAACATTGATTTCGCACACTGACTGCACCATTGTGCTCTACATGCGTGAAAACACGTTTTGTGCAAGATGTGAAAAATGACAGCTGGAGGTGTGGTAAAATGGCAATGTTGTAAATCTGGAGTGAAAATAGTAAAAATTCTCGAAGTTACAAGCGTGAGTAGGAACTGGGCAATGCACGCTCGTAAAACAGTCATTTTGGGGAATTTTTTCATCAAATTTTCAACATAGGGTTTTGGGGGGCCTATGTCATGAACTGTGACACTGTTGTTTTGTTACTCAGTCCTAAAAGGTGGTTCCGCACAGTGACCGTGAAATCACCTTTCAAGACTGAATAACAAAATGACAGTGGCTGAGTTCATGAGGTGGGGTCCCAAGAACCCCATGTTGAAAATTTGGTGAAAAAATTCCTCCAAATGGCCGAGATATGCACCAAAGTTGAAAAAAAAAAGTTTATGCCATTATACAGCTTACTGGCATTTCTTCAGTTTGCAGTCAGCTTTGAAGAGAGCAGATGTGTTCCCGATCCACCGAAGATCCTTGCGCTGCCCTACGGAGGTAAGTATGGGGTGGGGTGAGGGGGAGGTGGGGTATGCAGAGGGTAGGCGTGGGTTGGGTTGAGGGGGCAAGAGAGTCAACAAGGGACTGTTTTCTTTAGTTCTAGTTTTTTTTTTTTTAAGACGACGTGGGACTTTTGCCACGCTGGGGTGGGCTCCCTGCAAGTGTGTTGGGCCGGGGACAGTGGAGCCGACGGGGGATTGGGCACCCCCGTGGGCCACAGATTTTGGCCACGCTGGGGTGGGCTCCCAGCATGGCACCAGGAAGTTTGCTTTTGGGTGGGGGGGGCTGTAGAGCCGATGGGGGACTGAGCACCCCTGGTCACACAGTGTGCGGGGGTGGAAGGGAGCACATAGAAACATAGACTTTGACGGCAGATAAGGACCACTTGGTCCACCCAGTCTGCCCATTTCCCTACCTACTGGACATGCTGCAGATTCTAGTTAACCAACAGCCTACTTCCTGCCACCCCCCACTACAATTGCCTTGTGTCTGTCCCATGCATGTTTGAATTCCCCCACTGTTTTAGCCCCAACAACCTCCCCAGGAAGGCAGTTCCACGCATCTACCACTCTCTCCATGAAGAAAGATTTCCTCACATTACCCCTGAGCCGCGCCCTCTATCTTTAAATTGTGTCCTCTTGTTCTTACACATCTCTTTTTCTGAAAGATGCTACCCGCCTAGACTTTGTTGATTCCCTTGAGGTACTTGAACGTTTCTATCATGTCCCCCCGTCCCTCCTTTCATCAAGGGTATACATATTAAGCTCTTTCAGTCTCTCTTCATATGATTTCTGATGCAGACCCTGCACCAATTTAGTTGCTCTCCTCTGGACTGCTTCCATCCTGTCTATGTCCTTGTGTAGATGAGGTCTCCAAAACTGCACACAGTACTCCAGATGGGGTCTCACCAACTGTCTGTACAGAGGGATAACCACTTCCCTTTTTCTACTTGTGATGCCCCTTCCTATGCATCCCAGTATCCCCCTGGCTCTCCTCACTGACTTCTCACATTGCTTACCCACCTTTAGATCATCCGATATGACTACCCCCAAGTCCTGTTCCATTTCTGTTGTTGTTAGTACCTCCCCTGCTATTGTGTACTCTTATCCTGGGTTTTTGTTTCCCAGGTGCATTACTTTGCACTTCTTTGCATTGAATCTAAGTTGCCATATGTCAGACTATTCCTCTAACCTTGCCAAGTCCCTTCTCATCCTTTCTACACCCCCTTGTGTAGCATGAGCATGCTAGGGTGGGCTCCAAGCATGTACAGCATGTTGGACTTTTGCCACGCTGGGGTGGGCTCCCAGCATTGCACCAGGAAGTTTGTTTTTTGGGGGGGCAGTGGAGCTGATGGGGATTGGGCACCCCCATTGGTCATACAGTGTGCAGGGGAGCACATGAGCACACTGGGATGAGTTCCCAGTGTGCTACCTAGGTGTTCGTGGGGGGGGGGAGGAGATGAACTGTCTATGACAGTTCAGATGCAGTGCTGACGTGTAGGCAATTTGTATACTGCTGATGGCAGTATGCAAACTACCTACATGTTACCACCACTGATTGTACTGGTGTTTTTCTTAGAACTGTATGCCACTGCATCTGAATGGCTGCCATAGACAGCTTGGACATTCATTGGTGCGGTGCAGCTGCGCTTGCAAAAAGGAACAGGGCATTGGAAGTGGGGGAAGCACGTCTACGAAAACTTGTATGGTGGCACTATGTTTCTTGCAGATGTGTGCAAGCAAACATAATAATGCTTTCCAAGACAGAAAGTGTAAGTCACAAGTCTCAGCTGGCTCAAAGGAGCCAAGCTAAGCTTTTTCAACACAAAATTCAGGTCCCAAGCTAAGACTGGACTATGGATAGGAGGCTTCAGATGTAGAATGTATCTCAAAAATGTACAGGTCACCTACAGCTGGGCAACTGTACAACCATCAACAGGCACATGGAAACCTGAACTAGCAGCTAGGTGCACTTTGAGTATTGTAGACCTGCATCTGACAAGGACAGCAGATACTCTAAAACAGTGGTGGGCAACCTGCAGCCCCAGTCCCCCCAGTGGTCAACCTGGGGTCCCCTCATCCATCCAAAAATACACCAGGAGGCTCTCTGTGCAAAGCTAGAAAAGGGAGATAGACTGAAGGCTGTGATGGACAAGTTATATATAGCTTGTTTTTAATTCAAATGTATATATTTGGCTTGTGACTGTGGTAAATAGGGGTTTTGCGTCCTTTGGGTGTGTTTGAAGGTTGCACCGGTGGCCCTTTGATTACCTTAGATTGCCCATCCCTGCTCTAGAACCCGATTTACTGGACAGGTAAATGGATCCAGTTTTTTTTTTTTCTCTACATTATGTTAACTATAGAACTTGAAACATTAGAAAGTACTAATTCTTTCACTGGTTAAGGGCTAGAAGTACTTACAGTGATGATTAAATGACCCTTCTTTAAACCCTTAGTGATAGCTGGGGTTTATAAACCCGCAAGAATAAATATTTTTCATGATTTATAGGATTTTTTGGAAACATTTAAAAACACCCATGAATTATTAATCATGGGCAATTTTAACATTAATTGGAATCAGATCGAACCTACTGATAGTTTGGTGGGGTTTCAGGGAAGTTTGGGTCTTGTCCAGCCAATAGAGGATCTGACTAGGGTTAATTACAAAAATGTCAAGAACTCTACACTCCTAGATCTTATCTTTAACTAATAGTCCTAATCTATATATTTTAGGAGTGGCGTCTTACCTGACTCCTTCTCTGATCATCAGGTCATTTTTACCCTACGAAAATACTCTAAAAGGACAAAACAGATGCAGATTGTTGACTGGAGAAATTATAAACTGTTTGACTATATACAGTACAAGTCGCATTAAACTGTTCCACCAGTGAGTTGGTTTAGCATTGTTTTTTTACAGTTGGCAATGCACTAGCAACTTTTCAGTGCATAACCAGCTCAACAGCAATGTTTGTAAAATGTTTTTTGCAACTCAGTTGGACTGCATCTACAGTCCGGTAACAATGCAATGCAAAACATAGTTTTAGTTCTTACGAAACAGTTGGTGCAGGGCTTTGTGCTGGATCCAGCAACACTTACGCAACTCGATCAAAAATGCTAAAACAACTGATTGGAGGAACAGTTTAATGTGACTTGTATTGTAGCCTTTACTATGGACATAGAAGGAATAAACCGGGATAGATTACAACTAATCCCTTCGGCCGATGAGGCTTGGGAATACTTTCAGCAAGAATTTATGCGAGTATGTGACAAACCCCAATGTGTCCCACTGTGATTAAGAAGGGTAAAATCTCTTAATGAAAAACCGTATAATGCAGCCCTACATAAACTTTAAACTGAAAGAAACAATAAATTGCACAGAGCTAAAAGATTAGGTTTGGATAGAGATTGGAGCCTGTACAGACAGGCCAGGAATAAATACACTCAAGAATCCAGATTAGCTAGACAAAAATACTATAAGTCAGAGCTGGATGTTAATGAAAAACTGAATCCTAAAATATTTTGGAGCTCTATGGCAAACCTGATGGGTAATAAAAAAAGTTTCTATTATAAATAAAATTGAATTGGAAGCCCATTTGGCCTCATCAAGTAGTGAAGTAGCTAATGCATCTAATACATTTTATGTAAGTGCAGGAGCCCTGGGCTCTGAATTTGATTCCTCTGTGGAACCCGATCTAAGTAAGTTTACAACACAGGATAAGTTAAATCAGGGCTTTGATATTACTACAGCTTTTAGATTTACTCATATTCACATGGCAGATTACTTGGTTACTTGGTTGATGGACAAAAGAAGGCCGAAGCCCATCGAGGATGTCCTCCACACATTGTGGATCATTGATAAGTTATGTTCTTTCTTGAAGCCATTTATCAAGTTTGACTTTAAAGGTATTTATATTCTGACAATCAACAATATCCTGTGCAAGGAATTCCAAATTCTAGGGGCTCTAACAGTGAAAAATTGTTGCCTTTTATTTGTTCTTGTTCTGTCGATTCCTATTTGTTTATTGTGTATTCTAGCTAAAATTTTTCTAGATGTAAAGGATAATCCGCATAAGTTCATTAGCATAGATGAATGAGAGATCTTATATAACTGGAGGAGATCGCCCCTTAATCTTCTAAATTCGAGAGAATAAAGCCCCGTTTTATGAAGCCTAGATTCATAATCCAGTGAAGAAAGATGCGGTATGATTTTTGTGGCCTTTCTTTGAACTTTTTCAATTCTGGTGATGTCCGCAGCCAAGTAGGGACTCCAGAAGGGTGAACTGTAGTCCAAGTGGGGTCTAACATGAGTTTTGTAAAGGGCCATGATACACTCCTCAGTTTTAAGGACAAATGTATTATTAATTCTACGTAAAAGAGCATTGGCATGATTAGCAACCTTATTACAATGGTTGGTAGAAGACAGCTTGTTGTTAACCAATATACTCAAATCTTTTTCCATGGGTGATTCCCTAACCATAGTGTTGTTGAGGTAATATGTTTGTTTAAAGTTGTTTTTACCCATATGTAACACTGAACACTTAGACACATTAAATGACATTCTATTGGTTATTGCCCATGATTCAATTCTTTTAAGATCATCTTTAAGAATACTCCTATTGGTGTCGCTGTCTACTAGTCCTCCTAATTTAGTATCATCCATGAACTTTGATATAATATTATTTGATGAGATGGTAAGGTCGCTAATGAAGATACCAAACAGTGTGGGACCCAGCACTGAGCCCTGGGGTACACCGCTTGACACCAACCTTTCATCTGATTGTTCCCCATTCACCCTAACAACCTGGGATCTATTGTAAAGCCAGCTATTGACCCAAGACACAATGCAATTAGAAAAACCTAGAGTTACAAGTTTATTTATCAATATGGAGTGTGAAACCTTATCAAAGGCTTTACTGTAGTCAAGCAAAATAACGTCCACTGGGATATTTAAGTCGAGATTTATGCTAACTGAATTATAAAAGGATAACAAGTTAGTTGTGCAAGAATTCCCAGTTTTAAATCCATGTTGTGTAATATCGTTTAAGTTCAAAGCCAGCATCTCTTCTTCGATTAAATGTTTAATCTTTTTTTCTAGTAGTTTGCAAGGAATGGAAGTAAGACTGATAGGTCTATAGTTTTCTGCTTTATAGTGTAACCCTTTTTTGAAGATTGGCATGACAATAGCTGTTTTCCAATCTGAAGGAACATCGGGCTCGCTAAGGGATTTATTGAAAATAATGGTGAATGGAATAGCGATGTAATTAGATGTTCCTATGAGAAATTTAGGGGTTATATTGTCGGGGCCTGGACTTGTTGTTGACTTTAGTGTGTCTAAGAGCTTGAGTGTTTCAGAGATGGTGATAGTGTAGCTAGGTGATATACCTGAGTTGGCAAATGATAAAGGTTCAATATCTTGTTCAAAAACTGAACTAAAATATTTATTAAATTCAATTGCAGTGACCTTATCCGAGAGAATGGTAGTATTGTCTATAATTAGAGGGCCTATCTTTTTTGTATCTCCCTTTTTGTTATTTAAGTCAGAGTATAAACTTTTGTGTGAATCCTTAGTATGAGCAATTCTAAATTCTAAGTTACGTTTAGATAGAACAATTAATGTTTTAAGATCCTTAACTGCCTTCCTGTATTCTAGTAGTTTTCCCTCTAACTGCTCAGACCGACACTTTTTTAGACCTGTAAATAGCTTACGTTTACGAATGCTGAGTTTTTTTAATTTTGTTTGTTATACCAAGTGGGAACGTTGCCTTTGTTGTTATATTTCTTTCTTTCTGGAACATGCTGTTTTTCTAAATCGTGTATGATATCTTTAAAAGTGTTCCATGCATCATTGATGTTAAGCGGTGAAAGTATTGAGTCCCATGGTATGACTGTAAGTTGCTCATTAATTTTTGAAAAATTTGCCTTCTCGTATTGTTTAATCATACATTTATTTATAGGGGTTTTATGTACCAAGGGAATAGAAAATTGAATTGACATATGATCACTATTACTCAATGAGTCCATAACTCGTAGGCTGGACAGAGAGGCCTCCATGTTGGTTATAACTAGGTCCAGTATATTAGTCCCTCGGGTGGGTTCTCTAACTAGTTGTGTGAGGCCAAGGTCAATGATCGTTAAAATTAACTGTAAGTCATACTGGTTAGTACCTGATAAAGTGTCCCAGTTTATAGTAGGGAGATTGAAGTCACCTAGGATAATTACTGATCCCTTATCAGCTATTTGGGTGATTTCTCAGGATAGTTGTTTAATGTAGCCAATATCTGAGGGGGGGGGGGCGATAGCAGGTGCCAACCAAGATCTGGGGATGACCATTGGGTTGCAAATAAACCCAGATGCTTTCTGTCTGAGTCAGTAAAGAGGATTCAAAAGATGGAATACTATTAGTAATGTAAAGACTCACTCCTCCGCCTTTCTGGTCATCAGCTCTGTTTTTACTATAAAGTTTGAACCCTGGAATGTTCATTATCCAATGTTTATCCGAATTCCCCCATGTTTCAGTTATGGCAATCAGTCCTATATTAAATTCATGGATCTTTAGCTCTAGTTCTGCCATTTTTATTTTATTAAGAGACCTTGCGTTAAATGATAGGGCATTCAGTTTATGTAATGGTGAAGTATTAAGAGATGGCATTACTGGCCTAGTCTCCCCCTTTGATGTCAGTTTAAATGGTTATTGATAAATGATAGAAACTGACGACTGAGAAGAGAACTCCCCCTTCTCCTGAGGTGCAGGCCGTCCCAGCAGAAGAGAGAAAGATTATCATTAAATTCTTCCCAATGTGTGAGACAGGCAATGCCCTGCCTGTAACACCATTTATGAAGCCATTCATTCAGTGCTTTGATTTTATTAAGGGTGTGGTATGAGGCTCGGGGTACAGGGAGGATTTCAGAAATACCAATACTACATCCCCTTTCATTTAGAATGTTACATAGTGAGACAATATCCTGTTTAAGTTGTTGTAGTGGAACTTTAGTGATGTCGTTAGTCCCAGCATGAACAATGACCAGCGGATTGTCACCTGCTGCCGATAGGGCAATTTTAGTTATAGATGTTATGTCAGAGACCCTAGCCCCCCCCTGTAACTTGAGCAGGTTCTGTTCTCTTTGTCAGGGTTACAAATTGCTCGATCAATGAACTTAATCATGGAGTCGCCCAGTACGAAGACCTGTTTGGTGTTGGATACGAGTGGGGGGGTGGATCTACCTGAACATTAATTGGTTCATGTATACTTTTATTTTGTGTAGACGGTTGCGAATCAGTCTTAGCTGAATGAGAGGAATCTAAGTTTTTATTATTATTATTGACTGTGTTACATTGTTTCTGGCTAAAGCTGGTTTCGTCAGCCAGAAAAAAATCTAATGGTTCATAAGAATTGTGTAACACAATTGGGGGAGAAGTGTTGGGGTGTAGGTCTACTCTCTGGTTAGATCTAGAGGGCGCAATGGTAGACCATGGAGTTTCATCTGGTAATAACTGTAGTTTTAGGGAGAGTTAAAACAATGAGGAGTTGAAGCAATTTTTTGGACATCGTATTTTAAAGAGTTTGTTTTTGAGGAACCCTGTGGTGCAGTAGTATTTAGGGCATCAGTGTGGGGGGAGAAGTTGTACTATTAACTTCAAGTAGGAGAGACATATGATCTATGTAATCTTCTAATGCCTCTATTTCAGGATCAATAACCAGTTTGGTAGTGTCGGGGACAGTTTCTACTTTATTTAGAAGTCGTGCTACTTCCTCCTGCAAAGATTTAACCAGTACACATCTGTCGCAGATATATTTGGCAATCTGTTTGCCAATAGCATACATCTGACAGGAAGTGCAGTATTTATTAGCTCTCTTCATTATGATGTAATATATCTGACGTTAAATCAAACCAGATCAGTGCTTTACCTTATGTTGTTTTATTTAATTGTCACTGGTCTTAATCGGGCCGAAGTCCCGAAGTACTCGAAGGACACGATAGACATGCGCTATGATGGGCGTGTCTCTGCGCCAGGGCCCCACGAGCTCACCCCGCCGCTAGTGCGAGGCTTTTAGAGAGACAAAACCAGAAGTGCATCACCACGCGACTTCTGGTTTCACGCTAACGGTACTTTTGTAATAAACTTTTAATTTAAAAAGCAAAGCCTTTAAAAAGGCAAGATGTCAGCAGTGAGAGTATGGAGTGGGATATTCCCCCCTACGTGGAGCTCAGAACAGCATGAGACGGTGTAGTGAGGCAGGAATCGGGGACCTGGCCCTTCAGTCCTCAAATATCCCACACTGCCCGAGATTCCAACCAGGAAGTGCAACTCCCCACTCTAAACAATACTGATTCACAAGCAAACAACAAATAAATTCAATAAAAGGTATATTTCAATATGCAGCAATAGTGTATTACAGTACACACACTCCAAGACAGCAAGTGCGTTATCCGCTGCCCGCTCACTAGTGCGAGGCTTTTAGGAAGACAAAACCGGAAGTGCGTCACTGTGTGACTTCTGGTTTTGCGCTAACGGTACTTTTGTAATAAACTTTTAATTTAAAAAGCAAAGCCTTTAAAAAGGCAAGATGTCAGCAGTGAGAGTATGGAGTGGGATATTCCCCCCTACATGGAGCTCAGAACAGTAGGAGAAGGTGTAGTGAGGCAGGAATCGGGGACCTGGCCCTTCAGTCCTCCAATATCCCACACTGCCCGAGATTCCAACCAGGAAGTGCAACTCCCCACTCTAAACAATACTGATTCACAAGCAAACAACAAATAAATTCAATAAAAGGTATATTTCAATATGCAGCAATAGTGTATTACAGTACACACACTCCAAGACAGCAAGTGCATTATCCGCTGCCCGCTCACTAGTGCGAGGCTTTTAAGAAGACAAAACCGGAAGTGCGTCACCGTGCGACTTCTGGTTTCGTGCTAACAGTACTTTTGTAATAAACTTTTAATTTAAAAAGCAAAGCCTTTAAAAAGGCAAGATGTCAGCAGTGAGAATATGGAGTGGGATATTCCCCCCTACGTGGAGCTCAGAACAGCATGTGAAGGTGTAGTGAGGCAGGAATCGGGGACCTGGCCCTTCAGTCCTCCAATATCCCACACTGCCCAAGATTCCAACCAGGAAGTGCAACTCCCCACTCTAAACAATACTGATTCACAAGCAAACAACAAATAAATTCAATAAAAGGTATATTTCAATATGCAGCAATAGTGTATTACAGTACACACACTCCAAGACAGCAAGTGCGTTATCCATTAGAGATGGACTTCTGAGATTAAATATTACTAAAGCAAAAGGGCTGGATAATATTCAGACTAAACTTTTGAAATTTGCATCCCCTGTATAGCTTACCCCCTGTCTTATAGCTTTAACCTTTCACTTACTTCTGGAAAATGTTCAGAGGGTTGGAAAATTGCAAAAATAATACCCATATTTCAGGGAGGGGCTAGGCAAGTCATTAATAATTACTGACCAATCTCCCTCCTTTTACAGATTTAAAAAATCTTTGAAAGATTGGTTTCCAGACAACTGAAGAACTATTGGAATCAAAACAAAATCATGAACGAGTTTTAGTCAGGCTTCAGAGCAAAACACATTACCCAGACAGCCTTGCTGAAAGTTGTGGGCGATCTGCAGCAGAGTCTGGAGAAGGAGAATGTCGCTGGGTGCCTTATTTATTGATTTAACAAAGGCTTTTGACATCCTGAACCATGGCATTCTCCTGGACAGACTCTGTGATTTGGGAATTCAAGGGAGGGAGCTGGGTTGGTTTAGGACCTATTTGAAAGGCCAAAGCCAGTCAGTAGAGTTGGGGCATTTTAAATTTACAACAGCCCTTATGAAAGTAGGTGTCCCACAAGGATCAATATTGAGCCCCCTCTTGTTCAATATTCATATTAACAAATTATGCTTTCAAGATACAGAAATAAACTATCACATCTATGCAGATGATGCAAGAGTTTATATTCATGGAAAATCAATTTATGATATCCAAACAAAGTTGCAGGAGGCCTTTAACCATTTACAAATCTTCCTTAGAGATCAGAGGTTGTGTTTAAATACAAAAAAATACTCAGTTGATACTATTCTGTAACCATGATACAAACGATGTCCCTTTGGAAATTCATTCCCTGAAATGTGAATGTATACAAGAAGTGACAAGATACAAATATTTGGGAATATGATTAGACCCTAGATTAAAGTGGGATGTGCATATTGAGACAGCAATGACAAGTTTTGGTCAAAAACTGGGAATACTTTATAGACTGAAAAACTATACGAGTATGGAGGTTTGTCTTGTTTTAGACCATGGGGATATTGTTTATGCTGGGGCAATGGGAACAGAGCTATCCAAGTTAGATGTGTTATACAATAGGCTGGCCTGCTTCTTCCTTGATGCTCCCAGGAGAATGCACCACTGTTTACTTTATAGATCCTTAAATTGGATGCGACTGGAAGCTAGAAGAAACAAGCATCTTTTGATCTTTATGTATAAAGTGTACAGGGAAAAATTGCCCAGATATTCCCTGGAGGCCTTTGCATTTAGGGATACCCAAGAATCTCTAAGATCAGCCAGAGGTCTGGAGTTTGTTGTCACCAAATGCAACTTGGGAATTGGGAGGTCCTCAGTATGAATCAGAGGACTGGTCCAATAGAACATGATGCCTATTAGTATTAGGGAATCATACTCAGTTATTCGATTAGGTCCGATAAAAAAATGGTTTGTCAATCAAGCATCTGCTCCAGTGGTTTGTTGTTCCAAGGGTATAACCTGAAACTTACAGTTTTTATATCAGCTGTATGTATAATGATAAATTTGACATGTACCCACCAGTATGATGTATAGTGAAGCGTTGTTATGATATATGTTCCGTGGATGTTTACACATTAGTGATGGTCTTATGATTTATGATGTTTAAATGTTTTTACAAATTGTAATTCCTTTCTTAGTAAATGAATATGTTATATGTATTAGGGACCTCCTTGGAAATGAGCATTGCTCAATGGAGCTTGTAACAACTATCCCTGTTCATAACAACACATTTTATGAATAAAATTTTATAAATGAATGAAATGAAAACGTCTCTGAATTTTGATCAGAAGGTAGGCATCCTGCATATCCAGGAAGCAAATCCAGTAGGATTAGTAGTGGGAGTAGGCCTTGCAGAGTGACCATTCTGAACTTTTTGTATTCAACAAAAAAGTTTAGATCTCTGATGTCTAGAATGAGTCTCAGATCTTCTGTCCATTTTGGGACTAGGAAGTACTGAGAACAGAAAGTACGGTTGCGTAAGAACTTACTATAACAGTAGATCTTCGAGAGTATCTCTTGCAGCAGGTCATAACACATGGGATCTCAGCTAAAGGCATCATTTCCTCTGGATGACTTCTCAGCAGTTGATCCTGGGACCTCCCCCTAACGTTACCACATGGTGTCTGTATGGCACGCATAAAAGGGGGCGGTCCCAGCTACTCAATTCTCTTCTATCCTAGCAACTGAACGAGAAACCATTTCTCAGGCCTCTGATGGGAACTGAGGAGGGAAAAAAGGCGGCAGCCCGTGGAGTCATAAAAGGACAGAAGCAAGGAACCCTTCTGAAGTAACAGCAAGGGGGAAGGTAGGTGGGGCTGCATGACCTGCTGCAAGAGATACTCTCGAAGATCTGCTGTTACAGTAAGTTCTTACACAACTGTACTATCTTCTTCAAGACAATCTCTTGCAGCAGGTCATAACACATGGGAAGATTCCCAAGCAGTTATGATGCCAAGGGGAGGAAGAAGTGAACTATCAGGACTTAGGACAGGAGGCCTCATAAAACCGCCCGTCCAAAGGCAGTTTGCTTCTTGGAAGCGATGTCTAGACTATAATGTTTCAATGTATGTACAGTAGACCACGTGGTAACTTCACAGATTTCTAAGGCAGAGACACCCGGAAACATGCCACGGAGGCAACCGTGCCTCTGATAGAACGGGGTTTTACAACCCCTGTGCAAAGTCTGTCGTATATGGTATAGATAAACAAAATGCAGTTGGCCAACCATGTGGACGAGCACTGCTTCGAATCCTGAACATCCTGATTTTCAGGGGTGAAAGAAACAAAAAATTGCTCAGTTTTTGCAACTGTAAGGTATGGAGAAGATAAAGGCCCTGTTCACACTGAACACGGTAAGAGAGAAACGTCTTTAATACCGACTTGGTGCTTACCGTGTTACAGTGTTCGCACTCCCAAAAGCGTGTTATAATGTTTTTCCTTTCATGCTAGTGTGTTCATATTACATTCTTGAATCCGTGTTTGCCCGCAATGTGTCTGACCTGATGTTTTCACAAGTTGCTTACCGGCATGCATTGTGGGACATCTTGCTTCCCATAATGCAGCGATTGTTACCTAGGAAACAGTTTACAAATGGTGCCCATCAGTGGCTCCGTGATGACTGCTATTATGGCTACCTTTCAAAGGCATGAAAAACAGATGAGAATGTGGAGGCTGAGTCGGAGATTAGGTATTTACTTAGCAGCCAGCAGAGACTGCAAGCTGTTAGGCAAAGAACTATGCAGTTTATTGTACTGATGTAGAATACAATAGTTACAGCTTACATGTGTCTTACTCTGTACAAGGGTGTATGGTCCCGGGACAGGAGCTCTGCATGGTGGGATGAGACAGTAATGAGCAAGTGGCAGGATGATGAGTGGGTCCGGAATTTTTGCATGACCAAGGCTTCGTTTTACATGCTATGCTCAGAGGTACACAATGTAATTGTAAAGCAAGACACCCAGCTGAGAAAATGTATCTCTGTACATAAACGTGTAGCAATCACATTGTGGAAGCTTGCTACAAACGTAGAGTACTGCACCCTGGGCAATCTATTTGTGGTGGGGAGATCCACAGATTGCAAGGTAGTCATTTAAGTATGCCATGCATTGTGGCTGTTGTAATGCCACGTCATACGGTTTGGGAACATTGCAGAAGTTGTGTTTGGGTTTGAAAATGACTGGAGTTTTCCATGCTGTGCAGGGCCATAGATGCCACACATTTCCCCATCATATGCCCACCCTATAACGCCACCGAGTACTTCAACTGCAAGAGTTACTACTCTGTTGTAATGCAAGCTGTTGTGGACCACAAGTTCTGTTTTGAGGATATCAATATTGGTTGGCCTCTCAGGGTTCACGACACATGGGTGTTTAAAAATAGTGCCATGAATCGAAAAGGTCAGAGTGGCACCTTGTTCCCGGGTAGTGTGAGGGACATTGGTGGAATCATTGTACCAACAGTTTTGATCAGCAACCCTGCATACCCCCTTCTTCCATGGGTCATGAAGCCCTTTCCAGACTACACAGACCCAAGAAAGAGAAACTACAACTATCGACTTAGTTGTGCACGAATGGTGGTGGAATGTGCCTTTGGGTGCCTGAAAGGTCACTTGAGATGTTTGTGGAAGAGGATGGAATTTTCTATTGAACACATTGCAATAGTTGTTGTTTGCTGTGTCCTACACAATGTGTGAGAGTCCAAATCAGAATTGTTCCTGCAGGACTATTGTGTGAAACAGAAGTGTTTCAACAACCTGGACTTGAGCAACCTAATTATGAAGACAGCTCTTTGGCAGAACTTGGACATAGGGCACAATCCACTCCTGAAGCATTAGCAACAGTACTGTACACCCAGTAATTTTTCTGTACCTGTATAGCTTACCCTATGTGCTGTTGTGTGTTAATATATTTCAGTAATACAGCAGTTCACAGATATATCAGGTAGCATAAACTGGTCAGACCACACAGTTCAGGGTACTGTAAAAATGTTTTATTGTTGATAAACTTTCAAAAACACCCAGTACGTGGATCACATGGTTAATAAGGTAATCTAACAAGCTGCAGCATCAGTGAATAACTGCATTTATCATTTCATTACTCTAGAAGGTTATGAATAGCAGTGAAACACCTACTTTAAACTTGTCACTGCACAAAGATGACTAGTGAAATTCTGTCTGATGGTTGGTTCTGCAGTGGTTGCCAACATCACAGTGCTTGCCACAAGATACTTAAATGGAAATGCAATGGATAAAAACTGTATTAAAAAAGTGGCAAGATAAAAACAAAGTTAATTCTGTTTGTTGAATTACATTTCATGTGCAAGTACAGCAACTGTAATGAAACTTTGTTAAAATGTTTAACACAGTGAGACTGAGTTCTTAAAAGTTGTTTTGCAAACACTATAAACTGTACTTTAGCTTGTTTTAAAAGTTTAACAAACGTCGCAAACTCTTAATACCACAATGCATACAACATAAACTGCATAAAATGCTATTTGTCTGTTTCCTGACATGTTCCTTGCAACTATGTTTTTTTATGATTCAAACTGTGAACTACATATTTGTTCTTCTCAAGCACAACAGCAATATCAAATATATGTTGCTGCATGAGCACATGTGAAACATGCCAACAGGTTTTCATTGCCCAGTGATGTACAGCTATGCTTTTCTTGCTATCACAAAATAAGCTGTAAGTATTGGTGCATCACAGGTTTGTCCAAGTAACGTCATCACTAAATAACTCCTGTGTCATGCTATGGCTGGCACTAGCAATTGAGTAGTGTGACCTTAATGCTGATGAACTGGGGCATGCGGTGTCAGAACTGAACACATTGCAGCTCATAATACTTTGGCCACTTACACCGAACACTGCACCATGGGCAGTACTTTGATTAACCACCATTGGCACTTGATGTGCTTAAAAGTGACAGGTGGCTGTTGGTTACAGCGTAACATCTCTGACAGATTGTAAAGAAGGTGGCACTCTGTTCAGTCTCCTTGGTACGCATGCACGCCTCCACTTCAAGTGCAGCTGCTGCTCTCTCCTGTTCGGCCTCCATCATTTGCTGATGCTGCTCAAGCAATAGCTTACAAGTTGGTTCAAATAGGGACTTGATCTCTTAAAGCCAGTTTTTTTTTTTTTCGCAGATTTTGAAATAGTTCACAACCAGCCGATCTCTTTGGTCCGCTCCCAGCAAGTGTACTGGTGGTTGGACGTGGCACACTGATATCCGAGCTATCCAGCAGGCTGTCACAAAGTACCGCATGTTCAGACTCAGAAGATCTCTTAGCATGACTTACAGCATTTTCAAGCTCATCATGTTCCGTCTCACAATCTATGAAATAAGGAAAGACAGCTGGCAGTATAGCCTAAAGGTTAGAGCAACAAGCTGTGAATGAGTTTGATACAGCCAGCAGACAGATCTGGGTTTGAGTCCCACAACCTCCACTTGCATACTGTGAGACTCTGCGCAAGTCATTTAACCTCCCCAGTGCTCCCGGGTCACCCCTGAAAACAGGCACTTGTGCTTAGTGGGCATTACCCGGTTAACAAAGAAATAAATAATCTTTCTGGGTGCATCACCGCTGGCTGACTAATTTTGGGGTGGGGTGGCAGTGATTACATGAGTGCCCTATTAATAATGCAGGCTACAGGTTTTCCTCATGGTGGGGTGCGGTGTTATGAATCAAGTTTAGGAGTTACATCTGTTCTGGGCATCTGCACCTTTTTCTTTAAGCTATCAATGGTATTGTGACATTAGCTGACAGCATGCCAGTATTATCATTTTACCCGATATGGGCAATTCGTCAACAGGAAAATCGTCAGCCTCTGTATCTTCAGCAGTCACTACTTGATCCAAACTCTCAGCCACGATGGTTGGCTCCATGGTAGGTCTTGTGCCCAGGATTTATCAAGCTCTTTGTAGAATGGGCATACCACACGTCGCGCACTAGAAACCTTGTTGTGGTCCTTGGCACGATGATATTTGTCCAACTGTTTTATTTTTTCTCT
Source organism: Neoceratodus forsteri (assembly GCA_016271365.2). NCBI lineage: Eukaryota > Metazoa > Chordata > Ceratodontiformes > Ceratodontidae > Neoceratodus > Neoceratodus forsteri. The sequence goes on from CM028129.1 coordinate 1,319,174,214, forward strand.
GCACTGCTTATCGGTCCTCTCTATACCAAGTTCTGCAAGATGCTGGGAGACTCTCTGGTATACGTTGGTATTTCTGTGCATTGAGTTTAACTTGTCTTGTACTGTTTCAGTTGACCAATAATGAATTAAGGCCTTCACTGACTCATCAGTCCAGCTAGCTGCATGATCACTCATTGTGCACACACAAGACAATTACCAAAACAAATGCTTTTTTCAAACTTGCTTTTTTTGCAGGTATTGACAGATGACTGGCAATTACCGTGGACCTAAGCACACAGTATTGAACAGTCAGTATTCCACACGACTGGCATGAATGTATTTCACAAAATTGATCACTATGTAGTCACTACACAATCGCCAGTGTGCAGCACTAATGTGCTTTATGGACGACTAATTTTTACCACCAAATAGTCACCTCACGATCCACACTTTCTACTTAAAATTTCCCTCCTCTGAGCGATGATTGCGCATGAGCAGTAAATGCAACAGGGGCATGCTGGGAAATCTGTTGCATTGCATTCTGGCATCATGGAAGAGCAACAACCATGATGAAGACTACACCGTTCACACTGCTAGTAAGTTTGATTTAAAAATAAACGATTTTAAAACCGTGTTCAAGCCTACCTCTAAGCAGGGTTTGAGCGCAGTTTTAAAAATGGTTCAGAAACCATGTTCAGTGTGGACGCAAACTGAACTTGGGGTGCTTGACAATGTTCTAGCCCCGTTAGTCTATTTCAAGCACCCCAGTGTGAACAGGGTCAAAGACTCAATGTTCTATGCACAGAGAGAGTATGAAGCAGGCATTCCCTGGATTTGCAGGCTCCACATAGTACACTGGTAAGTGGCTAGCCTGATTTAAAGTAAATTCAGAAACAACCTTTGGCAAAAATGACGGGTTGGTGCATAAAGATACCCTATCATTATGAAACTGCAGGTAGATAGGTTTGCACATTAGTGCCTGTAACTCTGAAATACATCTACCTGACGTAATGGCAACTAAAAATATAGTTTTCCAAGAAAGATAACGTAGCTTGATGGATTCGGAGGGTTCAAAAGGACTCGGTCAATTTTTCAAGCACAAAATTCAAATCCCACTTGGGGACTAGATCCCGGATGGGGGATGAAGGTGCAGAATGCCTTAAGGTTCTGATCAAAGGTAACTGGGACCATGGTTCGTTGCCCACAGGTAAATGGAATGCAGCAATGGCCGAAAGGTGGACTTTTACGAAGGAATATTTTAGTCCACTCTCTGACAAGGAGAGCAAATAGTCTAAACTGCTCTGAGGGAAACACTCATAAGGGTCAAAGTCCTGTGTAGATGCCCAAATGGAGAAGCGTTTCCATGTCACAGAAGAGGAAGACCACATAGACAGTTTCCTGGCAGCCCGGAGGACTTCTGCCACCTTTATGGACACCCTGAAGTGTGACAGGACTATTTTCTCAGAGCCAGGTGTGCAGATGGAGGGAGTGAAGGTCCGGGCGTAGCAGGGAACCTTGCACCTGGGACAGCAGAGCCCGGCAAAATCATCAGAGGTAGGGGATTTGGTACAGAGAGCTGTAGAAGCAGAGGGAACCAAATCTGTCTTGGCCAGAATGGTAATATGAGAATCATAGACACCCCGTCCCGGACCAGCTTGAGCAGTACTCTCTGAACGAGAGGAAAGGGCGGGAAGGCTTAAAGAAATCTTCCTGTCCAGAAAAGAGAATGCGTCCTGCCACACAGTTCCAGGACCTCGCTCGAGAGAGCAGTAAAGAGGCAGTTTTGCATTTTGCGGAGACAAAAATAGGTCCATCTCAGGTTTGCCCCATTTATGAAAGATGTTATTTAGGACATCTGATAAGATTCATCACTCATGGGCCCATGCAGTGGATCTGCTCAAGGCATCTGCCAGGGTGTCTGACACCCTGGGGATGTGGACCACCAGAAGATGGGTATTTCTCTGGAGCACGCAATACCAGACCCTCATCGATTCTCTGCAGAGAGAGTATGAATGGGTGCCTCCTTGTCTGTTTAGGTAGTGAACTACCGCTGAATTGTCTGATTGCACCTGAAAGCAACTGGGGAGAAGGAGAGTCTCGAATGCCTGTAAGGCATAGTGGACTGCCCTCATCTCTAAGACCCTGGTGTGGAGGCGGGCCTCCACTGGTATCCAAGATTCTTGGGACCAGATGTGCAGGAGATGAGCATCCCACCCCGTCAAGGAGACATCTGTAGTCAGAATGAGACATGAGGCTGGAGAATGAAATGACATGCCTTGCATCTAGTTGCCCCTGGCCTTCAACCATTGTAGAGCTTGAAGAGCCAGGGAAGACATCAGGACCAGAGCATCAAAAGCATCCTCCTTCTCATCCCATTAGACTCTCTGGGACCACTGAAGGACCCTCATATGGCATTGGAGACTGTCGGAATCATGGGCACCAAATGTACCAGGAGGCGAAGATAGTATCATGCGAAGACCAATCTGCTGGATTCCAGTGTGCGCGCCAAAGCTCGCAAGGCATCTGCCTGAGCGAGACACAAATATGCCATCCCCAAGGAGGTGTCTAACATGACTCCGATATATAGAAGGCATTGTGCCGGGTCCATTTTGGACTTCGGATAGTTTACAGCTATCTCCACCTGGATGAGCAACTGCAGGGTTCAAGAAATCATGGACAACATCCTTTGGCAAGAAGATGATTTCAGGAACCAGTCATTCAGGTAGGGAAAGACATAGAGGCCTTCCCTGAGGATGGCCGCTGCGACTGCTGCTAGGCATTTTGTGAATACCCTCGGGGCCGAGGAAAGGTCAAATGGGAGGGTCCTGAACTGATAATGATGACCCTGAAACAAAAAACAGAGAAACCGTCTGTGAGCAGGGTGCATCAGGATATGGAAGTACGTGTCCTTCGTATTGAGAGAGCAGAGCCAATCCCCTTTATTCAGCAAGGGGAGAAATGTCGGGAGAGACACCATCCTGAACTTTTGGTATTTGATATAGAGGTTGAGACCCCGATCAATTGTAGGAGCCACAGGTTGGAGGAGACGGCTTGCCACCCTTGTAAGTGCAGGGAAAACCTGCCCCCGACAGCCATGGGAAGGGTCTCCAGTTCCACAACTGAAGGAAGACCTTCAGGCCAAAGGCTGATCCTGCTGGGGAGCACCAGGGACATAATGGGATGTTTTCTGAGCATCTCTAGGACTAGGCAATGTCAATTGAGGCTTTTGCTTATTGGCAAGAGATCTTTGAGCATTGGGATGCGCCCTGTAGGAGTCCCTGAAGGCCAATTTTGCTTCTGGACGATACAGCATCTGGACCGATTGAAGGGTATGACCCGAGTCCTATAAGTTCTTCAACATTTCTTGAGTCTGTGGACCAAACAGCTGATCACCCTTAAAGGGAGTATTAAGGATAGACTGTTGCACATCTTGTGAAAATCCTGACACACTGAGCCAGGATGAGACAAGCACCCACCGAGGACACAGTGTCAACGGCATCATAGGTGGCCCTGAGCAGGTGGTGGCATACCACCACTGCCGTAGACATCTTGGCTGTATGATCCTCCTGGGCAGAACCCACAGGGGGGGACTGGACCATTGCCTGGGAGGCTTTTAGGATTTCCTCCTGATATTTCAGGAGGTGTCCCATGTAATTAAGTATACAAAGAGACATACTAGCTGAAGCATAAACTCTTTTCCCCATCACATCCAGTTTCTTGGATTCCTTATCAGGGGGTTGAGCACTCATGTGCTGAGGTCTAGAGGGCCTATCATGAGCAGCATTGGCCACCAGAGAATCCGCCTGCAGCGGAGACAAAGTAGGGCTGGTCCGCCGGTGCCTGATAAATCCTATCAGCCTTAAGAGAACTGGAAGGAATTCTGAAAGGTGGCTTCCAAGCAGCCCAAATAGCCTCTTCAAAGGTGTGCACCAGATGGGGGACGACCAGAGTGGGGCATTCCAGTACACCCAAATGCTGTCCCAGCTTCTTTCTTGAAGCATCCTGCTTAGTACTCCAGAACCCAAATGTTTTCTGGAGGTATATCATAATGTCTAAAAATGTGGGATCATCTGGCAGAAAACATGGGAGTTCAGGGGTAGGTTCACCCTATACAGATGAGGCCACTGAGGAGGACTGAGGGGAGTCCTCCTGGTCCATACCTTCTTCATCCTCCAAGTCAGACAAATCTCAGTCCTGTAGAAAAGAGTTATCCATGTCCACATTCTGAGGGTGAAAACCTAGGAAAACAGGGGAAGAGCTGGCCATTCCCTGGGCCCAAGAAGGCCAAGAGGGAGCAGAGACCAGAGCCAACCCTTCATGGGGGGGTGAGGGTGCAGTGTGAGGTCCAGGATAGTATTTACTAGAGCCTGGACATCAATCGTGACCATCTACCCAGCAGACGTACCCAGGGTAGAATGGATTAAGTGAATAGGGACCACTGACCTTATTGAAGAAGGCAGTGGAACCAAGCAAGCAGCCGTCGACTAGGGGTGTATATAGGATCCCAGTATCATCGACAAAGGTGCTAACATAGAGCCCTTTGAGCTAATGCCAGTCATCAACTGACGACGGCTAGAAACCACAGAAAAGGAAGCCGCAATGGAAGCTGCAATGTTACCCCAGAACCTCCGTCGACGAGGGACGAGAAGAGCCAACAATCATCGACGGTGTAGATGATTTTACGGTGGCAACCTACTCAGTACTTACCCTTCTGGTTGTGATCGAGATACTCGTTCTAGATGACGAGGGTGCAGTAGAAACGTGCTTTGTTTTGTTGGCAGGTTTCTTACCAGGACCCTGTCCAGTTGATGAGAAGGGCTCACCCACAGAGCGGTGAGACCCCAAGGAGGACGTCAAAGACTCCCTGGGCTTGGAGCATCGCTGATGCTTCAGAAGGGCAACCTTTTGCTCCATGAGGAACTCATGAAGCTGCTGAAGCCTTCAACATTTTGTGACCTTGTTGAACCGCTTGCACAGGATACAATCCCTGGTGTTGTGTTCAGGACCAAGGCACTGCATACAGACATCGTGGAGGTCCTTCTGTAGCAATTCTGTGACCACAGATACACTTTCCGAATAAGGGATCCAAAGACATCAGTAGATGAATCTGTTTGGAATGAATGGTCGGTAGAACTCTTCGTCGACGACTGGTAAGCAGAGCTCCAAAGGAGGACTTGTTGCATGCAGGTCGAGGTTGAAAAGAACCGATGAGTAGCTGGGACCTCCCCCCTTTATATGCACCATACAGATACCACGTGGTAACATTAGGGGGAAGTCCCAAGGTTGACTGCTGAGAAGTCATCCAGAGGAAATGACACCTGTGGCTGAGATCCCATGTGTTATGACCTGCTGCAAAAGACTGTCTCGAAGAAGATCCTTGTGTACCTTTGTTCCGGGGGAACATGTTCTCTAGCCCTTTTCTGAAGCAATGTTTGAATTTCCTTCAGAATCAATGGAAAGTGGTCTGGAGGGTAATGGGAAGGCACTCGTGGATAGTATGTAGGTAGTTCTAGAATTTCCAGAGCATGATCTTGTGCTATTATTTCCAGGACCCAGGTATCTGAAGTCACTACCATCCACTGGTCCAAGTGGAGGGTGAGGTGCCCCCCCCCAACAAAGAACCAACTCTGGAGGCACTGGGGCTGGGGGTTGTAGGAGGAGTCAGGCGGAGCTAGTTGCTGCTGCACTGCCACCTCTAGAGGCTTTTGAGTGGGCACTTGGAGTGGCTCTGGGGTAGGCAGGGCTCCTGCTCCTTTGCCCTTACCCGGTTACCTGGCAGTGGAACAATGTCTGGCACCGACTGGATGAAAGGGCACCTGCTATGTACCCCTTGGCTGGGTATGATAGAGGGGATGTACTGATTTCAGGGTTTTATTTTTATTTTAGTTTTGGTGACCGGGCAAGTCCATTGAGACAATTGCAGTCCCTTTTATAAGGGTCGATAGGGGTTACAAGAAGCAATACAACACAGTGCAATAAAACAGAGAAGCAAATAAAGGTAGCAAAACTAGACATACATATAACATATTATACATAATTAAGGCAAAGCAGATGAGGTATATACACTTCATAAAATCATAAATTACAAGGCAATAGACAATTGAGGCTACAGTCTAACAACTTAAGCAAAAGGATAAAAATTTCAGGTACAGGATAGAGGGGAAAAGGGGCAAGGTACAAGGGATGAGGGGGAGGGGCCAGGTGATGAGCAGGCAGACCAAGCAGATAAGGACAGGGGGCAGGGAACGGTAGAAGGAGAGGGGGAAAGGGAGGAATGTGAATAGATGAAGCATCAATGGAAGCAGGAGCAAGATAAAGAGGCTGAGAGAGAGGCGTACAGAGTAGCTTGGAACTTGGGGAGAGAGAGGTTTTGCCTGAGACCTGCAAATTGGAGAGGATATCTTGGACGTCTGCACTGAACAACTTGTATCCTCTAAAGGTGGCACTGAGAATGAACTGTTGTACATCATTCACAAAGCCAGCCACCTTGAGCTAGAGTACCTCCTGAGGCATATTTCAGAGAGTCATAGGTGGTATGTAGGAGGTGTTTGCTTATGTCTGCCCCAGCTGTTAGAGCTTTAAGAAGCTCCTGCTTAGGTGTGCCTTCTGGGAGAGCTTGAGCAGCTGCCTTAGCTTTCCTCCAGAGGGTATTTTGGCATTTGACCATATGGGCCTGGTAGCCTGCAATTCTCAGGCCCAAAGAGGCAGAAACAAAAGTTCTTTTGCCCAGGACATATAGCATCCTGGATTCCTGATCACGAGGAAGACAACTAAGGTGTTTTGGTGCCTTACATCTGTCATGGCCTACATTTATGACTAGAGTCTGCCTCAGGTTAGCCATCAAAAAAAGGGCATGCCTGAGTTGGCCTGGTACATCTCTTTTTTTCTTTTCAATTTCTTTTTCCCCTCCGGTCATGGTCTGGGGGGATTCTCTCAGGCATTCTGCCTGCTCCTGCCCTGCCTGAAGTCCTCCTACCTGTGCCTCTCTCTCCCTCCTCCTCCTTTGTCAATGGTCGGCACCCCCGGCTTAACCCCTCCGGGGTAGGGCCACCCCTCCTCTTAGGCACACTTTATATTCAGACTCAGATGTGGGAGAGGACCCGGGTGGAGGAACCTGGAAGGCCAGGCAGGATGGACCCAGCCATGGACATGGGGGCAGGTACCACCGCCTACCCCGCAGACCAGGCTTTTTCCTTGTTCTGGTGATCTCTTCCCCCTCCCGTGTGAGTGCACGTCCCCGATGCTAGGCACACGGCAACCCCTGCCTGCATCAGAGCACGCTGATTATGTGCAGCCAAGCGTGCTGCAGCGGCCCCGCTTTCCACCAGGAGCCACTGCCATGCCGGGCGATGCCCAACCCCCCCCAAGGGAGGAGAGCAACCCAACAGGTGCTCAATCCTCACCCACCCCTGCCATCCCCCAGCAGCCCGAGCATACTCCCGAACCTGGGTTGCTGGCGTGGCGCAAGGTGTGGCGTCCAGTGCCTCAACCCTCACCGCCACTGGGCCAGCCAGGCCTGGTACATCTTGTCTGCCTTTCTAGGTATGGCAGGAATCACACTGGACCTATGCCAGGCAGCATGGGTGGCATCCTCCAAGGCAGGTAGGAGGGGAGGAATGATGATGGGAGGGGAATCAGGCAACTCCAAGAACCCCACCAGGTTCTTCTTGGTTATGTCCTGTTCCTCTAAAATCAACCCCCATGGCACTCTGCAATTGCTGTATCATGGGTATAAAAGAGGGGCCCTCAGGGGGAGACCAGAGTGTGTAAACTACCAAGTCCTCACTCCCTGTGGACAGACGATGGAACTGGTCCTCTTAAAGAAGTTTTCCACATTTTCTCCTTCTCTTAATGCTCCATTATATGGTTAGGATTATACTCCTGGTCTTCGTTGACATGGTCGATGAGACGCAAGAGGGAGATGGTGAGACCATCGTTGGTTGAGATAGGAGCTGGCATGTTGGCCTGGCAGGCATAGGTATAGGGTCTGGCTTGAATGCCCTGTCGTTGTGGCTTCTGTTACAGGAGGAGGAGGTAGAAGTCATTTGAGTATGTACATAAAGGGAGAGTGTACTGCCTGGATTTTGGCACCTGTGTGGTCAACAGCAGCACCAGTGGGTGTCAACAGGGCAAGGCCCTGGACGTCGATGGCAACACACCACCCGTGCCAGGTCTGGTGGCACTTGCAGCCTGCCCTGATCTGGAAGAAGGGTTGACAGTCTGGGTGGCAGGCAGTGTCACTGAAGCGGTTGAAGTGGTCGCACTTGAGTGGTGCTCTAGCATTTGTGCTGCCCCGATGTCTTCACCAGGGACTTTGAGGACCGGGCTCCTGAGGAGTGAGCGGGTGATGTGGTGGAGCTCTTTTTCCATTCAGACTACCTGCTGCTCTAGTATGTTAGTTTCTAAAGTGTTCTTTTGGCGGTGGGTATCTGGGTTGAACCCTCTGCCAATTGGGCATGCCTTCACGTTATCAGTTAAGCTGAAACAACACATGCAAACATTGTGGGACTCTACGGACTATATTTTCTCACCACATTCGCAATAATGAAACAGTTTTGACGGCTCTTTATTCGACACGCACATCGTCCAAAATCACTTTTAAAAAAAGTGTTTACTAACTTTGGAGAGGAAAAAAAAGCGGCGACAAACAGTGGCATTTCCGTGTAGGGTCCAATAAGTATGGTCGACAGAAAAGAACTGAGGAGGGAAGGGGCCACTCACATCTGTATGGGAAGAGCTGACACAGAACATCATCGTAGGCAGCCCCTAGTGGACTGCTTGCAAAAGTTTCCATGTGGTCCTAGTGCCTGGCAGCTAAAAGTTCCATAGATGTGGCCTGATGAAAGAGATATCCTCTAAGAAGATCTTAGGATTTGTACGCAAAGGGAGAGTGTTTGTGAAAAACCAAATAAGGAGGCTCACACTTTAGAGCTGAAGCTCTGAAATCCTTCAAGCGAAAGTCATCGCAACAAAAAAAACAATGTTTTCCGTGACAGAAACGTAAGCCACAACTCGCAGCAGACTCCGAAGGAGCCAGAGTTAAATTCTCAAGCAAAAAATTCAACTCCCAAGGCAGGACTGGATTACAGATAGGAGGTTTCATATGAAGAATACCTGCAACAAACATATGTGACACCTCTAACTGGGCAAACGTACGGCTATCAACAGGGGCATGGAAAGCTGATACAGCAGCCAAATGCACCTTGAGCAAGGAGTACTGCAGGTCAGAGCTGGACAAGGAAAGCAAGTAGTACAACACAACATTCAAAGATGTAAAAGGGTCCAAATTCCAGGAAGCAGTCCACAAACTGAAACACTTCTATTTCAGGGACAAAGTACATCTAGTAGAAGGCTTCCTAGCTGCAATCAGGATATCAGCAACATTAGGGGACACTCCAAAATGTGTAATGGCCATGTCTTCAGGAGCCATGTATATAGCTGTAGGGACTTCAGGTCCTGATGGATCAGGGACCCCCTGTCCTGTAACAACAGACCCGACACCAGAGGTAGAGTGACATGAGGTTCCATAGCCAAATGCTAAAGGAGTGGAAACCATATCTGGGGAAGAAATAACAGAGCAATGAGGAGGAAAGTGACATGCTCCACCTGCAACTTGAGCAGAACCCTCTGTATTAGAGAAATGGGGCAGGGAAGTCTTGCCAAAACACTCCAGACCCTGAAGTGAGCAAGCAGAAACCTGGCAGTTTTATGCTGTTTGGGGATGCAAAAAGATCCAACTCTGGACAACCCCATCTTGCAAAAAGGTAATTTCCCCACAGAGGTCAGCAGTTCCCATTCGTGAACCATTGACTGGGACCTGCTTAGTCTGTCTAAAATATTTTTAAGATGTGGGAGATACACGGCGGACAGGCCGTGAGAAAGAGTCCAGTATCACACTCTCATTGCTTCCCTGCATAAGGGATGGGAGTGAGTGCCCCCTTGTTTGTTAATGTAATGCATCACACCAACACTGTCCATTTGGACTATCAGGATACCAGGGCAGAGATGATTCCAAAAGGCTTGAAGACAGTACAGGACAGCCCGCATTTCAAGGACATTTACATGCAGCTTGGCCTCCACTTTGGTCCATGACCCCCGAGTGTCTGGTAAGGGCCGATACGCCACAGCCAGTGGCATCCATGGTGAGGAGCTGTATAGGAGTCAGTAAGAGAAATGGAACACCCTTCAATAGGTTTTTGCAATCTATCCACCATAACACTGTGAAGAGATGTGATTAGAATCATTTGTTCCAGCTCATTCGTCAACTGATCCCACTGTACCGAGTGTCCACTGAGAGATTCTCATATGAAGATGTGCCAGTGGCAGTCACTATGTCCACAGCCATGAAACTCTGGAAATGTAACATTATTCCTGTACAGACACAGTGGTGCCTGTTCACCAAGTGAACCTAGGCAATTAGATGGTCTGCCCTGTCCTGTGGCAGGAGAGCACGGCCCATCTCCATCCAAGTCCGCTCCAATGTACTGCATTCTTTCAGCACGGAGTCAACACAGACTTCAGTACATTCACTGTGACCTCCAAGTTGTTTAACAACTAATGTGTTTGAGACCAGCATATGTAGCAGAGCTTCCCCTTGAACTGGTCTTCAGGAGTCAGTTGTCCAGATAGGGGAATACATACAGGCCTTCCATGAGAAGGGCTGCTGCAATTACTGCCAAGCATATGGTGAAGATCCACGGTGCAGAAGACAAGCCAAAGAGCAAATAATCTGAACTGACAGTACCTCTATTTATCCTGGAGGGAGAAAACTGTCTGTGGGATTTCTAGATCTTTGCATGATGGCATTCATCCTTCATGTCCAGAGAACAGATCTCCAGAACCCACTTGTCCATAGTGATCTCCTGCCATTGCTTCAGATGCAGGGAGATCCTGCCTCCCCCATACACACACTCACCCCTGGAGGTAACAACTAAGGTGGGTGGGAAGAGGTGGAAAAAGAATCAGGTGGAACCACAGCCAGCAGAGCCACCACAACAGATTCCTTTGGGTGCTTTTGGTGAGCAACAGAGCAGAGGGGAACCAGAAGGGAACTACAACCATTTTTGGAGTGTTTTTTCTGCCTTAAGCTATTTAAAAATTAACAAAGTCTGAAGTTTAAAACTGCTTTGTCCAATTGCTGAGTTGCTGTTTCCCTGCACCCCCACCCGCTTGCCTTTCCTCTGTATACTGGTGATGCTGTTGGTGCCTGATAACAGCAACTCCCAGAGCCATTATGTCCCTCCCTGGCTAACCAAGCACCCTTAATTACTCACCTTGTTACTGAATTCTTCTGTCTCCTCTCTTCCCCCGCCTCCCAAACTCTGAGGCCATTGTCCTGTCAGTGCATTTAAGTGGATTTCTCCCTTCAGGATTGCCCTGAGCAGGCTCCATCTTCTGTGCTAGCAGTCCGGTGCTGAACACAGCCAGCTGCAGGGCGCTCCCCAACCTGCCCTCAAGCGCAAGGATCCAGGTATGCTTCGGGAAAGCAGCTCCAGCCTGGCTTGCTGCCGTGAATGCAATTGGTGGATGGTGCCTGAATTGGGTCTACTATAGGCCGATTCAGCACTCAGTCTCTCCCTGACTGGCTTCAGCTCCTGCGGATTTGAACTGCCTGGTGCCTTCTCCTGGAGCTCATCTCTCTGCTGCCTAAATTTCTTTTCTTTTCCTAACCTCCGCAACTGAATCTGTAATGAGCCTTATGTACCCACTGCTGAATTTGAATTAAAAGTAGGAAACTACAACCATAGAAACATAGAAGCTGACGGCAGAGAAGGACCGCAAGGCCCATCCAGTCTGCCCATTTTGTTTTTCTACCTTATGAATGTGCCATAGGCCTTTACTCTGTCAATGGCCTATCTATATTGCTACCTTATGCCTATCCCATGCCTGTTTGAAGCCCTGCACTGTACTCATATCCACCATTTCCTGAGGTAGGCTTTTCCATGCATCCACCACCCTTTCTGTGAAAAAGAACTTCCTCACATTACCCCTTAATCGGCCTCCCTCTAAGCTCATGCTGTATCCTCTTGTCCTATTTTTCTTATATTGAAACGTTAGACTCTTTTCACCTTGTTAATGCCCTTAAGGTGTTTGAATGTTTCGATCATATCACTGCCCTCCTTTGCTCTACGGTATACATACTGAGCTCCGGTAATCTGTCCTCATACATTTTCTGATGTAGTCCCTGCACCATTTTGGTTGCTCTTCTCTCCTCGTGAAGGTGCAGTCTCCAGTACTGCATGCAGTACTCCAGATGGGGCCTAACCAGTGTGTTGTAAAGCGGGATTATTACCTCCCTCTTACAACTTGTGATACCCCTACTAATACACTCCAACATGCCCCTAGCTCTATCTATTGCTTTAGTGGTCTGCTTGGATGAGTTCAGGTAATCTGTGATGATGATGCTGATGCCCAAGTCTCTTTCTTCCCTTGTGATTGCCAGCAACTCCCCTCCCAACCATTTTTGTAGTGTTTTTTCTGCCTTAAGTCTGAAGTTTAAAAACTGCTTTGTCCAATTGCTGAATTGCTGCTTCCCCCTTCTGCACCCCCCACACTTGCCTTTCCTCTGTATACTGGTGACGCTGATGGTGCCCAATATCAGCCACTCCCAGAGCCATTTTCTCCCTCCCTGGCCAACTAAGCACCCTTAATTTCTCACCCTAGCCGGCCTGGTGGCGCTGAAGGTTGAGGCGCTGGATGCCACACCTCGCGCCATGCTGGTGACCCGGGTTCGGGAACGAGCTTGGGCCGTCAGGGGTCGTGAGGGGGAAGAGATGGATTAAGCATCCGTGGGACTGCTCTCCTCTCTAAGGGAGGGATCCAGGGGTAGTCCGGTGCAGCAGTGGCCCGCGGTGGAGACCGACGGCACTGCTACGCACCAGGGCTCACACACTAAGGGGCGACATTGCAACTGCCTTTCTGACATGGGTGGGAGCACCTACGTCGGAGCAGGGCGGCACTGCACATCCCACGTCTGTGGGGGGGGTAACCAAGAACACAGGATAAACCCGGCTCCAAGGATCAGGTGAAAGCACCAATCCCCCATGCCCTGTGCTGGGATTTCCCTAGCTTGCCTTCAATTTCCCTGGGCCCGCTCCTTGTCAGATGCCAGAGTCTGCCTTGAAGAGTGCCCCAAGTAGGAGAGGGGGCGACCCACACCAGATAGGGTTAGCCGTGGGTGCTGGCGCCAGGCAAAGAGGGAGGAGAGAAGGCATAGCGTGGGATCCTCTGGCGGGCAGGACAAGGATGGGATGCCTGAAAGAGGATCTTAGAGCCTCGACGGGAGCGAAACAAAGTTGACAAAAAAAGAAAAAAAAAAAAAAAGAAAAATTTCTCACCTTGTTACTGAATTCTTTTGACTCCTCTCTTCCCCACCTCCCAAACTTTGAGGCCTTTGCCCTGTCAGTGCATTTAAGCTGATTTCTCCCTTCTCTCTTCTGCATTTCCTGAGCGGGTGCCATCTTCTATGCTAGCAGTCAAGCGCTGAACACAGATTGCTGCAGGGCGCTCCCCAGCCCGCCCTCAAGAGCAAGGATACAGGTATGCTTTGGAAAAGCAGCTCCAGCCCAGCTTGCCTTTTTTTCCTAAATGCAGCTAAACTTTGGAGGATTTATTTAAGCATGCTTTATTAGGGTTCTCTGGCTGAGTGAAACTTTTGCTGCTATAGTTTTATTTGTACCAATTGTCTTTTATATCTACTTTTCCATTTGCAGGTTATCATTGTTCCCCACTAGAGGTCGCCTTTTTCCTTTCTTGTTTTTAATTCCTTATCTCCACTTTTCGGATCCTTGACTGTGCTTTCCACCCTCTGGTACACCCTGATTCATTTTTACCTACCCTCCAGATGGTTAATCTGCAATTAAGAGTGAATACTATCTATTTAATTGCACATAGTTCTTACTGGCTGTGTACCCTTGTTTGCCCACTCTGTCATCCCCTTGTTTAATTTACCAAGAGCATCACATTCCCTCACCATGTATATGTTATTTTTCCTTGTTTATTTTCTCAATAAGGAATCGGCACTATTACTCTAAATTATCCATGCCTCCCGTCTGGCCAGTGTATCCCAGTCTCCTTAGGCAGGTTAGTGTTCCCAATTTACACCACACCAAGTTGCTTCACTAGCTTCTTCAGCAAAACATTTGAGAATAGCCTTCCCCTTGTTAATGGCACCTCCCCCCTTCCACTTACAACTCCCTTAGCCCGTTCAGTATGGGTGGCCATCTTTTCCTCCATGTTAAATTATAAACTACCCACTCCCCTTCCCCCACCAAACAGAGTAAAACTAGACTCTGCACGCTCCTACTAGGGGCACTAAAGCTACTCCTACTATTCTGTTCAGGGAATGTTGAACTTAACCCAGGTCCCCCTCTACCTATCTCCTCGCCCTTGGATATTCAACAATTGAAAGGCATGACCTTCTTAAACCTGAATGCATGCAGCCTCTTAAGGAAACTTGACTCTGTTCAGGCTTGGAATTCTCACACTGAACCAGATGTCTTCGCCATCTCAGAGACCTAGCTGAAGAGCTCTACCCCTAATCACGAAATTAACCTAATTACAATGTCTTTTGGGCAGATAGACCAACCAGAGGTGGGGAGGGGGGTGGCAATTTATGTCGGGGACAAATTCACAGTATCACTGATTGAAACTAATTCTGTCCCTAAGGAATTCGAATGGGTCTCTATTAGACTCTCCCTTCCATCCTCTGAATCCATCTGTATCGCTGTTACTAGCCACCCCCAGGAGACCTTGCATTCTTGAATCAAATACGCAAACTGGTGGATGTGCAGCCTAGTGAAGTTATCGTCTTGGGGTACCCGAACATGGACTGGCTCTCCAGTTCCTCTAAACCTCTGAAAGACCTGTGTGACAAACTCAGGTTCACACAGCATATCAGAAATCACTCACTCCAGCTCAAAAAATTATGCAAATAGCTCACTTCTTGACCTCATCTTAGTAAACAAACCCCATCTATACAGCCACGCCGGCATACTCTTCAATGACAGAGACCACAGTGCAACAGACTGTGCTCGCTCCGCCCCATAATCTCTGTCCTCCTCCACATTCACCCTAAAAAGGATCCGACGAAACTTCGACCTCTGCAATTATTTTGTAGACCTTAACAATATTCGTTGGCAAGACTTCTACCTTGCATCCCCAGTAAATAAAGCCTTTGAGATCTTCCAAAAACTGGTAATAGGCATCATTGCAAACATGCACCCCTGACCAAATCCAATACCAGGAAGTGATCCTGCCCTTGGTTTTCTGCTGAGCTAAAGTCTGCTATTCATAGTCGAGACGTTCTGTGGAAAAGGGCCAGAAAAACCAAGGATCCAGTGAACTGGGCCTTTAGGAAATTGAGGAACCACTGCACCAACATTGTTAGGGCCGCTAAAGCAAGCTTCTTCCAATCTAAATTAGCCTCTGCCACCAGCGATTCTGCCACCTTCTGGAAAACTTTAAAAGAAGTCGAAAGTCACCATTCAGTTAATAGCCTCCCTTCCAAGATTGTATCTGGTAATACCAGTTCCACTGATTGGCAGTGCATACTTATTAAATAATCATTTTGCTACAGCCACCCTCGCATTCAATACATCCACAGCAAATAAACTTCGTCAACAGACCCTTGATTCTACAGATGCTAGACCTCCCAGTAAGACGTCCATGTCGGAGCCCAATTTCTCTTTCAGTCCAGTTACATATAAACAGGTGGAGGACTTTCTCCTCTGCCTTGACACCAGGAAAAGTGCAGAGGCGGATAACTTAGATCCTTTCTTCCTAAAAATGGGCCATCATTCCCTAAGTGCGCCTACTGTCCATTTATTTAATATGTCGCTAGCCCACAGTGAACTCCCCTTGGTATGGAAAGTGGCACAAGTAGTCCCACTTTGAAGTCTGGTGACCCCAGTGACCCGAATATTTATAAGCAGATTTCCTTACTGCCCATTCTTTCAAAACTGCTCAAAAAGTCATAAATACCCAGTTAAGAAATAATCTAAACCCGGTATAGTTTCTAAACACTATCCAGTTAGGGTTCAGAAACAAACGTAGCACAATATCCGCTTTAGCCAAAGTAACCAATGATTGGCTCCTGGCACTTGACACCAAACACTTCATCAGCACCTTATTTCTCAACCTTAGTAAGGCCTTTGACATAAGTCGACCACAATCTACTGTTGTCCAACTTCAAGATATCGGACTAGATGCTGTTGCTGTCAATTGGTTCACGTCACCTCAAGGGCAGTAAACAGCAAATTAAGGCACAAGAAGACCTATCCCCACTTAAGACACTACCCAGAGATGTCCCTCAAGGTTCCATCTTCTGGCTGCTTCTTTTTGCGATATATGTTAACAATATTGATGCAGGCATCAGTCAAGCAAGTGTGCACTTGTTTGCTGATGACATTTATGCTGCCGAGCCTACCCTTGAACTAGCATGCAGTACATTGCAATGTGAATTTAACCTCCTGCAGCGCAAACTCCTGCTTAATGCAAAGAAAAAGATCATGATCTTTGCTCCCAAACTAATCTCGGACTCCTCCCCCTCTCAGGAAACCCAGCCACAAATAACATCCGGTGTATACAGTGTCAGTGGCTCAGTAGGTAGCACACTCACCTCTGAGGCCGGGAGATCAGAGGGCAGTGGGTTCAGTTCCCACATCTGGCACTTGGATTAATATCCCAGTACTGACACTGTAGTGCAGCATGAGAGGGGTGCTGCACTTCTGAGATGCCGTCTCTCGGATGAGACGTTAAACCGAGGTCCCATCTGCCTGGATTGGTGGTAGTTCAGGTGGATGTTAAAGATCCCATGGCACTTCTCAAAGAGAGTAGGGGAATTTCCCC
The DNA here is from genome assembly GCA_016271365.2 of Neoceratodus forsteri. Taxonomy (NCBI): domain Eukaryota; kingdom Metazoa; phylum Chordata; order Ceratodontiformes; family Ceratodontidae; genus Neoceratodus; species Neoceratodus forsteri. The sequence continues at coordinate 1,319,191,041 of CM028129.1, forward strand.
GGTGTCCTGGTCAAATTTCCCTCATTCACTAAAAATACCACCAACAGCTTAATCTGGCTCAATTTCAGTGGCTTACCATCAGTATCTCCCCCCCAGTCGCCCCTCAAAAAAAGGGACTTCTAGGCCCAGTGGCCTTACTGGGTCAACAAACATCCCTCCTGGGGGAGCTTATCAAAACTGTAGAAAAACCTGGTCCCACTGCACTTGGAGGGTCCACTGGAGGATGCACATATGGAGTCTGGCCAGTGGGAATGGCTGCAGCCACCAGCCCCAACAATCTCAAGTATCCCCCATCAGAGACATAACGGCTCTGGACAACTTCCTGAGCCCAGGCAATGAAGCACTCCGACCTGTTCTGAGGGAGGAAGGCCTTTCCCTGTGCAGAGTCTAGAAATGCCCCTATGCATTGCAGCCTTTGAGACAGAATTAGTACTGATTTGGGCAAGTTGACCGTGATGGACAGGGAAACAGTTCTCTCGGGAATCCGCAGCAGTTGCTCCTTGGACGGGGTCTTTAAGAACCAATCCTCTTGATAAGGAAGACAGAGCCCTCCCTTCTGAGAGCTATGGCTACCACTGCCAATCATTTGCTAAAGACTCACAGCGTACAGGACAAGCCAAAGGGCAAAACGGTGAATTGGTAATGTACACCCTTAAAAAGAAGAATTTCCTGTGAGGAGGAAACACAGATGTACAGGTATGCATCCTGCATGTCCAGCAAACACAGCCAGTCGCCCTGCTGGAAGAAGGGCAGCAAGCATGGCACTTACTGTTTAAAACTTCTTGTACTGGACATACAGATTGAGGTCCGAGGTGAGCATCAGGTTACTGGTTCTTTTGGGGACCATGAAAAACCTGGAGTAAAACCCTTTGTTCCTTTGGCACCTGGGCACTAGCTCGATGGCCTTTTTTGGGCAAAAGGGACTGTACCTCCTCCCGGACAAGACAGGTAAGCTGGGAGGTGGAGGGCACATGGGTCTCAGAGGGCGGCTTGAGGAGCTCCAGGGTGTGACCCATTTCTATGATTTGAAGAATCTAGGCATAGAAACAGAGAATTTGATGGCAGATAAGGACCACTTGGCCACCTAGTCTGCCCATTTTCCTACCTAACAGATAAGCTGCAGATCCTAGTTAACCAACAGCTTACTTCCTCCTACCCCCCACTATGACTGCCTTATGTCTGTCCCATGCATTCTTGAATTCCCCCACTGTTCTTGACTCTACAACCTCCTCAGGGAGGCTGTTCCATTCATCCACAACCCTCTCCATGAAAAAATACTTCCTCACATTACCTCTGAGCTGTCCCCCTTCTGTCTTCAAAATTGTGCCCCCTTGTTCTTGCACATCTGTTTCTGAAAGATGCTACCCTCTTGGACTTTGTTGATTCCCTTGAGGTATTTGAAAGTTTCTATCATGTCCCCTCTCTCCCTTCTTTCCTCAAGGGTATACATATTAAGCTCCTTTAGTCTTTCTTCATATGTCTTCTGGTGCAGACCCTGCACCATTTTGGTTGCCCTCCTCTGGACAGCCTCCACTCTGTGTCTTTGCGAAGATGGGGTCTCCAGAACTGCACACAGTACTCCAGATGGGGTCTCACCAACTGTCTGTACAGGAGGGATAACAACTTCCTGTTTTCTACTGTTGATGCCTCTCCCTATGCATCCCAGTATCCCCCCAGCCTTCCTTACTGCCTTCGCACATTGCCTGCCCACCTTTAGGTCATCTGATAGAATTACCCCCAGATCCATTTCCATTTTTACTGTTGTCAGTATCTCACCCCCCATTGTGTACTCTTTCCCTGGGTTTTTGTTTCCCAGGTGCATTACCTTGCACTTCTTTGCATTGAATCTGAGCTGCTATATATTTGACCATTCCTCCAACTTGCCAAGTCTCTTCTCATCCTTTCCACTCCATCTTGTGTATCAACCCTGTTGCAGATCTTTGTGTAGTCTGCAAAGAGACATACTTTTCCTTCCAGTTCCTCTGCAATGTCACTTATAAAAACATTAAAAAGGACTGGTCCCAGTACTGAACCCTGCGGTACTTTGCTAGTAACCCTCCTTTCTTCACTGTGGACTCCGTTTACTACTACCCTTTGCGTCCTGTTGTCTAGCCAATTTCTTATCCAGGCTACCACCTTGGGACCCACTCCAAGGCTGGCTAACTTGTGTATTAATCTTTTGTGTGGGACTGTATTAAATGCCTTGCTAAAATCTAGGTAGGCCATGTCCACAGCCCCTCCCTGGTCTACTACTTTGGACACCCAGACAAAGAAATCTATTAGATTCGTCTGACATGACCTTCCCATCGTGAATTCATGCTGCCTTGAGGTCCTCTGCCCCACTGGCCTCTAGGTATTCAACAATTCTTTCCTTCAGAAGTGATTCCATCATTTACCCTACCACTGCGGTCAAACTAACTGGTCTGTAGTTTCCTGCCTCTGTCCTGCTCCCACTTTTGTGAAGAGAAATCACATTCACCCTCCTCCAGGCCTCAGGTACCACCCCATCATCCTATGATTTGTTAAAGAGAGTAGTCAGCGGTGTCACTAGTTCTACCCTTAGTTCTTTTAGAATTCTTGGGTGAATCCCATCAGGCCCCATTGCTTTGTCCACCTTCAATTTTATTAGTTCTTTCAGAACCCTTTCTTCTGTAAATGGACTGGTATTGACTCCAGTCTTGAGTGTTTCTCTTGTTTGGTTTAGGTACCTTCCCCTCCTCTTCCTTTGTGAATACTGAGCAGAAATATTTGTTCAGTATCTCTGCTTTTTGACTGTCACTCTCTGCCCACATTCCCTCCCCTTTATTAAGCCTCAGTATCCCTCCTTTGGTCTTTCTTCACTCCCTAATGTACCTATAAAAGGTCTTATCCCCCTTCTTAACAGAGTTGGCCATCCTTTCCTTGGTTTGGGCCTTTGCTATTATGACTGCCTTCCTTGCCTCTTTCTGCTTTAACTGATAAAAGTTCTCTATCCTGCTCCTTCTGTGTTTCCTTATATTTCCTGAATGCTATCCTTTTCTCCTTAACCTTCCCTGCCACCTCTTTTGAGAACCATAGCGTTTTTTTCCTTCGTTGCATTTTGTTGATTTGCTTTACACAAAGGCATGTTGCCTCTGTGATGGCTGTTTTGATTACTCATCATTGTTCCTCCACCCCTCCTTCTTGCCTGATTGCTAGTGCTTTTCTGAGGCACTCTCTCATTTTCCCAAAGACAGCCCTCCTAAAGTCCAATACTCTTGCTTTTGTATGGCTTGATTGTATGGCTGTGTTTATCGTGAACCACACTGTTTGGTGGTCGCTTGTTCCCAGATGGCTACCCACTTCTAAATCTGAGATTCTTTCTCCATCCCCATTTGAGAGTACCAGGTCTAAGACTGCTCCCTCCCGAGTGGGTTCCAATACTAGCTATCTGAGGCATGCCCCTTGTAGGGCATCAAGAATGACCCTGCTCTTGGATATGTCTGCAGCAAAGGTGCTCCAGTTAACATTTGGCATATTCAGGTCCCCCATCAACAATATCTCCCCTTTCTCTGCCATTCTAAGGATGCCTTCCATCATTTCCTTGTCCATTCCCTCTTCCTGATATGGGGGTCTGTATACAACCCCCATGTGGATTGTGGTGCCATTTCCTGTCTCCAGGGTGACCCAGAGTGCCTCATCTGCTCCATTTACTCTTTAGTTCTGTTGCTTTGATCCCTTCCTTTACATACAGAGCTGCTCCTCCTCTTTTACCCTCCCTGTCCCTCCTGTAGATTGTGTATCCTAGTATGCCGACAACCCAGTCATGGTTCTCTGTGTACCATGTTTCTGTGACTGCCACAATATCCAGTCAACCCTCTTCCATCAAGGCCACTAGTTCAGGGAGCTTGTTACACAGGCATCTGACCTAATGGTTCTCTATTGATTGAGATGGAGGGAGAACAGACTTATGACCACCATTTCTTGGTCTGGGATCGTAAGAGAGGGGTTTAGCAAGAAGTCAGTCGGAGGCGAATCCAGCCGCTGGGCTGGTCAGTCACCCCTAAGGCAACTGGACGTGACTCCAGCAGAGAAGCGGGCAAGCAAGGCGGTGGAGGCTCTGCATTTGCCTTGGGGCTGAGAAGCTGCTCTGGATATCTGCTGCATCTTGCAAAAGGGAGGGTGCTGTCTGCTCTTAGGCAGAGTATGAGAGAGCGAATGGACAGACTTAATAGCCCTGCCAGATGCCTGCAACTCATTTATGATGTCCTGCACATCTGGACCAAACAAACTTAGAGCCATTAAAAGGGGCGTTAAACACCTTCTGTTGAACATCAGCAGGAAAACTCGGGACCCTCAGCCAGGAGTGCCTACGAAGGTAAAGGCTGGTGGCAACAGACCTGGCACCCGTATCCGAGATATCATAGAGGGCCTGCAAGAGCTGCTAGTTAATACCCTCAGCATTTTGCAAGCACTTAAGAACCTCTTGCTTTTGGATAGAATCAGGAAGGGCATGAGCCGTGGCCTTGCCCTTCCTCCAGAGGGTGTCCTGGTACTTTACCAAATAAGAAAGGTAGTTTGTGCCGGCCCGCCAGTGTGACCAGAGTTCGGGAGTGGACTCTAGCTCCTGGAGGCCAGCTGGGGAGGTAGACAGAGCATCCCAGGACGCCTCCCTCTGGGGTGAGGGATTGCCATGCCTGCTGCAATACATGATGAGAGTTGCGTGCAGGTGGGTGGGAGTGTAAAAGGGGAGGGGTGTACCAAGGCAGCGCAGGAGCCGAGAAGAGGCTTGGCAGGTCACTGCTGCCCAGGTTAGTCACCTTGGAGATTCCAGAGGAAGGGGGAAGTCAGAAAATGTAAGCCCATAGATGCCTAACTGGTGGACCAAAACTTTTGAGAATTTGGTCAGAATGTCATTAAGGTTGATTAGGGTAGGTGTGTGTGTTCGTATGAGGGCCTGGGGAAGCATCAGGACTCTACAATGGGCCAGTCATCGACGGAGGGGGTCAATGGCTGGCCACCTTGCACATCAGATGGAAGTGCTGTTGGTAGGGGTCTGGTAGGGACAAAGACCTGGACAACAGGCTTAGGCATCAGTGCAGCCACAGCCAGAGTACCCCGGATGACGAGGAAGAGGCTGTCATGGAGCAGAACCACCCGGGGGGGGGGGGGAAGAGTAGTAGTGGTCCAGATCTCAGTACCTTTTAGGACTTTTCCCTGAGGACTTGTCTCAGGCTCCAGTGGCCTGGGAGCTCGACAACCCTGCTGGCGACTGGGAGGGGAGGACCCCTGCCCAGAACTGGTTTACTTGTTGCTCCATGAGGAATTTGAGAGCCTTTTTGCATCGCCCGAGGGTTGTTTGATTAAACTTCTGGCCGAGCTCACAGTCTGAGGCTTCATGGTCAGGCCCAAGATAGCACACACACAGTGAATGTTCATCTGAAGAAGCAACCTTCTTTCCACAGCAGAAGCAATGGAAGAAAGTTCGAAGGAATAACTGTCGACATAAACAAGGTAAATGAATCTCTTAGAGATTCTAAAGGGTTAGAAAAGCGGTAGGCAAAAAAAGAGTCACGGAACTGTCAGGAGCTTCTGCGAAGACCCATGCATTCGACTCTACGGCGAGAAAGAACTGAAGGAGTGGGGCTGCTCACACCTTTATAGGGTTGGTGACATCAGCAGACAGTGGCGGCACCAGTTGTACTGCTGAAATTCTTCTATGTGGATCATGCTTCATAGACGGTAAAGTTCCATCTGTGGGACCTGATGACTTATATTTTGATTTTCTTTTTATCCCTTCTCCTAGTCTGCCCTCTGTTCCACTCATGTCCTCGTGTCACGGACACAGAGTCTGCCCCTTGAGTGCCCCAGCAACTCCTACTTTTTTTTTTTCTTCTTCCTCTTCCTCCGTGGAGCACCTGCACAGCGGGGTCTGCTTAGAAGTCTGTGGCTGGATGACGTGGAGCAGTCATCTAGGACCACAGAGGGTTATCTTCCATTTTTCTGTTGTGGTCCCTGTCCATTCCCGAGGACATCAGCTCGGGCAGGTTACGTGCTTATGCACTACGCCTGCCAAGTGCCTAACGACGTCCCCACTCCCCGGCTCCAGCCCAATGGAGCCGCCATTGCCCCGAAAGTCAGTACTCCTACTGATCCCATGGATGTCAGGTGCACAGAGCACCCCTGGTATCCCACCCCTGAAGGAGAAGAGCATCCATTGTTACGCTCTATCCTCCTCCTCCCTGCCGACCCAAGTTTGTACCCGAACCCAGGTCGCCGGCATGGTGCGAGGTGTGGCGTCCAGCACCTCAACCCTCAGTGCCACCGAGCCGGTCAGAACCTGATGACTTCCATTGCAGAAGTATACAGAGGCAATAGATATAATAATAAAACATAAAAGAATAAAACTGCTATGTTGACAGCATTTCTGATGAGGATGATCAACACCAATAAAAGTAGTGAGTGATGGGGCCGCCCCTAGCTAGCAAAAGTTTTCATGTGGTCTTAACTCTGACTGCTTATGGTTCCAAAGGTATGGCCTAATGGAAGAGATATCCTTGAAGAAAATTATGAAACTTGTTTAATTTATATTTTCTCATCTCTGAATGCAACAAGCTCTGTCAAAGCAGCAGCATTTGATTGTTGAGCAAAACTCTGGCACAGGTAGCTGCCCAACGGTGGCTGAGCAAATCTAAATCCATTCACTGTGGGTAGGTGCCTTGTGATCAGAATGTAACAAAATGACACAGTGTATAGTAGAACATTGTTCTACATAAAATCTCATCCATTTCAAAATGCTGCTGTGCCACAGTTCACTCTGAAACCTCTAGAGACTGCACAAGTCAGTTTTATTCTGAAAGCAAAAGATCCACTACACATACATTTTACGTAATACTATAAAAAATACAGGATGAGCACCTTTATGCATAAGCAGCGAGTTCTGTCACCTTGGGGTTCTGGTTCCCACGGACCACTCGAGCTTTGATCTTAAGGTCAGGCCGAGTCAGAACCCCTCTGTGGCAGAACACATTGGTTGTGCAGTAGCCCATCCAGTATTCTCTATGTCTTAACAACAGCTAAAGGTGGGGGGAAAAAATACTTTTTGCATCCTTTTCTGTTGGCTAACACCCTCCAGTACTTGTTTGTGGCCCCAACACAGGGGAGAAAGGTAGAGAACATAACCTTTTCTTTTCCTATAGATGTTTGTCAGCTCTATTATAGATCAGGGTTTCTCCATCCTATATACAGTATACAGCTTTCTCCTGCTGGTTTTGTCACCTGAAAAGGGTAAGCATGCAAGCAATAATACCCTCCAGGGTGGGCGGTATTGCCCAATACCACCCACCCTGGAGGGTATTATTGCGCTTAGAAAATGGGCCACTTGTCATTGTTTTATAGGATTACAAAAAATAAAGTAATTCTCTACAAAATGACATTTTCTCTCTTTTTTGGTAAAGTAGTCCCTATACTGCTGGTAACAGTTCCTTTGCTAGTGGCCACTAGAGGAGTTATGTATTAGTGCAGTGATGACTTCTTGCTCACTGCCTGTTCTGCTTCATTTTTTTTATGTTCCCACAGTCCTCGCTGCCTGCCCAGAGGACTGGGCCCAAATCAGACTGTTTCTTCCCCCACCCCCACCCCGTCCCTGATTTCTGCTGTGGGGTTAAAGTCACCTTTCTTTTTATATCATTTTCCGATCCCGCTGCCTGCTCTGAGTATCGGACTGTTATTTTTTTTCGTTTGTTTATTTACGGTTCTGGGTCCTCGCTGCCTACTCCTGAGGACCGACAGTGAAGAGAGCTTTGAAGAGCTTAGTCAGCCGGAGTGGTGGTTGCAGCTGCCGAACCGGAGGATCCGCAAAAGAGCTTACAGTACCGGGACTGTTATTTTTTATTTGTTTATATTTTACGGTTCCCGGTCCTCACTGCCTACCCTGAGGACCGGGACAGTGAAGAGAGCACCTTTGAAGAGCGAGTCAGCTGGAGTGGTGGTTGCAGCTGCCAAACTGGAGGATCCGCAAAAGAGCTTACTTGTCAGAAGGAGAACCATTGCGAGGAAGAAGTTAGGATGACAGCAGAGTGGTACCACTACTGTGGCAAACTTGTTTGGGATTTTAATTTGAACCAATGGTGAGTTTCATGGGAGAAGGCAAAGCTGGGGGGAGGAGAATGGAGAGCAGAGGGAGAAATGCTTCATGTGAGGGCTATCTGAGTCAGCTTGCGGATGGAGGGGCGGAGCAGGTGGGCGCAATCCGTTCATGAAAGTGAACTTAATATGTTATCAAAAGTATTTTTGTTTTTTTTATTGTGTGTTTCTTGTGGTGAAAACAGTGTGGCCAAACAGAGGACTTATCAGCAGATCTAATATTAGCTACTGTAAGGAGTCTCGCTACCACGCTTGAAAATTATATAGCTTGTTCTATGGGTTGATTGCTGTGATGACTTCACGCCTGTTATGTGTATATGGCCAAGTCAGACTTACTAACAGTAAGGCAGACTGGGGGCTTTTCTGGAGGGCTGCCTTGCTGGAACTGGGGCAGTGTCTCTCGCTAAGGGAGAGAAAAAAAATGGTGGTGATTTAACATTGAACTGGATATTTTTAGCCAATGAGGAAGCAGGATTGGCACATGGATGTGTGAGGGAGTGAAGGGGCACTGGGGATGGCACTTTTTATTTCCTGGTCGTCTATTGAAAGTTAATGTACCCCCCGGCAGGGGTACCAGCCAATCAGAGATCAGGAAATAAAAGGTCCATTTTCTAAGCTGAATTAGTTTACCTTCAATAACCTGTGCCTCCTTATAGAAAGTCTAAAATCTGAACAATTCCTACAGGCTCCAAATGGTATGCTATCAAGTAATGATTACTAATAACCTTCTTAATGCAAAGTAGTGTCTTTGTTTTAAAAAAAAAAATCTGCTTCTAAAGACTCCTTCCTGTTGATAAATGTCCAAGTCTCAACAGGAAATGCTTGCTCTACTACGATCCTTTGTAAATGTTAAATTACTCCTACATGAATTAAAGTAGTTGTGAAAGTCATACAGCCTCTCCTCAGTGCTGTTAATAGGGAATTATGGGCAGACTAGATTGACCCTCGGTCTTCTGCCATCACTGTCTGTGTTCTAAACAGGTCATCAATATAGGTCCTAAAAGAGTACAATAGTACCAAAAATGGTGAAAGTGAACAAGCTTATATCTATTACAGCCTTCAAATATCTATACAATAGGATATTCAAAGAAAAATGTAACTGCTTCCACCAACACTAGATTAACCTTCCATCTATCTCCTCTGCGGGCTGACAGATAGGATAGCTTACCAGCACCCTATGTGAAGTTACCCCACAGTTCACAAACCAGTACCTCAATCCATTCTTTATATTCATTAATGTTCTTAGTCTCCTTTACACTCTCAGCTCTTTACCTCTCCAGTCTGGCCCTCTCCTCTTCCCCCCAGACCCACTCTAGATCCCCTTATTGCATCAGCTCTTCCGATTCCTCCCCCCCCACCCTGTTCCCTACCCCTGACCATTACTTCAGGTATGCATCCTACCCATCCCCTTGTCATTGCTCCTGCCGGTACAGCCAGCTACGAACCCTCCTTGTAGATATATCTTCCAGCTATCCATACATCCTGTCACCTTAGTTTAAAAATTATCTAAGTAATTCTCTGATACTTTTAACCCTTCATCAAAATGTGCTAGTATTAAAGTGTCTCCCATTACCTATTTAGCAATCTGGCTACCTCATGAATCTTGTATATATGTATTATATCCTTGTTTTTCTAGCATATCAGTTTACCGTGTTCTGTATTTGATATATTGCTTTCATTTTCTGTCTTCTCAAAGTTGTGTATACTCTGATTGTTATATTTCTTGGATTTGATGTATTACTTTCACTTACTGTCTTCCCAAAGTTGTGTATACTCAATGCTATATTTCATGTAAATTGAACCTTGACCTTACCAGGTCCATCTTGCAAATGAGCTTTGCTCAACGATGTTCGCCTAGATAAATAAAGATTTGATTGATTGATGGTGTTGGTAATTGGGTGTCATTATACATAGATATATTTTTACATTTATACATTTTATTTTTTTTAAATCACTGTGCCTTTTACCTGCTCATGGAATGTATTTTCTAATTTAGAATTACCCCCCCCCCCCAACTAGATGCGCCAGTGCAGTCAGAAATTCAGTTGGCAGTAAGTCAGACTCATTCAATAAATTTAATCTCTCTTTGATGGCACATACCTTCACTAAGTGTAACTGAGTTACAGAGATCTGCCAGTCTCTCTCCCATTTCACCATCAATATTTTTTGCTCTGTGCCAGTACTGCATCCAAGCAGCCTTCTGGCACTAAGCTGTACAAGCATGTATGGTGCCTGCCTTAACTGCACGGAGGCAGTCTGTATTATTTTTCTGGCCATTGTGTCCAGTTTTCTGCAGGCTCTCGGGAGCTGAACAGAAAGAAGCAACTTAGCGGTCTCGCAAGCTGTTACCTACATCAGTCCCTCATAGTCAGGATAGGCATATAGGTGCTCTACTCCCCATCTACCCGGTATATTTTTTGTTACACAATGCCAGCTGCAGTGTTTGATGCAGATATCTTGGAGATGGCTTTCCTGAAGGACTTATGGATTGGAGACTAACAACCTTCTCACCCAGGTTTGCTGGAGCTACCAGGCTCATTCACAGCTCATTACGCTAGCCTCTAGGCTATATTGCCAGCCCCCCCTCTTGTCAGGGTTAATTCCATAACACCATCATACTTAATCAACTTCCTCCTCCATTTCTTCTGAAGAGGATGTTGAGGACGTCTACCAATTTACTTGCAGTGGAAGATTATGAGGAACAACCCTCTAACTTATGGGTAAAACCAAATTCCTGCTATATGGGGGGGGGGGCAGAGAGAACCAGGCTCTACTGGTTACTCACTATCCTCTCCTAATATTCCTCAGGTTGTTGCTGGGGACTCGAGATGGAGGGTGTAGCCATACAAATTATATTCCTCAAAATTGAAGAGCCTGGAAAATCTGACATCTCGTAATGAGACAACACTGGAGGACAACTGCCTGCTCCCTATCCCTTGCAGGAGGATTGGCAGAAGTGTGTTTTCTTAGAGTAGTTTCCAGCATCTGCTCTGTGGCTCTTTTTGTACTCTTGCAATCACCAACTTTAGGACTTCCCCTTTCAGACACCCCAAAATCCAAGTTCCTTAGTGTGCTGCAAAGGTGGCTTGGCAATTGTCATTTTAATCCATCCCTTTTGCTAAAACTGCAGCCTCAATGTGATGGAAAAAAAAAATACTCACCTGTAGTAATCTTGTTTCTTCTAACGGGATCCACCAATACTATTACTCTTGCAGTGCTCCCTTAAGCCAGCACTGCCCCAGAGAGAACAGAATGCTATGCTAATCATGGAATGTTTAGCTTGTGCATCTATTTTCAAACTGCCCCGTGTCAACTGCCTACATTCTACCTCAGATTTCTTAGAAGCCTGCAAAGAGGCCATAACATGTGAATCACTATTTAAAGAATTATAAAAATATAATGCCCAACTGGACAAACAACATTAAGCAAAGGACTAGTATAAACGAATGTCCCTTTTTTTTTTTTCTTAAGTCAGATATGCCTTTAGAGAAGAAGAAGAAAAAAAAAAAAAACTACAAGTAAGACATTACTAGAAGGTGCCAGCAGGTGGCATACCACTCCAACTATACATCTTGGCTGCAAAATGGATTTTTCTTGTTACAGATTCTGAAAGGGGAGGCAAGGGCGGAGAGCAATATTAGTGGATCCCTTTGGAAGAAACTAGATTACTACAGGGAGTATTTTTTCCTTTTAACCCCAGGAATTCACTAATATTATTACTCTTGCAGACTATACAGCAGTACCTCAAGGAGGTGAGCCAGAATCCATTTAGGAAAAAGACTCTGCAAGACTGCTGAGCCAAATCTGGCATCACTTCTGGCCTGTGTGTCCAGGCTATAATGCTTAGTGAAGGAGTGGACAGACCTCCAGGTAGCTGCTTTACATATTTCCATTAGAGGTACCTCTCAGGCAGCTGCAATAGTGGCATCTGTGCCCCTTGTCGAGTGGACCCTAAGACCAGAGGGAGGAACCTTGCCTGCTTTTGAGTAGCAAAACTGAATACACTGGACTATCCATCGAGAGAGAGCCCTCTGAAGCAGGAGTACTTTTATCTACTTCCCCATAGGTGAGGAACAGTTGTCGTCTGTCCTGCCTATGATTTTTGGTACGAGTCATGTAATAACTCAGTGTTCTTTTTTTACATCCAATTTACGCTCACCTGAGCTTGAGTGTTCAGTAAAGAAAACTGGCAATGTTATTGACTGGTTCAAATGGAAGTCAGAAACCACCTTGGGGAGCAAATTCCTATTAGTTTTCAACGCTACCCTGTCCCTGTGGAAAGAAAGTCCTTTTCCACACAGAGGGCCTGTAGCTTGCTTATCCTTCTGGCAGAAGTGATTGCTACCAGAAAAAACTACCTTCCAGGTAAGAAATTTAAGCTCTGCAGATGCTACATGTTCAAAGAGTGGAAGTATAAGCTGGGCAATGCAAATATTAAGGTCCCATGCTGGCACTGGTTCCCTCTGCGGGGGAAACAAATGAAACAGCCCTTTAAAGAATCTTTTGAATACAGGGTTTGATGCCAGGAAGGTATCCTTTCTGGCAGAAAGGTATGCTGAAACTGAAGTCAGGTGCACCTTCAGAGTTGAGTGCTGCAACCCCAGGGACTGCAGGTGACAAAAATAATCAAGAAGGGCTGGGAGCCCAGGCTTGGAGGCTTCCCTGGCACGCTCCTTTGTAGCTCTTCTTAGTGCAATGGTATCGGCCATCCACCTTGCAACTGTATCACTGGTGTCAGCTACCATCTGAAATTGGTATTTGGAAGCCTCCAAGCCCAACTTTGCATGTCTAGCAGCTCTGATACTGTTAGAGAGGGGTTAGCCTCAGCATTGCCCACTGATTGCCAGAAAGCTTTCTGATAAAGGCCTGCATAGGCCTGGTAGCTGGCTTGCCAAATTGCCAGGGATGCCGAAAGGTAACCCCTTCTTTGCCGTGCTGTCCACCTTTCTCGAATTCTTCTCAGGGGAGTGAGAGGATAAGGGAGTTTTGGCTTTCTCACAAGCAGCCTGCTGTACAATACCCTGGTGGTCTGGGTGTCTAAAAAGAAAGTCAGCACTAGATGTTTTTAACTGATACTTCTCGTCACATTTTTTTGTCTGTGGGTGTGACTGTACTGGGAGCCTTTATGATTTCCAAAACATCCTTCTTAAAGCATTTGTAGATAGGCAGAAGGAGCCTTTTTGAAGGTGTCAGCCCCACAAGCTCCATGTATTGTGCCTCCTCTTCATCCTGGATTTCTTCGGCTGTTTGCAGATCCAGGGTCTCCACCATTTTCTTAACAAAAGAAAAATGGGAAGAGAAATCCTCTGAGGGTCTGGGAGAGGAGCCAAAATCCTGTTCTGGAGACACCTCAGGTTCAATTACCTCTTCATCTTGGTCATCCTCCTCATATGCCACTGTAGCAGTACGCAAAAGAGGGGTAACCGTTTCTTTTTCAGCAGTAGTAATAATCACAGGCTGCTGAGGGGGTAGTAACCCCTGGAGTAAGGCGAAAGCCTGCATCAACTCAGGAGGAGCATTAATAGGCACCTGAGAGACCCCTTGAGGCGTTTTAGCCAGGGTGTCAAGTGTGTTTGGTTTTCATTTTTTGGCAGGCACTGGGGAGTCAGCCGGTTGACTGCCTCTCTTGCCAGAGCCCTCACCTATATCAGGGGTGGATTCAGAGGCTCTGGAAGGAACTGCCACAGTCTTAGAGGAGATGGACTGGTTAGAGCCCATGGACCCCTCCCCTAGTTTTCTTTTAAGCCTCACCCTGTGTTTTTTTTCCACTGTCTTAACAGGGAAAAACTTACAAATGTCACGGTCTTCAATGAAGTGCTGCTGCCCAAGGGAGATCAAGCAAAGATCATGCTTGTCTGCCTTGGCAAACACCTCTACACAGTTCAAGCAATTCTTGAAGCCAGTTTTTCTTTTAAGCTTGTCTGACATTATAGAAAACAGGAACCAGTAACCAACCAAACAGACTAAATTTAAATATCTGCGGTTGGTTTCAATAGAATAATGGTCAGTTCAGAAACCTATAAGTGAAAAAACTACTGGTTCTGATAAGATCCGGAACAGAGAAACTGCTGAGGAAAACCGATAAACCTTGGTTCAAAAGCAGTTAGAATATAGAGAATAATGGATGGGGAAGTGTGTGTTATGAGAATTTAATGCTCACCCAAGGTGTGGGATGCTACATAAACCCAGAGGGGTTATCAAAGCATCCCACACCGAGGGTGAGCATTAAATTCTAATATGACACTTCCCCATCTTTTATTTTTTATAATAAAAGGTCAGCAATTTTTCTCCTGTTTGAATTCAGTGTTCTCTCACACACACACACACACACACACAATCTCTGACTTCATCTGTCTTCTGCCCTCTAACTCCCTTCCTTAACATAGTTCTTTTGTTTCCATTTTGTTTATTGCTTACAGCTAGTCTCTGACCTGACCGTGCCTACCACGCTTCCCTGGCACGCTCCTTTGTAGCTCTAGTCATTTTGTCCTGAAACGGACAAACAGCAGGATCAACCAGATATTTTGCTGGGGAAAAGGCTGGATCAACCAGATACATGAAACAAATTTAAAAAAAAAGGATGGACTCGTCTGTTTCGAGGCTCCACGGGACGAGAGACGGAGCCGCCATGTTTGTAAGTGCTTGAACCTCACTTCACGCCTAACATAATCCAATGAGCGAAAGCCATCGACTGAGTGACTGGGCGCGTGAATGTCGTAACAACAACTGGTTCGGCCCATAGAAAAAAATTGCTGACCAGTAATTATTAAAGAATAAAGCAACCGGAACCCTCTAAAAAGGTTCAGATTAAATAAACTAAAGGCTGTTGCCCCTCAGTTCAAAGGAACCCCAAGGCACCGATAAACATGTTTACATTAAAACTAATGAAGTACAACACACTAAAGAACAATGACACCAGGCAGTAATGAAAAATAAAACAAAAATACTTTTTTTGCTCCATGCACTACAGGAATCTGTCTTGACTGAGAGAGATCTCCAGGGCATCTGAACTTTGAAGCAGAGAGAAGAAATCCGAGGTAGAATGTAGGCAGTTGACATTGGGCAGTTTGAAAATAGATACACAAGCTAAACAGTCCATGATTAGCACAGCATTCTATTCTCTCTGGGGCAGTGCTGGCTTAAGGGAGCACTGCAAGAATAATATTAGTGGATTCCTGGGGTTAGAACTGTCTGATACAAGCTTTCCACCATCATGGGAAGCACTTCCATTTCTGAATACTCCATTTGTGAATACTCCGGTGACGAGGTAGACTGTAGAGGCAAAACAGCTTTCCTTTTTTCCCCCAACCCCATTTCTTTTTCGGGGGCAACACAGGTCTTAAAATCATGATCTGAGTCAAAAGCTTTAAACAACATACGACAAAAGCTGTTTTTGCTAGGAGCTGGACACAGGATTTATGATTTTTAAATCATGTAGACCCAATCTTCTTTGGCCCATCACATGCCAATTTGTTGAGTGCCTCACTGAATTTGATTCTGCTCTGAATTGTTAAAATACCATTATTTTAAATAACAAAATACAAGCAGTTCTTTGGGGGTTGGCTCCTCAGGCAGGAACTGCGTCAAAGCACCCCTTCTCCGGTTCCTGGGAACCCAGTGGAACCTGGATAAGACTCTGATTTACCAAACTGAAAAAAAATAAAAATAACAGAGTATTTGCAAACTAACAAATTCTAATACATTAATTTTAAACTTGAGCAGAAGACTGAAGATGACTGCAGGATGACCGCTTTCTTCAGTTGGAGAAACAAATCTTACATTTAAAGCTAGTAGGGGGAGCTGGACCACAGTGCACGAACAGTGTTCTAAAGCAAATCATTAGCATTTATTTCCATTCTCCGCGACACCAGTCACTGACAACATGCTCTTTCGTCAAAGTATTATTGTTAGATTGCAGTTGTTGGAATAGGGCAGAGGGGCAGTTGCTTGTGAAGCAAGTATCGCAGCATATGCTGGGAGTGCAGTATCTGAGGTAATTTAAAGTGTCTCAGCAGATGCAAAACTGCTGGGACAGTAGTGCATGCAGTAGCAACTCTTATAACCTTCTCTGGACACTAGTGCCTATAGTGAAATCATTATCCCAGCATGTGCTGGGACTGCAATATCTGACGTAGGAGTAATGTTCCAGTAGGAGATATGCTGGGATACTAGCGCAGGCAGTAACACAAATCCTGACAGCCATCTGCTGGCACTCTAGTGCCTGTGGTGAATTAATGTATCCCAGCATCTGCATTACATGAACTATAACTAGATCTGCTGGGAAGTAGTCACAAATCAAAGGCATGTGGTACCTCTACATAGCTAAGTGTGGTCTAAAGCAGGGGGTTATCCCTCTGTACCCTGTATCACCCAAATGTGAACACTGCCCCTCAAAAAAAAATAAAAAAAATACTTCAGGTACTCTACCTATGTGGGATACATGAAATGGAGATAGGAGCTTAGAACATTTTAGAACTTGTGTGCACATTTGTGGTTTTCTGGAGTTCAGATTACAGTAAAGGTTTCCAGTGATCTGCCAAGCAGGAGCTGGAAGTGGCAAGGGGCATGCAGGAGGATAAATATAGCGTCCCGCTGCCCCAAGACAATTAGCTGGCCCACAAATTCAGAAGAGATGTGTGGCACATCTCCAGACTTGCGAGGGCTGATGGGGGCTTGGCAATATTCATAAGCCCCCGATGCACCACGCAAACCCAACTGCGCCACTGTGCAGAATACTGTGGTGCAGGAATGCAGGAGGGTTACTCGGCATATTCCCCCTTATCACAATATTCACCCCCCAAGTATAAAGTACAGTTACTTAAGAACTTACCATAACAGTAGGTCTTCAGAGAGGCTCTTGCAATAGGTAATTTGTAGGACTGTGCTCCCTAGTGTCAGGACCACATGAAAACTTTAGTTAGCAGTGTGTCAGAGGACCGCCCACCCATCATGTGACCATCAGCGTGACACTATAGTGGGCAATCCCCACGTTCACCCTCCAGTTCTCCTGCCGGAGACCTCCAAGAGGTGCGACAGGAGAATGGAAAAGGCTCCTGGAGCCAAGAAAAGGCTCATGGAAAAGGAGCTACAAACGGAAGGAGGGAAGGAGGGAAAAAGGTTACCTACTGCAAGAGCCCCTCTTGAAGATCTGTTACTGTAAGTTCTTACATAACTGTGCTATCTTACTTAGAGAGGGCTCTTGCAGTAGGTAATAACTTATAAGACCGAGTCCCAAGCAGTAAGAGTCCGAGGAACAGGAATAAACATGGAAGGCTGGAAGAAAACTGCCAAAACACAGTAAGAGCTTCAGGACAGGAGTCCCTGGAGTACAGCCAGTCTGAAACCAGCCCTGCGCCTACAGCCAATGTCCAAACTGTAGTGTTTAGTGAAAGTGTGGAAAGAACCCCAAGTAGTGGCCACGCAAATTTCTACGGCTGCCATTTCTGAAAACAGGCTGTGGAGGCAGCCATACTCCTGGTAGAATGTCCTTTATTTTGCCCCAGAAGGACTTTACCATACTTCTGGTAACAAAATCCAATGCAGTTAGCCAACCATTTGTAAAGACACTGCTTAGAAACTGCTGCACCTTCTCGCTTGGGTGTGAAAGAAACAAAATTGGTCCATTTTCGATATCTTTTGTCCAGTTATCGTAATAAGGTAAAATTCTGTAAACGTCCAACACATGCAAAATGCCCCCCCCCCCCCAAAAAAAAAATCTGCACGCTCAGGGTAATATACAGACAGTTGAAGAGACTGATTCAAGGTGGTCTCAGACAAATATTGGGAGAAACTTAGGATTAGTGCGAAGAGCCACCCAGCCTCTGAAAAAAAAAAAAAAAAATCAAATAAGACTCCTTACACATCAGGGTCTGAAGCTCGGAAATCCTTTCAGTAGAAGTAACAGCAATTAAAGAGCGCTTTCCAGAACAAAAAGTGCATCTCACATGTACTTGCCGGTTCAAAAGCAGGCAAAGTAATTTTCTCCAAAATAAAGCAGAGGTCCCACGGTGGAGCAGGGTCACGCACCAGGGGTTTCAAATGCAGAATTCCTTTTAAGAAGGTTTTAGAAACCTCCAATTGTGCCAGAATTTCGCCCTCCTATAAAATGCGGTAGGCAGAAATGGCCGCCAGATGCACCTTCAGTGATGAATAGCTCAAGCCCAGGTCAGAAAGGTGAAGATGCTCCCATGACCTGATGAACTGGACACAAAAAAAAGGTTCCAACCTTTCGAGATGGCCCAGATGGAGAAGTGCTCCCATTTCATGGCATATGTAGTTCTGCTAGAAGGCTTTTTGACCCCTACCAAAACCTGAGCTACCCTAGGGGAACTCCAAATCTGGAAGCAACTGTCTTCAGGAGACACGCGTGAAGGGACTTCAGACCTGGATGGACTAGCGTGCCCCCTTCCTGGGTCAGAAGACCGTGACAAAGCAGCAGAGGAACTGCAGGCTCCACTGCCAGGTGCTGAAGCAGCGGAAACCATATTTGCAGAAGCCAAAAGGCAGCAATCAGGATCACTCGAGTTCCTTCTGTCTGAAGCTTGATCAGTGCATTCTGTAAAACTGAGAAGGGGGGGGGGGGAGGCATACAGAAACCTTCCTGTCCAACAAAGCGACAGCGCATCTTACCAGAAAGCACCATGCATGGGAATCGAGCAAGCAAAACTTGGAAGTTTTGCGTTGGATGGGGGCTGCAAACAGACATCTGGATGACCCCACAGGTCAAACATGTGATTTACTACCTCCTGCTTTAGCTCCCACATGTGCGCTCTTACCCTGGTGTGGCTGAGACCATCTGCGAGAATGTTCAGCACGCCTGGAACGTGAACTGCCAGGAGGTGAACCTTGTGCAGGACAACCCAATTCCAGACCCGCATTGCTTCCCTGCACAAAGGTTACAAGCAGGTGCCCCCCTGCTTGTTGATGAACCACACTATGCACGTTATCTGACAGGACCAACAGTGTACCCTGTTGAAGCTTGTGCTGAAAAGCCTGTAGTGCATTCAGAACTGCTCTCATTTCGAACACATTTATGGGCAAGTGTAGTTCCACAGGTGACCACAGGTCCTGGGTCCTGTGTTTCCAGAGGTGGGCATCCCATCCTATCCTATCCCAGACGCATCTGTGGTCAGGGTTTGGGAGTAAGGAGGGGCCTGGAAAGAACTCCTCAGGTATGACTCTCTGAATTCTGCCACCACAGAATTTTCTGCATCACGCCGAATACTAGGACAGAGCGGTCCAGGTCGTCTGCCCTCTGGTCCCATTGAGACCAAAGAGTCCACTGCGAGATACGCATGTGGAGTCTGGCCAAGGGAACAGAGGGGATAGCCACTGCCTTAAGGCCAAGAAGGTTGAGGACCACCCTGGCCGAAGTCGGTCTGTTGGAGGACAGCAGCTGGGCCTGCCTCTGCAGAGTCTCTACTCTGTCCAGGGGAAGGAAAGCCAAACTCTGGACCGTGTCCAGAACCATCCCAATAAATTGCAGGTGCTGGGAAGGAGCAAGCTGTGATTTTGGGTAACTGACAGTAATACCCAGTCGCTCGAAAAGATGCAGCATAGCTGACAGATGCCTCTAACCCCTCCCTCGATGGGGCTGCAAGAAGCCAAGTCATTGAGGTAAAGGGAAGGCGTATTGCCCCAGTCTCCTCAAGGCCCCTGCCACAACTGCAATACACTTGGTAAAAACATGCGGTGCTGAAGACAGGCCAAAGGGGAGAGCTTTGAACTGGTAATGCTCCCCTTGTAAAGAGAGCCTGAGGAATCTTTGGAAGCCTTTGGAAATCAAAGGGTTGCAATTCAGATTTCATAAATAAAAAAGTCTGTGGTGAGGTTGAAACACTACAATGTGCAGGTACGCATCCTGCATGTCCAGGGTACAAAGCCACTGTCCCTTAGACAGAGGCAGCAGGCCTTGGAAGGTCAGCATCTAAAACCACTTGTATTCTATGAATAGGTTTAGGGTGCCGAGGTTCAGTATCGGGGGGCAGATCCCCTGTTGTTTTTTTTTTTTGCAAACAGAAAGAAGTGGTAGTAGTAACCCTTCTCGATCTGGTCTGCAGGCACTGATTCTACTGCTTCTTTTCGAAGAGCCGTGATTTCTTCCCTTAACTGGGGAATGTGCACCCTTGGATAATGGGAAAACTCTGGAGGTCTGCTTGGGGTTTTTTTTTTTTTTTGCAAAACTCAAGAGTGTGACCAAGCTTGATTAGCTGAATGACCCAGGCATCTGTTGTGATGGATTCCCAGTCTCCCAGGTGCCTTGCGAACCTTCCGCCCACCAGTTCCTCCGATAGACGAGGAGGAGGGAGGGCAGGCAGCAAGTCAGGAGATGGATGGGGGAGGATTAGGGAGGGCCACCCCTGTAGCTCTCTGGGTTTTGGCTGGAGGGGTGGTGGCAGTGTTAGGAGCCCTGCATCTGAACTGGCGCCTTGGTGCCTACTGTGGTTTTGCCTGGCGTCTGTTTTGTCAATGAAAACGACATTTAGGCAGAGGTTTCAAGCGATATTGTATGCACCAACCCAAGGGCAGTCCCTTTATCTTGAAGGCTCGTGATAATGTCCTGGGCATCTCTGCCGAATAGTACAGAGCCTCTGAAGGGGGCATCCTGAATGGTAGCCTGGACATCAGGAGTCAGACCAGACACCCTTAACCAAAAGAACCTGTGAAGGCTCACTGCTGTGGCTGTTCCTCTAGCGAAGGAGTCCACCGCATCATAGGAGGCCCTAAGGGAGTGACGTCTGGCCACCTTAGCAGACCAGAAGGCATCAGCCAAGACTGTTTTAGACAGAGTCTGGGAGGGCCTTGTCTACGGGCTCAGGCTGGCATAACAAAGATTTCTGGTACACTTGCATTATGTGCCACGTAATTAAGGGCATAAATGGCTAGTGTTGGAGGAGTAGAATTTTCTCCCAAACTGGTACAACTGTCTGGACTCCTTGCTGGGAGAGAAAAGTACAGAGGTGCTTAGGGTTGGCGAACCTTTCATGGGTCACAGTGATGACAGAGTCAGCCTTTTGATGTACGCTGAGGTGGTCTTCACCCTCTGGCATTCTATAAACCCAGTCTGCCTTTTTGGTCATAGCCGGAATAAAGGAGGGCATCTGCCAGATGGTAGAGGACAGATCCTCATGAGGTTCTAAGCAAAGGAAGGGTGAGAACTGGACTAGTTCCAGAAGATTTAGGTGTTTGGTTAACCTCATATGTTTTGGGTCTTGAGCATCAGACTTCCAGCCTTGTGCCTCTGCCATTTGTTTCAGGAAGTCCACAAAGGAGGGATCCTTGAGAGGAGGGTGACTTGGGGGATTCTCTAGGGACATGTTCTTCTGGAGGAGGGGTCTTGAATCCTGAACCCTCTGAAGACGACTGAATCTGAATCACAGTTCACAGGTTCTCTGGAGGAGCAGACTTTTCTAATGGAGCCACATGACATCAGGGCCTGCACACAGCCTTTTGTCAGGCCTGACGTCGAGGCTAGAGGTGTGGCCGGTGAATCCGCTCTAAGGATCTGGTCTGGTTGTCTGCTGTCCAATTCCGAGACTAAATGAGATTTTGTCTCGGACCACCGGGATTGTAAAATCTCTCAGAAGTCTACCCGAGGTTGTGGAGGAGGTGGTGGTGGGTGAAAAGCCTGACACCCTGTATGGTAGCCCGATTCCATGGCATGGATTCTGTGTGCTGGGAAGCCCGGTGAAGAATAATGATTGGCATAGCCAGATGTCTGGAAATTAGGCATTTGAAACCCCGAAGGATATCCGAGGTAGTAAGAATAAGCTACCGAAAAAAGGTCCAGTGTCTGGCTTGATGGAGGGTAGCCTGATGGCGGCCCTGAAGGCTAAAAGCCAGACTGAGGCTCTGATGGGGACACTTAGCCGAAGGACCTGAAGGCGGAGGTCCCAACAGAGGGAAACCTGATATAAGCCCTGGAGGAACTAAAGGGGCACACGGATGCTGAGGGGGAGCAGGGTCTGGCACCCACTGGGGGTGGAAGAACTATTACGCCAGTGGAAACTCCCTTGTCAGGAATTCCTGATGGAATATCTTTGTCCGCTAGGTCCTTTGGTCCTGGGGACAACAGTGGAGGCGACGGGGCTCACCATGGAGGGAACCGCTGGGTGACCCTTGCCCCCCCCGGCCTGGACAGAGCAGACGTCCAGCTGTGCATCATCAGGACCACTAGGAAGGTCCAGACATGAAGTGGTCGAGCAATCGTCGTAGGGTCCGATGATCGACTCAGTGACCTGGGTCGTGCAGGAGTCGGACACAGACCCCTGACTTACTGACCACAGCCGGGCACCCCGAGGGTCCAACGAGCAGCTTATCGGCCAAGCCTGCCAGCTTAGAACCTGTGGTTGTGATAGGCCTAAGGACGGTGGAGGCCTCGGATGTATCAGAGGCACCCGAGGTCACTGTAACCAGTTGCGGCGGGGCCGAAGTCTGCTCTTTAGGAGGGAGCGCAGGCTTGGCCATGGCACTAGTCTTCCCGGAAGAGGGCCGCTGCTCACCCAAAGTGCCCGAGGGTGGCTTCAGATTAAAGGGGGACTGCTGCTGCTCCCGGTCCCAGTGTTTTTCTTTGACCCTCTCCTTGTGGGAATCGGAGAGGAGGAGGCGCTTTTGAGTTTCACCAAGCTCCTTTTCCATCTATACCATTTTTGGCTTGAGAAGATGGTCTGAGAGGGACTGCTGACACCTTTTCTGTGTGGCCGGGTTGAACTGGGAGCAGGCCTCACACTCCTAGACGTTATGGTCCGGGCCCAAGCAGAAGAGGCAGAGGGTATGTTGATCCATATGCGGTAACTGGACGCCACAAGAACTGCATTTGTTTTTATGCGATTCTGATGATGAGGTGGAAGACATATATAAGGATACGGTAAATAAGAGAAAATACGGATACTCATCCAAAAATTAGGCGATCAAACTGCTGCGACAAGCTTCAGAAGGTCCAACATGCACGGGCTGACGGCAGGAAAGAACTGGAGGGCGGACGTGGGGACCGCCCACTATATAGTGTCACGCTGATGTCTGTCACAGGACGTCGAGTGGGTGGTCGCCTGTCAGACATTGCTAGCTAAAGTTTCTGTGTGGTCTTGACACTGGGGCACAGTCCTGCTGTTATCACTTACAGCAAGAGCCCTCTCCAAGTAAGATCTATGGTCAGATGCGCCAGAGAATAGTTACGCTTACCAGACCATACTTTAACCATGCGCAAGGAAGGTTGGTGCCCCACGCATAGTCAAGGGCCAGGTACACAGCCCCCAAAAAAACTCCTAACAGCACGGAATAACCCCCCACATCCATACTGCTACAGGGTAGAGACCCCCAGCCCCCACTGAAATATACAAATGTGCTCCAAGCCCTCATTTTCCATACTGCAGTGTCCCCCCAGCCCAAATCCCTGTCATACTGAATAATATCCCCAGGACCCCAATTCCATAGTGTAGGGTCCCCCCCCCAACCTAAGTAGGTAGCAACCCACCACTCACTCTGCACCCACACATCCCGTGTGGGTGACTGGCACAGCCCTCCGCACCCTGCCACAGCCAGCCACAGAATAACAGTTACATGCTCACATACAGTAAATGGTATGCACTCACCAACAACCAATGAGCGCATACTATTTGCTGTTTGCGAGCGGGTAGCAATCAGTCGGCATCTAACCGTGGCAGGGTGAGGGGGGCTGTGTCAATCACTGGGATGGGATAGGGGGTGCAGGGTGGTGGGTTACTGCCTACCGGGGTGGGAGGTCCCTACACTATGGAAATTGGGTCCCAGGGATATTAGTCAGTATGACTTGGATCGTGTCCGGGGGGGGAGCCCATTACACTATGGAAAATGGGGGATTAGAGCACATTTATTTCAACGGGAATCTGGGCTGGGGATGGGGGACACTATACTATGGAAAATGAAGGATTAGAGCTCCTATGGTCAACAGGGATTGGGGTTGACCCGGCGCATTCCGCTGGGTGCAAGCATGCAAATGAGCCCATAATGGGCACGCATGAAGCCCCTTTGCACCATACATGCCCAATAATCTTATTTGCATGTTTGGGCTGAATATCGCCCATGGCGGACCCAGCGCATCCAGGTATGAGCCATGCATTCCCCTATGGGCGATTTTCAGCTCCGCACCCTGGATGCTCCATGCTATAAATGGCAGCCGCCCGCTATGCTCCACGCATCCACTGTCCTATATTTAAACAAAGTGGGGTCTGTTCTGATCACTCATTCTGTTTGAATATTGCAACACAGGCGCATCTTTTTTGTACAATGCACTGTTACGCGTGTGCATCCATCTGGCTCCGAATATGGGGCCCACTGCTAATAAACTAAAGGGTAAAAGGTTAGCAGTCACCATACAAAGACAATTTGTGCAAAACTATTTTATTTACAAAACATGGCACATGTGACTGCACAGTCAATGCACATGCACACTTCAATCACATCTTACAAGTAAACTTTCTACACCACAAAAAATATTAAGTTTTAACAGGCAGTAGATATTGGTTGAAATTATGTCCGCAAATTCACAAAGGTTATATCGTAGTGAGCAAATATTGCCCAATAAAAATGTTATTGTTAAAGCTGAAATAGGTTTAAGGCCATCTGAGTTCAAGATTAGAGGATGCAGAAAACAATGTTTTAAAACCCAGCCAATTTCATACATGCTTTACCATCCTTGGATATGTGGTCCAATCTTTAGTATTCAAGAAAATAGAATTTACAGGTGAGAAGGGGAAGCTACACAATTCAAATTAACTATAAGTAGTTCAAGCATACTACTGGGTGATTCAGAGGAAAAGTAAAGTGGATACATTAAAAAGTTCAGGCATACTATCGCGTGATTTAGAGGAAAAGTAAAGTGGACACAGTAAAAATGTAAAACTTGCTAAAATGTCAATTCGTGGAACCAGTCCTACACTAGGAAATACTTCATATGTACAGTTATTTCAGCTTCAAGTAAACTACTTCACTCTCTACTCGCATGTTAATTTCAGTGCATGGTTGTTTCATTATCAGCAACTAGTTCAAGTACTCTATACTCCACTCACAGTACTTCTCTGCAACAGCAGCAAAGACTACTGTAACCTGCCAAGCTGTCCATCTCTTTTACTTAGTGTAAGAAAAGAAGCTAAGAAATAAACAGGAATAAACACTAAAGTGAAAACAGGAATGACTGGAGAATCATGCAGTTTGTGCTTCATATCAACCAGCCAGTTTGCTGGCAACCAGGGATGGTTTCCTCTGAGGCAAGTCCTGTGGAGTTGGAATGTGGTCTCCGGTGACTTCAGTTTTGTCTGCAGTTGCTGCTGGAAGCGGCTTATTCTTCATTTTCTCTTTTGCCATGTTGTAGTCTCCAGAGTCAAAGTATTTTTGCTACAGAGCAAAAAGAACAAACACTTATGCTGTGTCTCACATGTTGCAAAAAGCACAGCAGAAAAAAAATGCATTGAAAGTTTACTGTCCGAATACAAGCACATAAATGAGCATTTCACTGTATGCTCACAACATACCAGAATCGAGTTACTACACCCATTTGAAATCCGTTTGCATGTCATGAATCACCTTCACTTTACATCTTGTGAACATAAACTAGTTTGATTTTTACTGTTACTAGCAGCTTTGTCACTATCCATGAATCTAAGAGAAGCATAAGCAGCGAGAGAGTCATGGTACCCAATTACATCATTTAGTGCTATACAGCAGGTCTGAATAACCTTTACACAATGTGAAAGCAATTTACTTGAAAAGTCTGCAATACAGCTAACTGAATTTAAAATGGGTATTTCACACCTTTACTATTACCTGTTTTTTGGGGGGGGGGTTGCAAGCCCTCTTCATGTCTAAAAGCCCATTAAAAGCTCTTTCAAATGAGGTATTGTGCTTACCTGTACTGTAGGACTTAGCAGTCCAAAGATAGTTACTGTATATGTAAAATCAGTCATAAAAATTAGAATAAGCCAGCTGCCATTCACAGTTTTGGTTGAGACAGAAGCAGCATCATGGGAGGACTAGCTATGTGGATGTTCACACAAAGGAAACGGACTTGTGTTTTGATGCATACTGGAAAAAAACTCGTCTGTATATGCAGATTTTAGTAAACTGCTAGCAAAACAAATTCAATAAAATTCTGTACTGTGATCGGATATCTTGCATCGTGGAAATCCAGACTGATTCCAAGAGCCCAAGATTACAGAAGCATAAACTGGCAGTGTGAGACAAGGAGGGTGACACAACTAGTAAGGAAGAAAGGCGCGCTAGAGAAATAGGGACAAATTAGCTGCACTTATGTACATCTGTCATTTATCACCCATATCACCAGACCAGATGTCTGCCACCAGCTTCCAATTATTGTTGCCCCTCTAGCATGTCTTTCCTGCCCTGGCCAGGTAGCACCTTGCCATAGGGGCTCTTCACCTGTATGGCTCTGTGGTGCTGAGGGATGGAGACCACTCTGGTGACCCAGGTTTGCGCCCCAAGTACAGAACAAGAAGAGCAGAGGCAGACAGGGAGAGTTTAAGAGGGGCTGACAGAGAGAGTAAAAGAGGGTCCACATGGATGTAATCCTCCAGGTGGGAGTACTATGCAGTGCCGTACACACACACACACACACACACACACACACACACACACACACACACACACACACCACTCACTCACTCACTCACTCACTCACACTAAATAACAGCCCTGTGGAGGTGCCACTGGCAGTGCATGTGGTCTTGTGCTACCTAGAGCCATCAACAGTAGGGGATAGGGTAGTCAAGTACACACATGCCCAGCATCACCGGGGTGGAGGAAGGGTTCATAATGGGGGTAGAAAATCACCAATTTGTATGCCTGATGGCCAAGCCTGAGCACTCACCATGCAAGGATGGTGGCCCCTCAGATACCAGCGATCTGAAGAAACCAGACACTGCACTAGCAGACTAGGCTGCAGCAGAGTCAAAAGAGCAGAGGTATCCATGAGCAGGCAGAATGAGACTAAGGTGAAGTCTGCAGGTCGAAGGTACAATGAGGGAACAGCAAGAAAAATGACTGGGGGGTTACAGTATTTTCCTCCAGGGTTTTTTTTTTTTTTTTTTTTTTTTTTTTTTTAAATATACTCATCCTTCTCCCTTACTATTGTGCACATGCTGCAGTATCACGGAGTTTGCATGGCAGCACGTGGTTTCCCACAGTATTTTTTTTGGGGGGGGAGGGGCCTGTAGATACCAGATAGCCCTCCCTGCTGGCCTCTTTTATTGCCAAGCTCTGGACTCTTCAACTGCCAAGCTCAGGTGCAGACCAGCGTTTTCCAACAAGCCAGAACAGTCCTCCACTGCTCAAGACCATCGAGGCAAGTGATTTTATAAAAGAACTGAGGATTTGTTGTTTTGCTTTAAATATACAATTTAGCAAGTGATTTTATTCCTAACCAGATATTACTTAATAAAGCTTTATTAACTGCAAAATTACAGAAGTGGGCAAAAATATTAAGCATATAGTATCAAAAGATACAAAACATGACAGTTTACTAGAGTATACACACCACATATGTAAGCAATATGGCACTCCAGGGTGTTGGCTGGGCTGGAATAAACACACTTTGGTTCTGTTAAGACAAGGCCATAAGCCATGTACCTTTAGCCTCTGGAAGGAGTGGGGGTTTCACTGCAGAGGGTGGCTGGGTGGTTCAGAAGAGTATGTGTTTGGGTGGGGGGGGGGAGAGACAGAAGAGAGAATATAGCTAAAACACCAAATTTAGACACCAAATGAACACTTCACATCTGTGAGCCAAGTTTCATTTTGACTGGCAGAAAACTATGCACTGTTTGGCACATCGCCAGCGCAGTGCTACTTTGTGTAGTTCAGCAAGGCTGTTTGGTGCTTGGCCAGGCAAAGAAATACATTAACTGCTGCATGATCTTGGGGAAACTACATGAGGTTCAGGTGACCTACATTTCCAATTTTGCACAGCTCTAGTGCTGACATGTCAGCAGACTCTAAGTGCACCTCTGTAAATGGTGCTTGCTCACACTTAGATCGCAAATCTACTGTAAAAATCAGCCATAATTTCTTCAGACAGCACGATGGATAAGCTGCAGTGGGTAGTGATGAGCTTGAGGTTGGTGTCAGGTGGAGAAGAACTAAACATCTATACCTGCACAAAGAACAAAAGCACAACTGCGATCCTGAAACCTAGACTCTGGGATCAACGTGTTGCCAGAGCTCTAGGGTCAGAACACCCTCAATGGAGTGACCTAGAGTACCAGCTGAACAGGGTGCTGGGACAACCAGTGGCTGCTTGGTAGGACCCCGCTTTTTTACCTTGAACTCTAATCGGTCCTGACCCTCTTTACCTGGGGTGGGCAGTGGGCAGCCCCAAGATCCAAGGCAGTGGAATATATTCCCCCTCAAAGAGACAGACCATTTATTAGATCGACTGGCCACATGAATTCTCCAACAGGCCAGAGCAGAAGAACTGTTCCATCGACCAATAGTGATCCCAAGACTGCCATGGACTCTTTGAAGGAGAGACAAAAGAAAGTTTCTAAACCCTTAGTTTTCATAAGGAAGCCTGTAGATCCAGCATGGACTCCCCTACTGATGCAAGGTCCAAGACCCAAACATCCTCGCTGACCCTCTCCTCCTCTTGGGATTGTAACTGGGCAGCCAAACCTGCAGTTGTCGATATCACATACACTTTAGATGTTTTACCTTGGAGCATCTGCAGATGGCACTCCTTGAAGGCTGATGGGTATACAACCTGGGGTACTGCGCTATGTTGTGGCTGAGGCCCAAACAATAATATGCATCATGACTGGATGCGGACATCAGCTACCTACATAAAACATGTCTTAAACCCCAGCTTCTTCCATTTCCTGATGAAGTGCAATAATGGGTCTGGAAGCTAAAACACACACACACACACACACACACACACCCACCCACCCACCCAAGGGGATGAGTTGAAAACAGAAGCAACACTAAGGTGGGGGAGGCTGCTGAGCCAAACATCTAGCAGAATCTTAATTCATTAGCAGGAGTTTTATAGGAGTGGACCAGTTCCCTACAGCAGAACAAAAGATCAAAGAGGCCAGACGTGGAGGACCAAATGGTTGGGTGATAGGAGGTCGAGGAGATTATTCATGTGTTTGACAATACTCCATGGAAGACTGCTGAACTGTGGACAGTGAACTGAGTCTAGGTAGTTAGAATTCAAAGTTCCATTACAAAAGGGATGAAAATCGTAGGCGATACTGCCACTATAAAGGATGACTGAGGCAGGGGAAAGGTGATTTGAGAAGCTCAAGTGTCTAGGGTTGTTAAAAAGATGACCAAGAACAAAAAAATAAATAAAAAACACCCAAAAGAAGACATAATTTAGGTATCCATAATGAAAAGATATTACCAGCACTTAAAATTCAGTTTTGTGCCCTGGGGAGTCCCCAGTCTTACCAGATAACTGACAAATAAGCACTGTACCTTTGTCCTCGGCAACTTCATTGACAACATCGTCTGAACTGCTACCCCTTTAGCACTCACCCTACCCCTCATATGCACCTAGAGTGTGGAACTCCCTTCCCGCAATCACTCGTGCCGCCCCATCCCTGCTTCAAAGCCTCCTTATAGGACTTCCTAAAATTGGCCTCTGCCTGTCTCTGTGCCAATACTCCCAGTTAGACTGTCAAGGGTGTGAATCCTGCTTATTGAATGCTCTTCCTCCAATGGTGTGTCCTATAACAGGGTTGCATTAAATGTTATTCAGGTTGCCTTGGGCCCATTCCCTGCCCTACTGTCTGTGAGATTACCCAGTCAACTCCTTTTTCTACATTTGTCTCCCTAGGTTACCCTCTATCCTTACCCCACTGAGGGTATGGCTGGTCCTACACTGGTTTACTATGTTGCCTTGCTTGTATAATGCTGTTACTCTACCACACTGATTTTGTGATACCTGAAGTTCTTGTATGTTACCTTTTACTCTGCCTGATTGGCTTGTTTGTACCTTGTAACCTCCCGGGTCACACCTAAAAATAGGCACATGGCTGTCTAGTGTGCTTACCTGGTTAACACACACACACACACACACACACACACACACACACACACACACACACACCCTACCTGTTTAACCACAAAATTCAGTAAGCGAATGCCTAGATTCTATACACTAATGCCCCCTTTTAACAGCAACTGCCAAGTATGCAAGACAGAAACTACAGTAAGTTCCAAAATGCAGGGAAAATTACTGCAACTTATGGAAAATTAGTTGTCAAATTCTGCAATTTGCAATACTCCTCCTCCCGTAATTAGGGGACTGACCAGTTTAAGGGGCACTGAAATACTGGTAACACAAAACCTACAACCTACCCCTAAATTTCAAAGGACAACTAAACACCATGACACATACAGAGAGCCCTGGCCTACGTTACCTCGCTGTACGAACAATGCTGGACAGTGTTCATTTTACTATAGAGGAGGTAGTTTCAGGAAATTTCTTTCCTATGGTTTTTAATTATGGAATTCTCTTACCAATTTGCATCTACTCTGAAATCTTGCTACTCAGTCTGTATCCCTGTACATGTTTTGAAACTATGTATTTAATGGTATATTACATTTGCCCTTGTACATTATATTGTGTTTTGTAATTATTTGACTACAGCAGTCTATAAAAAGAGAGGGAAAATATGCAGACAGGCCTTAGTTTAATCAATGAACTGAAATTAAATTGAAGTTGAAAAACAGGCCAGTCTTTCATAAAATGACTATCATAGATGTCAAGTAATAAAACCGTTTAATCTTCAACTTGTTCCTAGTCTTTTACATAAATGCACTGCAGGACTGCCTGCCAGTGCAGCTGTTACAGGAACCCACTGTGGAGAAAATATGGGGTGGGGTGGGGGTGGCAATCAAGGGGGCCATTCTTGCGGCAAAGTCTTGCATGAGAACGGTAACCAAATGAAAGAGGCTCAAGAGACCAATATGGTTCTCTGAAAAGGTCTAGGAAGCAGTGAAAGCCAAAAGGCGGCCTTCACCAGGTACGTTATAAAACAAAGAGCAAGGATGGGGAGAGTACCAAGTGAACATGGGAAACCAAGAGAGTGTTTAAAAAGGCAAATGCCTACAGAGCTGCGTACTGCTGAAGGGGTCAAGAGAGGGGACAAACAGTTCTTTAGATATTAGGGAAAACAGAAAGAAAGGAAGAGGAATTTTTATGCTAACAAAGGGCGGCAGGATAATTGAGAAGGATGGGCAGAAAGCAGTCGCTCTTAATGGACTACTTCTGCTCAAGGCTAGCAGCCCTAAAGATAGAGAAGGCCCTGGGGCCACATGGGATACAAAGTGTGCTCAAGGAATACACAACAGAACTGAACCCTTGGTAGGGCCATTCAATAGCTCAACATAGACTGGGGTAATTCCAAAAGACCGAAGGGTAGTGGACAAAGTCCTGCTTCATAGTGGGGGAGGGAGGAGAGGAGAAGAGGGGCCACCATTAGATAAGAGATCTGTCAGTCTCACCTATACTGTTGGTTAACTGATGGAGACACAAGTCAATGAGGACACAGGAATATAGGAAGCAGCTCAGGTGTTGTAAACTGGAGACTGCATCTGTTGACAGTCTCCTTTCAAGCTTGGCTCACAGAAAGACACAAACATGTTCAGTTGCAGGATGAGCAATGAATTTATTTCATACTCCATTTACTCAGTGCAGCTCCCACTCCAGCCAACATTTCGCATAAAAACAAGCTGTGTCAAAGGCTGTTTAATAGCTCTATTCAGACTGGGGTGGTTCCAAAAAAACTCTAGGTTAGTGGGCACAGTCCCACTTCATTTGGGGCAGGGGGTTGGGGAGAGAAGAGACAGTGAGCAACCAGAAAGCAACATACCTGTCAGTCTTACCTCTATTGTGCTTAAATTGGAGCTTATGAACTACATGGAAAGCAATCGACTCCCGTATTCTTTGACAGACTAACAAGGGCAATCAATAAGGGCCATGCTGTGGATTTACACTTTTTCCAGCAAGGCTTCTGACTCTGTGGCTCACAGAAGCTTGCATAAGAAGGATCTTGGTGCAGCAAAGGACACAGATGAGGAGAAGATGGTTGGAAGGCAAGTTCACTACAGGGCCCTGGCTCACTGAACTTGAACCCAATCTATAAAACTTATAAGCGAGACAGCAGAGGGCCGTGGTTAACCATGTCAAATCAGAAGAGGGGGAGGTCACCAGTGGGGTGCCACAAAGATCGGTCCTGGGTCCAGTCCTCTTCCAATATGTTCAGAGACATGGGAGAAATAATCCAGGGTAAGATGCGTCTCTTTGCAGAGGACTCGTAGCTCTGTGGCAGGGTAGACAGCAAGGAATGAGTTGGGGAAATCAAAGGCTATAAAAGGTGGTCAAAGGTTTGGCATCTGAATATCTTTCAGTGCCATAAATTGCAAGGTGATGACACATAGGGAACAAAAATCCATGGGCAAAGTACTGTGCTGGATGTGTGTGTGTGTGTGTGTGTGGGGGGGAGTCAGTGTAACAAGACCTACAGTAAGGCAGACAGGATGCTGGGGTGTACATACCAACATATTAAGAAGACAGCAGATTAGACCCTATGATCTACCAAGTCTACTCGATCAGTGCCTTCCCAGGGTACTGTTTTAACCCCTCCATCCCTACAAGGTCCCCCAGTGGAGCTCTGGGATGCACCCTCCCTACACCTATCCCAGCCCTTCTTGAACCCCTCCAGTGTTGTAGCAGCCACCAACTCCCTGGGCAGTACATTCCAGGGCTCCACCACCCTTTCAGTGAAGTAGAGTCTCCTTGCTTCCCCCCTCAGTCTCCCCCTGTCTAGCCTCATCGAGTGCCCTCTGGTGGCCTCTACCTCCCTCAGCTGAAGGAAGAGTAATGGAAGTGTACAGGAAGGGGTACTGACATAAGGAAGGAGACAGTGCTACCTCTCTATAGAGCACTGGTGAACTGGCAAGACCCAACCTTGAGTACTGTGCCTAGTTCTGGACTCTTCACCTAAGGAAAGAAAGTCAGGCTGGAGACAGTGCAACAGGTACAAGGAAAAACAAAGGGAGGAAGAATAACAGGGTAACCAAAATGATTCAGGTCCAGCAGGGCAGATCTTATGAGGATCAGCTCAATGCACTGAACAAGTACTCACTCAAGGTCAGATGAGAGAGGGGTGATGGAGACCTTCAAATTCCCTGGAAGGAAGGAACAGGGTAAACTTACAGAAACTATTTAACAGGAGAAAATACAGAATGTGTGCACTTGAGGCATCTGCTTAAAATAAGCAAATCAAGGAATCAGGCAAACTGGCTTGATGGCGACTGCAGAAGGTTAATTTATTAACTTGGCTTACATAGCTGAAAGACGCATGAAACCCTCGGCAGTCACCATCAAGCCCGTCTGCCCAATTCCTTTATTTGCTTATTTAACCAAATACCTCTAAGTGCACCAATTGTGTTCTCATCCGCTTCCTGATGTTGCACTTGCATTAAGAGTCGTGTGTGTGTGGTTCTAGTGTTTCTGTACTAATTAGCATGACCAACTGATCAAGAAGACGTAAGGGCCGCACTACCAGTGGAAACTCATGTGGGAGGTCTAAGAACAACGTGAAAAAGTTATTTTACAGAAAGGGTGGTCAAGTCGGGACAATCTGCCAATTGATATGGTGGGCACCATAAACCATCAACAGTTTAAAACATGACTGGGACAGACTGAAAGGTTTAGTGGTTGCTCAGGGTGGTAGTGGTAAGGGTTGGGAGCACTGGAGGTGGATAATGTGAGGCGGAATCCTGCACTGATAATAGGCCCTGGGGTTTGTTAAGGTTTAATGGGTAGACTGGCTGGACCAGTGGGGGTCTTTTTCTGCAGTCACTGCATACTTCTATCATCGTTTCACATGGTTTTGTTATCCTTCATGGTTATAAAACAAAAGCACGACAGCATTTGACTCCCGTTGTGCAATGTTACTAGATATCATACATGAAGACACAGGAGCAAGGGTGCTCATCAGCTATCATTACAGTCTATGGTGCAGTGTTCTACTTCATTAATATGTGACTCGTTTCTTAATACTGTAATCAGCATATATCTTATGTCAGTATTAGTGGCAGAGTAGGTACCATGGTCACCTCTAGGGCTGGAAGATCAGAAGTTTCTTTTTTTTTTTTTTTAAGCCGCATGCCGATTTGGGGTACTTTTCTCCATACCGATAAGTGCGGTATGAGGGGGTACTATATTGTCGAGGTGCCATCCTTCAGATGAGATGTTAATTTGAGATCCCTTCTGCCCACCTCTAGTCACTGTCCGGGTGGAAGTAAAAGATCCCATGGCATTTAAGAGTGGGAGAGTTTCCCCTGGTGTCATGGTCAACTTTCCCGTCAATAAAAACAGGCCCATGTAACGACACCTAGAAACAAGCTGTCACAGCTTAGTGTGCCTTTCCTGTCAAAAATAACAAATAAATACAGGTTACTCACCTGTAACAGGAGTTCTAGGAATGGTATATGTTGTTCATCCACACTTATTGGCAGGTTCCTTGCCGCTTTAAATCTTGCCGGAAGGTCTTCAAGCTGGCTCCTCCCACCCACCCGGGTGGTAAAACTCTCGGCTCCGCCCCATGACGCCAGATCTGGCCTGCTGGAAGCTCAGGTTGTGCGTCGATGCCGGGGAGGTCGGGTGGGTCATGTGGATGAACAACATATACCATTCCTAGAACTCCTGTTACAGGTGAGTAACCTGTATTTCTAGGGACATGGATATGTTGTTCATCCACACTTATTGGCAGACTCCTAGCAGTTCTCCGGGAGGAGGGAGGCAAGGCGCACACCCCCAATACTTACTTGGGAAATAAGGACTGGAGAACCGAGGCCCCAAAACCAGCATCCCGGCGTGACTCAAGGTCGATGTGGTAATGGGTAATAAAGGTGTGTGCTGACTTCCAGGTAGCAGCCCTGCAGATTTCCTGGACAGGGACGTCCCTGGAAGAAGCCACCGATGCAGCAGTATGACGGGTAGAATGAGCTCTTATCCCTCTGGGAGGCTCCATGCCCGCCAACTTATAGCAGCGATCTATGCAGGAGGTGACCCACCTGCCTATAGATCACTCCTTGGCTGCAGGTCTGCCAGATCGCGGCTTCAAGCCAATAGGTGACAAACAGCTGGCCAGACCTCTCCCGAATTTCAACCCGTGCGCTCCTTTATGGCCTTCAGCCTCTAGGGTCCAGGAGTATGGAGCCTATGTTCGCCCTCCGGAAAGTGATTGAGTAGAACACCGCAGAGTCAGCACCTGGTTAAGGTGAAACTCCGGCACACCACCTTCGGAAGGAATTTCGGTGGGGGCGCAGGACAACCTTGTCCCTGTGGAAGACCAGGTAAGGAGACTCATGCAAAGCGCCTGGAGCTCTCCCATCCTTCTGGCTGACGTGATAGCCACCAAGAAGGCGGTCTTCCACGACAGGTGAGAGAGTTCACACCTGTGCACTGGTTGAATGAATCGCCCATGAGCTTTGCCAGTACCAGCAGTAGATCCCACGGAGGTGGAGGTTCTCGCACCGGAGGAGAATGTGATCAAGGCCTTTGAAAAAGCGCCTCGACCACCTTTTCCTGCGCCATCGACTGCTTCCTCGCCCGCCCGTAAGCAGAGATGGCTGCCAGGTGCACCTTTAGGGTCGCTCGACCTAAGCCCTTGACTAGAAAGGGACCATAAATAGTCCAAAATGCTTGCCACAGAACAGGAGGAAGGGCCCAGGCCCTACCCTGACACCAAATGGAGAATCTCTTCCATTTGAAGGCTAGGCATTTTCTGGTGTCGACTTTCACGGACGCCTCAACCACATTGAGGACCTCGCTCGGAAAGACCCAAGGCCTGGAACTCTAGCGCCAGGAACCAGGCGCCGTCAGGTGCAGGGATTGAAGGTCCGGATGGAACACCTTCCCTGACTGACAAAGCAGGTCAGGCGAGCTGGAAGCTGCCTCAGGAGCCTGGAGCTGAGGCTGAGGAGATCTGGGTACCAGAACTGGCGGGGCCAGTCTGGGGCTATCAGGATCACCTGCGCCTTGTCCCCTTGCTTTGAGAAGCACCTTGTGAATCAAGGGAAATGGGGAAAGGCGGAAGAAGACCGAGGGTCCACAGCCTCGAGAAGGCATCCCCAGTGAGCCCTGCTGAGGGCGGGCATGAAACAGCCTCAGCTTCGCGTTCTCCCTGGAGGCAAACCGGTCCACCTGAGGTGTGCCCCAGTGGGAGAACAGATCTTGCACTACCACCGGCAGGAGAGACCACTCGTGAGATGCAACCCCTATCCGGCTCAGGACATCGGCCAGAGTGTTGGAGGCTCCTGCCACATGAATGGCTAGGAGATCCGCCTCCAGGCTGCGTACGAGTGACCAAATGCGGAGAGCTTCCTTGCATAGAGGCATGGAGCGTGTCCCGCCCTGGCGGTTCAGGTAGTACATGGTCGTGGTATTGTCCGCCTGGACTCGGACCACTTGACCCCGGAGAAACGGAGCAAAGGCGGTGAGAGCTAGGCGGACCGCCCGGAGCTCCAGCAGGTTGATGTGGCATCGGGACTCCCAGGGGACCAGAGGCTGTGCACTCGGTGTTCCCCCAGATGGGCACCCCAACCCATCAGAGAGGCGTCGGTCGATAGAGAGACCGTCGGCTCAGGGCGGACAAACGGGATGCCCTCCTGCAGATGAAATGGAATGGTCCACCACTGGAGAGCGTTCCACATCTCCGGTCACTATCACTAGCTGGTCCAAAGGATCGCAGCGTTGTGACCACTGGCTGGCCAGTCCCCACTGAAGGGGGCGCATGTGCCAGCGGGCCCAACGGACCACGCGCTGGTACAGGCCGCCAAGAGACAGAGAAGGTGCAGGAAGTCCCGGCAGGGCGTTGCCCAACCAGAAATGACTGGGCAAAGGAGGTAAGAACCTCGGCCCTATCCGCCGGGAGCACGTGCTCTGGCTCGAGAGAGTCAAGCTCTGCCCGATGAACAGGATCACCTGCCTCGGCTCGAGTTCCGACTTGGCCTCGCTTGATGAGAAGGCCGACTTGAGAGCAAACCTAGAGGCCAGATCTCTGGACCGCTCCACCTCCCATCTGGAGGGGCTGCTATCAACAATCGTCCAGGTAAGGACCCGGACCCTCAGAGGCAGGAATGCTGTCACCACTGCCATGCATTTGGAAGACCCTGGGAGCTGGAGATAAGCCGAAGGGCATGGCTTGAACTCGAAGAGGGATCCCTCCGCTCGAAAGCGGAGGAATCTCCGAGGTGACGGACGGATAGGGACGTGAAAGAACGCGTCCTGTAGGTCCAGAGAGCAGAATCACACGCCGTGTTCCAGAGATGGTATTATCTGCGCCAGAGTGACCATCCTGAAGGTTCGAGACCTTAGGAACTTGTTCAGGTCGTGTAGGTAGAGAATGGGGCGCCAGCCCCCCGTCCGTTTCGGAACCAGGAAATACCTGGACATGAACCCCGGGTCTGAAGGGGGGTCCTCTACCTCCGTGATCACCTCCTTTTGGAGGAGGAGAGCGATGTCGGCTCGGCGAGCCGCCAGTGAACTCCGGACCCCGAGGCCCCCGAGGTGCGACGCCTGAAGGGCGGAGCCTGCCTCGGACCCAGAGGTAGGCCTTTTCCCACCACCTCCAGTACCCACCTGTCCGTGGTAACAGCAGACCAGGCGGAAAGGAAGTGTCTGAGCCGTCCCCCAGGGGAACCAGGCGTGAGGTGACAGGGATGGGGGCGACACCCCTCAGCCCGTCACTGGGCAGGCTTGGAGGAGGGACCGGCCGAGGGACCTCCTGGGCCTACCCCTGCTTCCTGTTGGAAGAAGCAGGCGGAGGCTTGGGATACAAGACGAGCCTGCTGGCCCCGGCCGCTGTTGGGCCGGGATGCTGCTGGGCTTAGAAGGACGAAAGGCTTAGGCTGTGGCTATGCCTTTGTCCTTCTGAGCGGAAGAGATAGAGTCCAAGGTAGCATTGGACTTCCGATCCTCTGCAGGTGACCTTCCACCCCAGGGCTGAAGAGGTCAGTCCCAAAAGGAAACATCCGCCAACTTGTGCTGGGTATCTGAGGTAAAGGTGGATATCCTTAGCCAAGCCCGACGGCGCATGGCCACTGCGGCCGCCACAGACCTGGCACATAGAGTCCCGATGTCTAACGCGAGTCTGGAGCTGCTGTTTAGCACTGCCCTGCCCTGGTCCCGCACCTGCCTGATGGTAGTCTGCAGATCTGCAGGAAGATGAGGACAACCTCATCCAGGGAGCCCAACAGGGCGTAGAAAAATGTGCCATGAGGGATGCCGAACTGGCCTGACGAAGGCGAGAAAGGACGCAGCATAGACTTTTCGCCCGCATAATCCAATTTCTTGGATTCCTTGTCGGAGGTTTGTCCACATCCCTATGCTTCCGCACGCCGAAAACGCTGTCGGTAACCAACCCTCAGCCGAGGGTGTTCCGAAAACCGGACAGGGAACCGACCTGCGATACTTCCTGGCCAACCTGGTCAAGGCGAGGGCAGGAAGCTGCCAGTTCCAAGGCCTGGACCCACTATGGCTTCGCCAATCGGAAAGCCTCCCTCGTAGGAGAATCCCCTCAGTCCAGAATCTCCGTGAGGGGATACCTGGCCCATGAAACAGGTTTCGAGCTTCCATCCCGTGGACCCGAGATGAGTCGAAGCAACCCTAAGAAGGACGAAGGCTATCGGCCCATTGACTGCTCTCCGAGGACTCCAAGTCCATGCGGCGGAGAAGAGGGAGGAACCATCATCGGACTCAGAAGAGTCCTCAAAGAGCTACCTGGCCCTGAGCCACCCTCCACCTGCCGAGGTTTATCGGGAGTGAGGGTGACAGACAGCCTATGGGGCAAACCCAAAGCCGACAGAGAATTTTTGGTCGGAGCCCCAACTAATGGCTGTGGAGGCGGAGGTTCCACCAGAATCGGTGGGGCAGCTGGAATTGGCCGAACCGGCCTGAGAACAGGCTCCTCTACTACAACGAGGGGTTGTTTCAGCTGCTCCGGTGACAGCCACTTAATGGCCGGGGAAGACGACTGGGTCGGCTTATTCCCGGTCAAAAGGAGCTGTTGCCACATAAGTTCCTCGCACCTCCGACGCAACTTGCACCGAAGCCTCCCCTCATCCGAGGAAGAGCGGTAGCACCGCTTGCCGCGGTGCCGAGACCAAGACCGCCTAAGGTGGCGGGATCGGTTGGACCGCGAGGATGTCCGAGACCGAGACTGAGAGTCTCGACTAGGCCGAGAAAGGCGAGGAGAAGTGTCGGAAATCGGCACTCCCCTCGGCTCGGACGATCCCACCGAAGGCTCCGGAACCGGAGGCACAGACGAGCCGACGGGACCCTCAACTCCCACCGGGGAAACCGGGGAGAGGGGATTCTCAGCTTCTCCAGCCGACAACCCGTCTAACGGGTCGAGAAAAATCTCGACCGCGTCGACAGGAGTCTCGGTCAACTGGCCTAACGGGGACACCGTGAAGCCAGTGGCCGAAGCTGAGGGGTCGACCGAAGTCGACTGTCGACAAGGGGAGGGGGATCTTTCCCACTCCCAAGAGCGTCGATGAAGAGACTTACTTTTGCTCTTTTTGGACCTGGAAAAAGGTCCCGAAGAAGTTGGACCCTCACCTTTGGTCGAGAGGGTCAGACAAAGCTCCTTAAAAGAAGCCGAGTACGAGGCACCGAGAGAGAGCGGGACAAATGCCGCAGCCGAGGTAGAAGCGGCCCGCGCCGCCTCCTCTTCGAGGGCGATCATCTGCTCTAGCTGATCCGCCGAGCCCGCCGCCACGGACACCGCCAATCGGGCCTCTTTAGATTTCACCGGTGGAATTCTTTTCTCGGGGCGCCCCAGTTGTAATCGGGCAGCACGGTCTTCAAGGACGTAGGCCGAAAAGGAAGAGCACAAGTCGCAGGCCTGCGGGTCGTGCTCAAGGCCCAGGCAGTAGACGACGGGAGTGCGGATCCGCTCCTAGACATCTTCATTCGCAAGGGCACCTCCGAAAACTGGGAGTCTGATTTGTCCATCGCAGCCGTGAGGAGAAGACACGCATCAAGTCTTTTAGCAAAACTTTTAATTTCAACTTTTCAAGAATTAGGAACCAGTCTTAATCGCAACGCGTTAAGGAGGGAACCTGAGCTTCCAAGCGGTAAGGAAGATCTGGCGTCATGGGGCGAAGCCAAGAGTTTTACCACCCGGGTGGGTGGGAGGAGCCAGCTTGAAGACCTTCCGGCAAGATTTAAAGCGGCAAGGAACCTGCCAATAAGTGTGGATGAACAACATATCCATGTCCCTAGAAATATAAATATATGCATTACAATACACAAGTAAAAATGCCTAGGCTTCAAACTTCAACCTCAACCCCCACCAACCCAGAAAAAAAAAAAAATTCCTTCAATCTAAATGGCTACTCTTGAGGTGGAGAGGTGGACCGCAGTACCTACAGAACAGGGATCCAGAAATGTTCTATATGAAAGTATCCAGTTCAACCAGGGCTCCGGATAAGATTTTTTGGGAGGAGTACTGTACTCATTTTGAAAGCGAGGAGAGTAAAACCAAATTCAGATGCATACAAATGTCTGGATGGAGTTGAGTGAGGAGTACATTTTTAACAACGTTTTTCTTCTAGGTAAGAATTGATCAGGTGTCAACAGTGCAGTGCCACAGATAATGGCATGTAGGAGTAATTTACTCGCCAGTTTTAAAATGCACAGAGTAAAACAAAATTGGGATGCATATGAGTGCTGTAAATCTGCAAAACACCTGCTCTGTTTGAATTACCAGTTATGTTATGAAGCACTGTTCTGTGGAGTGTGGTGCACTTACAAATGTCGGGCGAGTACTGGCACTCATTACAGAGCTGGTGACACGATTCGGGCAGGCAACTGGTTCGGTAGATGCTCGCCAGATTAGCTAAATAACCTTGTGCCACAATTGTTTGGTCATGATATAAATGGTAAAATCTTAAAACTTACAATGCCTGGCTCGTACCTTCCATGTACTAGCTGAACGGCTGCCTCAGAGCTACAACCCCACCCTGAAAGTCAGCTTTTTGATAACGTTAGGTATGGGTCCGGGCTGCAGGCACTCTATATAGTAATAGGACGGGAACAGGATTGGAGGGCTGTCTGAATTTACTAACATTATCTTTGCTGGCAGTTATAAGTGCATGGGGAAATTATATGATGCATTTCCCCATGCATGTATAACTACCAGCAAAGATGACGTTAGTACATTTAGACAGCCCCCCATCCCCAATCCTATTCCTGTCCTACTAGTTAATATATAGAGCACCTGCAGCACCAACCCATATCCATCATTAAAAAGCTGATTTTCGGGGTGGGACTGCAGCACTGAGACGGCCGCTCGGCTCGTACATGGCAGGTACAAGCTAGGCATTGCAAGTTAAAATGTCACTATCTATCATGACCAAAAAAATTGCGACAAGTGTTTTTTTAGCTAATCGGGCAGGCAACCGCCTGAATCGTTTCACCGGCTCTTTAAAAAAAAATTCTGAAGAGCATTTCCTAAAATGAAGCCAGTAAAACAGGTCAGTACTCGCCTTATCTGGAGCCCCGAATTCAACCCACTTGGTACCCAGCTTGTACCACCACTAACCAGAACACTTCATCTTTAACATCCAGGTCACTCGCAGTCTGCACCAAGAAATGCATTCATTTACTTACTCCCTTCTGTAATCGCTTCCTCAAGAAATCAGATCCTCCTGGCTTTTGTCCCAAATGAGGATATCTAGCTTTCAGCTTTGCTTCTTCAGCTTTTTCAGGGCTGATCACTTTGTCCTCCATTTCCTGTGAGAAAGAATGCAAACTGTAGTTTTAACTAGGATTTATTTTTTTTGTTCTTATATGGAGATGAGTGCGTGTGTACTCATACATACATACACACATATGTATATGTAACACACACACACACACACACACACACACACACACACACACACACACACACACACACTCTCTCTGTTCTCAAGAGTACCACCCATCTGGCCCTCTAGCTGATGCCTCAGAGACCTCTTAAGTCCCTACTACCAACCCTAATCCCTACTACCACTACCCCAAACAGGGTTAGATTACACAGGGATACATGCATCGATGGACCTGAAAGTGTCAGCAACAGTCCTCTAGATGGCCCAGTAATGTTCTCCTTTTACATCCCACTTCCCTTTCACTCTCTCCCTCACCCAGAGCGCTGATCGGTCGGTGCCTGTAGGCCTCTCCAGTCCATAACTAGGGACAATTTTCCATTTTCAACCAAAAATGGTGGTAAAAAAACTGAATGCCTTTTGTTTTGCACCATTTTATCATGCAAAACAATGCCCTTTGCACCAGCTTCTTGGGCAAACCCAACTATGAGACATTTTTTGTTAACGTACTGATGTGCCCTGTATTTTGAGGGGAAAAAATGAAAAACTGGATTTTGAGTTTTCCAACAGAATCAACCATTTTGAAATGCACTGTATGTATATCGCCAACTCCTGCAGAGAAGCAACCCCCCCCCCCGGCTTCCCATAGAGGTCGTCTTGGCAGTTAAACTCTGCCATGAAACTCCCAGCTCCCAAACCCGGATTGCCAACGCAGCAGCAAGCCACTGGGCTCTCCAATAAGCAAAGACTAAGGACAAAATTCCCTGGGTATGCAGCGGGCAAAGATCAAAAACAATCCAGTACTTCGACTTTAAGCAGAAAGGGTATAGCAGCTGGAGGTCAGTGTTTGAGTTAACAGGAACAATGGACAAACATGCATCCTCCATGCACCACCATTCTGTACTCTGGCGAAAGTGGATGACACATGTTATACTGGAATGAATGTGCGATATTAGATACGTGCCAAGTTAAGTTCTCTATTTTAAAAGAAAATTACTTGTCATATAGCCAACTGAGCAACTCTCATTTACAATGGCCTCCTTGTATGCACTGCAGATTACCTTATAAATAAGTTACAAAATGTACAGTTACAAGAGTTAGCAGCAAATTCTTTTAAAGATTTGTGCAGCATATCACAGTGCACAAGACATACAGAAATTATAAAGTCATACAGGAGTCAGTGTATACAGCAAGAAGATTTAAACAACAATTTCACAGTACACAATAAAAGGAAGATCATGACAGTGTTTCACAGCTTTGAGCTCTTGTAGGCGAGATATAATTCGCCTCTGAGAGTGTTCACACTCGTAATCTTGATTTGAAGCCTTTTGCCAAGGCTTAAGGGGATGGTAAGAGAACAACATCAGTAATGTAAACAGGAACCTTCTGTTTAACACATTTCCACATAAAGATTAATACACTGTATAAAATGGCAAGAACAAATTTAGAACTCTCAATGGCTGAGAGACATCGCCTGACCATGCATTAAAATATCTAAACATGGTGCTGAGCAAACACACACACACACACACACACACACACACACACACAGTCAGGAAACAAAATCTCATTGTCCTCCACAAACAAAACCAAAAATGTATTAGCCACCATCTTGGAAATCTCACTTTACTACACAGATATTTTAAAATAATTTTAATAAACTATAATCTTAAAAAAAAAAAAAAAACACCCTTCACTGCTTAAACATAACTTCAAAACGTAACTTTCATATATTGAGAGCTTAACATTTACTTAGAGGCCTCTGCTGAAAATGACAGTTTAAACTCCATCTCCTGCTAAGCAACACCTCATTGTCCAGCTGGTCACTGCTGCATAGGCGCTTTCTTACAATTTATTTTCTGTTGACCGGGTAAGCGCACTAGACAAATTCTGCTCATTTTCAGGCACGACCTGGAGGGGGGAATACTGATGAATGCCAACTGACTCTGAACCAGATTAAGCTGTTGGTGGTATTTTTGGTGAATACAACACCACCGAACATAAAGTTACACACAAGAAAGCTAACTTTAGCTCC
Organism: Neoceratodus forsteri; assembly: GCA_016271365.2. Taxonomy (NCBI): domain Eukaryota; kingdom Metazoa; phylum Chordata; order Ceratodontiformes; family Ceratodontidae; genus Neoceratodus; species Neoceratodus forsteri. The sequence continues at coordinate 1,319,235,055 of CM028129.1, forward strand.
ATATACTGGAGCAAGTCCCCGATTCACTAATACGGGTTCCAGCCTGTACTGACAGACTTCCACAATTAAGAACATCTGTCACAATTCACCAAAAAAAAAAATACAAAAAACAAACCCCACCTTAGAAAATGTGTAGAATATCATGTTCTGTAAGAATACAGTCTTCAAAGGGTCAACAGCATTCACATTTGTCAGACCAACAGTTCATAAGGATTAAGCATGCCCCGAAACAGTATCTGCAGGCTGAACACCATGGTTCACCAGTGGCCATCAGTTAATGCAAATAAAATGTTGCTAATAAGATACTGAAACTGACAGCATCAAATTTATTTTTTTATTTATCCGAAAAAAAGTTACCAGGAAAGATATACTGAGCTAAAGATGGCTCGTTTCCAGATGCGTCAGGGAGGATGGATGAGTAGATTTTACTACAAAATAAAACAATTATCTCACAACAGGAACATCTGTGTGCTAGACATATGCATATAAAATAAATATATCAAATTATCACAAGTGTAGGGTGGGAGGCAGACTCACTAGGATTAGATAAATTTATATAAGAGGGCAGTAGGGTATAGTGCACAGAGGGTGAGCATAAGGGGTAGAGTACTAGTGTGGGAGGAATAGGAAAAGGACAAGGGAAGTATGGTAATATGAGAGTATGAGAGACAGACAAACCTTCATCCCTCAAGAGTGCTGACCCCACAAGGGCCAAACATGGCTGGGTGCTCACCCAGCCTGTGTCCTTGTTCCTGGCTTGCAAGAAGAAGGGTAGGAGTGGAGAAGGGGAAGGAGTAATAAAAAGCAGGCGGGGGGTGGGGGGGAAGAGGAGAGAAGAGTGGAGAACTAGTGTGTAAGGGAACAGGGAAGGAAGGAAGAAGGAAAGCGGGAGAGAAAGACCTTCATCCCTCTGTGATGAAATCCCATAAGGGCCAGACACAGCTGGGTGCACACCAGCCCATGACCTGGTTTCCTGGCCTGCAAAGGAGAAGGGTAGAAGAAGAAAGGGCAAGGAGTAGAACAAGGCAGGCAGAAGGAGAAAGAGGAGCGGGGTAGGGCTATGACTAAGGGCAATTACAGGTGGCAGCAGTGTGGACATGGAGTAGAGGAGAAACAGCTTTTGGAAGAGGCAGAGAGAATGGCTTTGGGGGAGGGTCCAAAGTTTAGGAAAGTGGAAGGAGAAGGCAGCCTGACCAGCAAGGGATTTATGAGAGGGAAGGATAGCCAGAGCTTCGGAGAGACGGCACAGGGGACAGTACATAGCAAAGGTGGGGGAGGGTGGAAAGAGCAGCCAGACAGAATTTGGAAATGAAGAGGCACAGTGGGTAGTGCAACAATCTCCCAGGGAGCAGACGGAGAGGACAGAGCACAGAGAACAATGGTGGATGTGGGGCAGGCAGTCCAACGAAAAACAGCACCAGGAGTGAAAGAGGGGGTCCAGTCTGGCCCAGATGGTCTGAGGCAACATCGTAGACCATGTCATCATAATTAGAGATGGGGAGGATCATTTTAGTGATCTCAGCGGGCAAGAGGAATGCATCCTTTACACAGAAACAGACTTGATGGCAGATAAGAACCACCTGGCCCACCTAGTTTGCCCATTTCCCTATCTACAGGATAAGCTGCAGATCCTATTTAACCAATAGCCTATTTCTTCCTACCCCCCCAACAAAAATTGCCTTATGTCTATTCCATGCGTTCTTGAATTCTCCCACAGTTTTAGACCCCATAATCTCCTCAGCAAGGCTGTTCCATGTGTTCACCACCCTCTGTGAAAAAATACTTCCTCACACTGCCCCCGAGCTGCCCCCCCATCTTCAAACTGTGTCCCCTTGTTCTTGCACAACTCTTTCTGAAAGATGCTACCCTCTTGGACTTTGTTGATTCCACTGAGGTACTAAAAGTTCATCATGTCCCCCCTCTCCCTCCTTTCCTCAAGGGTATACATATTAAGCTCCGTTAGTCTCTCCTCATATGGCTCCTCTTGCAGACCCTGCACCATTTTAGTTGCCCTCCTCTGGACTGCCTCCATCCTATGTTCTTGCGGAGATGGGGTCTCCAGAACTGGACACAGTATTCCAGATGTGGTCTCACCAACTGTCTGTACAGAGGAATAACAACTTCCTGTTTTCCACTGGTGAGGCCTCTCTCTATGCATCCCAGTATCCCTCAACCTCAGCCCTCCCTACTGCTTCTCACATTGCTGGCTTACCTTAAGGTCATCTGATCGATTACCCCCCAAGTCCCTTTCCATTTTGTCGATATTACCTCCCCACCCCCCAAATTATGTAATCTTCCCTGGGTTTCTGTTTCCCAGGTGCATTATTTTGCACTTCTTGCACTGAATCCAAGCTGCCATACTTCTGACCATTCCTCCAACCTTGCCAAGTCCCTTCTCATCCTTTTCATGCCTCCTTGTGAATCAACCCTACTGCAGATCTTTGTGTCTTCTGCAAAGAGGCATACTTTTCCTTCCAGTCCCTCTGCAGTGTCACTTATAAAGACATTAAAAAAGGACTGGACCCAGTACTGAACCCTGTGGTACCCCACTAGTAACCCCTCTTTCTTCAAAGTGGACTCCATTTACAATTACTTTCTGTGTCCTGTTGTCCAGCCAATGTTTCACCTAGGCTACCATCCTGGGACACTCCCAGGCTGGTTAATTTGACTATTAATCTTTTGTGTGGGACTGTGTCAAATGCCTTGCTAAAGTCTAGGTAGGCCATGTCCACAGCCCCTCCCTGGTCTACTACTTTGGTCACCCAGTCAAAGAAATCTATTAGATTTGTCTGACATGACCTTCCTGCTGTGAACCCATGCTGCCTTGGGTCCTTTGCCCCACTGGCCTCTAGGTACTCAACAATTCTTTCCTTCAGAAGTGATTCTATCACTTGCCCTACCACAGAGGTCAAACTGACAGATCTGTAGTTTCCTGCCCCTGTCTTGCTCCCACTTTTATGAAGGGGTATCACATCTGCCTTCCTCCAGTCCTCAGGTACCACACCATCCTCCCATGATTTGTTAAAAAGGGTAGTCAGTGGTGTCACTAGTTCTCGCCTTAATTTTTAGAATTCTGGGGTGAATTCCATCAGGCCCCACTCCTTTGTCCACCTTCAGTTTTAGGAGTTCTTTCAGAACCCTTTCTTCTGTGAAAGGACTGGGATCGACCCCCCTATCAAGAGTGCTTCTGTTAACTGGATTAGGCACCTCCCCCTCCTCTTTGGTGAATACTGAGCCGAAGTAGTCGTTCAGTAACCCTGCTTTTTCAATGTCCCTCTCTGCCTACCCACCGTCCATTCTGTTCAGCCTCACTATCCCTCCCTTTATCTTTCTACACGCCCTGATGTACCTATAAAAGGTTTTATCCCCCTTCTTAACTGAGTTGGCCATCTTTCTCAGTTTGGGCCTTTGCTATTCTGACTACCCTTCCTAGTACAGTTCTGTCCTGCTCCTTCTGTGTTTCCTTATACTTCCTAAGTGCTATCTTTTTCTCCCTAACCTTCACCGCCACCTCTTTTGAGAACCATAGTAGGTTTTTCTTTTGTTTTGATTTTATTTGCTTCACACAAGGGCTTGTAGCCCCTGTGATGGCAGTTTTGATGCCTTATGCCTACATAGAGCGCTGAGCTTGGGGTGGAATTTTTTTTTTATTTTATTTATTTATTTATTTTAAACACAAATGGAGGTCGTGCTGCGAAAATTCAAGGTGTTGGCAAGTCAGACCCCCAAGAAACAAGGGGCACATGAGTCAATGTGACCCCATCTATAGGGGTGAAGGAGGAGAGATGAGAGTCTGGAAAGTCTCAGATGGGTTCAAGGACATGGACCCCCCCCCCCCCATTTAGGGATAGCCAAGAACCTGGCTTTTAATTCAGATGGGGAAAGCCCAGAGGAAAACAGGACCGTGTCGTCAGTACACATAGATGACTGCACATGAGCACGCAGAGGGTAGGTTGAGGAAAATGATAGTAGCAGACCAATGACGGAGCCTTGGGAGACGCTGATGCAAATGGGGAGGGGGAGGGATAGGGACTCTCAGATTCCAAATGACTGAGATGAACACATTACTCACCATAGTAATGTTTCTTCTACTGGAGTCTTGCTATGCTCTGACAATTGCAGTTTGTTCTCCGGGGCAGCTGAACCGGTTGGTCTAAGAGTTAAACTATGCAGGGATTTATTTAACTCCAAAAACTGATTAGCGTTTTGTTCATAAAAGTGCTAAAACATTGCGAAAATGCATAGCACTTGCCTCACTGTGTTTAACAAACATAACACTTCTGGAAAAGCTATATAAATACTTTCTGTACAGTTAGCATTGTCCCAAGAAAAAAACTGCTAATCAATTATTTAAAACCCTGCTATGCAATTTCATAGAACGCTGAGCTCTGTTTTCAAACCACTGTCCTCAGTACGTTCCAGTAACTGATCAGATTCTTACGAAGCTACTAATATAAAGATCTAAGGAAAAAACTCTAACCAGACCCAAGCACCCCCAAGGGCAGTATAACAACCAGAAGGGCATGTAAAGACTCAAGTCACAGATGCCCAAGAAAAAACCCCAATTACCCACTGGTGGGTGAAAACATAACTGTATTGCAGAAAGCCACCCCTTCCCCGGGTTCTGGAGGGGAAGCAGGGTGGGAGGTCAGAATACAGCAAGACTCCATTAGAAAAAAACATTACTATGATGAGTAATTTTTTCTTCAAATTACATGAAGTCTTGCCATATTTCGACAATTGCAGACTACAAAGCAGTGCCCTTTGGAGGTGGGCACAGAACCCATTTGGGAAACCGGCTCTGCAAAACTGCTGTGCCAAACCTGGCATCACTCCTGGCCTGAGTATCCAGGCAATAGTGCTTAGTGAATGTATGAACAGTCTTCTAGGTGGCTGCTTTACAGATCTCAAGCAAGGGGACATCCCTGGCAGCTGCCACTGAGGCAGCAGTCCCCCTAGTGGAATGGGCCTGAAGGCCTGCTGCTGGGTCCTTCCCAAGCTTGTTATAACAAAACTGGATACAAGCCCCGATCTATCTGGCTATGGTCCTTTTGGTGACTGGCCTGCCCATACCCACTTCACCATAGGTAAAGAATAGCTGAGAACAGTCTTCCCTTAGCTCTTGTGTCCTGTCTATGTAACAGCATTTTTTTCTTTCATGTCCAGACTGTGGAGTCTGCGTTCACCTGAGCTGCAACGATCTGTGAAGAACACAAGTAATGTGATGGACTAGTTAAGGTGGAAATCAGAAATCACCTTTGGGAGGAATTTCCTATTAGTGCGAAGGACAATCTCATCTCTGTGGGGAGCAATGTAATTGGGCTCCACCGACAAGGCCTGGAGCTCACTTATCCTACTAGCAGAAGTGAGGGCCACTGAAAACACAGTCTTCCAAGTGAGGAACTAGAGTTCAGAAGAAAAGCATGGGTTCAAAAGGAGGCTGCATAAGCTGACCTATACAAATATTTTGATCCCATGCTGGAGTAGGCTCCTTGTGCAGAGGGTGGAGGCGGAGCAGACCTTTGAAAAACTTTTTGACAATTGGGTGTGCAGCCAGGGAAGGGCCTTTCCCTGCTGAGAGGTATGCAGAGACAGCTGCCAAGTGCACCCTCAGGGTAGATGGCTGTAAATGTAATGACTGAAGATGTAGCAGGTAATCCAGGAGTGCTGGCAGACCAGCCTGCTATGGTTCCAAGCCCTGGTGGGAGCACCAGATGGAAAACCTTTTCCACTCAGAGGAGTAGGTCTTCCTAATGGCAGGTTTTCTGGACACTCTTAGGATGTCCAGAACACCTTCAGAGAGATGCAGACCTGCATATTCTAAGTCCTCAAGAGCCAGGCCCTGAGATGAAGGGACTGAAGACTGGGGTAGAGGATCCTCCCGAGAGGATACCAGCAGGTTGTACCTCCTGGGGAGGCAAACCAGACTGGTCACTGACAGACAACAGCACTGAATACCATGGTTGTCTGGCCCAGTCTGGGGCTATGAGGATCATGGTGACAGGCTGAGACCTCAGCTTAACTAGGACCCTGGATATCAAGGGAAAGGGAGGAAAAGCATATAGGAACTTGTTTGACCAGTCCAGCAGCAGAGCCTCCAGTGGTACAGAGCCCTGAGCTGGAGGCCTGCAACAGTATGGGGGCAACTGACTGACTGGGGCTGCAAAGAGATCCATCTCTGGCACCCCACCATCTCCTGAATACCAACAGAAGGACCTGCTTGTTCAAGGTCCATTCGAGAAGGCCCTGGCTGATTCTGCTGAGAGCATGTGCTAGGACACTGTCCTTCCCTGGCAAGTGGACAGCTGACAGGGATATGTTCAGGGAGTAGGCCAGATTCCAAACCTTCATGGACTATGTGCAAAGCAGTGAGGATCTCCTTCCCCCCTGCTTGTTGATGTAGTACATGGTGGTGGCATGGTCTGTTCTGACCTGCACCACCTTGCCCTGTAAGTGACTGGCAAACTCCTGGATAGCCAGGAACACTGCCCTGAGTTCCAGAATGTTTATGTGCAACAGAGACACCTGAGGGAGCTAAGTGCTGTGGGGTACCCCAAGTGAGCGCCCCAGCCTAGCAGGGAAGCATCTGTTAACACCAGATAAGGGGCCTGAGGAAGAAAGGGAACACCCATTCTGAGGTTGCCCATGTCCTGCCACCACTGAAGAGCTAGCAGAAGGGGTGGTAGACACTGGAATGAGTTTGGACAGGGGATCCTTCTTCCGAGACCAGAAAGATCTGAGGAGGAACTGAATGTCCCTCATCTGGAACCTGGCCCCTGGGACCACAGCTGTGGTGGAGGCCATGTGGCCCAGAAGCTGTAGGAAGTACCTTGCTGGTCAAGGGACTCTAAGGCGGAAAGACTCTGCAAGGTTGATGCGGGTCTGTGCCCTTGCTGGGGGCAGAAAGGCCCTTGCCTGAATAGTATCCAGCTCTGCCCCGAGACAGGGGTCAAGACTGACTTTTTTGCATTTACCAGGAAACCTAAGGACTGAAAGAGTTTCCTGAGTAAGAGCTAGTGCCCTCTTCACCTGCTTGGGGGGGGGGGGGACTAACCCACCAGCAGCCAGTCGTCCCAAACAAACCCCTTGCCTTCTGAGGTATGCCACTAACACTGCCAGGCACTTTGTGAATACCCTTGGCGCAGATGTCAGCATGAAAGGCATGGCCCATAACTGGTAGTCGAAATCTGACGTATTTTCTGTGGGACTGCCTGATGGGAATGTGGAATTAGGCATCCTTTGGATCCAGGGAACGAAATATCCAGAAGCTATCCCGTTAAGGAAAGTGACTGCTCCTAAAATAGCGGAGGAACTCCTAAAAGTATTTAGTAGAGTGGGTGTTCTCCGGGAAATATTAATGGGCAAGGGAAGCAATTTCCGCTCTGCTTTGTTGAACCATCTGTACCAGTCCTTAGGTATTGGGGCAGTGTATATGTCACCCTACCACCCCCAAACTGATGGACTGGTCGAAAGGTTCAACAAAACCTTGAAGAAGATGCTACAGAAACACGTGCAGGATGAAGGGAAGACATGGGATATGTATTTGCCATTCATGTTGTTTGCATATAGAGAAGTCCCACAGGCCTCCACCATTTTTTCCCCCCTCTGAATTACTACTATAAGGGAAAAATCCTCAGGGGCCCTTAGATATCATTAAAGAACAGTGGGAAGGTAGGAAAGGAACTGAGGATACACCACCTGTAGAATACATCACTCAGTTGAGACAATGTCTGGCAAAGTACATAACATGGGCACATCAGCACAACCAGGGAAAACAGAAGGAACAGAAAGATTACTATTAACAGGGTGTGAGTGATAAATCATTTCCCCAGGAGATAGGGTTTTGCTGTTAGTACCATCTACAGATAGTAAACTAACTATGAAGTAGCAAGGCCCATACATGATTCGTAGGCAAACAGGACATGTTAATTACGAGCTGGAATTTCCAGACAAAAGGAGATATCAGATTTACCATGCCAATTTATTTAAAAAAAAAAAAAAAAGTGGATAGATCGGGGGAGTGCTCCTGCCTCTCTAGCACTTTCTGTACATCCTGAACAACCAGCATCGGAATTGGATCTGGCATACCAAACACTGGAAAGTTCGGGGGTTACAAAAGCATCAATCCTGAGCTAGAACCTACACAGAAAGAAGCCTTGGAAAAAAGTTTCACAACATGTTCACCTGCACACCAGGAACGGCCCAGGGGGTGGAACATAGAATACATGTTAAACAAAACAACCCTATTAGACAAAAACCTTACAGACTCCCAGAAAGAGTACGAAAAGATGTGAAAGAGGTGGTGAGAAAGATGCAATGCCTGGGAGTAACTGAACCCTCCCTCTAGTGAATGGGGCTTTCCAATAGTGGTGGTCAATTAAAGAAGGAAAAAAAAAAAAAAAAAAAAAAGTGGCATCGGACTATGTCTGGACTTTCGGCGCCTCAATTCCATCTCCAAGTTTGATGCTTATCCGATGCCCAGGATCGATGACATCATCGATCGCTTCCGAAATGCTTGGTACATCAGTACACTTGACTTGACTAAGGGGTACTGGCAGATCCCATTACATAAACAGGAGAGAGTGAAAACTGCCCTTAGTACCCCTTTAGGCTTATTCCATTTCATCATCACTATGCTCTTTGGGCTACATGGTGCTCCAGCGATGTTCCAGAGGTTCATGCACAATGTCCTCAGGGAACATCTGGATTATAGCGCTGCCTACTTGGACAATGTGGTGGTGTTCAGTCCAAGCTGGGTAGCACATCTGAAAATGGTTTTACTATGCCGCCGCATCCAACACGGAGACATCCCAACAGTGACAGCCACAGTACCAAGTGTTGGGATGCCCCCGTGTTTCTGTCAGGGGGCTGTGCCCTGAACCCCCAATGAGGGGGTTCTGTCCCCCTGACAACCCCTCCGGTCTCTAGGATTCCTAACTCAGAGTTGGACCGGGGCACGATGACACCCCGCAGGTAAGGTGTCCGGGATTGTAGAGACCATCACAGCGACACGCAGATTTTGCCTAAATCCTGTCGCTGTGATGGTCTTAGATCGGGACCTGATGCGCGTCGGTATACCATTTGAAACACCTGAGACAGGTACTTGAAGCCATTTCCCAAGCAGGGCTCACAATCAAGCTGAATAAATGTTCCTTAGCCCGAAAAAAGAGACAAAATACAGGGGGTTTAGGATTGGAAATGGCAAAGTGAAACCAGATACTGGGAAGGTAGATGCTGTAGCCAATAGTCCCCATCCTCTTACAAAAAAACATGTGCAGTCCTTTTTAGGGTATGTGGGGTATTATCGACGCTGCGTTCCCAACTTTGCTAGAGTGGCTAGCTCACTGACCGATCTTACAAAGAAGCAAAACACAACCAATGTAAGATGGACAGCCACTTGTGAAGAGGCCTTTTGTACTATAAAAACCTATCTGTGTGCCTCTCCGGTACTCAGGAGTCCGGACTTTACCCGGCCCATTATAGTACAAACAGATGCCTCTAATACAGGAATAGGGGCTGTGTTGTCACAACTGTTTGAGAAAGAAGAGCATCCCATCTTGTATCTTAGTTGCAAATTACACCAGAGAGAGACTAAGTATTCTGCAACTGAGAAGGAATGTTTGGCTCTAAAATGGGCTGTAGAAGCACTAACATTTTATCTTTGGGGTGTGGAATTTGAGGTATGGACAGACTACAGCCCATTATGCAGATTGCAGATTATGAAGGATAGAAATGCCCGCATTATGCGGTGGTATCTATCCCTACAACCCTATAGTTTCATGGTAACACACAGATCTGGTCCTTCCAATAAGAATGCAGACAGACTATGTCCCGCTATGGGGCAGAATCAAACTGTAAAAATGAGGGTACCACTGAGTCAATTGTACAGACAGAATCAGACCTTGGGGTATTTGCTACAGAAGGCATCAGAGCAGGGCATGAAATCCATGAAAAAAAGTACATGCCCACTGGGGCATGTAAGCAGCAAAGGTACATGCCCAAGAAACTTTTTACATGCCGCCCCTTTTTCTCACATCATTAAATTTAGTCATTAATTTATTGCAATTCTGTTGTCAATAATAAATGCAACAATGAAAACTGACTGTATATTTGTCAGATTTATTTCTTAATTGCTTTTTTTGCTCACCATTGCCCACAGCCTTAATTAGATTTTAGTTGGTCCAAGTAGCTTTTATTGACTTAGGGTTTAGATAGTGACACTGAACAGAGTAGCTTGTTAAAAAAAAACACACAACGCTTTGAGATTTTTTTTTAAACATATTCCCCACCCTTTTTTTTTTTTTTTTTTTATTATTATTTAGGTTTTAGATAGAGTAGCTCCAAAAAGCTTTAAGATATACAGTCGGGCTAAAAATATTACGTTCCTTGCTGTTTTTTTAATAATGCACCATTCCTTCCAGAAAATTGTTGAAATTAAAAAATATTTTGGTATCCACATATGTATTTCTTTGGTTTGCAGTGGAATAAAACACAAACAGCAGAAAGATTTACTAAGTCTTGGCTTATTCTACACAGAAATCCTTAAATGGCCCAGACAAAATTATTGGCACCTTTTAGAAGTAGTTAGAAATAATTAGATTTCAAGCAGGTGATTCTCTTTCACTTTGGAACTGAACTCACCTGTGGTGAGTTGCAGGTGCCTGTAATATAAAAATCACTCATTCAACCAATTTGAATAGAGAAAAGAACACATTCTCCTGTTTTGTGTCACTGTGTGTACCTCAACGAGCATGGAGAAAAGAAAGATAGCCAGAGAATTGTCTGAGGAGGTCAGACAGAAGATTGTAGCCAAGCATGGACAATCTCAAGACTACAAATCAATCTCCAGAGACCTTGATGTTCCTGTTTCCACCGTACGTAATGTTATCAGGATGTTTAAGGCCCATAGCACTGTAGCCAACCTCCCTGGACGTGGCCGCAAAAGAAAACTTGATCGAAGATTGCAGTGCAGGATTGTTTGAATGGTGGAGAAAGCACCTCAATCAACTGCCAAACAGATTCAAGCTGACCTTCAGACACAAGGTACGACAGTTTCAACTCACACATCCATCGCCAACTCAATGAAAGGGGTTATATGGTAGGAGGCCCAGGAGGACCCCACTGCTGAGAGAGAGACATAAGAAAGCCCAACTGGGGTTTGCCAAAACACACCTGAACAAGCCAAAATCCTTCTGGGAGAATGTCCTGTGGACAGATGAGACCAAATAAGAGCTTTCTGGTAAAGCACATCATCTCTAGGTTTACAGAAAACAAAATGAAGCCTTCAAAGAAAAAGAACACCTTCCCTAAAGTCAAACATGGAGGAGGTTCAGTGATGTTTTAGGGTTGCTGTGCTGCCTCTGGCACTGGGTGCCTTGAACGTGTGCATGGCATCATGAAATCTGGAGATTACCCGGCCATTTTGGAGTGCAATGCTGAACCCAGTGTCAGAAAGCTGGGTCTCCGTCGAAGGTCATGGGTCTTCCAGCAGGACAATGACCCCAAACACACTTCAAAAAGCATCCAGGAATGGTTCATGACAAGATGCTGGACTGTTCTGAAGTGGCCAGCAATGAGTACAGATCTAAATTCCATTGAAAACCTGTGGAGAGATCTGAAAACAGCAGTTGGGAGAAGGCACCCTTCAAATCTGGGAGAACTGGAGCAGTTTGCACAAGAAGAGTAGGCCAAACTGCCAGTAGAGAGGTGCAGGAAGCTCATCCATGGCTATAGGAAGTGGTTGATTGCAGTTATTTTGACCAAAGGCTGTGTTACCAAATATGAAATCTAGGGTGTCAATAAATTTGTCAACGCCATTTCTTTTCATTTTCCGATTTAAAAGGATATATTAAATTCTGAATCAAAAACAAAGGTTCTGTAATATTAACAGAGAAATAAAGAACTGTGGAGACAAAATACTGTACTGTTAATTTCAACTTATGTTTTGAGGAAATTGTGAGTTATTTGAAAAAGTGCAAGGGTGCCAATATTTTTGGCCACGACTGTGTGTGTGTATGTATATGTATGTATGTATGTATGTATGTATGTATGTATGTATGTATGTATGTATGTATGTATGTATGTATGTATATATATATATATATATATATATATATATATATATATATATATATATATATATATATATATATATATATATTTATTTTTTTTTTTTAAAGAACAGATCTCCCTTTGTATCTAAGTTTTCGATAGTTGGCAGCAGTACCTTGTGGAAAAAAAAAAAAAAAGCTTTAAGATTTTTTTTTTTTTTTTTTAAAATGGATCTCCACCTTGTATTTATTTATTTTTTTAGGTAGTCGTCACACAGAGTAGCTAGACTTTAAGAGCCTTGTTTTATCATTCTTGTATTTATTTTGATTAATTCGAGGTAGTTCAAAATAAACTCTACCTAAACCTAAACCACTCAGCACAAAGTAGATATGTTTTTTGTGGACGTTTGACTACTTTGCTTATCTTCAATTAGTTATGTTTTTTTAAGGCAGATTTCTTTTTTAAATTCAGTCCCCAGTAACTTAAAACAATAGCGGTAGCCTGTAGTAGCTTCCTCCCCCAAGCCCTTTTAAAGAACATTAGTTCTGCTGCAAGTCTTTATAAAGTAAGAGTTTTTTATGCCTGGCTATTAGCTACAGCTGATAAAAGTAACCCTGCACACACAGCTTTTTATAAAGACTTGATTGTCCTTAGAAATCTACTTGAACATTCCCTTCCCAGCAATTTCTCGACAGTAAGCAACTGAAAACAAAAAAATGCTGCAGCCAGAAAGTGGACTCAGAATGGCCCTGAAGGGGCGCTCTCTGAAGCTATCCGATTTTCAGTAACACGGTCTGGCTGTTACAGAATTAGTTGACTCTGAAGTTGGCTGGATAGTCTGTTTTATTCTGCTCCTGGAAGAGTTATTTTCTCCCTGCTGAGAGAGACCTTCGCAATCTCACATGCCACCCATCACCCTCCTCTCCCACCTAAGTCACACACTCCCCTTGCATACACACAGCCTATAAATAAGCAGTAGCTCTTAAAAAAGCTTTTTGTTTATTTACTTGGTGTTTGTTTTGAATTAAAGTTGTATTGTGATCGGCGATCCAGATTGCACCAGTAAATCTGCTACAGAGTTCTCTCCCTCTCTCTGTGAAACGGCAGCATGACCTATGCGTTAAGACCGCGGGATAGAATGCCGCGCTTTGCAGGGTCTCCCCTCGCATCAAAGGGGCAGGCGAACTTGTAATACAGACACCAACTGGTGTCTGATCATGTAACCCGCCTCCAGCAGTGACGGACAGACCCCTTCCAACTTGCAGTTGGCTCTCGGCAGTGACAATCAGAAGCGGAGTCTTCAGCCTACTCCTCTTGTCGGACAGTCAGCTGACACTGGGAACAACACTTCTGTGCACCTCGTGATCATGTCCGGTGTCGGCTCTGTGGCTCTTACTGCGATCTTCTCTCACCCCGAAAATGATGTCACAGCTCCAGAAGTTAAAAAAAAAAAAAAAAACACAACACAAAAAAAAAACAAAAAAAAGCAGGCAGCACTGAAGGAGGAAAAAAAAAAAAAACACGGAGCTCTGCAGCAATACCTTAGGTGCCCCACTGGCAGGTACTAACCACCAGTAGGTGTCCTGAGACAATAGTGCCTGCCCTGGGGCACCTAAGGTGTAGGAATTTCGAACCCTGCATCAGAGAACTAATCCGACACTAGTTATTCAGTCATTTTTGTTTTTAAATAGGGACCCCGAGGTGGAGCTTCAGAGAGTGGGTGGGCTGAAGCTCCATCTCTCCCTCAGGAGAGATCAGATTATTCACTGTCTGAACGTTGAAAGCTCTAGTTAGTGGAAAATCCAAACTGGTTTCCTCTTGGGCAGAGAGGAAATGTGAAAGGGCAATAAGGGCTCTGGAGATCCTTCTATTACTTCATCTAAGTCTGTTGCAACAGCACTCCAACATCAATTTTCCCATCTATTCTAGTTTTCCTCTCTTTCCCAGTCTACAGGCAGGCCACCTGTACTATGTTCTCGCTCTACTACACTCTAGTCACTGTTTCCTGGTCTCCGGATGCCCCTGTCTATTTGCATTTTCCTTAGTAGGAAGATGCCTGCATGATCGTGCGCACAATTGGCAGCATGAATGTGCAAAGGTTTAACTCGCAAACATGCGAGGTGGTGTGTGCGAGCGCAACTGAATAAAATAAAGTAAAAGCCTCAGCAGAGGTCCTTACTGTGCTTAAAGGCAGTACTCTGTTTTGAGGTGCAATTTTGCACTCCTGCAGCAGTTTAAGGGATACTTAAGGTAGCACTAGTTACTGCCTCTGTTGCAATGCTTGGTGAGGGTCTGCAAAAGTAAAATGCAGAGCTGCCTTTATAAAAGAAATTACAGGTGCTTGCACAGTACGTTATTTTATCTGTTCTCCGTAGGGAATCCCTTTTTGCATCTTGGCAAAAGATTTCATTTTTTTGGTTTTTGGTTATATATGCAGGAGACACTGCTGGGAAACAGTATCTGCTCGCAAGACCTTCTACAGACTATTACATTGTTCTGTACATACTGCCCCATGAATTATGCTAAAATGTTTTCTTCACTGCATTAGAGTGAACTATGTCAACGCTTAACAGAAAAGAAATATGGTTGAACTTAAAAGCATAGTAGTAGGTTACATTATCTGAAAAGGTTTTACCTGCAGAAATGGTTTGGGGGAGTGTCCTTGCTGCTCATCCCTCTCTAATGTCTCTACCTTTATAGTGCCGGCCAGCCTACTATCTTTGTATTTAGTATTTATTTGCTTTTGTTTACCAGATAAGCACGCTAGACAGCCAAGTGCGACCCCGGAGATTACAAGGTACATACAAGAACATCAGGCATATACATAACAAGTGGTAGGAAAAACAGTGATAGTACAGGCATGGACGGCAGTAATATGCATTTTATAGGCAGAAGACATGTAGGAGAGGCTAGAGTAGCATGCTCCTCCCCCTTCAGATTTACTTAGGCTATTAAAGAATGGTTTGATAACTTTAAAAGGTTTATCCATCAATAGTCTAGACATTAGTATTGTTCAGATATTAAAAATGTTTGTAAATTCCAAAGTAATTTTACTAACAGGTATCGGGGCAGAGCCCATTCGTATCACATGATACCTTACCTGTCATAAAGCACTGTTTTGTTAGAAGTCAGTAGAGTGGAGGACTGAGCAGTCCAACCCCTAGCCTTTTCTAGTGGTCGTTAGTTGGATTTACCGACTTACTTTCTTCGATTTATTTTTCCTGTTTTTATTGTTTAAAATCGACCAGTTCGCTGTGAATTAATTTGCCTGCCTTCTATTTTTGCTGAATAAAAGCTATTTTATTTTCATTTGAACTTGGTGTCTGCCTCCATCTCTACCCACAGCCTACTACAAACCTTATGTTGCTTTTATAATTGCTTACGTTTCTTTATATTAGCCTTTCTTAGTCCTAGAATCTGTAAGAGGGGTGCTGTATGTTTTGTTATGATATAGTAATCTCCCAATGTTCTCCAGAAGGGT
This sequence comes from Neoceratodus forsteri, assembly GCA_016271365.2. Taxonomy (NCBI): domain Eukaryota; kingdom Metazoa; phylum Chordata; order Ceratodontiformes; family Ceratodontidae; genus Neoceratodus; species Neoceratodus forsteri. The sequence continues at coordinate 1,319,250,587 of CM028129.1, forward strand.
TACGTTTCCCTGCAGGTAACAAAGGGTTTGTTAGGTTATAATAAAGTCAGAGGGTGTCCAACAGAGCCCAGCAAAATACCCAACACCTATATGGACAGCTGTAATCTTCTTGGTTACTTTTCTCTGCACCCTTTCCATTAGTTTCATACTCCCAATGTTAGCATTGCAATAAAGGGTGTGCAATATACCAAATGGGGTCCAACCAATTGTGTTTACAGAGGAACCTTCACCTCCCTCCTCCTACTTTTGATATTCCTCGTAAAACACCCTATTATCTTATTGCATTTCTTATGGTTTTGTGATGGTCAAATGTTAGTTTATTGTTTCTACATCTGTCATTTCTAACAGTCCGTTTTCAAATGTATACTGGGCCATGATGTTATTGTGCCCTAAATGCATTACTTTGCAATTATCGACACTGAATTACAAACCATGGTCTCTTGTCCATTTTCCCAGCCTGTCCATGTCCTGTTGCAATTTCAGTGCATACTCTTTTTTATAATAACTATTTTAGAATCTTCAGCATATTTGCAAATCCAAGAATTGTTCAATGTTTGCATTGATGCTATAAGATTTAATAGCATCGGTCCCAATACGGACTCCTGTGGTACCCCACTTGTGACCTCTTCTCATTATGAATTGTGTCCCCTTATACAGATTCTGCATTCAGTTCAACCATGACTCTATCCAAGAAACCACATTTGGATGAAATTCTTTACTGACCATTTGGTTGACTACTTCAGAGTGTGAAACAGTGTCAAATGCCTTTGAATAAATGGATTACATCCACAGGTAGTCCACTGTCTAATGCTGCACTAACAGGCTCGAAAAACTGCATCCGGTTTGCGCCCGACCACATGGATCTTTTTCCAAATCCAGCGATTTGGAAGCCCAGAATAAAAGTTTTGGGTCAGTTGCTGCCTAGTTGGCAGGTACAGGCCTAAGCTGCATGTTAACACTTATTCTTGTTTCTTTCTTTACTAGTGATAATAAACTGATCACCTTTCTTTTTGGTTACAGTAATGTTGATGTATCCCCAGTTCGTATTGTTAACAGAGTCAGCATGCTTTGTTGTATTTGAAGGTGCGTAATGAGGTGGGGGCAACCGGGGGGACAAGCTCTTGAGACTAACCCCACAAAAGAACCCTTACTAAAATGTCACCTCCTAGTAAACTGAAATTCTTACTTAATGTAAACAGGCTCTCCACCCATGTGAAAAGATAGACTCTTGTCATAGCTAAAGAAAACCAAATCTGATTTAATTTACCTTCAGGAGACACACCTGTCAGGCGTAGAACACACTACGCTGGTTAAAATTGGTTATGCAGCAGTATTTGCATCATCATCATTCCACAATAGGAGGAAATGGGGATTGGCAATCCTAGTCTCTCACAGTACTCCCTTTCAAACAATTTCCACATGATTATCCAGGGTCTCCTTAACCTCAAGGAGGTGACTGGTTAAAGCATATTTTCCTCCTGGTATGATTGCCCTAGCCATGAAACTACTGGACAAAATAGTTAAATTCACAAATAGAACTCTATTGACAGGGAATTTTAACGTCACCCTAAAACCCCAGCTGGAACTCATTCAACCCCTCCCCACAAAGGCAACTAGTGGTGCAAAAATTCTTTAAAAGATTAATTCAAAAGGTGGGACAGGCGGATACTTGGTGGCACCTACACCCCGATACCAGAAACTACACACACTATTCTGCAGTACATAAAACCTACTCCAGAACAGATCACTGCTATTCTCAGGTGGAGAATCTCCAATACTTAACAGACTGTCAAACAGGAGATATTCTACACTCTGATCATGCTCCCGTGATAAGCTTCTGGGATATGGGGATACAGCGTTGGAACACTTTCTGGCACCTCAACCTACATAATCTAAAATCCCAACAATTTAAAGATTTCTTGATAGAAAAAGAATGAAGAAATTAAAATCAATCCAACAGCCAACTCCACCCCAGCAATACACTGGGACACCCCCAAAGCGGTATTAAGGGGCCACTGAGTACAGTATACTTCTGCCCAGATTACACAGAGACAGGAGAGTCAACTCACTCTGGAGGATACTTTACATTTTCTCCAGATGGTGCATAAACAGGACAATTCCTCAGTACTTCCGCAACTATGACAAATAAAAGCTGAAATAGACTCCTTTTGTAAACAGCAAACACAAATCACCCTAACCTTCCTCAGACAGCGATACTATGAAGTGGGATCTAGGGCCTCTCACTTAAATTCAAAAACAAATGCACAATGCCACAATAACTTCATTGTCCTATTCACCCTTCACCGACAAAGACTGATGGACGTCCTATACCTGGATTTCAGTAAGGCGTTCAATTCGGTGCCCCATATCAGGTTGTTAAAGCTGGGGGATGGGGTGGGAGGACAGTTAAGTGATGGGTAGAGAACTGGCTAACGGGGTGAACACAGAGGGTGGTGGTTGGTGGGACAGTCTTCTCCCCTAGGAAGGTCTTCAGTGGGGTCCCCCAAGGTTCAGTACTGGGGTCACTCCTGTTCAATGCCTATGTCTCAGATATGGGGAGGGGGCTTAGCAGTAGGATGAGCCTCTTCGTTGATGACTCAAAACTGGGAGCACTGGCAGACGGGGCCGAAGTGAGGGAGACAGTCCAGAGGGACCTGGATACCCTGGAGGGGTGGTCAAGGAGGTGGGGACGGAGGTTTAATTTAGGGAAGTGTAGGGTGCAGCACCTGGGGGTCAGAAACCCAGGTCATGTATACACCCGGGGGGGGGGTCTCACTGTAAACCACGATGAGTGAAAGGGATCTGGTGGTGGTAGACGCTAAAATAAATAACACTGAAAACTGCAGAACTGCGGCAAAAGCAAACAGGATTCTGGGCTGCACAGCCAGGAGAATTATGTCCAAGAGGAGGGAGGTGATCCTCCCTCTGTATAATGCATTGGTCAGGCATCTCGAGTAATGCATGCAGTTCTGGAGACCTCACCTCAAGAAGGACATGGCACTGCTGGAGAGGGTCCAGAGGAGGGCAGCCAGAACGATTCGGGGAAGAGAGAGAGAGAGAGAGAGAGAGAGAAAGAGGGAGGGAGGAGAAACTATGAGGAGAACTATGAAGAAAAGCGGAAGAGCTTGGGCTCTTCGCTGGAGGAGAGATGAGGGGAGAAATATGATAGGGTCTTCAAATATGTAAAAGGAACAAACAAGGGCAGAGCCAAAAAGATGTTCAGACTAAAGAAAGGGGGAATGAATGGAAGCTGGAGGGGGGAAATTACAGGGGAGAACGAAGGAGATATTACTTCATTGAGAGGTAGTGGGGCCATGGAATGCACTCCCGCCCAGGAGTCTGGTGGCGGAGGGCACAGTGGAGGGCTTCAAGAGGGGGTGAGACAGGTGTAAGGGTAAACTGAAGCCAAAGATGACCCTCTCTGGAGCTGGGGGTGGGGGTGGGAGAGCAATCACCCAATAGGAACTGGCTACCGAGCAGACACGACAGACCATCAGGCCTAGTCTGCTGGCTTTTAGTATGCTGTGAACCTCAAAGGAACCGGTTGATCAAAGACAATTTGGGACATGGGTTTTTCTTGATGGTCACATTATTAAAATATCTCCTGGTAGGAGAATCATGCTTGTAATTTTATATTCTAAAAGGAGGAGCTAGATGACTCACAGAAGGGGTGTGGAGACAGTTTAAACAGATACTTGGTTCTGAAATGTTTTGAGACATATTTTTATATACATATACACACACACACATATATATACACACACACACACACACACACACACACACACACGCAGCGTACATATACACACACACACACACACATAAATACACATATATATATGTGTGTGTATGTATGTGTATATATATATATATATATATACATATATATATATATATATATACACACACACACACACACACACACATATATGTGTATGTATATATATACATACATACACACACATATACACATATATATATATCACACACACACACACACACACACACACTACATAATATATAAAAGTGGTAGCACGTAGTGCTACCATAGTTAGGCTGAGGAGCCATTTACATGTTAAACCCAAAATTTTGCACCCTAATAACTTTGCAACCGCTTGACTGATTTGCCTCAAATTTGGAATACGATCAAGACCCATCGCATGGGATCTGCCAAGTTTCGTGCAATTAGGATACATGGCTACTTGAGTTAAGCGTGATCTGCGCGTGCGTTTACGCTTTTTCTGGAATTCTACGGTCACGCCTACAGGTCGCATGATTTGCGCGACTGGCCCAAAATCTTCAGGGAATGTGCAGCCAGGGTCCCCGACGTGTCTTTTGAAGATTTCGTGAAAATATATTAAACGGTTCAAAAGTTATTCAAAAAACAATTTCCCATTATAAGTTAATGGGAAAAGTTAGCAAAACGTTCGACAGTGTCGCAAATGGCCCTCTTACTTTCGCAAATCCGCCATTTTGTTTTCAGTTAGTGATCAGAAAAATGCTTGGCATTTAAAATTGAGACCCACTAGCAACCTAATTCTTTTTGTATTCACCTAGTCGGAGCCTGAGGATGCTAGCCACATCTTTATTTTGGGGTAAAACACCCCAGAAATATGTTTTTTAAATTTCTGGAAAAAGAACTTTTGCAAAGTACTTTCGTGCTCACGAAAGAGTCGCAAATTTTTGCGAAAGCTTTCGCAAATTTCGACAGTACTTTTCTAGGCTGTGGGGAAATGACAGCAATTCTTTGGCACCCCGCTGCAAAAGAACGGTTTGGAGTTTTGGGCTGAAATTTGGAGGGAACACAACCGACATCTCACAGATGTGCCTTTCAGTGTTGTGTTGAAAAAAAATATTACACGGCGTCAAAGTTACGGCACTCCAAAGTTGACGCTTTTTCCCCATAGGATAACATTACGGCAGCCGACGCATTGCAGCAATTGTTTGGCGCCCTGCTGCAAAATAACGGTTTCGTCTTTTGGGCTGAAATTTGCAGGGGATATAGCCAACATCCCACAGATGTGCCTTTCAGTGGTTTGGTGAAAAAATATTACAGGGAGGCAAAGTTATGGCACTCCGAACTTCTGTTTTTTCCCCACAGGATAACATTACGGCGTTTGCCGTGCCTTTGAGGGCCCGTATCTCGAAAACGGTGCAAGATGCAGAGGTGTCGTCAAAAAAATCTTAGCCTCCTTATGGGGGCCAAGTACAAAACTAGCCAGGAAAGTGATAATACATATGACTTTTAAATTGTTTTTCTATGTCATACAGTTACTGAGATATAAGCAATTTACTATTCCAACTCCTGATTTTTGTGTTCCAAGAGTCATTATTTTGTATACATTCTTTCTACTCTAACATACTATTTGCCAGCAGATTAGGCCTTACGGTCTATCGAGTCTGCTTGAATCTCAGATCCTTAGTTGGGTGCCAAGGCCCTCCCCTCCCTTGTGTTCCAGAAACCCCCATCATCCATCCCCATCCCCAACCCCTGGGACAGGCCATCATCTGATACATCCACTTTCTGTGTCTATTCCACCCTCGCTTGAAGCCCTCCACTGTGGATCTCTGAACCAGCTCGCCAGGCAGTGCATTCCAAGGGTCCACCACCCTCTCGTGAAAAACCTCCTCCTCTTCTCCCCCCCACCTTCCACCTTCCAACTCACTGTCTTTCTCTATACAGCTTTTGGGAAAACCAGCCCAATAACTACATTACTGTTACCATTACGTTTCTGCTTTTGCGGTTCCGTACCCGTTTCACTTACCGTTCACGTTTACACCACCATGTGCGTTACCCTTTGAGTTTTCATTTGCAGTTATGCGTTTCCATTGTTTTTAACATTTCTGTCTACAGTACTGTTTCTCTTTCGTCACCATGCGCATTCTGATTTACGTTTGCAGGCACAATGTTACTATGTGACAACACATCACGTGGCTTTGGGCCCCAAGCTCCCGCCCTACATTACATTCACTATTTATCATTATCATTCTCAAAAGAAGGAAAATTAGAGGCAAAACTCAGTTTAATGCATCAGTTAGGGTTGTTCACAGCAACAAAGCAAGGAAATTCGATGCTGGGGTTGAAACCCCTTTGCACCCCTCCAGCCCACCCCAACTGAAATCGAGTGCGCGATGGGGTCATCGGTCCTAACTGTCACCCCATTCTCCCTATTCCTCAGCTTCTTTCCACATGTGATGGGGTGACAGTTAGGGCTGATGACCCCAATGCGCACGCCAGATTCCAGTGGGGGTGGGCTGGAGGGTGCAAAGGGCTTTAACTAACATCGAATTTCTCGCTTTGTCGCCAGCAACAACCCTAACTGATGCATTAAACGGATTATTTTGCCTCTAATAAATAAATATATATTACATATACACACACACACACACACACACAAATCACCCCCCTGTTACCCGAGGTTACTAGAATCCCAGTAAGACCTAGTGGTAGGCAGGGAAGGCAGCTTGTGAAACTCCAGTTAAATGGATTTCACACTGTTTCACTCTGTTCTCAGTCTCAGCTGAGACTGAGGGATGACATCATTTTAGAACTGTCGCAGCTGCATAAGCCACACTGGAATATTGCAGTTGGAGGTTAGAGTAGAACACTGGGGAATTTGAAGCCAGTCTGTGTGCAGTCCGAGTGAGAGACTGTAGTGCAGCAGAGTGTGTGCAGGCTCTCAAAGCTTTAAGCTCGGTTTCAGAGCTATTTTTGTGTAGGTGTGTGTTTCCACCTGAAGAGGAACACAGGAACTGGTAATTGAAGTGGTGGAGACCGCTTTCAATGGTTCAGAGCCCCATCCCTGAAGGGATGGGGGGGGGGGTGTTTGCCTGTTTTCCAGGGAGCAACCCCCCCCCCCTTGCGTCCAGCTAAGGGAAAGAAGCTGCCTGAAGTTGTGCTGAGGCACTAGAAGCTCTGAGAGGAAGATTCCTTGTGGAGAAAACACCTGTGGGGCACCTGCAACCAAAGGGTGAGTTCGCTCTGAAAAAGGGCCAAATGTTTTCACCTGAACAGAAGGAAACTAAAGGGACTGTTACTGTGGGGTCAGGAAAAGACAGCCAAGTACAGTTGGAAGATGTGGGGGATTGGACTGCTTAACCTGTGGTGGGTCTAGAGTAATGGACAAAGCCACGTATAAGTATGTTCAAGTCCAGCACAAATGGAAAGCAAGACAAGTACATGGAATGTGAAATACATTTAGCAAGAATCTACACTGCAAAGTTTTAAAGGATGAGGTGTTTCTGTCTAGAGAAATGGCCGGGTATGAATTGTGGGAGCGAGAGGTGGGAGAGACCCCCCCCCCCCATCAGTAGTAACCAAATTCACCTTGCTCCGAGACACCTTTTGCTTTCTCTCAGGTACTTGGCCAGTGCCTAAGGAAAGTACCCAGACGTGGGATTAAAAGGAAGTTTCCCTGATGGAGCCGAGGTGCTCTTAGGTGGTTTAGGGAGCCACCAGAAAATGTTTCCATGAAGTACGGAAGGTGTTCAAGTGGCTGGCAAAGGAGCCGAGCCAGGGAAAACCCAGAACAGTGTACAAGTTCGGGCTGTGTAACCCAAAGCAGCGTACAAGTCCGGGCTGTGTTACCAGTGTGTGGTAGAGCCTGAGGGCTAAAGTGATGAAGATATGTTCTGGTCTCCTTTAATCTGCATTACCAGGAGTGTAGCCCCGTGGGGGTCCATCTATGCTTTGTTTATTCTGTTTGGATGTGAATACAAGCCACACTTTAGAATCCCACTTCTGGTATTGGACATTACAGTTATTGCTTCCTGTGTTCGGAGTTACTTGGGTGCCCCTGTGCAGAGTAGCCAAACCTAGCCTTTGTGCCGAGTGACCTATTCCTCCCCGAACCCAGCCCACCTGGTATTGCTGTCAGATGGCAACGGCATACCAGCCTGGGGTTGGTTACACACACACACACACACACACACACACACACACACACACACAGGTGAGTGGTAAATGAGTGAGATAAAACAGTGCACCATCCACTGCAGTGCGATATTTTTACCCTCTGCTCTACTGTGATGAGACATTTACAAACACAGGTCACAAAAGGTCACCACTCTAGGCAGCTTTCCCCTCAGCTTTGCAAGAAACACCTGTGCTGTTACCATAGACACAGATGCAGAACTACTTCAGAGGTCTCACTGCTGCCTACAGCTAAGTCAATGAGCATTACAAAACACATCTACCCCCCCCACCCAAACTTCCAGCTCATTACTGTGATACTGTCAGCTTGACTGCAGCCATAATTCTGAACATCACAGCTTCACAGAACAGTCTAAACTACTGCCTGCATCTAACTCAACTACCACTGAAGCACACACTCACTTGTTCCTCAAACTAATTCTCACCCATTACAATTACTGTGATACTTTGAGCTTGTCTGCAGCCAGAATCCTAAAGAGCACAATTTCACAGAATACTCTGCCTGCAGCTAACTTAATTACCACTGAAAACAGTATTAGCTGTTCAGACACTCTGCCTCTCAGCTCATTACAATTACTGTGATGCTCTCAGCTTCACTGTAGCCAGACTTCTAAACAATACAGCCTCACAAAATACAGGTTACTCACCTGTAACAGGAGTTCTAGGAATGGTATATGTTTTTCATCCACACTGTCTGGCAGGTTCCTTGCCACTTTAAATCTTGCCGGAAGGTCTTCAAGCTGGCTCTTCCCACCCACCCGGGTGGTAAAACTCTCGGCTCCGCCCCATGATGCCAGATCTAGCCCACTGGAAGCCAGGTTGTGCGTCGAAGCCGAGGTTATGGAATATGTGGGATGAACAATATATACCATTCCTAGAACTACTGTTACAGGTGAGTAACCTGTATTTCTAGGGACATGGATATGTTGTTCATCCACACTGTCTGGCAGACTCCTAGCAGTTCTCCGGGAGGAGGGAGGCAAGGCGCACACCCCCTACTTAGGGAATAATGACTGGAGAACAGAGTCCCCAAAACCAGCATCCCGGCGTGACTCAAGGTCGATATGGTAGTGGGTGATGAAGGTGTGCTCTGACTTCCAGGTAGCAGCCCTGCAGATTTCCTAGATAGGGACATCCCTGGAAGCAGCCACCAATGCAGCGGTATGGCGGGTAGAGAGAGCTCTTAGCCCTCTGGGAGGCTCCATGCCGGCCAACCTACAGCAGAGATCTATGCAGGAGGTGACCCACCTGCCTATCGTCCACTTGGCTGCAGGTCTGCCAGGTGCGGCTTCAGCATAGGTGACAAACAGCTGGCGAACCTCTCCCCGAACTTCAGCCGTCCGCTCTCCTTATAATAAGCGAGCGCTCTTCTAGGGTCCAAAGTATGGAGCCTATATTCGGCCTCCAAGGTGTGACTGGGGTAGAACACTGGCAGAGTCAACACCTGGTTAAGGTGAAACTCCGACACCACCTTCGGAAGGAATTTTGGGTGGGGGCGCAGGACAACCTTGTCCCTGTGGAAGACCAGATAAGGAGAGACTCTATGGAAAGCGCCTGGAGCTCTCCCATCCTTCTGGCTGACGTGATGGCCACCAAGAAGGTGGTCTTCCACGACAGGTGAGAGATGTCACACCTGTGCATCGGTTCGAATGGCTTGGCCATGAGCTTAGCCAATACCAGCAGTAGATCCCACGGAGGTGGATGTTCTTGCACCGGAGGGGATATGTGATCAAGGCCGTTGAAAAAGCACCCGACCACCTTCTCCTGCACCACAAACTGCTTGCCGGACCACGCCCGGCAAGCAGAGATGGCTGCCAGGTGCACCTTAAGGGTCGTCGACCGAAGCCCTTGCTGAGAAAGGGACCACAGGTAGTCCAGAATGCTTGCCAAGGAGCAGGAGGAAGGGTCCAGGCCCTTGCCCTGACACCAAATGGAGAATCTCTTCCAGTTGAAGGCGTAGCATTTTCTAGTCGACTCCTTATGGGACGCCTCAACGATGTTGAGGACCTCGTCGGAAAGATCCAAGGCCTGGAACTCTAGCCGCTTCAGGAACCAGGCCGTCAGGTGCAGGGATTGAAGGTCCGAATGGAATACCTTCCCCTGATTGACTGAGATCAGGTCCGGGTGGGCTGGAAGCTGCCTCGGGAGCCTGGAGCTGCGACTCAGGAGATCTGGATACCAGAACTGGCGGGGCCAGTCTGGGGCTACCAGAATCACCTGTGCCTTGTCCCTCCTCACCTTGAGAAGCACCTTGTGGATCAAGGGAAATGGGGGAAAGGTGTAGAAGAGGCCCGGGGTCCACGGCCTCGAGAAGGCATCCCCCTGCAGCAAGCCCTGCTGGGGGGGGGGGGGCATGACAGTCTCAGCTTCGCATTCTCCCTGGAGGCAAACAGGTCTGCCTGAGGCGTGCCTCAGAGGGAGAAGAGCTCTTGTATTACCTCCGGTAGGAGAGACCACTCGTGAGACGCAGCCCCTATCCGGCTTAGGGCATCGGCCAGGGTGTTGGAGGCTCCTGCCACGTGAATGGCGAGGAGATCCGCTCCAGGCTGCGCACGAGAGACCACATGCGGAGAGCTTCCCTGCAGAGGCATAGAGCGCGTCCCGCCCTGGCGGTTTAGGTAGTACATGGTCGTGGTATTGTCCATCTAACCTGAACCACTTGACCCCGTAGAAATGGAGCGAAGGCGGTGAGGGCTAGACGAACCGCTCGAAGCTCCAGCAGGTTGATATGGCATCGGGACTCCCGAGGGGACCAGAGGCCGTGCGCTCTGTGCTCCCCCAGATGGGCACCCCAACCCATCAGAGAGGCATCAGTCGATAAGAGAGACAGTCGGCTCGCGGCGGACAAACAGGATGCCCTCCTGCAGATGTGCTGGAATGGTCCACCACTGGAGAGCGTTCCACATCCCCTGGGTCACTGTCACTAGCTGATCCAGCGGATTGAAGTGCTGTGACCATTGGCTGGCCAGTCCCCATTGAAGGGGACGCATGTACCAGAGGGCCCAACGGACCACGCTGGTGCAGACCGCCATGAGGCCCAGGAGGCGCAGGAAGTCCCGGGCAGGGCGCGATTACCCAACCTGAAATGACTGGGCAAAGGAGGAAAGAACCTTGGCCCTGTCCTGCGAGCCATGCTCTGGCTCGTAGAGAGTTGAGCTCTGCCCCGATGAATTGTATCACCTGCTTTGGCACGAGTTCCGACTTGGCCTTGTTGATGAGGAGGCCAATCTGAGAGCAAACCTGGAGAGCCAGATCTCTGGACTGCTCCACTTCCTCTCTGGAGGGGGCTGCGATCAGCCAGTCGTCCAGGAAGGGGTATACCCGGACCCTTTGGCGCCGCAGGAATGCTGTCACCACTGCCATGCATTTGGTGAAGACCCTGGGAGCTACGGAAAGGCCGAAGGGCATGGCCCAGAACTCGTAAAGGGATCCCTCCGCTCTGAAGCGGAGGAATCTCTGGTGGGACGGACGGATTAGGACGTGAAAGAATGCGTCCTGAAGGTCCGGAGAACAGAACCACACGCCTCGTTCCAAGGATGGGATTATCTGAGCCAGAGTGACCATCCTGAAGGTCCAAGACCTTAGGAACCTGTTCAGGTCGTGCAGGTCGAGAATGGGGCGCCAGCCCCCCGTCCGTTCTGGGACCAGGAAGTACCTGGACACAAACCCCGGGTCTGGAGGAGGATCCGCCACCTTCCTGAAGACCTCTTTCGAGGAGCAGGGCAATATCGGCTCAGTGGGCCGACAGAGGCTGCGAACCCCGTAGCCCCCCCAGGGGCCACGGCTCGGAAGGGTGGGGCCTGCTCGAACTCCAGAGGCAGGCCCTTTCCTACCACCTCCAAACACCCACCAGTCCGTGGTGACAGCGGACCAGGCGGAAAGGAAGTGGCGGAGCCGTCCCCCCATGGGGGGAACCCAGGGGGGAGTGACGAGGCTGGGGGGGCGACACCCCTCAACCCGTCACTGGGCAGGCTTGGAGGAAGGACCGGCCAAGGGACCTCCTGGGCCTTTACCTCCCTGCTTCCTATTGGAGGAAGCCGCGGGCTTGGTTCTAGGATGCCAAGTGCGAGCCTGCTGGCCCTGGTGCTGGTGCCGTTTGGGCCGGACGTGCCGCAGGTGCAGGATGAAAGGACTTGTGCTGCTGCTGTCGGCGGCCTTTGTCCTTCTGGGCGGAGGTGACAGAGTCCAGAGTGGCACTGGACTTTTCGATCTGCTGGAGGTGACCTTCCACTCCAGGGCCAAAGAGGTCGGTCCCCAGGAAGGGGACATCTGCCAATTTGTGCTGGGTATCCGCCGTGAAGGTGGATATCCTCAGCTATGCTCTGCGGCGCATGGCCACCGCGGCCGGAACCGATCTGGCACAGGAGTCTCCTACGTCCAAAGCCGTTTGGAGCTGCTGCTTGGCCACTGCCCTACCCTGGACCCGCACCTGCCGGACCATGGTCTGCAGGTCAGCTGGGAGATGAGGGATCACCTCATCCAGGGAGCCCATGAGGGCGTGGGAGAAGTGTGCCATCAGCACAGCCGAGCTGGCCTGGCGGAGGCCAAGGGAGGATGCAGCGTACACCTTGTGCCCGGCGTAGTCCAGCTTTTTGGACTCCTTGTCAGGGGGCTTGTCCACGTCCCTAACGTTCCCAGAACACCGGAAAACACTGTCAGTGACCAACCCCTCGGCAGAGGGGTGTTCCAAAAAAACGGGCAAAGAGCCAGTAGGGACCGCATACTTCCTGGTCGAAGGCGCAGGACAGGAAGCAGGCCACTGCCAGAGCTCCAAGGCTGGGCCAAATATGGCTTCAGCCACTGGAAAGGCCGCCGTGGGTGAATCCCCTCGGTCCAGTATCTCCGTCAGGGGATACTTGGCCCGCTTGGATACGGGCTCGAGCTGCATCCCAGTGGACTCCGAGATGAGCTGAAGCAAACCCCTGAAGGACGATGGGCTTTCGTCCAACGACTGGCCCCCGGAGGACTCCAGGTCAACGGGCCTGGAGAACAGGGAGGAGTCGTCGAACTCTGAGGAGTCCGCGAAGAGCTGCCTGGGGCCTGAGCCACCCACCACCGGCCAAGGACGGTCGGGAGTGAGAGTGACCGACAACCTGTGGGGCAGGCCTTGACCCGACCGAGAGTCCTTGGTCGGCACCCCCGATTTCGGTTGTGGAGGCGGAGGTTCCACCACAAATCGGTGGGGCAGCTGGTTTCGGCCGAACAACCGGCCCAGGCTTGGGCACCTCGACTACAGCGAGGGGTTGTTTCGGCCGCTCAGGTGACAGCCACTTGATGGCCAGGGAAGGCGTCGACTTGTTCCCGGACAGAAGTAACTGCTGCCACATCAGGTCCTCGTAGCGTCAACGCAATTTGCGCCGAAGACTCTCTTCTTCCAAGGAGGAAGACGAGGACGAGTGGCGGCACCGCTTACCTCGGTGCCGAGACCACCAATGTCAGCGGGATCGGCTAGACCGAGACCCTCTGTGTTTGAGGACGGGGCTGGGAAGGAGCAGGGGACACCCGCTCTTCCCTCTGCTCGGAAGCCTTAACCAGGGACTGCGGCACCGGGGGCGCAGGCAGATCCTCAGTCTCCACCGGGGGAACCGGTGAAGAAGGGTTGTCGGCCTCACCAGTCGACAGCCCGTCGACGGGTGTCTCCACCGGCTGGCCTGACGGGGACACGTGAAGCCAGCGGCCTTAGCCGGAACCTCAACTGAAGTCGACAGTCTGCTGTCCGGGGAAGGAGACCTCTCCCGCTCCCACGAACGCCAATGATGGGACTTACCCTTTGAGTCCTTCTTTTTGGACCGAGAGGAATGTCCCAATGGCCCCTCTCCCTTCGTGGAAAGGGATTGGCAAAGCTCCTTGAACGAAGCTGAATACGAGGTACCCAGTGAGAGCGGGATAAATGCTGCGACCGAGGAAGAGGATGATGCGGCCTGGGCCGCCTCCTCCTCGAGGGCGACCATCTCCTCGAGTTGCTCAGCCGAGCCAGCCGCCGCGGTAACCGCCCAACAGGTCTCCTTCGACTTAACCAGCAGGTAGCGCTTCTTGGGGTGCCCAAACTGGGCAGCGCCGTCCTCCAAAACGTTGGCGAAAACGAACAGCATGACTCGCAGGCCTGTGGGTCGTGTTCTAGGCCGAGGCAGTAGACGCACGTGGAGTGAGGGTCTGTTCTGGACATCTTCTGCCCATAAGGGCACCGCCAAAATCCGGGAGTTGATTTGTCCATTGCAGCCACGAGGGAGAAAGATGACCGAAGTCTTGAAAATTTTAAAATGAGTTTCGGGCGAACCGAAGAATTAGGATTCAGTCTATCACGCAGAGCGTTAAGGAGGTAACCGGAGCTTCCAAGCGGTAAGGAAGATCTGGCGTCATGGGGTGGAGCCAAGAGTTTTGCCACCAGGGTGGGTGGGAGGAGCCAGCCTGAAGACCTTCCGGCAAGATTTAAAACGGCAAGGAACCTGCCAGACAGTGTGGATGAAACACATATCCATGTCCCTAGAAAGTAAGTTTCTCACTCCTACCTAAAACTAACTCATTTAGCATTGCAAAACACACTCATCTGTCTCCCAGTTTATAACACTACCAGCCCATTCAGAAAAGCTCACGCACAGAATGAGCAAACACAAACAGGAACAGAACAAGAGAGCATAACAAAACTTCTAAAACTCTTAGCCCTATTGTATATATCGAACACATGATGGGCAGATCATGTGCTATGGCAAATATTGTCACTCCTGCATCGTGAGCTCTGGATATCTCGCTTGTGCCTATATCATCTTGCGACTCTAGAGAGACAGCTCTCTGATCTAACTTTAAAGGCACTTACAGAAGTAATACCTTAGAAAACAATCTAACTGTATTGTGGTAGCAGTTTTGCTTTGTAATTGTCCCTTGTTCTTTTATGTGATTGTGAGCTCTTCGATAAAGTGTTTGTTTACATTTTTCATATTTTATCTTTTAGTAAAAGTACATTTTCTTAACATACTGCCTGGGTGTGTCTTCCAAGTTATTTTTGCATGTGATGTATACGTGGTTAAGTCTGACAAAACTGTTTAACAGCTTGATGGTGTTACTAAGCTTGAAAAAAGGCAAGAATATACCTAAGATCTCTTACAGCGTTTTAAGGGTTCATTTGATACCTGGTTAGGTGCCCTTAGGCGAAATATACATTGTATACCCCAGAAGAGAACATTATCTGAGCCTGTACATTTGAGTATGCTAGCATAAGGTTCACAGTTTGTATACCCCCAGAACTTGAGACTAAAGGGGATTTGGACCCAAAAGCAGACAGAAGGGTTACCCTGTCTTACCTGCTCACACTATTGCACTCGGATGTCAGCACAGTGGGAGTAGAGGGCCTGACCTGCTGAGTGTGTTTGACAGATTCACTTAGTTTAACTAGGACTTGAGGTAATTCCCAATGTGTCCCTCCCAAGGGCACTATCTTATTCTAATAACATACCCATCCCTCTCCCCATTTCGACACTAGAACAAGTCATCTCCAGACTCCTTTGTGTGGGGCAACAACCTCAGGTACAGTTAAGGATACTAAATTTACAAAAATTAAGAGGATGGTCTCCTCCAAACTTACAATTTTACTATTGGGCTGCCCAGCTGGGTCACCTCTTGGCAAGATAATTAAATTTAAACTCTCACTGGCAAGAGATGGAAATCTTCCTTACTACCCGACGCAGAATATGCCCCATCCCATTTATAAACCCCCCCCCCCCCAAAATGATACCCACTAAAACCAGTGGATCAAATTTCAATCTGGTTCTCCATAAGGAAGGCACTCCATCTCACCCCACTTCTGGCGCTGATGTGCCCCATTTCGCATCTGGCAAACTTCCAACCAGCAGTAATGGACCACAAATTTTAAGAATGAGAACATAACTCACTAAAGCACCTATTTCAGCTGATGCTATATCAGGGGAAACTAGACAACCACTGCAAACCAGGATGAACCACCACAGACGCACAAGAGTAAACACGATTAGCAGCACACCGGTACGAAACTTTCACAACAAATCATTTTCTCTCCGACTTATCTGTCCTGATATTAGGAGGCAATTTCAAAAACACAGGACAGAAGGACATGGGAACTTAATACAGTATATTAAACAATTTAAATCTAATATTTGTGGACTGAATCGGGACATTGGATTTATAACACTATGGTAAACTGATTCTTGTTACTTGTTACCCAAAGCTCTTTTCTTCTCTGTGTTCTTACCTAGTTTCCAACTGCCTGTTCTTTCCCACCTCTTACATTTCTTTTCAGCCTCAGTCCTGCCCACCTCCTCCCCACCTCACACTTCACTGTGTATACTTACCTACCACTTTGTTTATCCGGGCCTTCACATTTCCTACCTCCTACCCTTCATGCCAACATCTTGTATCTCAAATCTTTTTCTGTGTTCCTGTCTTGTCACCTTATTAGCACCCTTTCATCTTCACATGACCCGTTACTATTATTGGCACCCTCCCTCCCCTAGTTCCTCTCACACATCCTATTGTTTATCACTTTGCAACTTTTATAGACTTCTCAGGGCTTAATCGCTCTGTGTTCCTTTCTTCAATTCTGAGCTTCACACTGCGTACCATTTTACCCTCCCTGTAATTCTCTACTATTTTTATACATTGCTCCACAGCATATACAAATACTGCCTATAATATGGGTTGCGAAAATGTGGGATCCCACTGGTTGGCTCAGTGTGTGTGGCAGCTGATTAATCCCCAATATACGCACAGTTGGTGTGAAAGGGCAGCCAGCAGAATCAGTGGGCAGAGCGGCTCGTTATCTTCTTATGGCTAAAGTGTACGGCAGCCATTACTCCAGCTAGATCAGTGCTGGAGAGAGTGCACAGCAAAGTGCAAAATAAAATAACTGTACCCTGTGTTTTGGGATCCCACGTTTTTAGGAACGGTCAGCAACTTATGTTTTGTGATAATTCTCCCTGCACCATTATATGGATCTCTTCCCCACCCTCTTGCTCCATGAACATCTGTGCACAGTGAGGTCCCGTGTGCGTCTGTGTCCTTCTGTCAGAGAGAGAAAGGAAAGTAGGTAAAGGATCACCATGTCACTCAGTGGCTGAGGAGTATTAGGAATGCGAGCTGCAGGGTGGCTGTAGTTACCGGTGGTTGTGCTGTTCTTGGGGCGGGGGTGAGTGAGACATACAGCAAGTGTCTCACTGTTCAGTGCTTAACACGGTTTCTGTGTATTCGTGGTGTTCCCCCCCCGGTTGCCCACCTGACTGCCCGCCAGCCATGCACTTCCATTTTCCTGCTGGCCCTGCAGTTTTGTCCCGTTGCTGTAACGCTGTTGTCCCCATTGTGAGGAGCTGGTGTCAGTGGCTCGGAGCACAGCATGCGAGAGAGAGAGAGAGAGACAGAGAGTGTCAGAGTCCCCAGGGCAGTTCCCGTAGTCTGTGCATTACCAGTCCCGTTTATTAGAGTGCCAGTGCTACCGTTTGCCCTCCTCCTGTCCTGGTGCAAGTTTATCCCCTGCACTGTAAGCAAGACAGAGCAGTGCATAGTGATCACGTCACAGAGAAAGCGTGAGTGTGGTGGGGAGGGAAGAGAGAGAGAGCGCACGTGCGAGTCCATCAAAATCGCAGTTGCTGCAATGTCCTTTGTGCACCACTCCTGGCACGTGCCTTCTTTGCAGAGTGCTGCAGTAACTAAGCAATTCCCACCCAGAGGTGCTGGTGAGTGTACAAGTAGCGACGTGGTGCACCGAGAGAGTGATCAAGTCAGAAAGAGACGACGAGGGAGAGAGACACTGAGGTGGTGCGGCACAGAAGTACAGTTGTTTTCAGGGGTAACTCAAGTTATGTAGTGTACTTGTGAGAGAGACAGAGCACTGTTAGCTGGTGACCAAAAGGCAGACAGTAACAGTGACAGCGTTAGAGCTCTCTGTGTTGTAGGAGCTGCCTCTGTGGTTGGGGAGGTGGGGGAGCATCGACATGTTGTAGGCAAGTGTTCTGCACAAGAAATGTCACAGATCATGTCACCAGTGTATCTGACATTTCTATGTGCATAATACCAGTGAAATGTGCATTTTTTGTTTGGGACTATTTTGCAAGGTGGCAGGATACTGTCCTTTTCTGCTGTTTTAAAAAGCAAGAAAAAAAAACTGACTTTTTTGTTGTTAAAATATAACCCATGACATAAGAACATTATGAAATGGGTAGAAAGAATGCCGAATTCTGATTGGCTGAGCCGTTTTCAGCTGGGCCGTTATCCCAGCACAACGGCCCAGTTGAAAGTAATAGGTTTAAAAAAAATGCATAAAATTTAGTTAAAATGGCCCATTTCATAATCGCAATAAGGCACTCCAGGGGGTGTGCTACGGTACTCTAACGGACCTTCTCAGGTGGTGGAAGCACTCTGCTATGCCTAGTGCTTCAACGCACCCGAGATGGGCAGTTATCCCACCATAACACACACCCTGCCATGCCTTATTGCTTAAATATCCCACTCCAGGATGTGCTGTTATTGTGCATTAACGCACACCCGAGTGCTGTGAGGAGACACTGCCTGCGGCCCCGTGCCTCACAATGCACTCAGGTGTGTGTTAATCCCCAATAACAGCACACCCTGTCATGTACTATTGCTTGCTTATGTTGCTCAGTTTTGTCATTCACCTGAAGAAGGGACCTGGGAGGCCCCGAAAGCTTGTGTAGAATTCCATCTTTGTACAAGACTCTTTTTGGTCCAATAAAAAGGTATCAAACCTTCCAGCGTCTCCTGTTTTCCAAGGACCAATACGGCTAGAATCTATTTCAGCTGCTATCACAGGGAACCCTTAAATCCTTTGAAATACTACTGTGGGAGTTTGGTCTGAGGCAGGGGAACAGATAAGGGGAGTAAAGGGCATTTACTACCATTTTTGACTGAAATTCACCCATGCTCCGATTTTAGGAAGTTTTTTCCCCACCCTGCAAATTTACAATATGTGGTACACATATATAAAGTTGGCAGTACCACGAAATGCTAGCAGCCATGGCACTACACTGGAACACGTAGGGGCGGAGACAGGAGTTGCTGTCTGGCTAGTTAGGACTGTTGCAACATGACAATGTTAAAAATGAGGTCACATTATGACTCCACAGCAGTAGTTGACAGTCAGTGACTACAGGTGTCCAGTGGGACTGAGACTTGGTTTAGATGTGGGGGTACAAGATGGGTCAGTGGATGACAGTACTACCATCTGGATGAAAATACTACCAGGTGTAAGAAGGTAGCAGTAAATACTTCCGAGTCCTAAAAATAATCTGGACCACTGGTCTGAGGTAGTCAGATTTATTTATTTATTTTATTTAACAGATTCCTGCAGCTCGGACATTAAAATTATTCAACTGTGCCAAGCGGGATTACTCTCCTGGAGTCATACTCTCCAGTAATGCTGAACGTGACATCACTCATCACAACCCAATCCTCAGAACACCTGGTGTCCGCACTTTACCAAGCAATCCTTGCTACAACTTTTGGCAGAGGGCATGCTTAAATTCATCTAAAAATTACTAGTTCAGACCAGTGGAGAGAATAGGTCTGAAAGCAACTCATTTGATATTTTAGAACCCCCACTATCACCAAGCACTACTCCCCCACTAGAGATGCAAGGTGATGGCATCAGTGCAGAGAGATCTAGGTGCACCACACCCACATTATGTGGACCTGCCCGGCCTTAGAACCATTCTTCCAGCAATACAGATTGAGCTAAATGAGTTATTCAGGAGACAGATTACTCTTACAGACCTTTACCCATTTCTGCAGTTCTCCAGAGACCGTAGAGAACTTAACTCACACTACCTTCTGTATACGTTAATCATAGCAGAAAAGTAATAACCAAGGCTTGGTTTACCCCAAAACACCCCGTGATAGTGGAATGGTGATCTATAGTTAACCAGATTTACGAAATGGAAAAAAAACTTGCAGGCTAAATAAACAGGGGAAGCATCGCTCTTCATGTTGGACAGGATGGTTGTTGTACTACATGTCAAAAAATAAGAACTTCATACCTTAATCACTATCATGAAGAAATGTACCCTTGTTAAAAATTTACCGTAAAATCCTCTGAAAACATCCCAATCAAGACACTGCACGTTGCTTCCCCCACTTGCCTAGCCCACAGAGTACAAATTAACTGGTAGCCTTAGGCCCCCCACCAATTGAAGCTTGCTCCTACCTAGGAAAGGAATCTAGTGACAACTATGCACCCATTCTGGAGCCTAGTAACCAAACAAAAATTCTTTCATAACTGAATGGGTCCTCCCTGAGCTGCAACAAAGGGAATGAGGACCTAACTGTGAACGAACTTTGATGGTACGTTGATAGGCTGTACAAAACAGATCGCTGACTTTTCTTCCCACCTCGTGATGTATAAACAAAAACTGTATATTATGTAAACTGGAACTTGTTGGCTCTGTAAAATGGTGACACTTTCAACAAAACAGAAATGAGGTAGGTCATGGAATTTTATAGCTACTCCCCTTTTCTGTCCCTTCAGGTACGGTGAGTACACAACAGAAAACCCATATTTAAAGGAGCGTAGCATGCTTGGGGATGGAGAGAAAGAGGATTGTCTTGTAAATACAGTAAGTCCGGTCTGGCTCGCTTGATTTCAGAAAGTGTTTTTGTACCTTTTGATGCTACTGTTGAGCCTGTTCATGTTTAAAGAGTAAAAGTGGGTCTTCTGGTTAGTAATCTGTGGATTATATTACAGAGAACATATGCTGCAGGTCCTCTGTCCCCTCCTCCCCCTCCCCCCAAAGCTGCACCACCCACTACCAGTTGTAGACCACATTTTAACAGGGTATAAAAAGGAAACTGAGTCAATTAGGAATAAGCCAGCAACTACTCGATTTACTGAACACGTAACTAGGTACGCGATAAAGACAACTAGAAAAATATTAACTGGCTTCCAGGGTTTGCAGTCTACATACAGACCCTGCCACCAGGCAATAGCCAGTCTGGAGGAAATGCCCCCCGGGGAGGGGAGGCATCTGGCTGAAATCGGCTAGGAATGTAGTGGAGAGGGTGGATGTCACATCTCCAACTGGGGACATTGTAACAAATGCGGTTTGTCAGGTTGGGGAATCCAAGCCCATCCTCACAGACTGAGCATACTAGGTGACCTGTAAGGGGTGGGGTGCTGCAGTACTGTCAAGAGACTGCTGTTATGACATGACATGACAGTACCAAATTCCACCCCAGTGCTGGTGACAGAGCGTGAAGTCCAATTTAAACAGAAATTACATGCATGTATCCCAGAGTTATGGAAGCTCTATAAGGTAGATCTAGAAAAACTGATAAGTAGTGGTCTTCCTGCAGATATGTTGAGCAATTAACTGAACATGAATGTGTAGGAAGCCAGACACGAGTCCCCCCACCTCCTGACTCCCCATGCAAAAACTGTGCCTCTAAGAAGTTGCATAAGCATGTTTGTCTATATGTCCATCTAGACATCTTTGCCCCAGTTCAAAGACGAGTTCCGAGCCAGACTCTGCAGTAATTTTATCCAAGATTGCTCAGCTTCTCCAGCTAATAAAACTACTCCTTAATCTCCTGTCTGCCTCCTATGTATTCATCACCTGGGTGGTCTCTTCAAGGTGGCAGAAGCCCAGTGATGGCAGGTCTATGGGTACTCCCCCCCACACACCTGACAGCAAGCTCTCCCCATCCCCATTATACTCCCGGTCCCAACCCCCACAACGTAGGGCCTGCACCTGCCCAGCCACTCCAGCAATTTATTTATGGCCACCTGATGGCATTTCTTTGTGCTTTTTGAGACAACTGGCTGATGTTCAGATTTACATTGTAGCTGGAGAGGGACCTCCATGTGCTTCTTAGGCCCTGTCCACACTACACCACTTACAGACCGGAACCGTTACAGTGTGTCCACACTGCCGGCAAACAGTCTCGATAATGGTTTGGAACCGTTACAGCCCGTCCACATTTGTGGGTGCCCTGTAACGTTACAGCTGCACCCTACCCCACAATGCAGTTCGTGCTGCACTGGGGGAGTACTGGAGCAACACGCTCACGCGTCCACACTATGGCTGGTAACATTACAGGGCACACCGTTTGAATCATGTTCAAACCACCTTACAAGTGGTTTCAATAACGGTTACGAAAACGCCTTCTGTAACGTTACAGATGTAAATGCAAACCGTTGCGGTAATGGTTTGAGCCCTCTGTAACGTTAGAGTCATACTGTGGACAGGGCCTTAAGTTTCAATACTGCAACCTCTGCTGTGTCAAATGACTAAGTGCCATCTGGGAGATAAATCATATGGGCAGGATAAGGTGGTATTTTGAGCCCCCAAGGCCTTCAACACAAGATCATAAGCATTCTGCTGAGCCACAACACTATTAGAATAGTCACTGTCCACATATATTCTGCCATCTTGGTATGTAATGGTTTTCTGCTGCCATGCCAAATGAAACAATCCCCCTTCCCCTTTCTCCTGGAACTGGAGAAACCAGAGAACTACAGATAGGATAATCTAATGGATGCACATTTTTGCTGGGTCTCCCCTTTTGCCTTGGGCCACTGGATATCACCTTCCCAGCTGGACCAGTGCAATAAAACACACAAATAAAACCTGTTAGGATAATTATGCCATTCACAGCACCCAAGTTTTTAAAGTCCAAAGTGAGGTGTCGCATCAGGGAGCCTTTTGTGCCTCGATTTTGCAACTGTGGTTCATAGTATTCTGTACCGCTCATGCCCAGCAGTTATAGAAGACTGCCCACAGTATCAATATGGTGACTTCTGATATTGCAGTATACTGTTAAACCTTGATATCCTCAATGTTGATGCCCACCTCCTTTTTATTGGGGGGTGGGGGGTTGGGAAGAGACATACATCTGTTGAAGTCATAAGGTTTAACTAGAGGACAAAATTAATCAAGGAAATGCATTAAATAAGGTGCTAAACAACCGCATCAGGAACACACTATATCTACAGAAATTTCTCAGAAGAAAGCTAACTGTAGCAAATGTTTTCTGCACTGTACCAAGAAGTGGCAGGGAAGGGAAAAAATAATAAAAAAATGAAACCAAAAAAAAAAAAACAACAATTAAACTGTAAGAACAAGCACAATCTAAATGCTAAAAAAGTTGGCCAAGAACAAAATCAAACTTATGGGACCAAAGTTCTGTAAAAGCAGGCACCACTTTAAAATGGTTAACTAAAACCATGTCTGCCTATACTAAACAAGTTTCCTTTCTGAATGTGAGCTGTGACAGCATTTTCCAGCCCCAACACGGCCAGCTGGTACAGAGTTGTACCACACATATCAAAGACTTGAATGAAGCAACAGCATGAAACCACAAGCTTGGCTCTGTTTCTATTTGCCAAGAGACTGTATTGTACTTAATTCCAGAAAACTTTATCAAGGCTCTGAATGCCAAGGACATCTTCCCCCTTCGCAATCCAGAACATCAGCAAACTTTTTCAAAATTCTAATAGAGAAACTTGTTAAGATCCTTTTTCCAATGTTATGGTCTAGGATTCTACTGATGGTAGTACCTTCCATCTAATATTTCATATATGGACACACACACACACACACACACGGGGTGAGTGGTAAATGAGTGAGATAAAACAGTGCATCATCCACTGCAGTGATATTTTTATCCTCTGCTCTACTGTGATGATCAGTCATTTTCACACACAAAGGTCATCATTCTAGGCAGCTTTCCCTTCAGCATGCAAGAAACACCTGTGCTGTTACCATAGACACAAATGCACAACTACTTCAGGTCTCACTGCTGCCTACAGCTAACTCGGTGAGCATTACAAAACACAGCTATCACCCCCCACCACCACCACCAACTTCCAGCTCATTACTGTGACTGCAGTCAGAATTTTAAACAGCACAGCTTCACTGAACAGTCTAAACTACTGCCTGCAGCTAACTCAACTACCACTGAAACACACTCACTTGTCCTCAAACTCTGATTCTCACCCATTACAATTACTGTGATACTTGGAGCTTGACTGCAGCCAGAATCCTAAAGCGCACAATTTCACAGAACACTCTGCACTCTGCCTGCAGCTAACTCAATTACCAATGAAAACCAGCATCAGCTGTTCTGACACTCTCTCAGCTCATTACAATTACTGTGATGCTCTCAGCTTCACTGCAGCCAGACTACTAAACAATACAGCCTCACAAAATCATGTTTCTCACTCCTACCTAAAACTAACTCATTTAGCATTGTAAAACACACTCATTTATGTAAAATGTCATGCTTGTATTGGGTCTCGGCCCCCAGGTCGCATCTGGAATCGAGCACACGTTGCCCAGTATGCCTTCCTGGTAAAACTCGTAAATAAATAAATTGATAAAATGTGTCTCCCAGAGTTTATAACACTGCCAGCCCATTCAGAAAAGCTCACACACAGAATGAGCAAACACATAAACAGGAACAGAACACAAGAGAGCATAACAAAACTTCTAAAACTCTTGGCCCTAGTGTATATATCGAATACATGATGGACAGATCGTGTGCCATGGCAAATATTGTCACTCCTGCATCGTGAGCTCTGGATATCTCACTCTGCAGGAGTGACAATATTTGTCATATCACACTCATGCCCATCATGTATCCTATAATATATTTATATATGTAACACACATTATTATATATATTTTTTTTTTTTTTTTTTTTTTACACACACACACACGTCACGGGTGAGGCTGTATTGTGCTTACTTCTGGAGTCCTCACTTAAGGAAAGACAGGGACAGGCTGAAGACAGTACAATGCAGGGTGACCAAGAGGATTCAGTGCAGATCTTAAGACTGACTGAAGGCACTGAACATGCACAGACTGGAGACCGGGGGGGGCGGTATAACAGAAATCAAGTTCCTGAAGGAAACAAGGTGAACAGTGGAGAAGTATTTAGCCATGAGTAGTGTTTCCTTGAGTTTATGAGTGGAAACTGGAGGGGGCAGGTTTAAAGGTAAACACCCACCTGTAAATCAGGCCATACCTTAGCATGGGGCATGGCCGGATAAGCATTTCTGCAAAGTGGTTTAATTTCTATAATTTACAGTGGAGATAGATATATAGACACAATCTGGTTGATCCTGTCTCCCTTCCACTGTCATTTTGACCTGATCGGCACACCTACAACCTCCTACAGCTGGCCCAGGATGACGTACGAGACTGGGAGTAGCAGCTGGAGCATCGTCCATAGAAGTCCTGTGTAAATGGAACTATTAACAGCACCGGTTTCCAAAGTACATGCCCAGGTGCTATACTGAGACCAGGTGTAACCACTATACCTGGTCTCAGTATAGCACTGGGACACAGTATACTTTGGAAACCAGAACCATTAGTAGCTCCGTTTGCACAGGGCGTCTATGGTTGCTCCCCGTCTCATATGTCATCCTGGGACAGCTGTGGAAGATTGTGGGCACACCGATCAGTTCAAAATGCCAGCGAGAGGAAACCTGGACCAACCAAATAATGTCTACATATCTCACGAACCACAAGTTAGAGAAATTAAACCACTTTGTGAAAATGCTAATCAGCCATGCCTCAGATTACAGGTTGATGTTTCCCTTCAAGTGGGATGTAAGGAAGTTCTGTTTTACAGAAAGGGTGGTGAAGCCATGGAACAGTATGCCAGCAGAGATGGTGGGCACCAAGACCACAATTTGTTTCAAGTATGGCTGGGACAGAGTGAAGGGTTTGGTGGCTGCTCAGGTCAGTAGCAGTACGGGGATGGACCAGGAGTGATAAAACCCCGAATGGACAATAAGTCCCAGGGCAGATAAGGAACTCTGGACAGACTAGATGGACCTTTTCTGCAGTCTTTTTTTATGTTTCTATTTTTCAAATGCAGGGCTCCCCGGTAGCTTTTGCCTACTGGGGGAGCCACCAATTAAATTCTGGATGTCCAGCAGTCTTTCTCTGGAGCTCTGTGGCACATCTCAAGCACTGCATCCCAGGGAACTCCCCACAACGATGGATGCGCATCCCGACCATACAAGACAATGTCGTATGTAGAATACCTGCCCCCCCCAGCACCCTACCCCCAAAACACCCTTCTATTAGGTTTTTAAGCCCCTTAATATTTATTATATATAATCACTTGCCCACTGTAATATTTAATCCAGTCTAGGGGGTCATAATTTAAACAGTGCCATTTCACATTCTCAATGCAGTGCGGAGCCACTCACTATCAAGCGACTGGAGTTTCACTTTGGGGGTAGGGTGCAGGAATTCTCCTTTAAAAACATACCAACTGTTGCCGGCCCGGTGGCGTGGAGGGTTGAGGCGCTGGACGCCACACCTCACACCACGCCGGGACCCGGGTTCGGGAATGGACTCTGGCTGCTGGGGGCTGGCAGGGGAGAAGTTGGATTGAGCGTCCCAGAAATGCTCTCCTTCCTCTGGGGTGGGATAGTGGGATATGTCGCGCCTGGGTGGCCCCTGGTGAAGATCGGGAGAAGCACAAGGTGCAGCGTAAGAAAGGGGCGGAGTTTGGCAAGACGCTTGCATAGCGCAGTGCGTCATTACACTGCCGGCTCCGGGGGGACCAATTAAGGTGGAAAAACCAGGCTGGGCGCGACCGAGCAGCTTGATAGCCGTGCACCCACCAACCTGGAGGCCTGTCGTGGAATCGCAGAGGGTCCGGTGTCGGCCATGCTGGGACCTTCGTGTACGAGTGAGCCTGCTGTCCTCCTGGTCGGTGGGAGCCGGCGGCTGGATGGCCCCACCGGGAGCACTGCAGAGGCGAGAAAATAGAAAGATAAAAATATAACTAACTAACTAACTGTTTTGCGATGTAAACGGCCACTGGGATGCGCATCCATCAGTGTGGAGAGTCCCCAGGGATGCACTGCTTGGGATGTGCCAAAGTAGCTCCAAAGGAACACTGCTGGGCTTCCAGAACAGCTGCATTTACAATACTTTTATGATTAATCCACCAAAGGAGGGGGATTGTTTTCTCGTACTGTGGAAATCTGTTGCAAAGTCCAGGGAAAAGACCGACTTTGTTTATGGGGAGCTCTGCAGTGCTCCAACACACCCATTCCTCACTCCTACCAATGCCAAGTACTAGCACCCTCTGAAGCTCTAAGACACCATCTGGCTACAGAAGCAGGGTTTTAAATAGCTGGTATTGCATTTTACAATGTGAACCGGCTTCACATGTGACCCATTTCTTTTTTGGATAGCAAAAAAGTGAGATCCATTGACTGTGAGCCTCCTTAACTGCCTGTATATTAACAGTCTTGCTGCCGCGACTCCAGGAGCTGGCAATTGCTCCCAGTAGTGCTCACTACTGGGTGAGACTGCTGGCACCCAGAGCCGTGGCGGAATATATTATGGGTGGCACGGCACTGAAACTCCATGGCACTCAAGGGGGAGTTAACACCAGTCCCCCTGGCTCTCCATGGGTTCCTCTGCACTGACTGTGCATCCCCCGTGCCTGTCAATTCTGCAGTTTGGTGCCAAGCTGCTTGCTGCTGCTCAGAGTCACACAGTATGCAGTGGAGGTTGTGGGAATCAAGCCACTGCCTGCTGGAGTGGGTTTTTTTTTTTTTTAAATTCAAGTTTACTGAAACTCTTGAGTACACAGCCAAAAATTTGTTATAGATGAACAAGATAATACAGGCAGCAATCAATTTATCAGGGCATTAAAACATATAAATGTTGAATCTATTATATAGGCATACTTGTACCCAATTCCATTTTATATACATTTCATCTGCAAAGAAAGCCTTCTCCTCCATCTGTAATAAGGTTTTTCAGTAAGCCAGTCTCAGTTCTTCCTCTGTCTAGCTAATTGAGAAAGCTTTCTTTATCTCAGTGTGTTAATATGTAGGTGATAAGTTAGTAATGAGGTGTGTCTGATTGGCTTCTGGACCAAGTGGTCACTACGGTCTTGGCTATCTGTCTGATGTGGCCTCCGGGTCTGTGTTCGACAGGAGCCATCTTGTCCACCTACAGACAAAAAAACTGCGACTTGAAGTTTATCTTGTGTGTTAGTTCTTCCATCATAAATTTCTTGTGTTATGGAGTGCCATTAATTTGAAGTGGGAGGGTGAGATGACAACCATTTTCTGGTGACCGCCTTATGGACCACCACTAGCAAGCTGTTAGAGATACAGTCCATCTGGCCCCTCTTACCTCTGGGGGAGGTAACCTCAAAATCATGTTGCATTACTGCACCAACTTGACTGCATTAATCATAGATAAAATGCTACTGGACTTTATGCTTACAATTTTGTATCTATTACGTAATTATTTCTATGTATAGACCTACCAAGCTGTGCTTTTATGAACTGTATTGAATTTTTTCTATTGTCTTGTCAATGATGAAATCAATGAATGGTAACAGAATATATGTATAGTACTTCCTTGGTACTGAGCATTGCTCAATGGGGTAATTTCCATTTCATAGTTTTGAATAAAATGTACTACCACCCCCCCCAACCCTCCCAAAAGGTATGGCCCAATACAAATGCCTGTTTTCAGGAGAGGTTAAGTGCTTGCCCAGAGTCACACAGCATGCAGTGGAGGTTGTGGGAATTAAACCCAGGTCTGCCGGATGTCGTACCAAGCTCATTCACAGCTCATTACATTACTCTAACCTAGGCTATACTGCCAATTAGTCTTGCATCTGTGTCTGTAGTATGTACTGAAATACGTCACGCACAGACAGAGCTAATTTTAATGCAAATTTATATTCAGGGTACTTTTTTTCCCCCTTCATTTTAGTATTTTTAATTTTGCTAATCAAATTGAGGCAAGTGCTATGCATCTACACAATTAATTAGCACAACGTGCTAATCAATTTTCGCAGCTCATTTAAAACCCTGAGAGGCTCCCCCTCAGTTCAGAACACTGATGACCGGCCACAGGGACTTCTGGTATGCATGACAGTGACTTTTGTTTACATTGTGCTTGTTTGGGAAGTGACAGACGTTTAAGGGAAGAGATGTGTTTGTTTTTATAGTACTGCAAACTTGCAGCTATACTTGCTCCTAATGGCTCAACCCGTTACGTCAAAAAATCTCAAGGGTAGAACCTGAAACGAAATGCATGATTTTTATATACAACAGTAAAACAAACTTTCACTTGGAGAGCCTTGTACCATAACCAGAAGAGTCTCACTGCTGATGCTAAATGCCTCATAGTGGCAAGCTCAGTACTATCACTAGCAGACTATAGCCTGTCTATGCAACTACCCGGGACTCTATTCTCAGCAGAATAAATCTGATCTGCAATAAGGCTCGTCGCTTGGGGCTCACAAGCACACCCACAGCTGCACCCTCCATGCCCGAGCAAATTGTTACCCATACCCATCAGAATCAAGTTCCGGACATGCCTGCTAGCTATGAAGGTGAAACTGGGCCTAATCTATTCTGTTGACAATGCCACCTGGCAGCTTTCATCACTGCACTGTTACCTATCTGGGTCTCTGCAACTCTTACCCTCTTACTACCTGTCCCCTACCTCACTCTAGGACTCTTAAGACTATTTTAATTTTAAATGTACATAACCAATCTGTTACATGTTTTACCTGAATGTAACCCGATGCCTTTGTCTCTTCACTGTGGTACCACTGTCTGTTAGTTGTACCTTGATGTGGAACCTATGTAAAAGAGCCTGTGGCTCAAAGGTGTTAATCCGAGAGCTTGAATAAACTAACCCCACCCCCACCCCCAGGCCTAACTCACTGCTTCCACTCTACCGCCAGTCTCTACTACCCAGCAGCATGGCTTGGAATGGCCTTCAACTGCCTTTCCACTGTACTCATCTGTGTATTCATTCACAGTTGGGGCCAATGGCTGTTAAATGAGCTGCCGGCACCTTGCTCAATCTACCAAAGTTTGACCAGTTTCCAAAGTCCCTCCTGGTATACTCTGAACTGTGTCAGACTCTGGCTCGGAGGTCATGTACCATCACTATGCTTGTTCTACACAGATCTGGTCTACCTGTATTGTTGAGGCACAGGTCAAGAAGGATTGGAAAACTAGGAGCAGTTATAAAATTCATAAGTAGTGTTTTAGTTGTATCAATAACAGAAGAAAAAATTTAAACATCCTTCATCTGAGGGTTTCTTTTCAATTTCAAATCTCAGCCCCCCCCAAAGAAAAACAAACATCTTTGCATGGCCAGTTATTTCTGCATCCCAAGCTCCTTAAGGAGATATCCAGTTTCTCTCAAAAAATGCATCAGCGTTCTTGTCAGTTTCTTTGCAGAGCAGGCTTGCAAAATGAAATTTAAATACCTGTAAATATTCTTTCTCTGATGGCTGGTCGCCAAGCTTCCATACAAATGGGGTGTTACCTCCTGATGCAGATATGAAAGCAGGAACCAAGCTCTGCAGCTGGGGATATCCAGCACTCCACTTCCTGTTTCCACCAGTTCTTCTGAAGCAGTCCAAATGTGGCAATATTATATGAACTTTGAAACAAAAAAAAAAATTAAGCCATTCACAGCCAAATGGCCAACTTTATAATTCTGGGAGGGAAGCAGAAGCACGAAGACAAGCTGTCTGAGAAAGAAAATATTTACAGGTATCTCTCCCTCTCTCTCTCTTCCTCCCCCCAGGGCTTCCATACAAATGGGATATACAAAAGCAGTACATCCCCAGACATCCCAGGTGGGAAGAATGTAAGTGCCCTTAAGGGTCCACCACCACCACCACCACCACCTGAGAACGCTGCAGCCAAAGGACGCCTCCGACGAGGTAGTCACATCCAGTTTGTAAAATTGTGAACGTGTGAATGGATGACCAAGTGGCTGCCCTGCATAGGTCTGTTGGAGATGCTTCTCTGAAGTCCGCCCACTAAGTGGCCATAGCTTGGGTAGAATGGGCCCCTCACTGGGCCAGGCAAGGTTACTCCAGCCTGACCATAAGCAGTGGTGATGACAGAACAGATCCATCTGCCTATAGAGTCTGAGGCTTTTTTACCCATATTTTGACCTGTAGTTAGAATGAACTGGAAGTTTTTCGAATTGAATCCATTCTTTAAATATACATTTTCACCGCTCTTCTTGGATCCAGCGTGTGAAATTTCCTTTCCATTTTTGGGTGTGGGCAGAAGGAAGGCAGAATCAACTCCTGGTTGCAATGGAATACAGAGATAACTTTTGGCAAAAAAAAAAAAAAATGGATCTGTTCGGAGCACCGCAGAGTCCTGATGAAACACAGTATATGGCTCTTTGGTGGACAAGGCTCCTAGCTCGCCACTTCTCCTCCTGGCTGAAGTAATAGCTATGAAATAAACGACCTTCATTGTGCGATGCCTCCTTGAGAGGCTCAAAAGGAGCCTTGGTCAAAGCTTGAGAACCAGATTAAGCCTCCAAGGTGGTAAGCGTTGGCTTGACTGGAGGGCGCTTTAATGTTGCTGCCCTTAGAAACCTCCCGACATGGGAATGTGAACCCAATGACTCTCCTGAATCCACCAACAAGAGCACCCCCAGTGCGGAAACCTGAACTCGTAAGGTGACTGGTTGCAGTCCTTTGTCAAATCAATCCTCAAGAAACTGCAGTAATACAGGCAATGAGATTGGCTGGTTCTGTATGTGTTTGGATTGGAGCCAGAAAGTACAGTTACGTAGGAACTTACCGTAACAGCAGATCTTAGAGAGAGGTTCCTTCAGTAGGTCATTACATATAGGACTGGCGCCACCTGGTGCCAGGCCGCACAGCAGACTTTTCCAGCAATCCCTGATGGGGGACTGCCCACCCGACTTCACGTGTCCGTCAGTGTAGCCGTATATAGTGGGTGGTCCCCACCCCCGCCCTCCAGTTCTCCTGCTGGAGCCAGGAAGAGGTCAGACAGCAGGTGCGAACAGGATTAGGAGCCCCTTTAAGAAATAAAATGAGGGGAAGGAGAGAGGGAAAAATATGACCTACTGAAGGAACCTCTCTCGAAGACCTGTAACGGCAAGTTCCTACGTAACTGTACTATCTTACTTCGAGAGGGTTCCTTCAGTAGGTCATTACATATAGGACAGAGCCCCAAGCAGTCCCTCCAAAGAGAGAGAGAGAGAGAGAGAGAGAAAACAGGGAGGGGGAGAAAATAGCTCCAACAGAAACTGGGAATTTAGAGTAAGAAAGTGAATAATAATATTTAAGGTTCTATTAGTCCAAAGTATGTGATCTTTGGTATTACGCATCTTTTTCTCTCCCCCCACTCTTTTCCCCTTCCCATTGTTCTTATTTTCCCTCTCCCTCCTTCTTTCCTCTCCTCTCCCCCTTTTTATTAGTTTTGGGTGTTCTCCTATATTGGTGAATAGTGAATATATTTTTTATTTTCTCTCTTTCTTTATCCCTCCTACTTTCTGCCGCTGTTCACTCTCCTCGGAGCTCCCTCAAAGGTCTCTATCAGCAGGAAGCCCCCAGTAGTCTGCCCCTAGATACTAGCAGCTACCCACATACCTGCAGAGCTTCAGATTACCCTCCGAGCAGGGCGGTGGAGATCCCCCATATCTCCCTCTGAACAACGACTGGGAGTGCGTACATCGGAGTCTGCTCTCTTAGGTACTGCCTCAGGACCGACGCCGAGGCTTGTCACCTAGACCAGGGCAGGATATTTCCTGATGTTCTGGTGCATCCCTCCCCTAGCGTTGGTGTGCAATGGAGACAAGGCTGACGGCACACATGGAGATACATGTCGAAGCCAGTCCCTGCCAACGTCTACCCTTGCATGGAACGTCTCCCCATCCGCACCGACTACCCTGAGGTTCCCCCCAACAGGTGGCGGTAATGCAGTGGAGAGTACGGTAACCCCTCCCCGGAGAAGGAGAGCTGCCGTTGGGCGCTCAATCCTTCTCCCTCCCTGCCGACCCCATCAACCCAAGTCTGCTCCCGAACCCGGGTCGTCTGTGTGATGCGAGGTGTGGCGTCCAGCGCCTCAACCCTCAGTGCCACCGGGCTGGAATAGTGAATATTTTTATAAACTTTTATATGTGCATAGTTTGCACATGTGAATGTACTGTCACTTTAAGTTGTACCTTTATTAATGGAGGTGTGTGTTGACAGGTGTACGCCTTGAGAAAGCATCAGTGTGACATGAAAACTCAGCGTTTTTGAATTCGGGTGCTGCTATTTTAGGTCTATCAGTTTGTAGTAAATTGATTTTTTTTTTTTATAAACTTGAACAAAGTTCAATGGTTCCTTCATTTGCTCGGTGTAGCCACGCTTTTTGTTTAGTTTCAGAATGTGCTGCGGTGGCTCTGAGTGAGCATTCTTAGTAGCCGCTGCCTTTTGCTGAACCAGAATGGACCCAGCCTAGGACAGAAGGCTCTGTAAGACAGCTAGGCCGAAGCCAGCCCTTCACCCAGAAGCAATGTCCAGACTGTAGTGTTTGGTAAAGGTATTGACAAAACTCCAAGTGGTTGCAGCACAGATATCAGCCGCAAAGACGTTCCACAAAAAGGCAGCAGAAGTAGCCATGCCCCTAGTAGAATGACCTCTGATGAGACCCGGCAGAGGTTTTTCGCACTTTTGGTAACAATACCGAATACAGTTGCCTAACCATAAAGGCACTGCTTGTAAACTGGTTTGCCCTTAGACCTGGGGGCCAAAGAAGCAAAAAGCTGATCACAGCTACGGAAATCCTTGGTCCGATGAGTGTAGCTCCGAAGGATCTGATGGATGTCCATGGTGTGTTGGAGTGCCTCACCTCTATTGGAAGGGGACAGAAAGTAAATAAGAAGCTCTACTGATTGGTTCAGTGCGACGTCTGACACCACCTTGGGAAGAAACTTAGGATTTGTCCTGACGACCGCCCGGTCCTTGTGGAAAATAAGATAAGGCTCTTTATAAACCACAGCGTGAAACTCCGAAATCCTTCGGGCTGACGTAATGGCAACTAAAAATAACGTCTTCTACGAAAGGAAGCACAAATCACAGCTCGTGGCCAGCTCTCATGGAATGCCGAAACTGCGGAAAGGTGGACCTTCAAGGAAGAATATGACAGACCAGATTCTGACAGATGAAGGAAGTATTCCATGATTTGAGCGGCAGAAGAAAAGGGATTCCAATTCTTGGAAGTCACCCAAATGGAAAAAACGTTTCCACTTCATGGCATAAGTGGAACGAGTAGAGGGTTTTCTAGCCTCCACAAGGATTTGAGCGACTCGGCAGAAGACCCCGAAGCAAGAAATCGCTATGTCTGCAGGAGCCATGCATGAAGGTGCAGTGTCCTGAGCCCCAGATGTACAAGACTACCTCGATCCTGGGTAAAGAGGTTGTGGGTCACTGGAAGTGGGACCGGTGGTTCTCTGGATAGCTGTTGTAACAGCGGAAATCAAATGCGTCTTGGCCAGAGAGGAGTGATGAGAATCATCCTCGCCTTCTCTGCCTGAAGCTTGAGAAGGACCCTCTGAAGAATGGGAAATGGAGGGAAGGCATACAAAAATGTCCCTATCCAGGAGAGACAGCAAGTCATGCCAGAAAGCACCATGCCCTGGAACAAGCGAACAAAAACTGGGAAGTTTTGTGTTGTACTGGAAGGCGAAAAGGTAGATTTCTGGACACCCCCAATTTAGGAAGAGATTCTGCCACTTCCTGATGTAATTCCCACTCATGAGCTAGGGTCCGAGACCAGACAGAGACTGTCCGCCAGGACATTTAGAACGCCTGGAACGTGCATGGCTACAAGAGCCAGATTGTGCTGGACCGCTCAGTTCCACACCCGCATCGTCTCCCTGCACAGGGGGTACAATCAGGTTCCTCCTCGTTTGTTGAGGTACCAGACTACAGACATATTGTCCATTTGGACCAGCAGTGATCCCTTGGGAAGGAGGGTCTGGAAGGCTTGCAAGGCATGCAAGGCCGCTCTCATCTCCAGAATGTTGATGTGCAAAGGTGCTTCCCAGCTGGACCACAGTCCTTGAGCTTGGTGCTCCCTGAGATGCACTCCCCATCCCATGTTCGAAGCATCTGTAGATAGGGATGCCAGAGGAGCAGGGCTCCAGAAAGGTAGACTTAAGGAAAGGTTGCAGGAGTCCCTCCACCAAGGCAATTCTTTCTGAACCGCTGAAGAGACCAGTACTGGATGGTCCAGGTCATCCAGGAGTTGGTCACACTGCACGTGCAAGGACCACTGAGTAACTCATGTGAAGCCTCACCAGGGAACAGTAGTGATGGAGGCTGCCATCAGACCAAGAAGGCGGAGGATCTCCCGGGCCAGGATGGTCCTGTATGAAGACACTCACGAAGCCTGATGGATCAGGGTCTCCACCCTGTCTGGAGGGAAGGGAAGGAAGGTTGGTTCTACACTGGACCGTATCCAAGACAACCCCAATGAACTGTAGTCTCTGGGACGGGATCATGGATGACTTGGGAATACCGATAGTAATCCCTAGTCACCCAAAGAGGTCCAAGGTGAAAGAGAGTCTCCAGTAAAGAGTCCCTGGATGGGGCTGAGATCAGCCAGTCATCCAGGTAAGGGAAAAATGCAATACTCTGGCAGCGTAAGGAAGCCGACACCACCACCAGGCACTCGGTAAAGACCCAGAGTGCCGAGGACAGACCAAAAGGGAGCGCCCGAAATTGGAAGTCCTCCCCTTGGAATTAGGACCACAAAAAACTGTGGTGGCTGGGGAAGATTGGGATGTGCAGGTAAGCATCCTGCACGTCTAGAGCACACAGCCAATGATCCTCCAGAAGGGGTGGGAGGAGAGACTGGAGCGTCAACATCCGAAACGTTTTGTACTCACACTGATTGAGGTTGCTTAAGTCGAGAATGGGTCTGAAGTCTTTTTTGAAACCAAGAAAAAATGGGAGTAAAACCCCCTGCCCCTTTGCCGGAGGGGAACGCGCTCTATTGCTTCCTTGAGCAAGAGGCTTTGAACTTCTTCTCGGACGAGAAGAGCCTGATCCCTGGAGTAAGACGACCTTTTTGGCGGAGATTCTGGAGTTCCAGAAACTCTATGGTGTCTCTGGACACTAGATGTAGGACCCATGCATAGGAGATTATTGCTTTCCATTCCTGCGCATGGCGGGTGAAACCTCCCCCCACCTGCTCCTCATCATGAGACTGAGGAGGTAGTGGGGATAGGGAGTCAGGAAGTGGCAGGACGTTCAGGGGGAGGGCCCCCTCTGTGTCTCTGGTTCTTGGAGACCAGGAAGTGGCAGAACCCGTGGACTTGCACTTGCCCTGGCTCCGAGCCAGGGCCTGCTTCCTCTGCCTCCAGGTCCTTTTCCAAAAGGGCTGCTGCTGCTGTCGAGTGCCCGATCAGTACATGAACCTCACTGATCTGAGGGAGAGGCCTCTGCCCTGGAGATCAGTGATGACATCTTTGGTGTCCCCACCAAAAAGAACCGAGCCTTGGAAGGGGCCATCCTGAATTGCCGACTTACCTCGTTGGCAAGGCCAGAGATGCAGAGCCAGGAATGCCATATTAGGGCAACAGCAGTTGCTGAGGTGGAAGCTACAGAGACAGAGTCGTATGTAGCCCGAAAGGCATGCCTACATAAAAAGCAAGAGAGGTGAAGGTCCTTGGCAAGCTCCTCTGAGGCCCGAGGGTTCCATAGACCGGACACGAGTCTCTAATCTGGCCAGGGTAGCCTTTTGGTGGGACACCATGTGGGCCACATAGTTGAGGGATCTAAGCACGTGTGTGGCCGAGACGTAAACGTTTCTACCGAACTGGTCCATCTGCCTGGACTGTCTGGAGGAGAGGTGCTCATGTGCAGTGGAGTGGTTATGAGCAGCTGAGATGACAGAGTCCGCCTTAGGATGAGTCTTTTGAACGGAGCATCCTTCGGTGCCCGGTAAATCCTGTCCGCCCTCTTGGAGGCAGCCGGTAGGGAATGAGGCATCTGCCAGACCGCAGAGGTGAGGTTCTGGTGAGGTCCGATCCAGGGAGGAATGGGGACCGGAGACAGAGACAGTCCAGGTGTTCAGCTAGCCTTCATCTCATTGGGTCTTGTTCCTCTGACTCCCAGTTGAAGAAATCCTTCATGGACCTCAGAAGATCTAAGAAAGCAAGATCCTCGGGGGTGGGGGAGGAGAGAAGAGAAACCTTGCCTTTTGGACCCTCTGGCTCCTCCAAGGCATCCTCCGCCGACTCGTCATCGTCTGCCCCCTCGTCAGGAAGATTAGAGATGTCGGGAAGGGTAATGTCCTGATGAGTCGCCCCAGAGACATGTACCGTGGATGGAGAAGAGTTTCTCGGGGATGCAGACCTAGGAGACCACAGAAGAGGGAGTCTTGTCGCCAGTTCTGAAACAAACTCTGAGAGCGCCCCCTGCCATCAAGACTGGATGAGGGTCTTAAAATCCGGCACAGCCGGAGGAGGCACAACAGGTGAGGGCAGGTAATGGTAACCCTGGTAATGGTGGTAGGGGTTATAACCAGGGTAGTACTGCCCAAAAGAGCTCTATCAGGAGGCGGACCAGCCGGGAAGCAGTCCCCAGGATACCCGAAAGGGTAATGTGGGACAGCCCGGGGTCTTGTATAAATCCCAGTCAGACCTGACGGAGGGGGTACCCACATCAGACCTGCTGTAGTATAAACTGGCAGGGGGTCCTGCGTCAGGACCGGCACCATCCGATCCAGCGCCGGAGCCGAAGGCTGGGGAGGCCACAGAGCCCCGGCTGTGGAAGTCAGAATATCCAGCGTTGGAACGTGATTCGCCAGATCAGACGGTGGGATCGGGGCTGGGATAGTCTACTCCGAAGGGATCCCACCTGAAGGAGGTGGAGCCTCCTTCTCAGTCAGGAGAGCGCAGGACGGATCCGAAGAATCTACCACAGAGGATTCTGCGCCGTCCGCCTGAAGTATCCGCCTGAGAAGAGGAGACAGTAAAGGCGAGGAGGAAACCTTCTCCTGATTCTTCCAGTTGTCCGATGAGGCGCTCTAGGCCCCGATGGGAGAACCACTTCTGAGCAGCCATTGGAGACAGGAGTCTTATCAGGCGGAGCCAGGGAAGAGCCCCTGGCTGACTTACCGACTGGTGCCGGGCGGGTCCCCGAAGGCTGTGGAGCAGTCTTACTGGCAGCCGTGTGGTCCCTAGAGGACTGGCTTAGTGGCCGTAGCGTTGCAGTCTTCAGAGGAGTAGATGTCGACTGACCCGCTGAAGATTTGCCGTCCGAGGTCTTAGGTGGTGGCTGGGCCTTGCTCATAGAGTGCTGCGAGGTCTCATCCATGGAACATTACCGCTCCCAAGATTTCTCCTTATGGTGCTTCTTTGAGGGAGAAGATTTCTCAGAAGAGGACTCCCTAATGCGGTCCATTTGCTTTTCTAAAAAAGCTAAGCGGACCTTTAAAAAGGTGGGCCTCCAAAACCTGCTGTCTCTGCTTTTTGGTGACCCGATTAAAAGTTTGGCACTCCGAGCAAGAGAAGACAGGGTGGTTTAGGCCCAAACAGATCACAAACTTTAGGTGACCGTCCTTATTAGGGCTCTGCGTGCCACAGGACAAGCACTTCTTGGGTGAAGACATCAAGTAGAGGAATATCGAAAATAAAGATTTTCGAAAGGAAAAAAATCTGACGCAAAAACTAATACGATCGCTGTATGGAAGTCTGCAATGTGACAGACACAAGGATACAGCGGTAAAGAACTGGAGGGTAGGTGTGGGGACCGCCCACTATATACAGCCATGTGACGTCAGGTGGCGCCAGTCCTATATGTAATGACCTACTGAAGGAACCCTCTCGAAGTAAGATCAAGAATTTCCTCCATATTCTGTAATACACTTTAGAGAAGAGGGGTGATGCAAGTTCACCATCATTTCAACAACAGGAGCCATGTAGCCTAGCTCCGAAATTTTCCCACTCAATCTCCAGGCCAAGAAGGAGAGGATGTTCAGATTGGGGTGCAGTAGCAGACCCTGATGGAGAAGGTCCGGGCTGATCTGGAAGTTTAGAGGTGGTCACCTTGAAAGATGAATGAGAAGCAGGAACCCATGGGCGATGAGGCCATCAGGGACAGATTAGAATTAGTTCTGCCCAGTCCAACTTTGTGGAGGACTCTGGATAGGAGCAGTATTGGGGGAAAGACATACAGGAGACCAAACTGACCCCAGTCTAAGGAAAAGGCATCCTAAGCCACCGCTAGTTCATCCTTAGCCAGGGAGCAGATTGCTTTTCCTTGGAGTTTTGCCAGCAGGCGAAAAGATCTATCAGAGGATTGCCCCACTGTGCTGTTAGGATAAGGAAGACATTGTCCTTCAGCTCCCATTCCTCTGGTAAAACATCTTGGTGACTGAGCCAGTCTCCTGTGACATTTTCCTGTCCTGGAATGTACACTGCCCTGATGCTTGCCAGGTGGTGCTCAGCCCACTGAAAGAGAAGGGACTCCCATAGCATTTTTCAGCTTCTTGTTCCGCCCTGATGGTTGATGTATGCCATCATCGTCAGATTTTCTGTTAGAATCAGTATGTCCTGATTGAGGACTTGCTGATCAAAGTGTATCAGGGCAATGCGTACTGCTCTCATCTCGAGGACGTTTATGCTGTACCTTGTTTCTAACAGCAACCACTTGCCCTGAGCTGACAGCTAATGCAAGTGAGCCCCCACCCCCAGCCCGAGGCTGGCATCAGTCGTGATTCGGATCTGGTGTGGATGGCTCAACTTGCAACCCCTCATGAAATTTGAGCACAGAGTCCACCACTGGAGAGAAGTTTTTATCTGTTGAGAAATTCGGATCAGTTGGTGTTGGCTGTATCTCGACTGGGACCACAGGCTGAGCAAGTGTGCTTGAATGGGCCACATATGGACTACAGCCCAAGGGACTGAATCTGCCAGCGATACTAGAGTCCCAATTAGCTGCATGAAGGAGTGAGCTGGCAGCCGAGGAGCCCTATGAAATTTCTTGAGCTTCAGCAGGTCCCCAAATTTCACTTCCAGGGGAAGACCTTGTTAGCTACTGTCATAAAGTCTGCCCCCAGGTGGTTCAAAAATCTGGCTTGGAGTTGGGGAACTTTTCCTCAAGTTGATGACAAATCCGTGTGCTGAAAGGCACCGGACTACCTCCGCCACTGCTTGGTCAAGCTGCGGGGCCTTGATGAGAATATCATCCAAGTAAGGGAAAAGTTGCATCCCTCAATTCTGAAGATGAGCTACGATCACTACTAGTCCCTTGGAAAATGTCCTTGGGGCTGAAAAAAGCCCTAATGGCAGTGTTTTGAATTGGAAATGCTGCTCCCCCACCTTGAACCTGAGATATTGCCTGTGTAGTTCCTGGATGGAAATATGCAGATTTGCATTTTGCAAATCGATGGATGCCAGAAAATCCCCTTGTTGCAACTCCCTGATTGATGACAAGGTTTCCATCTTGAAGGGTCTGCTGTGGACAAAATGACTAAGGAATTTGAGGTCTAGGACTGGCCCGAATCCCCGTGCGTTTTGGCACGATGAAGAATAGGGAGTAGACCCCCCCCCAAACTGATATAGATAAATACATATATGTGTCTGTGCGCGCACACACACACACACACACACACACACACACACACACGCTCGCTAGCTGGTCTTTTGGATGGGCTGCCCAACAGAGGAGGGCACCACATGAGGTAGTGGGGGCTTGATTCAAATTCTATTAGGTAACCCTTGTTGATGATGTCTAGGACCCATCTGTCCGATGTGGTTTGGACCCATTCCTCAAGAAAACATGAAAGTCTGCCCCTACTCAAGAATGGGTCCGGACAGCTTCATTGTGACTTCTTGTTGCTGTTCCCGGGGTCTCTGGTGCCATCACCGCCACCGGATCCGCCTCCTCTGAAGTTATGCTGGTTACGTGACGAGAACCATTTTTTTTTTTCCCCAAAGAAATTAGAGTGCTGACCCTTGTTGTAACCTTGGTCACGAAAATTGCATCTGGGAGTACCCAGCCTCTTGACTGGGGTATATACACCTTAGCCGACTCCCCAGATTCATTCCCCACCTCCTTCACAGCTGAGCCAAATAGGGGATTACCTTCATAGGGGGCATCTAGCCAATGGCTCTTCGAAGAGACATCTGCTTGCCAGGCCCGAAGCCAGAAAACATGGTTCGAGCAGCACACCTGGCCACTTCCTCCGCTACATCTGCTGCATAAGCCGATGCCAAACCCATTAACTGCAGCTGATGAATAATAGCCTCGTTCTTCTCTGGGTCCTCAACAAATTGAAAAGCCAATTCTGAGGCCCAGGACAGAGCGGCTCAGACCAAAAAAAGATTGGCAGTTGCCACCTTGAGAGACACTGATGCTTGGAAAGCCTTCTTGAGGGAGGCATCCACTTTCCGGTGCACTGGGTCTCTGAGTGATGCCCCTCCCTCAGCTGGGATGACAGTCTTCTTGGAGGAGTTTGAAATCAGAGGAATCAATTCTGGGGCAGTCTAGCACCTTGTCAAACTTGAGGAGCTTAGAGATCTGCTGTGGCACTGGATAGGTGCGTTCTGGACCTTGCCATTCCTCCTTTAGCAAATCCTCCATGGCTGGAAGACTAGGGAAGGCTGTGGCCGGTTTGGTGGCAGGTGAAAGGCCCGTTTCGGCTGTGCTAGAGCCACTGGGAAAGAATCAAGATGAATTTCAACTATGACCATCTTGATGAAAAGTCTAGGTCCTCCAGGTCAAAGTTTCTGGACGGGGAGACAGAGGAGGATGAGTCCACTAGCTCCCCCTCTTCTGGAGAAGAGGAAGTGGAGTCTGAGGAGCCCAGGGAATGGTCCCTTCGATGCTTCCCCTTGTGGGTGCTCCTAGATCTGCTCAGAGAACGAGATCTTTTCTTCCTCTTGTGGCGTGAGGAATGCTGATCCTCTTCACCGAGGATCTGCTCCTGTATCGGTATTTCTTTCTTTTATCATAGTGATGCGAGGACAGCTGTCCCTCTTCAGATGAGGACGGGGTCCTCTTTCTTTTCACCTTCTTGTGAGGTCACACATCTGGTGACCCTGGAGATTACCTGTCAAAGCATGCAGGATCCAGTACAAAGGCCCCATTCAGCTTGTCTATGAGTTCTGGGACCAGAGAGGGGGCTGCGGACTGCTGGATCTCCCTGGTGGCCGCTGCTCTCAGACCCGATAGCTGCTGCTTGCTCACATCTGTCTGTCACTTGGGCATCGGTCTCAGCCAAGGAAAGGGAGATCTCCGTCATGTCCTCCCCATTTGCAGACATTGCCTTCTCACATTTTAGGCAAAGCAAAGGTGATTAGAAGAGGGGGATTTGCAACACTGGCATTTTCTGCCCCTTGCAGGTTTGTATGAGGCAAAGACTGAAAATGGCTAGAATCCCCTTTGAACCAGTGCCCCCGAGAATATGGGAGGCTGTCTAGAAGAATGCTGTTGCTGGCCCTTTAAAGGCAAAAAGCCGAGCTGTTTAAATTGCTGCCATGGCAGGGGTTGAAATAGTGTCTGAAAGGGTACATTTTCACCGGAAATGTGGATGGTTCGCCATACATTTCCTGACTACACTGTCCATTTCCACATTAAAAATAGAAAATGAAAATAAATTAACAGTTGTCCAGAGAAGATAATTTATGGCTCCCCTTCACGGTCTCCCTCAGAGGAACTGCTTGATAAGTTGCAGTGTGTCTGTGTCTCTCTCTGTCTCTCTGTGTCTCTCTGTGTCTCTCTGTGTCTCTCTGTGTCTCTCTGTGTCTCTCTGTGTCTCTCTGTGTCTCTCTGTGTCTCTCTGTGTCTCTCTGTGTCTCTCTGTGTCTCTCTGTGTCTCTCTGTGTCTCTCTGTGTCTCTCTGTGTCTCTCTCTCTTCCCCCCCACCCCCCACAGGGACAATGTACCAGTTGGATCGAACTCATACATTTGTGTTGGACATAGTCTGATATTCATCAAATGAACCTTTTATATGTACATTAGGGAGCATAGAAAGGTTAAGGGAGCGATAGCGAAGATTAATAAAGGAGAGAAGAGGTGGGCAGAGGGAGAAATACTGAATGAATACTTTTGCTCAGTATTTCACAAAAGAAGAGGAGGAGTTACCTAAACCAAACAATAGAAGCACTCTGGGTAGTGGGGTTGACGCCAGTCCATTTACAGAAAAATGAGTTCTGAAATAACTCCTAAACTCAAGGTGGACAAAGCAATGGGGCCTGAAGGGATTCACCTTAGAATCCTAAAAGA
Source organism: Neoceratodus forsteri (assembly GCA_016271365.2). Taxonomy (NCBI): domain Eukaryota; kingdom Metazoa; phylum Chordata; order Ceratodontiformes; family Ceratodontidae; genus Neoceratodus; species Neoceratodus forsteri. Next base: position 1,319,293,569 of record CM028129.1, read on the forward strand.
ACTAAGGGAGGACCTAGTGACACCACCGACCACACTTAAATCATGGGAGGATGGTGTGGTACCCGAGGACTGGAGGAGAGCAGATGTGATTCCCCTTCACAAAAGTGGGAGCAAGGCAGAAGCAGAAAACTACAGACCTGTTAGTTTGACCTCAGTAGTGGGGAAAATGATGGAATCACTTCTGAAAGAAAGAACCGTCATGTACCTAGAGGCCAGCGGGGCACAGGACCCAAAGCAACATGGATTCACAGCAGGAAGGTCATGTCAGATGGATCTAATAGATTTCTTTGACTGGGTGACCAAAGTAATAGACCAGGGAGGGGCTGTGGATATGGCCTACCTAGACTTTAGCAAGGCATTTGACACAGTCCCGCAAAAAAGATTAATAATCAAGTTAGCCAGCCTGGGAGTGGGTCCCAGGGTGGTAGCCTGGGTAGCAAACTGGCTGTACAACAGGACACAGAAGCTAATAGGGAATGGAACACATTCCAAAGAAAAGGGGGGTTACTAGTGGAGTACCTCAGGGCTCAGTACTGGGTCCAGTCCTCTTTAACGTCTTTATAGGTGACACTGCAGAGGGTCTGGAAGGAAAGGTATGCCTCTCTGCAGATGACAAAGATCTGTAACAGAGTTGATACACAAGTGGGGGGGTAGAAAGGATGAGAACAGACTTGGCAAGGTTGGAGGAATGGTCAGACATATGGCAACTTAGATTCATTTAAAGAAGTGCAAAGTAAGGCACCCAGGAAATAAAAATCCAGGAGAAGAGTACACAATAGCAGGGGAGGTACTAACCACAACAATAATGGAAAGGGACCTGGGGGTAGTCATATCAGATGACCTAAAGGTGGGTAAGCAATGTGAGAAGTCTGTAAGGAGAGCCAGGGGGATACTGGGATGCAAAGGGAGGGGCATCACAAATAGAAAAAGGGAAGTGGTTATCCCTCTGTACAGACAGCTGGTGAGACCCCATCTGGAGTACTGCGTGCAGTTTTGGAGACCTCATCTACGCAAGGACATAGACAGGATGGAAGCAGTCCAGAGGAGGGCAACTAAAATGATGCAGGGTCTACATCAGAAACCATATGAAAAGAGACAGAGAGCTTAATATGTATACCTTTGAAAGGAGGGACGGGGGGACAGGATAGAAACTTAAGTACCTCAAGGGAATTAAAGTCCAGGAGGATAGCATCCTTCAGAAAAAGATGTGTAAGAACAAGGGCGCACAATTTAAAGATGGGGGGGAACGGCTCAGGGGTAATGTGAGGAATTTTTTTTCCACGGAGCGAGTGTGATGGATGCATGGAACCATCTTCCTGGAGAGGTTGTGGGGTCTAAAACAGTTGGGGAATTCAAACATGCATGGGACAGACATAAGGCAATTATAGTGGGGGGGGCTGCAGGAAGTAGGCTGTTGGTTAACTAGAATCTGCAGCTTATCTAATAGGTAGGGAAATGGGCAGACTGGGTGGGCCAAGAGGTCCTTATCTGCCATCAAAGTCTATGTTTCTATGTTAAATGCCCTAGCATCTCTGGAGTCAAGCATGAGCTCCAGACAGTTTGAATGTGTTTCATGACTGAAAATCTAGACTCAACAATGCTCAAACTGGAACTTAAAACTAACAATGCTCAGCAGAGCTATGATATTGGGCAAGTCATCCTGTTTTAAAAAAACAAAAAACAAAACAACTTAAGCAGTGCATGAGGATTGTTAGCCAGTACTGGTTCAAGAGCAAGCAGTCAGAGGGCACATTTTATTAGCAGACAGAATTCCCCAAAACATAATGATGGGTTAAGGCTTTGGCCTTCAAGTGCCTTAGAAAAGTGTTCTTCTAGGAATGTCGAATCTTTTCTGCCATATGCAACAACAACACCACCACCACCACCACCACCACCACCACCACCACCACCACCACCACCACCACCCAGGATGCACTGCCGGCCAGTTGTTTGGATTGAACATTTGACATGCTTGTACAACATTAAGCTGTTCAGTCTTCCCCTGGGGATGGACTTGTTACTGAAACGCTGTTTCATGGACTTCACAACTTCATCTCTGAAATGGGTCACCTCCTTTGTAACAGTACGTATCGTGCCAGTGAACTGTTGCCCCCATTCTAACACAAGTACCTCATCTTTAAATTCAATTCTGTGAGCAGAAATGTTGACAGCAAGGGAGCGCTCACAGGCCTGCTGTATGTCATAATTTTCTAATGAAAGAACAGCAGCCTCAACTCTTTCTGCAATTTGGAAAAATTTGCAGCTTTTCTTGTTAAGATGCCAAGGATACAGACACAATCTGTAAAAGTTTGTGAAGTAGATGTATTGTAATGAGGTATTTAAGGGAAACAAGACTCTCTCAGCTTAGCAGCTTTCATTTGGTTGTCCACATTTATTTATTTTATTTAGTTTTTGTTGACCGGGTAAGTGCACTAGACAAATCCTACCTATTTTTCAGGCACGACCCGAGGGATACAGATGAATGCCAACTGATCTTGAACCAGATTAAGCTGTTGGTGGTATTTTAGTGAATGAGGAAATTTGGCCAGGACACCAGGAAATTCCCTACTCTTTTCGATAAGTGCCATGGGATCTTTAACATCCACCTGAACTACCACCAATCCAGGCAGATGGGACCTCAGTTTAACGTCTCATCCGGAAGACGGCACCTCAGAAGTGCAGCACCCCTCTCATGCTGCACTACAGTGTCAGTACTGGGATATTAACCGAAGTGCCAGATGTGGGAACTGAACCCACAGCCCCCTGGTCTCCTGGCCTCAGAGGTGAGTGTGCCACCTACTGAGCTACTGACACTGTTACATGGCCACTAGTACTGGCCCAATCATCAGTAACCTGTGTCACATGCACAACAATGCTTTTCCACATTTTAATGAGCACATTTAATGCTCAAACTCTGTGGGCTAGCCATCTGGTTCCCAACACATTCACAGGCACAAGGTACTGGAGACCCAGACCATAGATACATATATAGACAGTGTCGGCAGATAAGGGCCTTTGGCCCACCCAGTCTGCCCATTTGAGCTTGTAAGTTCAGTTTGTGTTTTCCTAGAAGTCTGTTGCCCCTTACTCCTGACCTCCAGAACTCCTTTATGTCTATCCCATGCATTCTTAAATCTCGTGATTGTTTCAGCCCCCACCACTTCCTCTGGCAGGGTGTTCCACTTGTCCACCACCCGTTCTGTGAAGAAATTCTTCCTCATGTTTCCTCTGAATCGTCCTCCCTCCAACTTCATCCCATGCCCTCTAGTCCTGGAACATCCTTTTCGCTTAAAAATAGTGTATTCCTGCACCCTGTTCCTCCCTGTAAGATACTTGTATGTCTCTATCATATCCCTCTCTCCCTCCTCTCCTCCAGGAGTACATGTTCAGTTCCTTTAACCTGTCTTCATAGGACTTGTGATGCAATCCATGCACCATCTTTGTTGCCCTCCTCTGAACCTTCTCTACACCTGTCTATGTCATTACGTAGGTATGGTCTCCAGAACTGTACACTGTACTCCAGGTGGGGGCCTCACTAGTGTCTTGTATAGCAGAATTATGACCTCCCTTTTCCTGCTGGTGATGCCCCTGCCTATACATCCCAGCATCCTATTTGCTTTACCTGCTTCCTTGTCACACTGTTTCCCTACCTTGGGGTCATCAGAGATGATAACCCAAGATCCCTTTCCTGCTTGGTCATGCTATATCCTCACCCCCAAACTGATATATTGTGCCAGGTTTTGTGCCCCATATGCATTATCTTGCACTTCTTTGCATTGAATTTCAACTGCCAAACCCTGCCCTGACCATTCTTCAAGTTTCTGAAGGTCCCTTCTCATTCTGTCTACACCCTCTGGTGTGTCTACTCTATTACAGAGCTTTGTGTCATCAGCGAACAGTGAAATTCTGCCTTCTAGGTCCCTACGCAATGTCACTGATGAAGATGTTGAATAGAACCGTCCTGCACTGATCCCTGTGGTACCCCACTGGTCACTCTTCCTCTGTGGAGTGACAGCCATTTACCACCACCCTCTGTGTCCTGCCGCCCAGCCAGTTACCTACCCACACTACTGTCCTGCCCACACCCATATTCCCCAGTTTGTGTAATAGTCTTCTATGTGGCACAGTGTCAAAGGCCTTGCTGAAGTCCAGATAGGCCATGTCCACTGCCCTCCCGATTCACCTCCCTAATCACCCAGTCAAAAATTCAACGAGGTTGGTCTGACATGACCTCCCCTGGTGAAACCATGCTGCCTTGGGTCCTGTAGTCCATTGACAACCAGATGTTCCACCAATCTCTCCTTCACTAGTGCTTCCATGATCTTCCCCACTACTGAGGTGAGGCTGACTGGTCTGTAGTTCCCTGCTTCCTCTTTGTTCCCACTTTTGTATAAGGGGACTACATCTGCTGTCCTCCAGTCTTTGGGTACCTCCCCTGTTTCCAGATGATGTTTTAGTCCAGTACGCATTACTGCTGATGAATGGTAGTACCGGAAAATCATTTTTAATAGGTCATCAATTTGTTGTACTAAACAGCAAGGCTTGGCTGCATCTTGCAAAGCCAGTTCAAAGAGATGGGCTGAGTAGTGGACCGAGACAGCGTGAGGAACCTGATCCTGAACTTTTCTGGAAACACCATTATTAAATCCAAAATTTACTGCTGCACCATCAGCACAGAATTTTACCATACAGGAGTTGTAATCCTCAACCATTGCATTTTCTTTTATGCTGTTCATAACTGCATGGAAATTATCAGAAGTAGGCCTGCCTATGTCTACGATGGTGAGAAATTGTGTCACAGGCTCACCATCCTTCACATAGCGTAAAGAAATTAGCTCTTCCTCTATTACAGCCGAGTCAGTACTACCATCACACAACACTGAAAAATATTTGGACTGCCTGACCTCCTCTGTAAGTTGTGCATCAATATCCTTACTGATGAATTTAATAAAACTGGTACAGGCCTTGTCACTGGTGCACCTCGACCCAATCTTTTCCCTGTTTCCCTATACGTGACAGTAGTTCCACGTCTTGTATGAAACTTGTGAACAGTTGCCCTGCTTTAGCAACCTTAAAAGCTGTCAGGAACCTATGGGTCATGATTTCTGTTGCGTCTTTATCCACTGATAGCAACCCTGACAATTGGGCTTTTGCTAGAGGGACGCTGAGCAGCAATACGGCTGCTTGACTCGCCATGAATGCGACTAGTTTTATGTGTTTTTATTGTGCCCAGCATCATGGTTTTGCAGCCAACCACAAATGAACCTGTGTCATTTGAAAATATTTTTCTGCAGTACATCTCAGTTCGGTCATCATTTACTAAAAGCCATTCTCTATCTTTTTTCCATGACTCTTGAAAGTGTCTGGTTCTTGGTTTGGGCACCCAAGCATTATTTTTTTTTGGTGGGTGGAGGGGTTTCTACTGCACTTGCCTCCACAGAAGGATAGAACTACCATCAGGGATGCTTTCAGGTTCGGTGGAGGAAGATGGACCTGGCTGTGGTAATTCCACAGTATTTTTCTTCGTAAAACCAAATCTAAGAAGAGACATGCTGATCTGCGAAACAGAACTTGACTTTAATAAAGATTTCTTAAACTGATGTGAGAGTTGGACTCTTTCCTTTAGTGAGAACAAATCACAAATAAGTCAGTCAGAGCACCAAGTCACCTCTCACAGAGGACCTCACTTTAGTGTAGGGTAAATTAATGTGACTGGCAGCACAGAACAATTTTTTTTTGTTAAATCCAGACAGTAGCTCCCACAGAGGTTTTCCCAACAATTCCCTTAGTGTAGGGCAGGGAGCAGTTTAGACTGCAGGAATTAAGACTTATTAAAAAACACACAGAAAGCTCCGAGATAGTTCCACACAACTACTAGGATCCCCTAGTGTAGGGCAGGGTTTTTTTTCTAATACACACAGAGTCTCCGGCAGAGATTTCTTCACAAGGATCCCCTTATGGTAGCACAAAGAGTAGTTTAGAATGCAGGATATGATTAAAAAAAAAATTTGTACGTACGTACATACACAGTGCCTTCAGAAAGTATTCACCCCCCTTCGATTTTGTCACATTTTGTGATGTTGCAAACTCAAATTAAAATACATTTATATGGGATTTTTTTGTCATGTATCTACACAAATTAATCTATAATGTCAAAGTGGAATGAAACTTCTGGAATTTTTTGTACATATAATTTAAAATAAAAACCTGAAATGTCTTGATTTGGTAAGTATTCACCCCCTTTGCTATGACCCTCCAAATTGAGCTCAGGTGCATCCAATTTCCTTGTGAGATCGCTCTAAAACTTGAATGGAGTCCACCTGTGGTCAGTTCAAATGGTTGACATGATTTCAGAGGAAATACACCTGTCTATACAAGGTCCCACTGTTGACAGTGCATGTCAGAGCAGAAACTCTACCATGAAGACCAAGG